>JAJLRJ010000001.1:50002171-50602171 GCA_024195265.1 Dendrophyllia cribrosa | reverse complement strand
ACCCTGGCAGTGGCAGCCATGGACAGCTGTTTCGTCCTTGTTAGTACTCATCAGCATGGCATAGCCGTCGGACCCCTACACGACCAGAAAGTCGTTTTTAGGAAATTATATAGTAAAGCATGTGTATTTAATGTCCATTACAATTAATAATTAATTCTAATGGACATTAGATACACATACTTCATTATACAAATACGAAGGAACTAATAAAGCAAGGCTGACTGCACAACTGGGATTAATTATAAGTATATTCTTTCCAATATTTTGTCAGGCACGGTCTGACTTCTTCAGGGAATAAAATGACTACCATTCATTGTGCAGTCAGCCTTGCTTTATTAGTTCCTTCATATTTATATTAAATTTGCTGACTAGATCCACCAGGATCCGACGCTTTTGCATTATCCGTTGGCCCTTGCAGATATTTCCAAAGTGTTTATTCATTATACATCATTTCTATGTTCAATTATTGCTATCTTGTTACAGAATTAAAAAAGGCAATGAGTATCACCTAAGTATTAGCATCTATAATACACCTCCTCATGTTTCAAAACTTGTACAGCTACAATGCAACTGTTACGTCAAGCTAGAAATACACAGATATCTGAAACTGTTAGTTGCATCTTCTCATTTCCTGTTCCTACGCAGTTACATTAAATTAAAATATACAACATGTCGCAAACTGCCTACGACATAATCCAATCCTACTACGAAGCTGGTCTCTTGGGAATTACGAACTTGCGCCGAAGAGTAAATCATATCGCACAATAACTTAGGGCTATCAGGCTACCTGATACCCCTTGGGTTACCTGATACCCCTCGGGTTACCTGATACCCCTCGTTAAAAACCAGTTGCCTGACAAATAATTCCAGTCATATTTTTTCGGCTCAATACCCTAAAAAGTACGCGATAATTCCAACCGTGGTCATTTTAGATTTTAGCACCCTAAACGTTACCACTTTACAAATTTTGACCCTTAAAAGGTACGACGAGCACCCCCGGCAGTTATTTATGGAAGTCCCCCCCCCCCCCCCCCCCCCCCCCGCCTCCCTCTCAAGGGGATACTGCACCTTTAAGAAAAGCCGTAAAGGGCTGGATTAAAAAAAAAAATTAAATAGTAAAGTGCATATAAAAGGCTACTACCTTAGAGGATTTTTTTCCATGTATTCGTTGGCCTGATAAACTATTTCAAATGCTTTTGTGCCGAATAAACGGCCAGTTTCCTAAATTCTCACGCGTTGCATGCGTACAGATATCCCAACACGTGGCCAGACAATCGTCCATTGTGTTTTGGCCAATTTAAAGAATATGATTGCTTACTTTAATAAACAAAACAACATAGCAATTAATCAAAAAGAAAGGAGCTATTTCTCGGTTAATTTGGATGGAAAGGGAGGTGGGTGGGCTTGGGGAGCATCGTGTTTTACAGAGACAATTCACAAAAGTTTATCAGCCCTCTTCCTCTTCCCTCTGCAGTAAAAAGCTTCTGGGAGCGAGAAAATGCGGCTGTATTCGTGCTGATAAAAACGGTTGGCGATTTGAAACAAGTCTTGTGAGACCATGTTTAGTTTAGTAAGTCTTTTTCAGTCAAGGGTATCTACGCTTGCAGCATTTGAATACAGCTTAACGGTCAATTTTGACGCGAAATTATTTCCGAGAACGAAACCACAAACTATTAATCCATCCTGCTAAACCTGTACACGTTTTTTTCTCAAATATTATATTTCCCGCCAAAAGACTTAGAAAAATACTGGCGCCCAAAATACACATGCGCCGTTTTTTTAATATTCAGTATTGGTGTATTGTACTGTTTAATAAATAATTAAAAGTCAACAATAATAAAAGAGTTCTTTTAGTTTCATTGTATTCTTTATTCTCTCTTTCTTATTTATATTGTACAATGCTTTTTCAATAACTTAATTAATTAAAAATCATTTAACTAATTAAAAGGTGTAACAATTTTTCTTCCTATAAATAGTAAGTCTTTGGCAGGAAAACTTTGCACAGCGTTTCCCCTGGTAACAATTTTCGCAAAATAATTAACAGGCCACCCCTTGAAAATATTTCAAGGAGTACCACAATTTAAACCCGCCAAAAAAGTATACAACATCTCGCGCAAACAATTTGGAAAGAACCTCATAATTTAACACTGGTTTTCACAAGCGACAAAAGTATAAGCACAAATATAAGAAAAAGAAACGCACCCGTTGTTCTTACGTTGTCCTCATTAGGAATTAATGCGAAATAAACATAATCACAAAAAAAAAAATGAACAAGTTTCTTCCTTGTGCCTATTCTTAAACCGTGTCAATTCCTACGAAGACAGCATAAGAACAAGTGTGTTCATTATTCATATCGGTTTGTACTTGTTCTTCTGTCGCCGGTGAAAACCAGCCTTATATGTAAATCTTCGCAATTCTTGCACGAGACAGTGTATACTATATATTAGAATATTAGAAGAAACATGACAAGCTATTAAAATTCGTGAAAATTGTTTGTATAGGTGGTTTTCATGTTACGTCATCGCCGCCATGCTGGTGGACATAAACAATAGTTCTCTCATTAGCTCCTTTTGTTCGTCCACCAGCATTTGTTCGTTTTACTATTGTTATCTATGTCTCTAGAGATTGGTTGCAAACCACCTATACTTAGACAAAACCTTTTGGATAACGAAAATTAATGTTATTTTATTGTGTATTTAATAAGTAATTTTTGCTTCTGATTTTATTCGATACTGGACATTTTTAGATTTTTCATAGCTTGCCATGTTGCTTTTAATAACACTGAAGACCTTTAACTGTTAGCCACCTTCCTTTGTAACACAGAAAAAATTAGAGATTACGTAGACTAAAGCACCAAAAATGACCTTTTGCTAAGTTTGGAGCAAGTGAAATAATTTAGAGTATACAACAAACAATTGCTAGGCTCCTTTTTCTTCCTAGAGATCTTGTTGTGAACGAGACCAATTTACTGATCAAAATCAAACTAATTCATTCTGTGCAAAATCGAATGCCAACGGCAGAAAGACGTCTTTTCCTCCACTTAAAAAAACTAAATTTAAGAGAGCCCATTTATAATACCCAATGTCTGTTTTTTACAAAAAAAATTGATTTTTTAAACTTGTAGGTACTAGTGAGCGGCACTCAGCAACGAATCTTGTTAACTGTTTTTATTATCCGACCGGTTTCGTGTGATAACTACACACTTCGTCAGGGATTAAACAAGATAGTATGAGGAACTTATTTTATACCTTAACTTTACAGTACAAATCACGTACCGTGTAGGGTGTGAACAACAAAAACACCCACAAGCAATACGTGCAGGATGTTACGAGAATCCTGCTGGTGTAATGCATAATTTTGGGGCACACGGATTTAACGTTAAATCCGCACAAGCAATACGTGCAGGATGTTACGAGAATCCTGCTGGTGTAATGCAGAATTTTGGGGCTCACGGATTTAACGTTAAATCCACAAGCAATAGAGCGTTTTCACTTGACGTCATAGCCGCCATATTGGTGTTCCCGTACAAAAGAATTTTAATTAACTTCTTTTGTTAGGAACACCAACATGGCTGCCATGGCCTTTGTCATTTGAGTCCCACGGGTTACAAAATTTTAGCCAATCGTTGAGAAATACGTCAAAGATTTTGGGGTAAACAACGTTTGCACGCTTTTCAGTGATGAAAGCGAAAATAAAGAAAGAAAAGCACGTGATAACAAAGTTTGCATTCAACAGATATTTTTCTTAAATAAGGAGGTATCATGCAACAGAAAAGCAGACATACCATTTTTTAAGCTGCTTCAATACAGTACTGTGAGAGAAAAACATCATATTTCCTTTGTAATTTACACGCAGTGCGCCTTTTGTCGAATTAACCTAGCGCGTTTCATTTTGTAATCCGGGAGGAGGGAATTTTATTAACCATCGGGCATACGGGGAACGGGGCTGGATGCCACCCCTCTCAATTTTTTTTTTAATTTCTTTAGCGGCTTTTAATCGGGGTGCAATTTTTTTTTCGTACGACACATGACGACACATGACGACACATGACGTACTTTGCTAAAACCGAAAGCTGTATTTTAGTATTTTGTGCTATTTTTGCTATTTCCGTAGTTATTTATTTATTCATTATATTTTATTTTATTTTAAACGTGTATATGTGTTCTGTAATCCTTACTCGGCTTCTAATTAAGGTGTGTGCATTAAAATTTAGTTAATTTAAGTAAAGCCACTTTTCTAACTCGCGTGTATATTATTTTTAATTAATAAATGATGGTCAGGCAACTACTTTAGCTTTTTAGTTATTTTTAATTTATATATTACATATACAGCTCTTGTAATTTACAGTACACGTAGTAGATAAAATATGAGCGGGAGATCTGTATGGGCGTTGTTGTTGCTGTAACAATTAAAGTTGTAACAATGAAAGCTGCAACGATAATGCAACCGGAAAGAGATCAAACTCACTTATAAATATCGGCTGATCTGAAGAAGATCAGATAAGACGATAACAAAAGCCGCGGGTTAAGAATATATCATTGCTACCCACCAGATGACCTAGTACAGTTGGCTTCAACTTAGAAAACTATAAGGGGTAGACCCGGAAACACCCCAAAATTTCAAAAGAAGAAAGGTTGAATAAAATGCACATCCAGAAATTAAGTAGCGTGCAGTAGACACATGCCCCCAAAGGGAGACTATTTATTTAGCCGTTTAGGTACGAAATTTGGTACGCCATTAGTCTTAAAACGGGTGAGAGTCTCAAGAAGCATGCGGCACACCAAGAACATGTAAATGGAGCAAAACAATATATTAATCGTATCAATAACAAAATTCTCGATTGTGATTGGTCATCTGCGCGCCTATTTCTACGTAATTGCTATTTTAAAGCAACCATAAGTTTTTATCAGATATTTTCAACCACATCTACTCATCTAATATTACTCTTATACTACAGCACGGCGTGTCACCAAGGTCCCGTGCAACGTCATCTAACCATTCAGGAGCAAACCCTCGACCAATCTTTGGTGACGGTTGAACGTTTTGCATTGATACAGCGGTTTTTCATTACTGAGTGTCGAAACTGAGTAATTTCTTGATTGGAGGTAAAACCAAAACAATGACTTCGTCTCACTCGCACACGTTTTCCCGCGCTTGGTGCCAGCGTCGAGTTCTGATTGGTTCATTGGATTGTCTGCGTCTGTTGTGATTGGCCAAAGTGATTACTTTGGTTTTGGTTTTACGACACTCAGTTGAAAACCACTCTAATTTCACTTCGATTGTTGTTGTCAGTTGTTGAACACCTGTTTGTTTGCTTAGTAACAGTAGTCAATATATATCTAAATTTTCCGTATTTTATTTACACAATATTGATTTTTCAACAGTAATTCATCTATGATACATAGATTCTATGTATTTTTTTACGGAAAATTTTTTAAACTTTATAAAATATGAAGCCAAAAGTGGCAATTCGTTCCTAGAAATACCAAAAAAGAGTTTCAGAAAATAGAATAATTATTCCGAAAATAATGGAAAAACTTGTTTTCTAAAATGTGCTTGGGAGTCTAAAGAATTCGGATAGGTAAATTAGTCTCATAACCGAAAGTTGTAAAGTGCTTTTAGATCGATCTCTCTCAGTTGCAACGAAAAAATGACCATCTTGTACCAAATGAAATTGTGTTTAAATAGCTTCCGAAAACTTCCGAAAACTTCTAATCGTTTCCGATGGTTATCGGTCGGTGCATGCAGCTTGCTCGTGGCGAGCTCGTGTGTCGAGTGAAAACCATAACAAATTCTGAGAGGTAAGCCGCTTGTTTATTTCTGCCAGAGCGCTGGGAAATCTGCTAAAGAGACTTTGTAAAACTTTAGCCTGTGTTGCATCTAGCTTGGGTTTTATAACCTGTGGCTGATTGAGTGGTCGTCGTATTATCGGTTTAGGCCTTGAAAAAGCTTCTTTCGTTCTTTGGCTGGCATTTCTTTTGAGGATTTTTTCCGTGTTCGTAAATTTAGGGCGTTCGACTTTCAAACTGCAGGGATTCTGTGAAAAAGAAAAATACCAACGGCGTTTACTTCAAAGGTCCCCTAACATTGGTAGTACGGCAGTTGTGGATCTAGGGCAAGGCGCCTGCCCCCCCCCCCCCCCCCCCCCCTCCCCCCCTCCCCCATTTTGCCCCAAAATAGGGCAAAAAAAATTCAGTCTCTAACATATACTTGCACTTTTCAGGCCACTTTGCAAAAAGTTCAACCGAAATTGTCCATCGGACTTAAGGAAGAATATTTCTACTTATAATAGAAAACAGTTTTCTTTCAGTGTTTAATGTTTTATAAAAGAAATTCGCCGAAATAAGTTCGTGAGCGTCCATCTTAACGATCCGTATTGCAAAATTCGGACCGCTACGAGAAACAAATCAAAATGTTCTTTTTCACCATGGACTAGTTTGCAATATAACAAAAAGGTCTAATGCGTCGCAATGACATTCTGTTGCAATAAAAATTGCCTTGTGTGTGATGAGAACATGAGAACATTTGGATATTTTTTGACATCGAGTTTAGACAACAACAGCTTTACCTCAAAACTGTTTTCCCTTTGAATTGACTTGTTGACTGACTTGTTTTGCCTGATTAGGAGTCTTTGTTTCTTGTTTTCCAATCGGGAGTACAGCTCTGCTCGATACTCTGTAACAGAGAATATGATACCCGGTTAGGGGGGTTAGTCTGCCAGCACGGGAAATTGTTAAGTCAGCATATTGGCTCTCAATTCGACATAGTTTAATATTTCTAACGTAAAAAACGTTAAACGATGTTGAATTGCTTGATGTTATTATTATTATTTTTTATTTCAAAAGCAGTCGTAACCTTTATTGTTCATTTGTTGTCAAGTAACAAATGTTGAACCATGCGCTTTGGCCTATCCCTCCCTCTAACTCTAATCCCCCCTTCCCTCCCCCCCCCCCCCCCCCCCCCCCACCCCCACCCCCTTCTCCTTCAACCAACCACCAAATGGTCGTAAAAAAAAGCAAAATTCTATTTATTTTTCTAATGAAAGGATCTAACGAAACATTGAATTGTTGTTGGGTACATTAAACTTTACCGGAAAATCTCTTTCCGCCAATCAGCTTTTTCTCTGTGAACACGTGACCACAGGTACAAGATCCATCTGTCGAATGTGAGTCTGGGATCTATTTTATACAAATAGGATAAAGGTAGTTAACACGATTACCGGACTTAAATGCTACCAGTATTGTTTTGCTGTCCCATTTAAAATCCAAACAGTGCTAAATGAAAGTACTTCCCGATAGCTTTCATCTGAATGGTCATACTTTGGGCCGGGTTTCTTCCACGACCGTGCTTAAAAGTAAGATCCATTTTGTCATTTCTGTGTAAGCTGGACCCTTTCGGCACTAGCTCTAGCTCCCGCCTTAAAGAGGTGTCCGCCTTATAGAGAGTTTAGTTACTGACGAACAAGTGAAACTCGGCCAGCACCCAAGCCAATAATTGAAGTCCACTGGTCTTAGAGAGGTGTCTGGATTACAGAGGTGTCCGTCTTAAAAGAGTTAACTGTACAGACATACTTCAAGAGTGAACACCCTGCTAGCAGTGCCTCTTTCAGTTGGCTCCACTGATAAAGAAAGGATCTGCTCGCAGTGTGAAGATGAACGGGTTTGACCATTTCTCACCAGGAGCCCAGTTGTTCAAATGTCAGTTAACGCTAATCCGCCGGGTGCTATTAATATTAACCACGTTTCTGTTTTCCTTATTTCAAATCGTTTTCAAATTATTAATTAAAATTAATCCATAATTGTACTCGGACCCATGTCAAAGACAATTGTATAAAGCTTAAAAAGACTTTACAGGAATCTGCTTTGTAAAAATGTAGTTCACTGAACTCAAAGCCGGATTGTGCTCATCCTGGGTTTACTTTATCACGCTTTGAACATCTCAGCCCAGAAGCATATCACAAATGATATGCTTCAAGTTATGGTTTAATATAAAAAAAAGACCTTGATCTCAGGGAATAACCGAAAATTGATCGTTCAACTATACGGGAGCTGAAATATTTGAAACAATACACGCCATTTTTGCGAATCATACTGTTAAACCAAGAACAAACCACAGCCAAAACTGTCAAGGTGGAGCCTGAATTAAAAAATAACAAAAACTGAGTGACAAAAACTGAACACGGCACCCCTAAAAGTAACCAAAGCCAAATCTACTACTCTACTAAGTCCAAGAGATTTGAGCAGTGGTCACGGCTCTTGTTTAGTTTCGTTTGACCGCCGAACCTCCCTCTCATTCTGGTTTGATAGAGACATTGCACTGCATCGAGAAAACTTTTCAGTTGTTTCGTAAACAGTCGGAATATATCCAAACTTTATAAGCTTATTAAAACTTTACACTTGTGAACAAAAATAACGGCCCGCTAGACATAACAGTCAAGAAAAAAGCACTTACTGTAAGATTACAAGCAACACACTGTTGGCGCAACATGATAAAGTTCCTGGTCATCTCATATTGTCGGTTTCTTCTCTTGCAGTGGAAAATAGGGAAAAAAGAAGGCGAAAAACGGCCATACTAACCTGTTTGAACGGCGATTTCAAAACGATCATCGCGCCATCTACGCGCGCGAGTCAAGGTCAGCTGACGTCACTGTCACCCGCGACAGCGTGACAGTCAAGTCGTAGCGTGACAACTACATCACGCAATAAGTGTGCGTTTGCTTTTAAAAGATAACGGTAAATTAATTAATGGGTTGCAAACGTATACATAATTTGGATGAAAGCAGATCTCCAAAGCTCCTTATTCTGTTCTTTTATTTTTGCGTGTATTTTATGTACAGTAACCATAGCAAACCTGATTGCCATGCTAACTAATACATTAAAGCGACAAATCCTGCTGAGCAATGGAATATAGGAACAAAGTTGTTATCTTATCAGATCTGAACAGTTAGCTGTGACTTTTATGCAAGAAGCCACTTTCCTCTACAGTTATCCTTAGAATGCGTTATTCTCTGAAGCGAAGTCCCGAGGAATTCGTTGATCGATTACTGCAATCTCTCCCTTTCAAACATCTACAAAACATTCAGTGATAGCCAAACCATAGACTGTCCCATGATCCTTCGGTTTATTTCTTGAAGTGCTCGGGAAAATCGCGCGGCTTCCCCTTCAGGGGACTGGAACAGAGAAAGTGTCTTGTTTCCATAGTGATCTACCTGTGAAGACTTTAAATTTGTTCGCCTTTTTTTTCCTTTTCTTTTGTGAGGTTTGGTGCTTGAGTCTACACTAGCTCGGCTCTTTTTAGGTTTTAATACAACCTGTAACGTTAAGAAATAAGAAAACGCGTTGTTTTTATAGTAGCAGTTGCACCCTTTATCAAATTCGTTGGCGAATTGGTTCATGCTTAACATGCGTCTATCGAGTTATTGATGCACGCGGGAAGTTCGAAGAGCACGAGAGAAGCGTAAGAGTTGCTCGAGGCGATAGCCGAGAAGTGCGAGAAGCACCTACTTTGGCTCGTGCTTCTCTGCACTTCTCTCGTGTTCTTAAAAATTCCCGCGTGCTTATATAACTCAATAATGCACTCGGCGCGTTTTTTATTTCTTTAATATAAGCACGCGGAAATTTTTAAGAACACGAGAGAAGTGCAGAGAAGCACGAGCCGAAGGCGAGTGCTTCTCGCACTTCTCGAGTGTTCTTAAAAATCCCCAAGTGCTTATATAACATATAACTCAACAATGCACAAGGAACAAGTTTTTTATTTCTTTTATAAAATAAAAACGGTTATAATGAACCTTTCGTCACGCGCGTGCTTTATCGAGTTATAATGAACTCGGTTTAACCAATCATAGCGCGCGCATTTCCTTGAGCATTTTATGATGAGTTATAGATGCACGCTCGCGCTTTTGAATTAGATTGGGCGAATTTCCTAGCTATGAGATATAAAGCAGAAGAAAATAGCTGGCAAGGGTTGACCTCTTCCACAGGAACGTAAATGTTTTTATGGCTTGAATTTGTTGCTACTTTATAACCTTTGGGAGAAGAACTTGAATTTTCTATTGTGGGAATATATCGACAATAATTGAAAAAAGAAAAACAAGCAAAGACCTAAATGTCACTCATTTCAGTCTGCACCACTGCGTACTTAATAGCAGGTAGCTCTATAAATAACCTACTCGTTTTTCTAATAGACAAGGACCCATCGAATCGAAATGTTGGATTTTGGTGAAATAAAATGTACGATTACCGGAATTTTTATCAGAAAGAAATAGACAGAAACTGAGGACGACCAAAGACTGCATGGTGCGCACATTTTACCGTTTACAATTTTTCAAAGAGCTGGGTCATCGTTGGCGACTCTAGGAGAAGGGCATGGGGCGCCTGTCCCTCCTTATTTTTGGTAAATTTACAGTGCCTTGCCGGAATTATCTTCGCAGAATTTTACTTCATAGCCGAGCCTTCAAGAGCGCCCCCTTCCCTAACTCCTTCTCTCTCTCCCTCCCTGCCACCCCTTCTTCCCTCCCTACCACCCCTTCCCCCCTCTCTGCCACCACTTCCCCCCCTCTCTGCCACCCCTTCCCCCTTCCCCCCTTCCCCCCTCCCTGCCACCCCTTCCCCCCTCCCTGCCACCCCTTCCCCCCTCCCCGCCACCCCTTTCCTCCATAGCTGAAGATCTGGATCCGCCACTGGTCTAGCCTGCGCGCAGACGTCTCCTGTTTCCTTTGCTTTCCGTATGATGCAAAGGAAACTTGAGACGTCTGCGCGCACGCAGGCTACCACTGGTCATAATGTCATCTCTTGGATAAAACGTTTCTTTTTATTGTAGTCTTATATGTTAAGTATTAAGCGTAGACCTAAGTAGGAAATGTAAACGTATATCCCCTTTTTGCAGAGCCGGAGCTTGCTGTTACTTGCTAAGCAATAGCGTGTGAAAAATTGCGTTAAAGTACCTAACTGTAGACTGTGTTACCTGCTTCTCGTGGTCATCAGCAGAGTCCGAGTCACATGTAGTAACTGTAGTAAGTTCTTTGTTCTCATCTTCAGTGTAGGGCTTCATTCGTTTGGCATCCAGTCTCGTGTACAGGTTTGCACGATAAGCTAGAAAAAGAGCCGAACGTTATGAATGGATGGTTCTAAACCCAACAGAATAGCTCACTTTGCAGCCGGCAGAGTTCCGTGCTAGCAGACCGAGCATCTCCTTTTCCGTGACGTGCTTGTAAAAGTTGTTTCGTGGCCTAGTAACGCATACGCATGCTCAATAGGCATCATTACGTGTCAAAGCAGAGTCTCCCTTACAACAGAAAAGAGACTCTGCTAGCAGGGAATCGGCTGAGTCATCCAAACGAAAAGCAAACTGAACATCGAGTACACTCTTTCTTATTAGAACCTTTTTTATAATTCAATTCAGACGATGAGAAAAAAAGGCATTAATATTATCATTTCGACCTTGCTCAGTCAACTTATTTTAAAGATGTTCTGTTACTGAATGCAAAAAGCAACTACCCGGTTCGGTTTCGATCTCGCTGTCGACTTTCTTTTCAATGACTGAATATTGCGTGGTAAGTAGCCTCTTCCAGGCGTTCAGTTAGTGGGGCGCGAAAGAAAAATCGGGCGCGGAGAGAAAAAAAACGAGGGGAGGCTGGGGAGAGGGGGCCTCCTCTCCCCAGCCTCTCCTCGTTTTTTTTCTCTCCGCGCCCGATTTTTCTTTCGCGCCCCACTAACTGAACGCCTGGAAGAGGCTACGTGGTAAGCAACTATAGCATGCAAGCTTTGTTGTACATAATATACTACATGCACGTAGTGTTCGCGATTCATGTAAAGGTGCGCTCTCTCCGTGAAACAAAGATTGTCTTTTTACACAAACTTAAGATGGTCTGACATTTCAATTACCTGAAAATCTCTTCCCTCCAATCTGCCTTATGTCTTCAAACACATGCCCACATTTACAGATCTGCAAAGTTCCTAAAATCTGATGATGGAAAATTAAGAGAATGACAAGACTGTTAGGATCGAACTCGTGCTTGATAGATCTGTGAGAAGAGATCAATCAAATAGTAATATAGGCCTCTAAGAGTCTGGTTGTTTGACCAGTAATGCGAGGAGTAGACTGCAAAACAGTCGCTCCAGATCTTTTCGGTCGCGCACTTTTTTCGGAGTACTCGCGCAAAAATACGGACTGTTTTGCAGTCTATGCGAGGAACTCCAAAATGAACGCATTTCCTGCCAAGGGGTAAACTATTAGATTTCTGAAGGGGAGGAGAGGTTTAGGTGTTCTTTTTGCTAAAATACAAAACAAAAACGAAGCTGTAAGTAGGGCATTCGCAGTTCCAGACCCCCCCCCCCCCCCCCCCCCTCCCACCTCCAACCTCCTCCCCCTTCCCCGAGAAATGATCGGTCCCTATACATTTAGCCTGCGAGCAAGCTCCCCCACCTCAACCCCCAAGAGAGTTGGCTCGCAGGCTGTAGTCTCAATTATGTTGTGTTTTCTTTGTTGATCTCGGTCCAGAAACTTGGCACTTCATTCTGAGAATGTCTCCCATCGTAAAAATAAATGCAGTGGTGAACGGACCCCGGGGACCGAACTCTGTTCGCTACAGCTTGCTATAGCTCGTAGCGCGTAAAAGACAACTAACAGGTAATACGATAGTCGCGTGGTTATCACAACACCACGTCATAGCGGTAGACTACGAGCAGTCTCTCTTTCCCAGCTTAGTCCGTCGAGCGAGAAACGAACTAAACTGGGAAAGAGAGACTGCTCGTAGTCTATAATAGCGGTGATAGCCGTCGTAACTTCATGGCTATAAATACACTAAATATCTCTTTGGGATTCTCGAGAGAGAAACGTAATATTGATTTTAAGGTAAAAGAAAAGAATTAATCAAACGCTGAACAAAGATCAATACCAAGCCAGTGAAGCTGACAGTATTTGGTAGTAAAATGTCACGAGGCTTTGTTAAGTTCGCTTCACAATAACGGAAAATGGCTTTCCAACCACTCGACCAAAACAACGTAACCAAAAGCCCAAGCAAAACAATCCTGCCTCGAATGTTTATATTTTCTTCATTCCTAAGCCGTCCCAACATTCGCCAAACCATGGTACGTAACTATCGACAAGAAAGGACCAAAATTATGATTTAACCCTTCCATAGAATATTCCCACAGCAAAACATTATTCTAAGAGAAACCCGAGGCATGAGTTGCGAACGTAAAGTGTAAGCCAATTTACACCAGTGTTAGTTTTAATAATTGATAGCTACCGTTGAGTTGCAAGCAAGGCACTGTCTTAGAACCATGTTGGCAGCTCTCTTACACTGCTAGTGTCTGTGCTCCCGGTTTCGGCGCAAAAGGAAAGATGTTTTTTGTGCAACCCTATTTGTATCAAGAGGTCACGTGCACGTGTCACACAACGACCATCATTAGTGTCACGTTTTATCACCTTGATGTCATCAGAGCAGTAGGGTGCTTACCATTTAGCCAAAAAATCCGGAAATTTCGGTTGAAAGTCAAATGGACCACACAATTTCCGGAAAATCCGTTCAGAAATTGTAGAATGCCTCCAGAAGTAGTCTTATTTTTCCGTTTCGGAATGGAACGTTGACGGTCTGGGGATCGGACCAGGATGGGGAAATGGAATATTTAAATCGGTAAGGTTCAATCTCGTCGGTTGGTCGGTAAATTTGGAAAATCGCTTACCGTTATGTAACGGTCATCCCAACCGGTTTTTTCCTTCAAATGGTAAGCACCCGCAAAGTACCGCTGAATTTCATTGTCATTGTGTCTTAGCTACGAGCCGCGCTGACGAGCCCCAATAATAATACAACTGAATAACCTAATAACAAAAGCACACAATAATTTTATTCACGTTTAGGTCGCGAAATGTCGTTTAGGAGCATTTTAAATACGTTTTGTAACAACTGACAAAGAGAAAGGAAAATGGAGGGAGGCATTTTAAACTAAAGTTTATAATACGTTCGTAATCCACCGTAGGAAAAAAGATGGCGGCTGTTCATTTTACCACAATACCTTGCGGACCTAACACAGCACATAAGGTACAAAGAAAGCCAAATTTTTACAATATTTGTTCCAGTACTATGGACAATGTGTAGACTAGGTTTGAAGATTTTATAACTTTTCTTTACATTTTTTTATGAACGTTGTTATGGCCTTGTGTGCTAAGAATTATGGGTAAATGTACCAGTCGCCATCTTTTTTCCTACCGAGGATTGAACATGTTGTGTCGCAACCTTGCCACTCTTCCCATAATTTATTGAATCTGTAAAAACAAAATCATTTTCCAAGCCTCCTGTGTTTACTGTAACAAATGCATTTTCCACCACATCAAATTCTGTCCCGTCAGTCTCCGGTTAATTTCCTGCAGAGCACTGGGAAGCCTGGACACTAGTTCTGGCGGCAGAACAACTCTCTTTGGGGAGGAGTCTGTGGCGCGTGAAATGAACCGTTTACTTTTTCTTCGTCGGTTGATTGTTGTTGACCTGGATGAGTGAGGCCTGGTTTTAGAAGATAAGGGAATGACTTCAGTTGTTTCTCTCCTATCGGTCTAGGAAATAAATATACGCATATAGGTAAATAGACAGACTACATACATACAGATGGGTGGATGGTACTGGATGGGATGCAAAAATGGACGGATAGGATGGAGGAGAAAGACGGAAGGGTTATGGATGGATTGATAGTTAAGTTCTGAATGCGGGACTTTTTTCTTTCCGGCTCTTATTCACAGGTGAAACAAGAGCAGAACCAAAAGAAACGTCTGCTCTCACAGGCTAAATGTAAACAGTGTAAAATATATGATGAGACATTTCATTTGTGCACAGTCACCCCAGTATACGTACCTTGTTTTCATTCAGTGGTTGCGTTTGTTTATTGTTTTCCTCTTTTCGTTTTTCACGCGCTAGTTTCCTCATTCTTTTGTTTTCCAGACGAGTGTACAATTCTGCACGATATTCTGAAATAAAAAATATAAACATTTCAATCCCTGAATATAGAACCCATTGAAAAGTCGGAGCATCTAGTGGCATCTAGTGGCATCTAGTGGCCATTTTCCTCTTTTTTGTTTCACTGGTCAAGATCAAACAATCTAAGACACCGATACTATACTGTCATAAGTACATCAGGTTCATAATTAATGGGGGTAATTTTAACGTATAAAGCAGCGAAAACACTGTGAGGTAACCTGTTCATATGGCCCAAAGGGACGAAAACATTCTTCATTCTCTAACATTTTCACTCCGGCCAACCTTTACGATAGAGTCTGGATCCGCTATTGATGGATCATACAATCTCGTCAGGGGAATAACTAAGCCGGGGATCCAAACTAGCTAGTTAGGGTGCCGTGGAATGTGGGATGCGAGACGCAGGATGCTAATTTTGAGGGCAGGATATATACGAGATGAGAAATCCAAAGTGGCAATCAGGATCTCACCTGAAAACCTCTTACCGCCAATCTGCTTTGTGTACTCAAACACGTGACCACACACACATGACGTGCACGTGTCAGTCATCTGAAGGAAGAAGAATATCGATTCATTACGGTTAACAGTTATCATAGTGAAAATTGTCTCTGTATTTGGCGCCAGGGCGCGATTTTAAGGACATGCTAAAGGCCGCCCTCTCCCTTTAATTCGCGCGTACCCTCATGCGCACGTCCTTGTTCGAAAATAAAATGCGAATATTTTTAATGATATTCCCCCGCATTATCCTCGACTACCTCAATACCGAGAATACGAATATTGTCTATTGGACGGTACAACTTTGTCGCATGCGTTTTTTTGTAGCATTTTTTTTTGTAGCGCGCGCTGCTTGTGTCAAACGAAAATTGTATACAACTCGCATCATTTAACAATGTTTGCGGCTATGATTGTCGTAGGGTTTTAAAACATGTTTCAAAATCCTACAACTTTTTTCGTGTTGCATACAACAGTTGCGAGCGAGTTGTAGGCTGATTTAGATGACGCGATTTGTGTTGTATGTATGACGTGAGCAGGTTGTATGCGATAGTTGTCGGCAAAAGTTGTACCGTCTCGCCCCTTCCTTTTGCTGAGCATAAGATAAGAAGACTCTAGGAAAAAGATTGGTTTCAAAGTGATTAGCTAACAATAAGAGTGATTTCTTAATCGTTAATCTGTGCCCCATATATACCTACTGGAAATTAAGATGGAAAGGAAACAATAAAAGTATAGAAGAGAACACGATGAGAGTAGATCATCAGTTGCTTTGCTGGCTAAAACTGAACTGGTTTCCAAACGACAGTCATGGACGATCGCGAAATTATTGGCCGCTCTGCGATAGTGCCCTCATTTGGGTAGCCTGTGTACAGCCGCCCCTAAAACCAGGGTTTGATATAGCGTGGTTCCTTTTCCGTGCGATCAATCGCCAACAATAGCCCATTTTTTTGACATGCTGGCAAACACTGCACGCCTTTCATACATTTCTTTCTAAAAATAGCAATTTTTTACTTTTTATATTTCCCCAAGTTTGAATCAGATCTCTTCGAAACTTTGCATTTTTGTTATTTTAGTCATGGGGAATCTATTTATGGATCCTGTTTTTCAGTTCATTCAATATTTTTCAGATATTTAAAATCGTGACGCTGTTTAGAAAACTTCTGTTGTTAGAGTTTTTTTGGCCAGCGGTTCATCGATTTTGCGCGATCGTTTATGTTGTGGAAACAAAACAGTCCAGGCAAGAGAAAGTACATGGCAGAGTACATGGTATATTTTGCTGCAGTGAAGATAGGTTATAAAAGGTAAAATGTCGAGGAGGTAACTGACTGTCACCTTACTGTTCCTTCCTTTCTGCCCCCGTTTTAAAGAAAGGAGGGGCGACCAAATATAGATATATAAGCAAAAGCGACTCTATATACTCAAAATATGATAACGCTTTCTGTTTATAAGAGATATCAGCTTGGTGGTCTTTATATTCCGATAGGATAACCATTACTGTCAATTTTCTGACAATCCTGCTCAATTTGCTTTCTTGATTTCGACCATTCCTTTTCTACTGTATGTTGGCGTCTTATTTCAGTTATTTTTTACGTAGTTTCTAACGTAAGACCTGGGCTGTTTTGCCTCATGTGTCAGAATCTTTCTAAGTAGCGCCGTGGCCTGACCCCTTTCGATCTTTCGATTAAAACGCGTGTTATCAACGGGAGGCCACTCTGTTTCTATTCTTCAACCGATTCGTCGTGAAGTTAGACAACTATGAATAATTTCAATCCAACAAAAAAAACCAACCTCTAAATTGAAATAAACATAAGTTTTGTCTAGAAAAACACCGAGAAAAGTGAAGAATGAAAAACAAACGAAGCCGTACGTGATATAAAAGCGGTGATCGCGAAGGCAACGTTGAAAGATTTGTTGAGTAGAATTTATAGAAATAAGAACTTTCTCGGCAAATTTGAATATTGTTCAGACAGGGCAGCTGTAACTGAACGAATTCAGGGGAAGCAAGCCGAGTCCGCTGTCAGTTTAGATTTTCTTACCACTGTATTGCAGGCCAAACACTGTTGAAGAACCATGATGCTGTCTTGTTGTCCTAGAGTGTGACTGTGTTGTTCTTGGTTTTATAGACGACTAACTAGTGACTGCGCGAGGTTTGATAATCAATATACCACAAGCTTACTATCGAGTGACGTCACACTCCATAGAATTTTTGACAAACAAGGCAGGTACTGTGTTACATAACTTCAACTATTTTAGGCGTTTAGTAACACTCTAAACAGTGTACAAAAAAAATGTTGCTGCCCTACGAAGCGAGCTAGAAATTTTAAGTGAACGAAATAAATGAAGAGGTTTGTTCACATACAATTCTATCAGAAGCGCTAAATGTTTTCTTAACCTCTAATTAATTGATATGGGTTGAGCAATCGTAGGTGGTTAGCAAAAAAGTCCCACTTTCCTATCCGTTCTGCTCTCCTATCATTGCGCTTGAGACTCAATTAAATAATCTGATACTAAGTGAGTGTGGGAAAGACTTTTTTTTTTTTAAGAAAACATTGTTAACTGTTTTTTTTGGAGCCAGTGGGAAAGTGGAAACTAAACTAATTATGATTATTTGTGTTTGAAATCGAAAAGAATTCAACTGTCCAAGTTCGTAGATTTGAGAAAAGTCGGTCCTTGGGTGTGGTTCTACATTTAAATCTCTGCCAGAAAATATCTTGAGATAACAGCACTAAAATGAAAGCTCTTCCGCAGTGCTTTGTTATTGCATTTTTTTTTATCCCGTTTTACCGCCCCTTGACATCCTGTAAAAGAGGATTAATAAATATGTTTGTAAATGTAAGGTCCTTGGGATTAAGATGATGGTCGAAACGTAAAAAAGCTTGTCAACTAAATCTCAGTTATCAAGCTATTTATTTTGTCACAGTCGAGAAGTTCGAGATAATGCGAGGTTAAAATAACGGGATTTTATTGTAGTCTAAATACGGTAAATTTTTCGGATTGCGAGCACACCTAGTTGAATGAGACTTATGACTGAATACAAATAAGTTGATCTTAAGGTCATTCTGGAACAGGGTGCGACAGACGAGGAATGTTTCCACCTCTGTAAGTTAAATAAACTGAACGTCGCAACAGCCACGTCTTATTACGAAATGTCGACTAGTTTTAGAAAAGTTTTATTACCGACCACACAACAGGCGGGCCAAATATTTGCATTTAATATATAAAATAGAAACTAGAAGAACGCAGAAGCACACAAAAAAATGTAGGACTGATAGCTTGCATTTTAAAAATGGACGCTTTAGAAATCAGAACATCATGCACATATTGCTATCTCTTGGTTGAAAACTGCAGGATTGAAAGTGTATACACCAGAACAGATGATCACTGAAATGCTGTACGTTTTAGTTGAGAGAATTTTTTTTACATGTGAAAGGAAAATAAATAATATATGTTTTTTCTAAAGTTTCATTTGTAAAATGGGAGTGTAAAAGCCTGCACCGACAAGTTCAGGGTCCGGCTTGGAGCCGGCAGATATTAGTTGTCTTGAAATTACAAAAAACAACTGAAAGAAATATCAAACCAAGGCCCCGTTTACACGAACGCTGAAACATGTCTAAGTTAAACCGGTTTATAAAAATAGTCCAAACTTCCCGTGATGTTTGGAGTGAAATGTTTACTAAATGGAACTTTATTGACTACAATTATCATTCCAAGTGATTCAAATTTTATATTTTAATAGCGTTCAAGGGTTAAAAAGCACTTGTTTAGCTAAACAGACTAAAGGAAACCGAAGAGTTTAAGTCGTCTGAAGTGTGAGCCGCGTTCTCGCCCAACCCCTTGTGGGCACCAGCGAGAGAGCAGGGGGTAGGGCTCGGGGTGGGAGGGTACTCCGCAAATTTTTGGGTGGGGGTGTGCCGCTGGGACTCTGAGACCCTTAACCTATACTAGACCATTTTAGCTGCATTTTGCAACCCTATTCTAGACTAAACACCGAAAAACCCTACCCTATCCTAGACCTATTCCAAACTCGCTATTTTCCAGAAACTCGTTCACTGTTACAGTCTAAGATGCCAGGGGTCAGTAAAAATGCCGTACTGCCCACCGTACCGATTTTTAAATGCCATTTGACAGTAAACCTTGTCTATACTAAATTCTTCACGCAACTGATCAGCTTCGCGGAAAATGATACCCTATTCTAGACTAAAAATCTCTGAATACTATACCTTATCCCAGACTAAACTGCCTGAAAACCACAACCTTCACAGCAGCACATGCCTATATAGCTCATATATGGGAGTACCGCCCCCCCCCCCCCCCCACCCCAGGGGGGTAGGGCGATAGAGCGGCTGACAAACAATCTTATCGGGAACATTACACGCAATACACTGTTTAAAAGTCATGGTTAAAATTGAAGATCTGTGAACTGACTACATATGTGAGCTGCTCGACCTTCATCACCTGATTGTGACGAAGCGAGTATGCAGGAAGATTAATGACGTCACTTTTTTTTTTTTCTAAAAGGGCGTCACATGCATCAGATCAATTGAAAGAAAGTTGTGCCCGGGTTAAGGTATAGGGAGGCTCGTCGAAAATTCTTTATTTGACCCCTAAAAGAAATCATTCTCCGGAAAAAGACAGATAAACAAGAGTTATATATAGTGACTTTAATGACGATAAAGATTTTGTCATAGAATGCTTAAGTTATATTAATAGCTTTTAAAAGCGTTGTCCGGTTAACCTTTAGTTCTTTTTCTCTTTGGTACTATGGACTCTGTACTCTGTACTGTTTAAACGCTAAATGATAACTTGATGGCTAAAAATATCGGCGTTCCTTCCTGAATACCCTAAGTGATACCAAAATCCGTAATTTACACCCCTGAACAAGACGACAGCATCCCCGTACCTGTCATATGGAAGCCTCCCCACAAGAGTTGGTCATAAAGTTGTTTTTACTTTACTGCCGGATTTAAAATGTCTGCAGAGGAGGGATTTGGGCTCTATCGTGTCGTTGTCGCGTTAAAAGTTCTACGTAGTATCAGCCTTGCTTTATACTTTGATAAAATTAATGATCTCGTTTACCATTTCCGAACGCACTATTTTTTACAGTCTGGTTTTGAACTAATTTTTTCTTTTGCTTTACTTCCGATGGCACTCAGCTCAATTCTATACAAGCTCCTGCGCAACCTGTTATATGGGAACGGCTCAGTTTTTACAATCCCGGCGTTGTTCATTGCAGAATCATTAACCTCACTTTGTTCCATCTCGCTGTCTTTGGCTTACGCTAAAAAAATATCTATCTATTAACCTAAATTAATTCTTTCAATTTTGTTGTTGTTAACTCAATGCTCAACTGATTTTGTTCTCCATTTGCAACACCAACCAAATGCTGTTCTGTGCGGTTATTTTTCGGTTTATTTCCAAGAGGGCGCTTGGCAATCTACCCATAAGTTCAGGCGGTACCATATTTGGAATGATTGGGTGATTTTTTAATGCAGAAGACGGATTTGCTCTTGAGCATGGAAATCGCTTCCTCCCATGTCTTCTGTTTCTTTTCACTGAAGTGTGGTTTGCCGCAAATAGGTTCTGATAGAAAAAGAAAAAAATACACGTTAGTTCTGAGGTTTTGTTATGTCTACATCGGCGTTCATGCAGCCATTCCCAAACAGTTTGACAGTCTCATTTCCTCCCGTCCTGACCAAAAAACACACCGTGCTTTACTTCTCCATGCAATGGCCTTTCATACTTGTCCAAGTCTAGTTGGGTCAAGCAAGCTAGCCTGGTGTGTGGCCAAAGTGTTTTAAATTGGACTTTCGCGCGATCCGCCTACTTGTGGACCCCCCGGGACCACATGACTGCAATGTTTTCTTTTTTCTTGTGGCTCTCTGGGATCACTACTCAGTACTTGCTTTCGAGATGGCATCCGTCACAGGATGTGTTCGCTAACAAGGGCTGTCATCTATAATTATATTCACATCAGAAAACCGTGAACCCAGCTCATTACCTTCGCGGCGTGACTGCTCCTCTGTGTTTTTTTATTTTCTCGTGCTTCTCTTCTCATTTTATTAGTTTCTAGACGAGAATATAGTTTGGCGCGGTATTCTGTTGAAACAAAAAATAAATATTAGCTCATCTAAGACGCTAAAGAGGTGACAGATCGATATAGTGCAAGAGTTATGCAGGGCATCTCTCTTGCGCCTGATTAGACTTGCCACAAGTCGACTGCTAAACCCGCAAGCGAGCGACAAAGTCGCGAGAAGCGAGCGACGGAGTCCACCCAAAACGAAAAACGGACTCAGTTGAGAAAGTCTAGCGCCTGATAAACAGGCTTAGCTTATACCTGCACGTCAATCAGATATCGTTAAACTTCATACTACACTGCTTGCTTTTTTATGATTTGCATAATGACATGTTCCCCACATTTCTTTTGACATTAGTATCTGAGCAACATGTCAACCATAATTATAACAAATTAGCTGATCACAAGTAGAGATCACATCTAGATCGCTGCTAAAGTTTTAAAAAGCCAGGGTTTAAATGAGAATTCAGGGTGGAAGACAATTCTCACGCTTTCAACTCTCACCACCACAAACAGCTCTGATCGTCACGAGTGTCCGGCTTACGGTACACGCGTGACAGTGTATATTTTTGGCTGCTCACACACGTCAAGCGGCTTCACTGTTCCAGTCAGTCGTTAACAGCTGCTACTTGTTTTTCAGTAAATCGCTAAAGAGAAAATTACGATTGTTGTTTTGTATTTTGATGTTAAAACAAACGTACCAGAGTCGGTTTATAGCAAGATTTCAGGGGGGAGGGGGTACTCCATAGATGCTAGGGTGTGGAGGTGCGGCCGGGCCTGCTGAAACCCTGGTCTGTTTAACAAATCAACTAAACTGCAGATACGTGAACGATCTGTTGCGTCACATTGGATCAAATACAAACAGTGATAAGCAACAGACCACTGCAAGGACCGATCAAACAATGTGGAAAGGCATTATCTCGAAATGGCACTACGGTCGGCCAAACCTGACATGAATTCAGCGCTCAAAACTAGAAAGCAGACACAGACAGCTGTTTAGGGCTTGTTATGCCCTCGTCAGTGTGCCATAGCTAGAACATAATGAGAGTCGGTAACTGTTTAACACACTCTGTGATTTTTGTACCCTATTTAAGACAGAATTCCGATTTTGGAAGGTGTGAAATATAATTGTTGTTGTTTGTTGGTGTTATTTTTTAGACCCGCTTTATTGTAGGACTTGTAGCTTGGCATCAGTACCTAAGTCAACGGAAGTCAGCGCCAACAAAATACTGGTTGAAATTCAGCTTATGGCGAGGTTTCTTTAAATTAATATATATGTTTATCATGTTTAAAACATTATGGCATGTAAAGCTACGACGCTCAAGACAAAACCCCCTGAACCCCCCCCCCCCCCCCCCCCCCCCCCCCCCCCCCACCACTGGCGCGAGATTCTTAGACGACGATCTCACAACAGACAAAAGATTCAGGTGGATTTTATGTAACAACAGTTCGAAATAATAAAAAAAAAATCTGATGTGTATTCATATTTAAAGACACTTCCTACCTGAAAATCTTTTTCCACCAATAAAACGACTGGCTTCTTCCAAAACGTGACCACAAACACACGCACGTGACGACGTGGTCATCTGAAAATGGAGGAAGCAAAAAAAAAGTAAATAAATAACACCAAGCATAGTACACCGTGTAATGTCAATATAAAATCCCGCACGAACAGAACTGATTTGATTTAATGCATAATTCAGTAATAATTCCTTATTCAAAATATCGTTTGTTTATTGTTTACATTTTTTAACCGCGAAAAATGTTGCCGAGTTTGACAATTTCCAAGAGTTTAGAAGCTGAGTCAGCACAGCTAAAATCATGGATTCATCGGAAAGTTCCACTTTGCAATTTATTTGGAACGGACCAAACATATAAGCCTATTTTACTGCAAAGATAATTTGTCAAGACATAGCGGAGGGTAGCGTCGACAATTTCTTTCTCGATCGTCGCCAGCCGAGATGACTCAAAGCTTTGCAAACAAACGACGTAACACTGGGCATGTTGTGTACCAGCTAGGCATAAACATAGGGTGAAATGCGCGAAGGTAGAATCTATAAAACACTATAAATAACAGTTAGTGACTTCCTTGTCTTTGAGAAAAAAAAATATTCCTGGGGTAGCTGTGTGGCCTGAGATGTGGCTTTCAACGACAAAAAACTAATTTGCAAAAATTGCTGTAATAAAATTCCTTGAAAGGCAAAAGGAAAGCACAGTGTTATCACTCACCAAAGTATTACACGAAAGGCACTGTTGAAGCACCATTTTTTCGGATGTTTATCAACCTCTGCGATCTTTTATCATGTTTTATACTCCCTTAACAACGCGCACTGCTCAAATAGATCCGTTTGTTTTGAGTGGATTCATATGAATAATGCAAACGTCACGCTCTAATTTAGCAGCGCTTTGACGGACCCAGTGAAACCTGCCAAATTTGTTTCGGGCTTTCGGGCAATATTCAACCAGTTTCGCCGGTCACGCTATATCAGGGCGAGGTCACGATCGAGAGTATCGTATGAACATAACCTTAAAAGGAAAATACACAATTGTTGAAACTATTTTGGGTTAGTTTTATTTTCACTATCAGTCTTCCAATAGCTGTAAAACATACAAATCGGGAGCACCACTGCACAGACAGCTGCACCACAAGACACGGCTCAATAACTTTCAGTTGAACAGTCACATTTGTGGGGTTTTATCTACGTACTGGCGCAACGTAAACTGTTAGAGCAACCCTGTACGGTAAACGCCGCGCATTTATTTATTTATTTATCAATATTTATAAACGATATTGATTTGGCTTTAACAACTCAAACTATCAGGTTTTAAGTGGGACACTTGTACTTGTAATCTGACTGGCCTTTATTACTTTCAGCGCTCTCATAACGTTTATTTTTGCGTGAGTCGTCCGTATATTCAAGTTCTACCCTTGTGTCCCCCCCCCCCCCCCCCCCCCCACCCAAAAAAAAAAAAACACCGATTGACGCTTATCCGGCATTGTGTTTATACCGAACGTATTTTTTTCTCTCTCTGCCTTAAAGCGTTTTGGACCGCTGAAGATTCGACTTCACTTGAGATTCGGAGTTGAAGCCAATCGATCCTTCAGTGGCGCATCTAGAAAGCAGACGCAAACAGCTGTCTCGCCCTTATAATATATGTTGTCAAATGGAATGTCCGTCATTGTGGTGGGGCAGGAGGTGTAGAGGGGGTCTCTGAATTTCCCGCTTTCCGTACCCTCTGTAACCCCGATTCTCACTCCTACCCACAACTCCTACCTTGGTGGCACCGCATCTTTATATAACGCTGTTTCCATTTTATAATATTTTACCACGATATATTTGGCGGACAATTTCGTCAAATCGTTATCTCGGCACCTTTGTCACACATTTCTACGTTTCAGTGACGATAGAGACCGGAATGTTTCTTTGGAACAAATGAGTAACCGATGTAAAGCGCGCCCTTTTTCGCGCCAATTTACAAGCTAAGAGCAGACGCTTTTTGCAATGTTAATGTCGCGGGCTTGATATCGACAATAGCATCGTACATTATGAAATGTATTATGAAGGAACAAAGTCAGGAAAAAATAAAAGGAAATGCCTTATCTTAGAAAGTGGTGGTGAAAAAAAAAGCTGCGAGTACTGTTCATTTATTTACTCTCGCCGATTTTTCTGACGTACAATTACAATAGGTGAAATATTTGGATTCAGCATTTTTCCCTGCGACACTGAAACCGTTATGTTTGATCGCTATTTTTAAATCATGACCAGCAATTGAATATTCAAATATCTACGCCGGCAAGCAAAAGGGGCTATGCATATTAAAATAAATAAACAACACTGATTTAACATCAGAAACAAATACTTCAAATCGAATATAACAAGGTTAAGAATCACAACTGACAGGAGGCAGACCAGTGGAGATTTTTACGTAGTTTCGGTAGTTCTAAGAACATTGTCTTCCGCACGAAATACCCCAAAACACACACCAAACGGAAGATATCAAGTATTAATAACTCTTAGGAGAGCAAGCCATAACAAGTTTTTAGCAACACAAAAGGAGGGTCTTTCTGCATGTACCGGTACCCATGAACCACTCATTGTCTTCTATTGTTTGTGAGGCATTGTATTTTTGGTCTTGTTTTGCATTTGTATCATTGTCGTTCTTTGTTCCTTTTGCCTTACGTAATATGTGCTCCGGTACATACAGAAGGAACCCAAAGGGAGGACTTAAAAAAATTGCCAAAATTTTTCACGTTTCAATCCATTTCCACCTTGGCAGCCGGTATAGCCAAAACACGTCGTTATATTTTTAGCGTACAACTAGTGTAATTTAAACAAAACTAGACCATTTTTGGCGACTGCATTGATGTAGATATTTCATTTTGGCTTTTATGAAGTAACCCTAAAACTAAGTGACACTAGCACATTTCAACTGACTTATTAATTTAGGATGTTTACTATATGAAGATTTGGTTTCGTCTTCTTGTTGATTGGGAGGACGTGTTATGTTAGCGACATAAGCATAAGCGGAAGCATAACAGTGCTTATTTTCAGTGAAAACGGAGCCGACGTAAGTATTTAAGCCCAAGTCGCAAATTGGTTGTCTGAGCGAGTAAAAAGTCGCCAGCACGAGACTCCGGGAGTTACAGCAGATAAAATCTAGCAACTGATCTGGAATACATATAAACCAAGCATGATCCTATACGCCAGTGTATGAAGACAGGTGTTGTGGTACATACATGTGCTACAGATTCATGGGTCACTGCGTCATCTCGTATACATGTATTCGGAGCAGAACAGTTAATATGAAATGCCATATTCTGCATAATTCACTAGTCTAATCTCGCCAGATAACTCAAACCTGGTTTAATGATTCTAGCTAATTTGAATCAAACCGTAGTTTCCCCTACTCTGTTACAGTGATATAACACCGGACACTCACAAGAACTTAGTTTCGTTACACAGATTTACCAACGGAACCGCGGGTTTTGCGTTTCAGTCTCCTGACGGCTCGAGTTATTTGTACTGGTTTGTAACGGTATTTGACTGAGTCTCGGTATACTTTCTTTATGACATCCCTTAATAGAACTCACTTAACTAAAATAGGTGCAATTTTTCTTCTGAAAATAGCGAACACGTCACTTATTAGCAGAAGTAAAGGTGTTGTTATCACATGACATGGCGTGGCAGGTTATGACATGGCATTTGTTCACCCAGTCATCAACATTTTCACGGGATGTTTCGCTGATCGCAGTCAAATGCTCACTCCGCAAAAACTGATTGACATAACGTTACAATAAATTACCGGTAAGTGTAAAAAATACAAAATAACTAATCAAGTTAGGCTGACTCTGATCGAAGAAGTCAGGCCATGCCTGATGAAATATTCAGGGACAGAATATACATAATCGCAGTTGTACAGTCAGCCTTGCTCGCTTGATTAGTTATTTCCTATTTATATAAAGTTTGCTGACTAGATCTACCAGGATCCGGCGCCTTTGAATTGTCCGTTGGTCCTTGCAGATATTTTCATACAAGTGTTAAAGTGTAGAAAACTAGCCTTTTCCAGGGGCAGATAGTGGGGAGTGAAGGCCTAGGAAAGGCGGCTGTCCGCTCGTTCGCGCACCGCCTTAGCTCCATCGCGGCCCCGCAATCTCAACGCCTGGAACAGACCAGTAGAAAACTAGCTCCACATGATTTGTTCACGTCATCCTACTTTGCCACTCTGTTAACTCAGTAAAGTCTTCTAGATCTTGGGATCGGATGGGACAGGACCGTGCAAATCATTGATATAAATCATTTATAGAATTGTTTCTTTCAAAATGTAATCTAAATGTACCCCTATTTTACAGTTAGATTTCATCTTTGAACACCAATTTTAGTAATATAAAATTCTGTTTCAGCCCACGTCAGCTGAATCACTGCTGACAATTAACAGGATAAACAAGTCGAGTCAAAACCTGTCAAACCAGTTTACAATTGATAAGATGGGACGTTTAATACGCGCTACTGAGGGATAAGCCGTAACTCGGTTTCTATGAATATATTTTGAAAACCACAGCAGGTTTTGGTTTATAATTCTTCACATTTTCTTATTTCTATTTCCTTCATTTATAATTTATTTTTTATCCATTTTCTTTTTAATCGAACGACTAGATCTATCGTGCCAGCAGTTTTCATTTCGGTAACGCAGGACGCCCGCGTTCGAACTGTTTGCAACGTGACGTCACACATCACCAATGCAATTCAATTCATGCAAAGCAGCTTGTGGTTCGCAAGGGTCTTATCAATTCTATTTTAGGTTCAACAGTTGCCGTATCAAGACCTGTCAGTCCAACGCTAGTCTACCCAACCCAGAGGTTCAATATGGTTCTCCGACAGTGCTTGGCTTGCAATGCCATGGTAAGTTTGAAAATTTAAAGATGGCTTTGCTAAAATATTGCCCAGAAGCGTTTGTCTCGCTAATATTCAAATTTCTCTTTGGCCGTTGATAATTTTCATATTCTTAACGGCTCTTTTCCGTCACACAACAACGCTCAAAGCCCTACTAAATTTTTGTATTTTCTTCATTTGAACGACTGTTTGCCCCCTGTAAATCGTATTTTTAATCGCAGATACGTTAAAATTTATCAATTTGCAAAGGGGTCTCGCGAAATTCACAGCGATTTTATACGTATTCCGCCATTCTGGACAAATGTGTGCTAGCCACGTTTTGGCGGTGAAACTCCGGCAAAGCGGTCGCTCTCAACCCTCAACCCCTCACACTGCATTCTTGTGCGATGAACATAAACTTATTATCCCAGCTTCAGATAAAGAGGAAAACCAACAATTCTTTCATTGAATATAACTGTTTTGTTATTAAAAGCGACGTTAGAATCCCGTGGTATCACGCCCGCAGAAAACTTTGCACTCTGTACACAAGGTGTGGGCGTAACGCACCAAAGAAAATCGGCCAATCTACTGTCTTCTGCAGCAAACAAATAAATTCATTCGACAGGAATTCTAGAACTGGCTTGCCTTAAATACACTGACATATTCATACTTTAGTTTTAACCGCATTCACCAACATCGTATGTAACTTTAGGAATCAATATTAATTCCGCAGTGAATTTGATCCTTTTTCTCGTGCTTGCCCAGAATCAAGCAGGAAACTGAACCTCGTTTCCTTTGATTCTTTTTCTTCTTATTATTATTTCATATGAATCAATCTCCTGACACTTTTCCGAGATAGTCTTGAAAATTGCTTTTTTTGATAGTTTAAGCATGTTTCATTGCACTGCAAATTTCAGGCCAAATATATCCAGTTTAAAGCTACACGGCTATCAGGAATCTAGATGTATATCGGTAGTGGCCATTTAATTACCAAAACATTATAAATCACTTCTAGTTTTGTTGTAGCTGAGTTAAAAGTAGGTTTGAATACGAAATCAATTGTAACTGATCAAGGAAGTACCGGGAAGTACGGAAACTTGCATTAAAATTCGTGTTAATTTGCACATTGTTTATTGCGGAAGCGTTAACTTGTGCACGAGACTTGACATATCCTCACCCCTCTCCCCAGATGACAGAGTCATGCAGATCGTGCGCATGTGGACACGTGTTCGAAGACGCGAAGCAGATTGGTGGAAAAAGATTCTCAGGTAGGAATTGCTGCGGGCAAAAACCGGTTTAAAAAATCAGGTTTAAATTGCACAAGATATACCATGGTTTGTTTGGTAGCCTAAAACCATGTTTTCATGACGTCGATATCAGGACTTGCAGGTTGGAATACGGGATCGTATGTTGTATGCGAGTGTAACCCAGTGTCCATAGCTTCAAAATACAAAATTGTGGTCTTACTTCTCCGCGTAAGCGACCACCAATCGGCTTTGCATTTTGGGAGGTCGCTTACATGGAGTAGCCCGCGAATACAGCCGTCTCTCATCGCTCCTGGCCATTATGGGATGCCGAGACAGGAGGCGGCTGTATTCGCAGGCTAAACAGGGAGAACTGAGCAGGGACTTTGGGAACGTAACGAGTTTTGAATTTACAAAGTCGTACTCGGCGTTTTCAATGGCTTACCTGTTCTAAACGTCCCAAATCAGTGACACATAACATAGCGCGAATGCTCCGACAGAACATTTGATGAATGCCCTGAAAACACTATGTCGAGGCTGGTGACTTTAGGGTAACGCACAGGCAATTCATTCTCTATTTTTGTGCTATATGACAATTTGATTTCCAGTTTTCATTGAGTTACGCTAAAATCACTGACCGCTCAATTGTCGTTTAATTTTCAGAATACCGGGCTGAGTTGTACACTCGTCTGGAGATCAAGAGAGAAAAGCAGTTGACTCGGCAAAAAAGGAAGGCAAACAAAAAAGGAACAGGACAGCAACCGCTGAAAGAGCGTGAGGTATGATGGTGGGCAATTTAGCTTAACAGTTAATGTGCGAACTGGTACACCAGACTAACGGTCTGCAAACTCGCATTGGAAAATACAAGTGTCGCATTTAAACGTCGCTCATTCAGTTTCACAACACGCTTTGACAATCACGCGCGCAAACTTACGCGAGTTTTCAGTCATCACCGTGTAAAGGCGCCTTTAAACTTTCATCTGACAACTGGTCCCCTTTTGGAATAAACTAAATTTTATCCGCTATTATCAAAATAATGGAGACCGTTTTCGAAAGTTTACTTTTTCGATGCACATTCTTCGTGTTGACTGAGCATCAAAATGCAAAGAAAAGTTTGCGCTTTCCAACGAAAATCAAAATGGAAATGGTGCCGCTGCCTCCCACCAAACAGCCTTACACCGGATTGAACTAATGATTTTTTTTTTCTCTTTTCTTTTTCCACTGTAGATCAACATTGAAGAATCTATTGTCCCTCCGTCAGATTTCAAACCCAAGACCCACTGTCTTAGCTCCAAACCGTCCCACCGAAAAATAAAAGGCAAAAGGATCCATCGCCCTGCAGTAAAAACGTCACCAAGCTCAACTGTCGTGCCTCCAGAACTAGTGTCCAGGCTCCCCAGCGCTCTACAGGAAATTAACCGAAGATTGACGGGACAGAACATGATGTGGTGGATAATGCAGTTTCAATAGCTACCATTCAGTGCCACTATCAGAGATGATGAATATAAGAGATGATCACTATAGGAGAACCCATTCTCATGACCCACTTATTCAAAAACTATTTATTGATTTCTCATGTTTGGTTAGACCATATGCTGAGGAGAGTCGTCAATTTGGTCTGTTAATAACAGCGATGAAGTTAATGTACGAAAATAACGGAAATGAGAGAGAACGCAGCTGAGCCAAATGAAGATAAAAGGCGTGGTGAAACCAGGAAACCCGGGGATGACAAGTACGCGGTGCGCAGCAGATGGAGTTTTCCTGAGGAAGACACTAATAAACAGCCTGCCTGAAATTAACTATATATTAACAACGTTAAACGTGTTTTGATCGAGATATATAGCATAAAACTGTTTTAATCTATGTAACAAAGTTCACAGTTGTAGCAGCCAAAAGATAAATCTTACTGAGCTGTGAAGAATGCTCGCCCTGTATAATGGCAGACAATGACGAAAATCAACTTGTTTTTTAAACTTATGATAAGGACAAGTTAACAACGCCATGTAAAATATATTTATAAACTAAAATTCTTCATTATATCTTGCCTGATGATTCCCTTTCAAAGGGTGACTGAGCTACACAACAGCTTGAAGCTGAATACAGAATAAATCATACAGTGGAACCTTGATTTAACGAACCTCTATATAACGAAGTCCTCAGTATAACGAACGATATTCTTCAGCCCGACAAAATTACAAGCAAAATGTATGGAACAGAACCTCGCTATATCGAACCTCGATATAACGAAATCCTCTTTATAACGAACACAATCCGGCAGCCCAAACATAAAATCTATCCCGATATAGCGAATAAATGTAAACGCGCGATAAAAGGGCTTTGGCTGCTCTTGCACATAGTGAATCTATTGTTAAAACTGGCGATCGCGAGAAGCCAGTATGATGCTTGAACCGTCGCCACTACTGATGTTAGAATTACTTTACATGCATCTAACTACTTTTTTTGTAAATAAATCATTTTACTCTTTGAACGAGGGTCCGTCGAATTCTTGACCCATATCCCCCCAAATATTCACTGCTCCCCACCCACCCATCCCCCCTCCGACACTGTTGGACCTGTTGCTTTCTATATTTGAAGCTAAGGCAAAAGCAGATACTGTAGATTTGCGAGACACTGTCCTGCAATCACTTTTCGTATTTGTGTCTTATTCTTAATTGCTCTCGTACTGTTCAAATAACTATAATGAAAACACTGGTTATAAGAAACAGTGCGTGTTACAACACCTACTATTATTTGTGGTATACGGTGCATAAACAACACCAATCATTTTCAGAGTAGCTCGAGAGTCACTTTTCAAACCCATAAATCTCTTTTGTTCCTCCTGTATTGGTCGAGGGCTGGTTTAATATAAAAGCTATTGAGCAATACAATTCTGTGCTGCTTTTCTCAGTTTTTCTGTTTTCCCCAAGGCAAGTATTGATCCTTGATTCGAAGTCGATGACGGAACTGGTAGCCTGCGAATAAAAAAAAACAACAGCCGCAACCGGAAGAAGGAACAAGAATAGCAAATAAAAATAACTTTGCTGGAATGTTTTGAATTCCTTTGCACACTTAACACCTCACTCTCGTAACACGAACTTACCAGCTTATCATTAGCATGCTGAAACGACGTTTTTTTATGTCACGTATCGAGGTGGAAATAAAGCCGTTTGCAGCTGTATTCGCAGGCTACGCGGTTTCGTCATCAACTAAAAAGCAAGGCGAGATACTTGCCTTGGTAAAGATAAAAAACACAGAAAAGCAGCTGACAGAAACGTATTGCTCGGCAATAGTTTCCTTCTTAATGCGCACTAAGACCGCTATAACTTAGTGATCTTCCGGATTGGCGATTTTTTGAGTTTTGTGAGAACAATTTTTTGCGGTTCGAGATGACTAAAATTTCTGTTGGAAACTATATTTTGCGATTTCCTGTTCAAGCAGCAGAACACTAACAAGGAAGAAAACTTAATATTTTCAGCTTCTATTACACACTGTATTTGTTGAGTCACGGTACGCTCCACTTTGAGACATTTGACCGCACAGTTCACTAGACGATGTGACGTCATAAACCGTAGAACTAGAAACTCTCAAATGATCAACATACGTCGTTTTAGAACTACCAAGTACCAGCGGCCAACGATTTTAAACGATTTTAAACTTTGCGAATTGGTTGTCGATTTTAAACGTGGCCTGAAATCTCAGCTTTTAAATAATTTTTGAATCTCTATATGATTAGATAATTTATATTGCTTATTATGTTTATAGATTCATACTATGCTTTTATAGTGTTTTGTATTATATTTTACTATACATTGTATATTTCTAATTTTAACATTGTATTTATTATTGCATCTGAAAATCCCCTTTGGGGACGTGGTAATAAAGTATGTATGTATGTATGTATGTATGTATGTATGTATGTATGTATTAACTTAATTATTACTAAATATTCGAAGGTGATACAGTACTGGACCTAAAGGACTGACGCAACAACAAAATCAAACGAAAAGCCTACCCTGCCCCTGCCTAGGTCAAGAAAAAGATGTTATTACTGTCGCAAACAACTGTTGTTTTCTATTAAAAATAACGCAAGCAAGCAGAGTTCTTTATTTGACTAAAGGGAGTAAATTTTTGCGGAGTGTTATTTTGCGAGAGTTTTTATTCTGTGGGAACTTATTTTTGCGGATCGAGGGCAATCCACAAAATCCGCAAAAAAATTCATGCTACACAACAACAACAACAACAACAATTTATTCAGTATTCCCATATATATATACATGGTATTACCTAATATAACTTATGTTATATAAAATAGTCATGTCTAATAATCAGATGAGCATCATTGATTGTCGCTTTAACATTGAATCATAAATATAAGCAGCAACAGTTCTACAGACAAACGGATCAGCGTTATTAAAAAGGAACAAAATTTTTGAGATATTGTCTAAGTTATTAAAATTTGGGTATTTGTCATTTATTTCATTGAAAAATTTCTTGCGTGTATCGCTGTAATGATAGCAATTGAATAGAAAGTGTGTTTCATTTTCAATTTCGTTTAAATGGCAGAGGTAGCAGATTCTCAGATTTTCAGGTGTCTTGTTATGCCTGCCAGTTTCAATTCTTAAGTTGTGGTTTCCAAGGCGAAATTTATTGATTTGTTTTTTGTGAAGTCTATTTTTTATTGAGTCCAAAAGGTCAGTTTTGTGACAATCTTTTTTAAAGACAGAGTAGAATTTAAGTTTTTTATTTAAATTTAACAGATTAAGTTGATGGCTAGTTGAAGTTTTATTAACAGTTGGTCGAATACGTGTAACAATGTTATTACAATTACTAATGTCTAAATTTGAGATGTTTAGATTTGAAATGTTACATAACGAATTTACTCTTTGTGTTAGATTTAGCTGATTTTTGTCTGCCATATCTTTAGACAGATAATAGCATTGTTTGGCAATATTGTCTTCTGGTAAATTTTCCAAGTGCAACCAAAATTTAATTATATTTATGTCGATTTTTCCTTTTAGTGATAGTCTGCCGAGTTCATTTCTACATGCAACATTGGGGCATTGCTTATTGACTCCAAGGAAAAGTTTGCAGAAATAAATATGGGTTCGTTCAATTATGTCTTTTTCCCATGAGTTATAATCATTTTTGTCATAAATTCCCCAAACCTCCGAACCATATGTGAGAATCGGGAGGAATAGAGAATCAAAAATTTTGTTGACAATGTCAATTGGTAATTTTGAGAAATCTAGGTAACGTCGTGTTGCAAATATAGATCTTCTAGTTTTCTCTTTTAAATTTGTTTTGTGATCTCTGAAGTTTCCGTTTGCTGAAAAATTAACGCCAAGATAAGTATAGTTACTTACAATTTCTATTTTGTCACTGTTAATGTAAAAATTTTGCTTTTCTAAAGTTGATTTTCTAAGTTTCTTTTGGAAAATAAGCACTTTCGTTTTCTTCGGATTTATGTTCAGTAACCAGTCATTACAGAACTGGGATAGTGTATTTAATGCTGTTTGTAATCCTGTAGCTGTGTGAGAAATCAGAACTAGATCGTCAGCATAAAGTAGACAATTAAGACGCGATCCATCAGGTAATAATATTGCATCCGTGTTCATTGAATCAAGACGAATAGGAATTTCATTTAGATATAGGTTAAAAAGCATTGGTGAGAGAATGCAACCTTGTCTAACACCATTTGCATAATTAAAATATTCTGTCCTTTGGTGATTAGATTTAATAGAACATTTTGAATTTGAATAGAGATTTTTAATTAAGTCGTAAAATTTTCCTCCAATTTTGTTTTTCAGTAGTTTATAAAATAGGCCTTCATGCCAAACTGAATCAAAAGCTTTTTTAAAGTCAATAAAACAGGTGAATAATTTACCTTTATTGGCATGTGTTACATGTTTATCAATTAGTGTACGAAGAGTAAAGATGTGATCCGATGTGCGATGGTTTGGTAGAAATCCAATTTGAGCACGATGTAGAATGTTTTCTTCAGTTAAGTAGCGTTGCAGTCTGATGTTCATAACTGATGTAAACAATTTTCCAAGACAGCTATTAATGCAACCCGGGTCTTCTCGGTTTTCAATATGGCGGCGCTTCGGGAGAAGACCCTGGCACACAGCAGATCACGTGATCAAAATCTGCACTATTTGTGAAGATGTATTCAAAATGGCGGCCAAGGAAAAGAGTGAGAAGATCTGGGTACGAGATTGCAAACCAAGAGGAAAACAAACAAAATGGCGGCCAAGGAGGGATTTCTGTGGAACCATTTATCGACCTGTCAAGTTTTTCTTTGCTTTGCTGTTTCAAGAAAAATGATACACAGGCAATGAAGGTAAAAATTCGAAACGCCGCAGATTACGAAACTTTTTTTTTTCAAGGAAGCACGATTTTTCAAAGGAAAGGAGTAAATTTACCGTCTCAGCTAAAAGACTTTTGGTTTTTTATATTATAGTATTTTCGGCTTCTTTTCCCACGATCACGCCCGCAAGCAACAAAATAGCATGAAGTTTTTGTGGTTATATTTTTTCGATTTAACCGTCGATGCTTTCGCCGTTGCTCTTGCGCGGGTATCACCGTTTTGTTGGCATTTTAAAGTAATTTACCGTCTTCCCCTCAATAAAACACTTTTACTTGATCTTTTAATCAGAGATGGTTTGCTGATCCAGTCAAAACACTGACAACAGCAAAATATGTTAAATTAAGTGCTTTTTATTTACTCATAGAGGCTTTTTCCAGTAAAAAACTGAAATGTAGAAAAGGGGGCACATGGGAAACATTTTTTGTGCACTTCACTTTTTCCTCTCCCCAGCCTCAGCTCAAAGACTAGCTTCTTATTGTGGAATGAACAAATGTTTCACAGCTGATTATATCCTAGAATGTTTTTTTGAATTTGTATCAACCCAATAGCTTGCAATGATTACCATTCTGAAATCCTGATAGTTCAAAGCCATATTAATCATATCATTCACTCATTCAAACAAGGAATAAAATTAATTGCATGCTTGACATATTCTACTCCACTGTTTTCAGGCAAACAGACCGGCTCTTAAACCTTAAGCTGACTAGAGGCAAAAACATGTTAACTAGCATTCTGCTGACATGTGTTTCTCAAAAGTGCAGAAGACTTTGGAGCCTCAAAAGCTGTTATGTGCAGAATGTTTGTCAAGAAAAATTGAATTTTTAATGATTTTGAAAGCTAAGCAAAAAAAAACACCCTAAGATCATCGGTCCAAATAAGTTGGGATGTACCCTGCATGGGTGCCTCTCATCTCTCTCATAAACTATATGATATTACATTCCTCTTTTGACTCATATTTTTGCCACAAGGAAGAGCCTCAGGGCAAAAGGCCTGCTGTAAGAGAACTTCTGGTATCCAGAGTGCCTGGGATGATTTGCCAGCTATAAACTACATTGCCATTTCATAGAAGCAAAATCTTAAAAACAGTTCTTGGGCCTGAAAATGTGGTTGGGAATTTTGAGGGTAAGATTTCCATATAATCCCACAAATTATGAATAAGTTCTGAAGACTGAAACAAAAGCCAGAACAAAAGATTGCCTAAATAAAAACAATAGTACATACATGCATGTGCAAAATTAATATCCGCAACCCCCCCCCCCCCCCATTGAGGTATAAGGGTCTCCTTGGGGGGGGGGGGGGGGGGGGGGGGGGGGGGGAGGGAGTACTTGCGTCAGCATCCTTTGATCTTCAAAAATTTCCCAAGGGGGTAACAGAAAGATCTGCTTTTTCTAAGGGGGGTGTTCTGTCAGCCCTTTGATCTTTTTTTCCTTAGGGGGATGTTGAGTGCATACCTCAATAGGGGGGGGGGGGTACGGATATAAAATGGAATGGCCCATTAATGTTGGGGGTTATACTAAAATCTTGCCATTTTGAGGAATGCATATCTGTTTTGTTTTTTATTGACATGTTTTAAAAACTAAATTGAGCTTAACTTCAGTCAAGCTGTCACAAGTGAATAAGTAACTGAATAGCAAACAATTGGCGGAAGGCTCTGCTTTATTTATGAAACCATAAATGAACTGAAAAACAAAGAAAACAAACTGTATAAAACAATAGAGCGCAAGACAACAATAAGTAGAAATAGGTACAAAACAAGACATGTTTTTACACCGAGGTTCAGCCAGTATTCTAGACTCTATTAAATTACATTACGCCCAGCATTCCCCATTCCAGTCATTCCAAAATTCTATAAATTATCACGTACCGGGGGTGAGTGGCGAATGGTCTTTCAAAAAATTAAGATTATGGGTCTCGCAGTCTCGGTTATTTGAGCGGTTCTCCACGTCTCGGTGTCTCGATTTATTTGGTAAAGCCTTTCCATATAGCTTTTCTCTCCGCCTCGTATTTTGAAAGTTTAAAAGTGTAGGGCTCGCAGAAAAAAATATCTCGAAATTAGTTACCATTCGCCACCCGTAAACGCAAAGCCTGAAAATCGGCGAATTATCTCTAAATCTTACGCTTGTTGGATCATAGCCGCATCGTCAGGAACAGCTGCAGTTTTGTTAACAGTTACTCAGGAAAACTGTTCAACTTTCACGTCTCGGAGACCTTCGATATAGCATTGTTTTGGTTTCTCGAAGAACCTACCGTGATCCGCCATCTTTTCTTAGAAAAACGTAAGCCAATCAGAATAGATGTAAGAATCAGGATCAATAAACCAATCAGCGGTCGTTTTAGATCGCTATGTCCCAGGGGTTTCTCCTCTCAAACCGCCATTTTGAAAACCGAGAAGCCCCTGGGAACGAGGTTGCTATTAATGCAGATTCCTCTGTAATTTGATGGATCTAATTTGTTGCCGGATTTGTAAATAGGGGTGATTACACCTTCACACCAAGTTGAAGGAAAGGACCCACATTTTAGTATCAAATTGAAGAGTTTACAGATCGCAGGTTTAAGATAACATGTGCCTGTTTTTAGCATTTCGTTGCGAATTCTGTCAGAGCCAGCAGCTTTTCTTGATTTTAATAGTTTTGTTGCATTTTCAATTTCTTTTAAGGAAAAAGGTTCATCTAAGTGGTTGTGATTATCTTTATCGTTTTCTAATGCGGATATCTCATTTTTTAAAGAACGGATTGGATTTGGTTTCGAATGTAAGATTTTGAAATGTGTAAATAATGAATCAGTTGGTACTTTATCTTCATTTTTAACACGGTGGTTGTCTTCATTGAATGTTTTTAGATAGTTCCAAAATTCATAGTTGTCTTTGTTGTTAATAAGGTTATCAATCTTAGAGTTAAGAAGCGACGTTTTCTTTAGTTTTATTAACTTCTTGAAATCACGATGAGTTTTATGATATTCTTCTCTTAACTCTTTATTAAAGGGTTCTCTATGTTTTTTGTTGGAAAGTATTTTCAGATATCTTCTCAGTAATTTGCAATCGTTATCGAACCACTTTTTTGATGATTTGTTTCGTGATGGTTTCTTTCCGCAATTCAGTTTTAAAGAACGCAGTGCAATTTCATTGAGTAAATTAGTAAATTGTTTAGTTGCAAGTTCTACACCTTCACTGTCTGAGGCAAAGTCAATTTGTTCAAACAGCTTTAATTTTGATTTAAATTCATCCATTTCCAGGACACTAATGAAATTTTGTGCTGAATCTTTATTCCAATTAAATTGTTTTGGTAAATTAAATGTATTGATTTGTGATTTAGGTACTGTCTGGGACGGGATTGTTGGAGAGCTCTTTATCCAGCAAATGATCTGGGAATGGTCAGAGAATATCGTTGGTGGCTTAACAACAAAACTCTCAATCAAATTTAACATTTCATGACTCGCAATAATGTAATCAACAGTGCTTATTCCTTGTGCAGAATGAAAGGTGACTTTTCCGAAAGAGTCACCTTTCGTTCGACCGTTTAAAATTCTTAAGTCACAGGTTTTACAAATTTCTAGTAAGATGTTGCCATGCTCATTTATGTAGTTATCATAGTTTTTTCTTCTTGTTAAATTATTTTGAGAAAAAATATTGTCACCTGGGATATGGGGACAGTTATCACTTTCTACAAGATCTAATGCACAGGCTGTTCTAGCATTAAAATCTCCTGCCAAAATAACATAACCGTCTTTTGCTTAATTTGGCAATATCGTACTCGAGGTCATGAAAGGTATCTGGGTTAAAATATGGAGAAGCTCTTGGGGGGATGTAAATTGCACAAACAAATATATCTTTTTCAATATTAAAGAAGTTTTTGTCTAATTTACACCAGATATAATCATCGTGACAGGAGATGAGTGTGATCCCTTTCCTCAAGGTAGTTTTAAATGCAAGAGCGATTCCACCTGAGAATCTTCCATGCTTTTTTGTTGGTAGTTTTTTGCAGGAGTTGTACACGGTAGGAAGAAAAGGGATTTATTTTCACAGTATTGCACGTACTTACGTGCGCTGCACAGTTCCTTCAGCAATTGAGCACAAACCAAAATAAGTTTTAAGCGATTTTTAGGTCATTTTCCCAGAAAAAAGCAAAGAAGAATTGGCCCAATTGTTTTCAATTGCAATCCATTTTCATTCTGGCCATTAGCCAAAGACGATTATTTCATAGTTTCAGTGCATAATAGTCATAAAAACGCGATTCTAAATAAAACTAAGTCATTATTTTAGGATTTCTATTGATGTAGAATTGTCTTTTGGCTTTTTACAGCAACTAAAATAGGCGACAAAGCCTCTTTCACTGAGCCGGGTTCATCTAACACGGTTGACTTCCTTTTCAGTCTGCTGTTCTCTCAGGCTGTCACGGCATGTGTTCAAATCGCCCGGCATGTCCGAGAGAACAAAAGGTGGGGCATAAGACTCAGTGCAACGTACGAAGGCCGATGTAAAGGCCCCGTCACACTATTGCGTATTAAAGAAACGTACTAGTTGCGTATGAAAATTCTTAAAATAATTTTCATACGCACAAAATTCCCTTGAAAATACAGCGTATGACCAGCGTACTTGACCTAAGACTACTTCTGGAGGCATTCTACAATTTCCGAACGGATTTTCCGGAAATTGTGTGATCCATTTGACTTTCAACCGAAATTTCCGGATTTTTTGGCTAAATGGTAAGCACCCTACTGCTCTGATGACATCAAGGTGATAAAACGCGACACTAATGATGGTCGTTGTGTGACACGTGCACGTGACCTCTTGATACAAATAGGGTTGCACAAAAAACATCTTTCCTTTTGCGCCGAAACCGGGAGCACAGACACTAGTAGTGTAAGAGAGCTGCCAACATGGTTCTAAGACAGTGCCTTGCTTGCAACTCAACGGTAGCTATCAATTATTAAAACTGTCTTAGAACCATGTTGGCAGCTCTCTTACACTACTAGTGTACTGGATGGGATGCAAAAATGGACGGATAGGATGGAGGAGAAAGACGGAAGGGTTATGGATGGATTGATAGTTAAGTTCTGAATGCGGGACTTTTTTCTTTCCGGCTCTTATTCACAGGTGAAACAAGAGCAGAACCAAAAGAAACGTCTGCTCTCACAGGCTAAATGTAAACAGTGTAAAATATATGATGAGACATTTCATTTGTGCACAGTCACCCCAGTATACGTACCTTGTTTTCATTCAGTGGTTGCGTTTGTTTATTGTTTTGCTCTTTCCGTTTTTCACGCGCAAGTTACCTCATTCTTTTGTTTTCCAGACGAGTGTACAATTCTGCACGATATTCTGAAATAAAAAATATAAACATTTCAATCCCTGAATATAGAACCCATTGATATTAAATGACAACAGATAGCGAAAGTCGGAGCATCTAGTGGCCATTTTCCTCTTTTTTGTTCCACTGGTCAAGATCAAACAATCTAAGACACCGATACTATACTGTCATAAGTACATCAGGTTCATAATTAATGGGGGTAATTTTAACGTATAAAGTAGCGAAAACACTGTGAGGTAACCTGTTCATATGGCCCAAAGGGACGAAAACATTCTTCATTCTCTAACATTTTCACTCCGGCCAACCTTTACGATAGAGTCTGGATCCGCTATTGATGGATCATACAATCTCGTCAGGGGAATAACTAAGCCGGGGATCCAAACTAGCTAGTTAGGGTGCCGTGGAATGTGGGATGCGAGACGCAGGATGCTAATTTTGAGGGCAGGATATATACGAGATGAGAAATCCAAAGTGGCAATCAGGATCTCACCTGAAAACCTCTTACCGCCAATCTGCTTTGTGTACTCAAACACGTGACCACACACACATGACGTGCACGTGTCAGTCATCTGAAGGGAGAAGAATATCGATTCATTAACAGTTAACAGTTATCATAGTGAAAATTGTCTCCGTATTTGGCGCCAGGGCGCGATTTTAAGGACATGCTAAAGGCCGCCCTCTCCCTTTAATTCGCGCGTACCCTCGTGCGCACGTCCTTGTTCGAAAATAAAATGCGAATATTTTTAATGATATTCCCCCGCATTATCCTCGACTACCTCAATACCGAGAATACGAACATTGTCTATTGGACGGTACAACTTTGTCGCATGCGTTTTTTTTGTAGCATTTTTTTTTTGTAGCGCGTGCTGCTTGTGTCAAACGAAAATTGTATACAACTCGCATCATTTAACAATGTATGTGGCTATGATTGTCGTAGGGTTTTAAAACATGTTTCAAAATCCTACAACTTTTTTCGTGTTGCATACAACAGTTGCGAGCGAGTTGTAGGCTGATTTAGATGACGCGATTTGTGTTGTATGTATGACGTGAGCAGGTTGTATGCGATAGTTGTCGGCAAAAGTTGTACCGTCTAAATTAGCCTTAAGAATTCTCGCCCCTTCCTTTTGCTGAGCATAAGATAAGAAGACTCTAGGAAAAAGATTGGTTTCAAAGTGATTAGCTAACAATAAGAGTGATTTGTTAATCGTTAATCTGGGCCCATATATACCTACTGGAAATTAAGATGGAAAGGAAACAATAAAAGTATAGAAGAGAACACGATGAGAGTAGATCATCAGTTGCTTTGCTGGCTAAAACTGAACTGGTTTCCAAACGACAGTTATGGACGATCGCGAAATTATTGGCCGCTCTGCGATAGTGCCCTCATTTGGGTAGCCTGTGTACAGCCGCCCTTAAAACCAGGGTTTGATGTAGCGTGGTTCCTTTACCGTGCGATCAATCGCCAACAATAGCCCATTTTTTTTGACATGCTGGCAAACACTGCCCGCCTTTCATACATTTCTTTCTAAAAATAGCAATTTTTTACTTTTTATATTTCCTCAAGTTTGAATCAGATCTCTTCGAAACTTCGCATTTTTGTTATTTTAGTCATGGGGAATCTGTTTATGGATCCTGTTTTTCAGTTCATTCAATATTTTTCAGATATTTAAAATCGTGACGCTGTTTAGAAAACTACTGTTGTTAGAGTTTTTTTGGCCAGCGGTTCATCGATTTTGCGCGATCGTTTATGTTGTGGAAACAAGACAGTCCAGGCGTGCGTTTCTCGAAACACCCGAGGACTCTTCGGGCCCGAAAGCTATTTTTTAAACGTAGTTTCTAACGAAAGGCGTTGAAGTTTTCAGCTCACAAATCAGCTAAAGTTGTGTAGTAAACGCAACATTTTATTGCTTAGCTTTCAAAATCAGCAAAAACCGAATCTTTATTGGTAAACATTCTCACGTAACGCAGCCTTTCGGGACTTTCGAGAAACGGGCGCCACGCAAGAGAAAGTACATGGCAGAGTACATGGTATATTTTGCAGCAGTGAAGATAGGTTATAAAAGGTAAAATGTCGAGGAGGTAACTGACTGTCACCTTTCTGTTCCTTCCTTTCTGTCCCCGTTTTAAAGAAAGGAGGGGCGACCAAATATAGATATATAAGCAAAAGCGACTCTATATACTCAAAATATGATAACGCTTTCTGTTTATAAGAGATATCAGCTTGATGGTCTCTATATTCCGATAGGATAACCATTACTGTCAATTTTCTGACAATCCTGCTCAATTTGCTTTCTTGATTTCGACCATTCCTTTTCTACTGTATGTTGGCGTCTTATTTCAGACCTGGGCTGTTTTGCCTCATGTGTCAGAATCTTTCTAAGTAGCGCCGTGGCCTGACCCCTTTCGATCTTTCGATTAAACGCGTGTTATCAACGGGAGGCCACTCTGTTTCTATTCTTCAACCGATTCGTCGTGAAGTTAGACAACTATGAATAATTTCAATCCAACAAAAAAAAAACCTCTAAATTGAAATAAACATAAGTTTTGTCTAGAAAAACACCGAGAAAAGTGAAGAATGAAAAACAAACGAAGCCGTACGTGATATAAAAGCGGTGATCGCGAAGGCAACGTTGAAAGATTTGTTGAGTAGAATTTATAGAAATAAGAACTTTCTCGGCAAATTTGAATATTGTTCAGACAGGGCAGCTGTAACTGAACGAATTCAGGGGAAGCAAGCCGAGTCCGCTATCGGTTTAGATTTTCTTACCACTGTATTGCAGGCCAAACACTGTTGAAGAACCATGATGCTGTCTTGTTGTCCTAGAGTGTGACTGTGTTGTTCTTGGTTTTATAGACGACTAACTAGTGACTGCGCGAGGTTTGATAATCAATATACCACAAGCTTACTATCGAGTGACGTCACACTCCATAGAATTTTTGACAAACAAGGCAGGTACTGTGTTACATAACTTCAACTATTTTAGGCGTTTAGTAACACTCTAAACAGTGTACAAAAAAAAATGTTGCTGCCCTACGAAGCGAGCTAGAAATTTTAAGTGAACGAAAAAAATGAAGAGGTTTGTTCACATACAATTCTATCAGAAGCGCTAAATGTTTTCTTAACCTCTAATTAATTGATATGGGTTGAGCAATCGTAGGTGGTTAGCAAAAAAATCCCACTTTCCTATCCGTTCTGCTCTCCTATCATTGCGCTTGAGACTCAATTAAATAATCTGATACTAAGTGAGTGTGAGAAAGACTATTTTTTTTTTAAGGAAACATTGTTAACTGTTTTTTTTTTGGAGCCAGTGGGAAAGTGGAAACTAAACTAATTATGATTATTTGTGTTTGAAATCGAAAAGAATTCAACTGTCCAACTTCGTAGATTTGAGAAAAGTCGGTCCTTGGGTGTGGTTCTACATTTAAATCTGTGGCAGAAAATATCTTGAGATAACAGCACTAAAATGAAAGCTCTTCCGCAGTGCTTTGTTATTGCGTTTTTTTATCCCGTTTTACCGCCCCTTGACATCCTGTAAAAGAGGATTAATAAATATGTTTGTAAGTGTAAGGTCCTTGGGAGTAAGATGATGGTCGAAACGTAAAAAAGCTTGTCAACTAAATCTCAGTTATCAAGCTATTTATTTTGACACAGTCGAGAAGTTCGAGATAATGCGAGGTTAAAATAACGGGATTTTATTGTAGTCTAAATACGGTAAATTTTTCGGATTGCGAGCACACCTAGTTGAATGAGACTTATGACTGAATACAAATAAGTTGATCTTAAGGTCATTCTGGAACAGGGTGCGACAGACGAGGAATGTTTCCACCTCTGTAAGTTAAATAAACTGAACGTCGCAACAGCCGCGTCTTATTACGAAATGTCGACTAGTTTTAGAAAAGTTTTATTACCGACCACACAACAGGCGGGCCAAATATTTGCATTTAATATATAAAATAGAAACTAGAAGAACGCAGAAGCACACAAAAAAATGTAGGACTGATAGCTTGCATTTTAAAAATGGACGCTTTAGAAATCAGAACATCATGCACATATTGCTATCTCTTGGTTGAAAACTGTAGGATTGAAAGTGTATACACCAGAGCAGATGATCACTGAAATGCTGTACGTTTTAGTTGAAAGAATTTTTTTTACATGTGAAAGGAAAATAAATAATATATGTTTTTTCTAAAGTTTAATTTGTAAAATGGGAGTGTAAAAGCCTGCACCGACAAGTTCAGGGTCCGGCTTGGAGCCGGCAGATATTAGTTGTCTTGAAATTACAAAAAACAACTGAAAGAAATATCAAACCAAGGCCCCGTTTACACGAACGCTGAAACATGTCTAAGTTAAACCGGTTTATAAAAATAGTCCAAACTTCCCGTGATGTTTGGAGTGAAATGTTCACTAAATGGAACTTTATTGACTACAATTATCATTCCAAGTGATTCAAATTTTATATTTTAATAGCGTTCAAGGGTTAAAAAGCACTTGTTTAGCTAAACAGACTAAAGGAAACCGAAGAGTTTAAGTCGTCTGAAGTGTGAGCCGCGTTCTCGCCCAACCCCTTGTGGGCGCCAGCGAGAGAGCAGGGGGTAGGGCTGGGGGTGGGAGGGTACTCCGCAAATGTTTGGGTGGGGGTGTGCCGCTGGGGCCTATACTAGACCATTTTAGCTGCATTTTGCAACCCTCAGTATTCTAGACTAAACACCGAAAAACCCTACCCTATCCTAGACCTATTCCAAACTCGCTATTTTCCAGAAACTCGTTCACTATTACAGTCTAAGATGCCAGGGGTCAGTAAAAATGCCGTACTGCCCACCGTACCGATTTTTAAATGCCATTTGACAGTAAATCTTGTCTATACTAAATTCTTCACGCAACTGATCAGTTTCGCGGAAAATGATACCTTATTCTAGACTAAAAATCTCTGAATACTATACCTTATCCCTTACTAAACTGCCTGAAAACCACAACCTTCACAGCGGCACATGCCTATATAGCTCATATATGGGAGTACCCCCCCCCCCTCCCCCCCCCGCCCCCAGGGGGGTAGGGCGATAGAGCGGCTGACAAACAATCTTATCGGGAACATTACACGCAATACACTGTTTAAAAGTCATGGTTAAAATTGAAGATCTGTGAACTGACTCCATATGTGAGCTGCTCGACCTTCATCACCTGATTGTGACGAAGCGAGTATGCAGGAAGATTAATGACGTCATTTTTTTTTTCTAAAAGGGCGTCACATGCATCAGATCAGTTGAAAGAAAGTTGTGCCCGGGTTAAGGTATAGGGAGGCTCGTCGAAAATTCGTTATTTGACCCCTAAAAGAAATCATTCTCCGGAAAAAGACAGATAAACAAGAGTTATATATAGTGACTTTAATGACGATAAAGATTTTGTCATAGAATGCTTAAGTTATATTAATAGCTTTTAAAAGCGTTGTCCGGTTAACCTTTAGTTCTTTTTCTCTTTGGTACTATGGACTCTGCACTCTGTACTGTTTAAACGCCAAATGATAACTTGATGGCTAAAAATATCGGCGTTCCTTCCTGAATACCCTAAGTGATACCAAAATCCGTAATTTACACCCCTGAACAAGACGACAGCATCCCCGTACCTGTCATATGGAAGCCTCCCCACAAGAGTTGGTCATGAAGTTGTTTTTATTTTACTGCCGGATTTAAAATGTCTGGAGAGGAGGGATTTGGGCTCTATCGTGTCGTTGTCGCGTTAAAAGTTCTACGTAGTATCAGCCTTGCTTTATACTTTGATAAAATTAATGATCTCGTTTACCATTTCCGAACGCACTATTTTTTACAGTCTGGTTTTGAAATAATTTTTTCTTTTGCTTTACTTCCGAAGGCACTCAGCTCAATTCTATACAAGCTCCTGCGCGACCTGTTATATGGGAACGGCTCAGTTTTTACAATCCCGGCGTTGTTCATTGCAGAATCATTAACCTCACCTTGTTCCATCTCGCTGTCTTTGGCTTACGCTAAAAAAATATCTATCTATTAACCTAAATTAATTCTTTCAATTTTGTTGTTGTTAACTCAGTGCTCAACTGATTTTGTTCTCCATTTGCAACACCAACCAAATGCTGTTCTGTGCGGTTATTTTTCGGTTTATTTCCAAGAGGGCGCTTGGCAATCTACCCATAAGTTCAGGCGGTACCATATTTGGAATGATTGGGTGATTTTTTAATGCAGAAGACGGATTTGCTCTTGAGCATGGAAATCGCTTCCTCCCATGTCTTCTGTTTCTTTTCACTGAAGTGTGGTTTGCCGCAAATAGGTTCTGATAGAAAAAGAAAAAAATACACGTTAGTTCTGAGGTTTTTTTATGTCTACATCGGCGTTCATGCAGCCATTCCCAAACAGTTTGACAGTCTCATTTCCTCCCGTCCTGACCTAAACACACCGTGCTTTACTTCTCCATGCAATGGCCTTTCATACTTGTCCAAGTCTAGTTGGGTCAAGCAAGCTAGCCTGGTGTGTGGCCAAAGTGTTTTAAATTGGACTTTACAAATAGAGCCTTCGCGCGATCCGCCTACTTGTGGACCCCCCGGGACCACATGACTGCAATGTTTTTCTTTTTTCTTGTGGCTCTCTGGGATCACTACTCACTACTTGCTTTCGAGATGGCATCCGTCACAGGATGTGTTCGCTAACAAGGGCTGTCAACTATAATTATATTCACTTCAGAAAACCGTGAACCCAGCTCATTACCTTCGCGGCGTGACTGCTCCTCTGTGTTTTTTTATTTTCTCGTGCTTCTCTTCTCATTTTATTAGTTTCTAGACGAGAATATAGTTTGGCACGGTATTCTGTTGAAACAAAAAATAAATATTAGCTCATCTAAGACGCTAAAGAGGTGACAGATCGATATAGTGCAAGAGTTATGCAGGGCATCTCTCTTGCGCCTGATTAGACTTGCCAAAAGTCGACTGCTAAACCCGCGAGCGAGCCACAAAGTCGCGAGAAGCGAGCGACGGAGTCCACCCAAAACGAAAAACGGACTCAGTTGAGAAAGTCTAGCGCCTGATAAACAGGCTTAGCTTATACCTGCACGTCAATCAGATATCGTTAAACTTCATACTACACTGCTTGCTTTTTTATGATTTGCATAATGACATGTTCCCCACATTTCTTTTGACATTAGTATCTGAGCAACATGTCAACCATAATTATAACAAATTAGCTGATCACCAGTAGAGATCACATCTAGATCGCTGCTAAAGTTTTAAAAAGCCAGGGTTTAAATGAGAATTGAGGGTGGATGACAATTCTCACGCTTTCAACTCTCACCACCACAAACAGCTCTGATCGTCACGAGTGTCCGGCTTACGGTACACGCGTGACAGTGTATATTTTTGGCTGCTCACACACGTCAAGCGGCTTCACTGTTCCAGTCAGTCGTTAACAGTACCGACTTTCAGTCCTGAACTGCCACTTGTTTTTCAGTAAATCGCTAAAGAGAAAATTACGATTGTTGTTTTGTATTTTGATGTTAAAACAAACGTACCAGAGTCGGTTTATAGCAAGATTTCAGGGGGGAGGGGGTACTCCATAGATGCTAGGGTGTGGAGGTGCGGCCGGCCCTGCTGAAACCCTGGTCTGTTTAACAAATCAACTAAACTGCAGATACGTGAACGATCTGTTGCGTCACATTGGATCAAATACAAACAGTGATAAGCAACAGACCACTGCAAGGACCGATCAAACAATGTCGAAAGGCATTATCTCGAAATGGCACTACAGTCGGCCAAACCTGACATGAATTCAGCGCTCAAAACTAGAAAGCAGACACAGACAGCTGTTTAGGGCTTATCGGCCCTAGTCAGTGTGCCATAGCTAGAACATAATGAGAGTCGGTAACTGTTTAACACACTCTGTGATGTTTGTACCCTGTCTAAGACAGAATTCCGATTTTGGAAGGTGTGAAATATAATTGTTGTTGTTTGTTGGTGTTATTTTTGAGACCCGCTTTATTGTAGGACTTGTAGCTTGGCATCAGTACCTAAGTCAACGGAAGTCAGCGCCAACAAAATACTGGTAGAAATTCAGCTTATGGCGAGGTTTCTTTAAATTAATATATATGTTTATCATGTTTAAAATATTATGGCATGTAAAGCTACGACGCTCAAGACAACCCCCCCCCCCCCCCCCCCCCCCCCCCCCACTGGCGCGAGATTCTTAGACGATCTCACAACAGACAAAAGATTCAGGTGGATTTTATATAACAACAGTTCGAAATAATAAAAAAAAACCCTGATGTGTATTCATATTTAAAGACACTTCCTACCTGAAAATCTTTTTCCACCAATAAAACGACTGGCTTCTTCCAAAACGTGACCACAAACACACGCACGTGACGACGTGGTCATCTGAAAATCGAGGAAGCAAAAAAAATGTAAATAAATAACACCAAGCATAGTACACCGTGTAATGTCAATATAAAATCCCGCACGAACAGGACTGATTTGATTTAATGCATAATTCAGTAATAATTCCTGATCAAAATATCGTTTGTTTATTGTTTACAATTTTTAACCACGAAAAATGTTGCCGAGTTTGACAATTTCCAAGAGTTTAGAAGCTGAGTCAGCACAGCTAAAATCATGGATTCATCGGAAAGTTCCACTTTGCAATTTATTTGGAACGGACCAAACATATAAGCCTATTTTACTGCAAAGATAATTTGTCAAGACATAGCGGAGGGTAGCGTCGACAATTTCTTTCTCCATCGTCGCCAGCCGAGATGACTCAGGGCTTTGCAAACAAACGACGTAACACTGGGCATGTTGTGTACCAGCTAGGCATAAACATAGGGTGAAATGCGCGAAGGTAGAATCTATAAAACACTATAAATAACAGTTAGTGACTTCCTTGTCTTTGAGAAAAAAAATTATTCCTGGCGTAGCTGTGTGGCCTGAGATGTGGCTTTCAACGACAAAAAACTAATTTGCAAAAATTGCTGTAATAAAATTCCTTGAAAGGCAAAAAGAAAAGCACTATGCAATCAGTGTTATCACTCACCAAAGTATTACACGAAAGGCACTGTTGAAGCACCATTTTTTCGGATGTTTATCAACCTCTGCGATCTTTTATCATGTTTTATACTCCCTTAACAACGCGCACTGCTCAAATCGGATCCGTTTGTTTTGAGTGGATTCATATGAATAATGCAAACGTCACGCTCTAATTTAGCATCGCTTTGAAGGACCCAGTGAAACCTGTCAAATTTGTAGATTTCCACTTTCGGGCAATATTCAACCAGTTTCGCCGGTCACGCTATATCAGGGCGAGGTCACGATCGAGAGTATCGTATGAACGTAACCTTAAAAGGAAAAAACACAATTGTTGAAACTATTTTGGGTTAGTTTTATTTTCACTATCAGTCTTCCAATAGCTGTAAAACATACAACACATACACCACTGCACAGACAGCTGCACCACAAGACACGGCTCAATAACTTTCATTTGAACAGTCACATTTGTGGGGTTTTATCTACGTACTGGCGCAACGTAAACTGTTAGAGCAACCCTGTACGGTAAACGCCGCGCATTTATTTATTTATTTATCAATATTTATAAACGATATTGATTTGGCTTTAACAACTCAAACTATCAGGTTATAAGTGAGACACTTTTACTTGTAATTTGACTGGCCTTTATTACTTTCAGCGCTCTCATAACGTTTATTTTTGCGTGAGTCGTCCGTATATTCAAGTTTTACCCTTGTGTCCCCCCACCCCCCCACCGAAATGAAGGATTCTGAGGCTACCAATGCAAGTAAACCGATCTCAGGTAAACACGGTTTGACTTTTACATGTAAATACTGAGGAGTGAAAGACCTTTGAATCCTTGGTTAAAACGCTAAAGTGTGACCATTCAGGTAAAACCGATCTCTTGAGCAGTACTTTCAATCGACCAGTGCTGTGCTGTTTTGTTTGCAACACGAAAGTTTGGGACTGGACTTTTCATTGTGTCTGTATTGATATCGTGGCTTAGCGTACTGAAATAAGGTCAGTTAAACCACCGATTGACGCTTATCCGGCATTGTGTTTAACCGAACGTATTTTTTCTCTCTCTGCCTTAAAGCGTTTTGGACCGCTGAAGATTCGACTTCACTTGAGATTCGGAGTTGAAGCCAATCGATCCTTCAGTGGTGCATCTAGAAAGCAGACGCAAACAGCTGTCTCGCCCTTATAATATATGTTGTCAAATGGAATGTCCGTCATTGTGGTGGGGCAGGGGGTGTAGAGGAGGTCTCTGAATTTCCCGCTTTCCGAACCCTCTGTAACCCCGATTCTCACTCCTACTCACAACTCCTAACTTGGTGGCACCGCATCTTTATATAACGCTGTTTCCATTTTATAATATTTTACCACGATATATTTGGCGGACAATTTCGTCAAATCGTTATCACGGCACCTTTGTCACACATTTCTACGTTTCAGTGACGATAGAGACCGGAATGTTTCTTTGGAACAAATGAGTAACCGATGTAAAGCGCGCCCTTTTTCGCGCCAATTTACAAGCTAAGAGCAGACGCTTTTTGCAATGTCAATGTCGCGGGCTTGATATCGACAATAGCATCGTACATTATGACATGTATTATGAAGGAACAAAGTCAGGAAAAAATAAAAGGAAATGCCTTATTTTAGAAAGTGGTTGTGAAAAAAAAGCTGCGAGTACTGTTCATTTATTTACTCTCGCCGATTTTTCTGACGTACAATTACAGTAGGTGAAATATTTGGATTCAGCATTTTTCGCTGCGACACTGAAACCGTTATGTTTGATCGCTATTTTTAAATCATGACCAGCAATTGAATATCCAAATATCTACGCCGGCAAGCAAAAGGGGCTATGTATATTAAAATAAATAAATAACACTGATTTAACATGAGAAACAAATTCTTCAAATCGAATATAACAAGGTTAAGAATCAGAACTGACAGGAGGCAGACCAGTGGAGATTTTTACGTAGTTTCGGTAGTTCTAAGAACATTGTCTTCCGCACGAAATACCCCAAAACACACACCAAACGGAAGATATCAAGTATTAATAACTCTTAGGAAAGCAAGCCATAAGGGGAGGCATTGTATTTTTGGTCTTGTTTTGCATTTGTATTATTGTCGTTCTTTGTTCCTTTTGCCTTGCGTAATATGTGCTCCGGTACATACAGAAGGAACCCAAAGGTTTCAATTCATTTCCACCTTGGCAGCCGGTATAGCCAAAACACGTCGTTATATTTTTAGCGTACAACTAGTGTAATTTAAACAAAACTAGACCATTTTTGACGACTGCATTGATGTAGATATTTCATTTTGGCTTTTATGAAGTAACCCTAAAACTAAGTGACATAGCACGTTTCAACTGACTTATTAATTTAGGATGTTTACTATATGAAGATTTGGTTTCGTCTTCTTGTTGATTGGGAGGACGTGTTATGTTAGCGACATAAGCATAAGCGGAAGCATAACAGTGCTTATTTTTAGTGAAAACGGGGCCGACGTAAGTATTTAAGCCCAAGTCGCAAATTGGTTGTCTGAGCGAGTAAAAAGTCGCCAGCACGAGACTCCGGGAGTTACAGCAGATAAAATCTAGCAACTGATCTGGAATACATATAAACCAAGCATGATCCTATACGCCAGTGTATGAAGACAGGTGTTGTGGTACATACATGTGCTACAGATTCATGGGTCACTGCTTCATCTCGTATACATGTATTCGGAGCAGAACAGTTAATATGAAATGCCATATTCTGCATAATTCACTAGTCTAATCTCGCCAGATAACTCAAACCTGGTTTAATGATTTTAGCTAATTTGAATCAAACCGTAGTTTCCCCTACTCTGTTACAGTGATATAACACCGGACACTCACGCGAACTTAGTTTCGTTACACAGATTTACCAACGGAACCGCGGGTTTTGCGTTTCAGTCTCCTGACGGCTCGAGTTATTTGTACTGGTCTGTAACGGTATTTGACTGAGTCTCGGTATACTTTCTTTATGACATCCCTTAATAGACCTCACTTAACTAAAATAGGTGCAATTTTTCTTCTGAAAATAGCGAACACGTCACTTATTAGCAGAAGTAAAGGTGTTGTTATCACATGACATGGCGTGGCAGGTTATGACATGGCATTTGTTCACCCAGTCATCAACATTTTCACGGGATGTTTCGCTGATCGCAGTCAAATGCTCACTCCGCAAAAATTGATTGACATAACGTTACAATAAATTACCGGTAAGTGTAAAAAATACAAAATAACTAATCAAGTTAGGTTGACTCTGATCGAAGAAGTCAGGCCATGCCTGATGAAATATTCAGGGACAGAACATACATAATCGCAGTTGTACAGTCAGCCTTGCTCGCTTGATTAGTTATTTCCTATATATATAAAGTTTGCTGACTAGATCTACCAGGATCCGGCGGCTTTGTATTGTCCGTTGGTCCTTGCAGATATTTTCATACAAGTGTTAAAGTGTAGAAAACTAGCCTTTTCCAGGGGCAGATAGTGGGGAGTGAAGGCCTAGGAAAGGCGGCTGTCCGCTCGTTCGCGCACCGCCTTAGCTCCATCACGGCCCCGCAATCTCAACGCCTGGAATAGACCAGTAGAAGACTAGCTCCACATGATTTGTTCACGTCATCCTACTTTGCCACTCTGTTAACTCAGTAAAGTCTTCTAGATCTTGGGATCGGATGGGACAGGACCGTGCAAATCATTGATATAAATCATTTATAGAATTGTTTCTTTCAAAATGTAATGTACCCCTATATTTTACAGTTAGATTTCATCTTTGAACACCAATTTTAGTAATATAAAATTCTGTTTCAGCCCACGTCAGCTGAATCACTGCTGACAATTAACAGGATAAACAAGTCGAGTCAAAACCTGTCAAACCAGTTTACAATTGATAAGATTGGACGTTTAATACGCGTTACTGAGGGATAAGCCGTAACTCGGTTTCTATGAATATATTTTGAAAACCACAGCAGGTTTTGGTTTATAATTCTTCACATTTTCTTATTTCTATTTCCTTCATTTATAATTTATTTTTTATCCATTTTCTTTTTAATCGAACGACTAGATCTATCGTGCCAGCAGTTTTCATTTCGGTAACGCAGAACGCCCGCGTTCGAACTGTTTGCAACGTGACGTCACACATCACCAATTTTATATGTTTCGCAAGGGTCTTATCAACTCTATTTTAGGTTCAACAGTTGCCGTATCAAGACCTATCAATCCAACGCTAGTCTACCCAACCCAGAGGTTCAATATGGTTCTTCGACAGTGCTTGGCTTGCAATGCCATGGTAAGTTTGAAAATTTAAAGATGGCTTTGCTAAAATATTGCCCAGAAGCGTTTGTCTCGCTAATATTCAAATTTCTCTTTGGCCGTTGATAATTTTCATATTCTTAACGGCTCTTTTCCGTCACACAACAACGCTCAAAGCCCTACTAAATTTTTGTATTTTCTTCATTTGAACGGCTGTTTGCCCCCTGTAAATCGTATTTTTAATCGCAGATACGTTAAAATTTATCAATTTGCAAAGGGGTCTCGCGAAATTCACAGCGATTTTATACATATTCCGCTATTCTGGACAAATGTGTGCTAGCCACGTTTTGGCGGTGAAACTCCGGCAAAGCGGTCGCTCTTAACCCCCAACCACTCACACTGCATTCTTGTGCGATGAACATAAAATAATTATCCCAGCTTCAGATAAAGAGGAAAACCAACAATTCTTTCATTGAATACGACTGTTTTAGAACCGGGCGTTAGAATCCCGTGGTATCACGCCCGCAGAAAACTTTGCACTTTGTACACAGGGTGTGGGCGTAACGCACCAAAGAAAATCGGCCAATCTACTGTCTTCTGCAGCAAACAAATAAATTCATTCGCCAGGAATTCTAACACTGGCTTGCCTTAAATACACTGACATATTCATACTTTAGTTTTAACCGCATGTACCAACATCGTATGTAACTTTAGGAATCAATATTAATTCCGCAGTGAATTTGATCTGATCCTTTTCCTCGTGCCTGCCCAGAATCAAGCAGGAAACTGAACCTCGTTTCCTTTGATTCTTTTTCTTCTTATTATTATTTCATATGATAGTTTTGATAGTTTAAGCATGTTTCATTGCACTGCAAATTTCAGGCCAAATATATCCAGTTTAAAGCTACACGGCTATCAGGAATCTAGATGTATGTCGGTAGTGGCCATTTAATTACCAAAACATTATAAATCACTTCTAGTTTTGTTGTAGCTAAATTAAAAGTAGGTTTGAATACGAAATCAATTGTAACTGATCAAAGAAGTACCGGGAAGTACGGAAACTTGCATTAAAATTTGTGTTAATTTGCACATTGTTTATTGCGGAAGCGTTAACTTGTGCACGAGTCTTGACATATCCTCACCCCTCTCCCCAGATGACAGAGTCATGCAGATCGTGCGCATGTGGACACGTGTTTGAAGACGCGAAACAGATTGGTGGAAAAAGATTCTCAGGTAGGAATTGCTGCGGGCAAAAACCGGTTTGAAAAATCAGGTTTGAATTGCACAAGATATACCATGGTTTGTCGTGGTAGCCTAAAACCATGTTTTCATGACGTCGATATCAGGACTTGCAGGTTGGAATACGGGATCGTATGTTGTATGCGAGTGTAACCCAGTGTCCATAGCTTCAAAATACAAAATTGTGGTCTTACTTCTCCGCGTAAGCGACCACCAATCGGCTTTGCATTTTGGGAGGTCGCTTACATGGAGTAGCCCGCGAATACAGCCGTCTCTCATCGCTCCTGGCCATTATGGGATGCCGAGACAGGAGGCGGCTGTATTCGCAGGCTAAACAGGGAGAACTGAGCAGGGACTTTGGGAACGTAACGAGTTTTGAATTTACAAAGTCGTACTCGGCGTTTTCAATGGCTTACCTGTTCTAAACGTCCCAAATCAGTGACACATAACATAGTGCGAATGCTCCGACAGAACATTTGATGAATGCCCTGAAAACACTATGTCGAGGCTGGTGACTTTAGGGTAACGCACAGGCAATTCATTCTCTATTTTTGTGCTATATTACAATCTGATTTCCAGTTTTCATTGAGTTCCGCTAAAATTACTGACCGCTCAATTGTCGTTTAATTTTCAGAATACCGGGCTGAGTTGTACACTCGTCTGGAGATCAAGAGAGAAAAGCAGTTGACTCGGCAAAAAAGGAAGGCAAACAAAAAAGGAACAGGACAGCAACCGCTGAAAGAGCGTGAGGTATGATGGTGGGCAATTTAGCTTAACAGTTAATGTGCGAACTGGTACACCAGACTAACGGTCTGCAAACTCGCATTGGAAAATACAAGTGTCGCATTTAAACGTCGCTCATTCAGTTTCACAACACGCTTTGACAATCACGCGCGCAAACTTACGCGAGTTTTCAGTCATCACCGTGTAAAGGCGCCTTTAAACTTTCATCTGACAACTGGTCCCCCTTTGGAATAAACTAAATTTTATCCGCTATTATCAAAATAATGGAGACCGTTTTCGAAGTTTGCTTTTTCGATGCACATTCTTCGTGTTGACTGAGCATCAAAATGCAAAGAAAAGTTTGCGCTTTCCAACGAAAATCAAAATGGAAATGGTGCCGCTGCCTCGCACCAAACAGCCTTACACCGGATTGAACTAATGATTATTTTTTTTTTCTCTTTTCTTTTTCCAATGTAGGTCAACATTGAAGAATCTATTGTCCCTCCGTCAGATTTCAAACCCAAGACCCACTGTCTTAGCTCCAAACCGTCCCACCGAAAAATAAAAGGCAAAAGGATCCATCGCCCTGCAGTGAAAACGTCACCAAGCTCAACTGTCGTGCCTCCAGAACTAGTGTCCAGGTTTCCCAGCGCTCTACAGGAAATTAACCGAAGATTGACGGGACAGAACATGATGTGGTGGATAATGCAGTTTCAATAGCTACCATTCAGCGCCACTATCAGAGATGATGAATATAAGAGATGATCACTATAGGAGAACCCATTCTCATGACCCACTCATTCAAAAACTATTTATAGATTTCTCATGTTTGGTTGGACCATATGTTGAGGAGAGTCGTCAATTTGGTCTGTTAATAACAGCGATGAAGTTAATGTACGAAAATAGCGGAAATGAGAGAGAACGCAGCTGAGCAAAATGAAGATAAAAGGCGTGGTGAAACCAGGAAACCCGGGGATGACAAGTACGCGGTGCGCAGCAGATGGAGTTTTCCTGAGGAAGACACTAATAAACAGCCTGCCTGAAATTAACTATATATTAACAACGTTAAACGTGTTTTGATCGAGATATATAACATAAAACTGTTTTAATCTATGTAACAAAGTTCACAGTTGTAGCAGCCAAAAGATAAATCTGACTGAGCTGTGAAGAATACTCGCCCTGTATAATGGCAGACAATGACGAAAATCAACTTGTTTTTTAAACTTATGATAAGGAAAAGTTAACAACGCCATGTAAAATATATTTATAGACTAAAATTCTTCATTATATCTTGCCTGATGATTCCCTTTCAAAGGGTGACTGAGCTACACAACAGCTTGAAGCTGAATACAGAATAAATCATACAGTGGAACCTTGATTTAACGAACCTCTATATAACGAAGTCCTCAGTATAACGAACGATATTCTTCAGCCCGGCAAAATTACAAGCAAAATGTATAGAACAGAACCTCGCTATATCGAACCTCGATATAACGAAATCCTCTTCATAACGAACACAATCCGGCAGCCCAAACATAAAATCTATCCCGATATAGCGAATAAATGTAAACGCGCGATAAAAGGGCTTTGGCTGCTCTTGCACATAGTGAATCTATTGTTAAAACTGGTGATCGCGAGAAGCCAGTATGATGCTTGAACCGTCGCCACTACTGATGTTAGAATTACTTTACATGCATCTAACTACTTTTTTTGTAAATAAATCATTTTACTCTTTGAACGAGGGTCCGTCGAATTCTTGACCCATATCCCCCCAAATATTCACTGCTCCCCACCCACCCATCCCCCCTCCGACACTGTTGGACCTGTTGCTTTCTATATTTGAAGGCAAAAGCAGATACTGTAGATTTGCGAGACACTGTCCTGCAATCACTTTTTGTATTTGTGTCTTATTCTTAATTGCTCTCGTACTGTTCAAATAACTATAATGAAAACACTGGTTATAAGAAACAAAACAAAAACGTGCGTGTTTCATCTCCTACTTTCATTTGTGGTATACGTGTGCATAAACAACACCAATCATTTTCAGAGTAGCTCGAGAGTCACTTTTCAAACCCATAAATCTCTTTTGTTCCTCCTGTATTGGTCGAGGGCTGGTTTAATATAAAAGCTATTGAGAAATACAATTCTGTCTTCCCCAAGGCAAGTATTGATCCTTGCTTCGAAGTCGATGACGGAACTGGTAGCCTGCGAATAAAAAAAACAACAGCCGCAACCGGAAGAAGGAACAAAAATAGCAAAAAATAAAAATAACTTTGCTGGAATGTCTTGAATTCCTTTGCACACTTAACACCTCACTCTCGTAACATGAACTTACCAGCTTATCATTAGCACGCTGAAACGACGTTTTTTTATGTCACGTATCGAGGTGGAAATAAAGCCGTTTGCAGCTGTATTCGCAGGCTACGCGGTTTCGTCATCAACTTAAAAGCAAGGCGAGATACTTGCCTTGCGATAGATAAAAAAAAACTCAGAAAAGCAGCTGACAGAAACGTATTGCTCGGCAATAGTTTCCTTCTTAATGCGCACTAAGACCGCTATAACTTAGTGATCTTCCGGATTGGCGATTTTTTTAGTTTTGCGAGAACAATTTTTTGCGGTTCGAGATGACTAAAATTTCTGTTGGAAACTATATTTTGCGATTTCCTGTTCAAGCAGCAGAACATTAACAAGGAAGAAAACTTAATATTTTCAGCTTCTATTACACACTGTATTTGTTGAGTCACGGTACGCTCCACTTTGAGACATTTGACCGCACAGTTCACTAGACAATGTGACGTCATAAACCGTAGAACTAGAAACTCTCAAATGATTCAACATACCTCGTTTTAGAACTACCAACGGCCAAAGAACATTTTATAACAGGACAGTCCCTTTATGGAATTCTTCTATCGGACGATTTTAAACTTTGCGAATCGGTTGTCGATTTTAAACGTCGCCTGAAATCTCAGCTTTTAAATAATTTTTGTAACTCTATATGATTAGATGATTTATATTGCTTATTATGTTTATAGATTCATACTATGCTTTTATAGTGTTTTGTATTATATTTTACTATTCTTTGTATATTTCTAATTTTAACATTGTATTTATTATTGCCTCTGAAAATCCCCTTTGGGGACGTGGTAATAAAGTATGTATGTATGTATTAACTTAATTATTACTAAATATTCGAAGGTGATACAGTACTGGACCTAAAGGACTGACGCAACAACAAAATCAAACGAAAAGCCCACCCCTGCCCCTGCCTAGGTCAAGAAAAAGATACAAAACTGAATGCAAGGCTGGCACTACGGCAATAATGGCCAATATTTCGACTAATAGTATTAGTATTAGTCTTCCTCAGGGCCAGGGCTGTACAGCCGTAGTGCCAGCCTTGCATTCAGTTTTGTATTTTCACATTCCAGTGACGCTTGGCACAAGATCTTTCACAAGGAAGATCCGGCAACTATCAGCAAGTTTAATTTCTGCGTCGTGTGGACCTCTGCATTCAAAGGTTTTTCTAAGAAAAAGATGTTATTACTGTCGCAAAAAACTGTTGTTTTCTATTAAAACTAACGCAAGCAAGCAGAGTTCTTTATTTGACTTAAAGGAGTAAAGTTTTGCGGAGTGTTATTTTGCGAGAGTTTTTAGTCTGTGGGAACTTTTGCGGATCAAGGGCAATCCACAAAATCCGCAAAAAATTCATGCTACACGGTAGGAAGAAATAGGAATTTTTTTCACAGTATTGCACGTACTTACGTGCGCTGCACAGTTCCTTCAGCAATTGAGCACAAACCAAAATAAGTTTTAAGCGATTGTTAGGTCACTTTCCCAGAAAAAAGCAAAGAAGAATTGGCCCAATTGTTTTCAATTGCAATCCATTTTCATTCTGGCCATTAGCCAAAGACGATTATTTCATAGTTTCAGTGCATAATAGTCAAAGTAAAACGCGATTCTAAATAAAACAAAGTCATTATCATGTTAAGGATTTCTATAATTGATGTAGAATTGTCTTTTGGCTTTTTACAGCAACTAAAATAGGCGACAAAGCCTCTTTCACTGAGCCGGGTTCATCTAACACGGTTGACTTCCTTTTCAGTCTGCTGTTCTCTAAGGCTGTCACGGCATGTGTTCAAATCGCCCAGCATGTCCGAGAGTACAAAAGGTGGGGCATAAGACTCAGCGCAACGTACGAAGGCCGATGTAAGGTGATAGATCATTAAAGACAGTGTGAAATCTCGATGCCTCGTCGAGCTCCAGTCAAAAGCAGTTCCCTGCCTTAATCTATGATTTGTATTACAGTAATACTGACTGGATAAACCTGGACAACTCGAAATCATCCTTAACTCAAACCCAGAGGGGTCAGTTTGTGTTTCTCAGTCCGTGACTCAGTTCGAGTTCAGTATCTGGCGAGAAGCAAGTAACTCTACTTACTATACTGACTGAGATCCAGCCCTAACTTCAGGACTTCCTGGGTAGAAATTTTTTAAAAATTTACGTGTTTTCTTCCATCTGGAAATATCGAACACGTTATTGATTGTTGATTTCACGTGGTGCTCCCTGTTAATACACTGGCATCTGTTGATTTTCGGATGTTACCGCTGATTGCGATAAACGCTCATTCCTTAAAAAACTAATTTTCAAAACTTACATTTAGTATTAACTACCGGTAAGTTGAATGTAGAAATGCTGCTTCCATATCCATTTTTCAGTATTAATGATTATAACCTGTTTTCAAGGTATTTTCTATTACCGAGTAAATGTTTTAGGACATGACGCATAAATCAAAAGCGATAAATATGTTTCCTCGTGTTCAAAACGAAATGCATCCCAGTTTTTAAGTTATATTCATCTTTGAAAACAGAACTTTGTAAAATATATATATTTTATTTTAGATCACGACAGCAGAATCACTTCTCAATAGGCAAAGCAGGACAAACAAGTTGAGTCAGAACTTGTTAAACCAGTTTACAACTGATCAGATTACGAACGTTGTGTAGGATAAGTAAATCGGCCCAATGATTATATTTTAAAAAACACAGCAATTTTTAGTTACTTATACCTCCTGCTTTATTCAATGATTTTATTATTATTATTATTATTATTATTATTATTATCATGAAGTTGACCTTTAAAAAAAATGGAGCGTTCGTCAACAGTTTTCGAAAGTTTTGGTAACGAACGGCGCCCGCGCTTGACTGAACAGTTTTGCGATGTGACGTCACACATCACCAACGCAAACCAGCTTGTGGCGTATTAGATTATCAACTCCATTTTAGGTTCAACAGTTGCCGTATCAAGACCTGTCAGTCCAACGCTAATAACCAGAGGTTCAACATGGTTCTCCGACAATGCTTGGCTTGCAATGCCATGGTAAGTTTGAAATTAAATAATGGCTATGCCAAAATATCGCCCCAGAAACATTTTTCTCGCTAATATTCAAATTTGTCTTTAGCACGCGGGCGTTGGTATAAATTTTTACATTGTTAACGGATCTATTCTCGCGGTCACACAACGACGCGCAAAGCGCTATTTGAATGTACGTAGTTTCGTCATTTTAACGACAATCGACCAACTCTAAATCGCAGTAAATCACACATACGTTATAATATATCGACCTACAAATGGGTCCCGCGAAATTTACCGCAATTTTCAACGTAGACAGGCCATTTTGGATGTATGCACTGTTGGCCACGCGTTGGCGGCCAACGGGCAGGTCAAGACGGGCTCCAACTACAATGAAACTAAACCCAACAGGCATAGTGTATTTGTCTTCGATGAACATAAACTGGTTATGGAGAAAGAGGGAAATGAAGAATAGAAATTTATTTTCTTAAATAAAACTGTAATAAACAACGTTATTTTAGATTATTTTCGTTGTAATCCCGTAGTATCACGCCCGCCGAAAACTTAGCAATCTTCACAGCCCGGTGTGGGAGTAACGCACCAAGGTAATTTCTAGGAATGAGCAAATCTACTGCCTCGTGCAGCCTGGCATATCCGCCAGGAATTTATACTGTTTTGTCCTTCATATACTAACGGATATGCATTTTAGTTTTAACATTCAAGAACATTGTAACTCTAGCAATTATTCCGCGATCAATTTGATCCTTTTCCGCATTCCCTGACACAAGCAGGAAACTGAAACTTGGTTACTTCGATTCCTTTAGTTTATTTTATGTGTTATTTTATATGTATAAGTACCCCCGATCCCATACTCTCGAATAATCTTGTTAGATTTTTGAAGGCTATTATAGAATAAATTTCTAAAAAGACGACCAAAAATAGCTACATTCTGTGCTTAATCCTTCGTGAAGATCTGTTGTATCATTTTAATTTCCCAACGCATCATAAATCCATTCTATTTTTCTTGGAACACAATCAACTACAATTGAGTCACAGGCCTGGCATTATATACATTTGAGATTACTTTCTACACAAGGAAAACAGGTGGTCATACACTTAAGATAGTCGCCCATGGTTGTTGTTCTCTAGTCATTTTCAAACTTATAGATGCCGATCATCTTCATTGCAGTTGTCGGCCATAATAGCAGGTTGTCAGCTACAAATGACAGCCCTGTGATCAAGGAAGTATATGTGTATGTAGATAATTAAGTAGCATGTATCAAGGAAGTATATGTGTACGTGTATGTATATAATTATTAAGTAGCATGTGTTAAATTCGCGTCAAATTGCACATCCTGTTTATCTGTTTATCGCGGAAGTAATGTATTTTGCACGAAAATTGACATTATTATCCTCACCCCTCTCCCCAGATGACAGAATCATGCAGATCATGCGCATGTGGTCACGTGTGTGAAGACACAAAGAAGATCGGTGGGAAAAGATTCTCAGGTAGGAATCGTCGCCGGCAACATTTTACTCCGGTTTAATTTGAACAATAGACCAAGTTTCACGACGTTTATATCAGGGCATATACGGCATGCAGGTCGGTATACGAGAACGACCCAGTGCAACCTAGTGCACATGGCTTCATATCCTATCACAACAATCTCGTTTCTACTCGGATCAGCAACAGGGAAGTGCGAGGACTCTGATAATGTGACAAGTTTTAAAATTCCAAAGTCGCACTCAATTTAGTACTCGTGGCCCAATTTAAACATCCCAAGTATACGTAGCATATTATAGCGCGAATGCTTCGGAAGAAAGCTTGATGAATACCCTGTAAAAACATTATGTTGAGGCAAGGGAAAATGATCTTCTCTTGGTTGAGGCTATACTGACTTCATGGTTATAGTGATAGGGAATATATTACATATATTATTTCGTATAGTTTAATTCTAATGCACTGTATTTACCACCTTAAGCAAAATAATCACAGTTATTGTAATTCAGTATTTGCGCTCAAATTAAACCGTTGATTTGTTGTGTGGTTTCAGAATACCGGGCTGAGTTGTACACTCGTCTGGAAAACAAGAGAGAAAAGCAGTTGATGCGGCAAAAAAGGAAGGCAAACAAAAAAGGGACAGGAGAACAACCGCTGAAAGAGCGCAAGGTACGATGGGTAGCACAGCTTATGCATTGACACATGTCATTAAACTTGTTATACATGTACCTCTTGACAAAGGCTACCCGGCTAAGACCAAATTTACTGGCCGTTCGTTATGGGGAGTTTGATAACATTTTCAGCAATTTCGTTATTTATTTTTTTATGGAGTTTTGTCTTTTCTTTTCTGTTGTAGATCAACATTGAAGAATTCAAAGTCCCTCCTTCAGATTTCAAACCCAAGGCCCAATCATTTAGCACCAAACCGCCGTCTCACCGAAGAATAAAAGGCAAACGATTTATACGCCCAGCATTAAAAATGCCACCAAGCTCAACTGTCGTGCCTCCAGAACTAGTGTCCAGGCTTCCCAGCGCTCTACAGGAAATTAACCGAAGATTGACGGGACAGAACATGATGTGGTGGATGATGCAATTTCAATAGCTACCGTTCAGTGCCACTATCAGAGATGATGACTATAAGAGATAATCACTATAGGAGAACCCATAGTCATGACACGTGTGGATCAAACTAAATCTATTTATAAATTTCCCATGTATGGTGAATGAAGTTTGTCGGACCACGTGCTGGAAAGATCTCCATTGTGCTTGGCGAGTGTTATCAGTCATGAATTTAATCTATAAAGGTTGAGAACGAAAGAAAGAACAGCTGAATTGGAGAAGGTTAAATCAATTACGCGTCAGCTAAGGAGTTTTCTTAGAAAGAAATCGATTAACAGCTAGCCTGCTTAAAAGTTATGGTGGAATCGAGTGAATTTAAGACAATGCCGCACAAAAATTGTTTTGAAAATAAAATGTAACATAAAAAATATGTACATACACAATCTGAGAATAACTGAATAACGCTTATCGTGTAACGTCAGATAATAACAGAAGTCCTGAGCGAAAAACAAGTCAAAACATTGTATTTCATATAAGAGCGGTTTTCAATTGAGTGTCGTAAAACCAGAACCAAAGTAATTACTCAGTAATCACTCTGGCCAATCACAACAGACGCAGACAATCCAGTGAACCAATCGAAACTCGTAGCAAATACATGTAACCGGCGCCAAGCGCGGGAAAAGCAGGCGAGTCACGATTGGTTTTGGTTTTACTTCTGATTGGTTGAGAAAGTGGCGCGAGATTTTTTAGCCAATCACAAAGCGTAGCAATGCAAAACCAAAGCAATCACCAAATTACTTTCGATACCCAACTGAAACCGTTCTAAAGGGCTTTGGTTCCCGGGGGGGTACTCGGCCAATTTTTGGGTGGGGGTGTGCCGCTGGGACTCTGAGATCCTTAACCTATACTAGACCATTTAAGCTGTATTTTGCAACCCTATACTAGACTAAACACCGAAAAACCCTACCCTATCCTAGACCTATTCCAGACTCGCTATTTTCCAGAAACTCGTTCACTATCACAGTTATTAGTAGACAGGGGTCAGTAAAAATGCCGTACTGCCCGCCGTACCGATTTTAAAATGCCATTTGCCAGTAAACCTTGTCTTGACTAAATTCTTCACGCAACTGATCAGTTTCGCGGAAAATGATACCCTATTCTAGACCAAAAATCTCTGATAACTATACCCTATCCTAGACTAAACTGCCTGAAAACCATACCCTTCACAGCGGCACATACCTATATAGCTCATATATGGGAGTACCCACCCCCCCCCCCCCCCCCCCCCGGGCTTTGGTTGCTTTCTGAACGAGGTGACCAGACTAAATGTATTCTCTAGCAGCCTCCGTAATACGTACTGAAGTTCTTGTAAACGTTCCTGCAATGAAACGAGATGTGAATGTGATGCTTGGAACGTGATAAGCATGCTTGTACATGTTACAACTAAGTTAGATGCATCTAACTACTCTTCCTGCAAATAAATAATTTAAGTTATAGACGGAGGGGGTCCATCGAAAAATAACTTTAAAAAATAGAAACTGAATGTAAGAAGTACCCTAGTTTTAAGAGATTCTCCTTCTGCACTCTTTTCACTTTAGTACTCAGTCAAAATAATTTTTTACCACAATTGCCGCTAAACTCGCAATCTGATTGGTCGACGTGAGTGGTAAATGAGAGTCCAGACAACGGTGCTGACGCTAACATCACGCGAGTTGGAAAAAAAAAAACAATGAGATTGCGAGAAAGTTTTTGACAACGCTTGCTCTTTCTTTGCTGTCACGTTTTGTAACAAGACTTCGATTTTTCCTTGTATTTTTTTCTAAATATTGTAAAAAACAAATTTACACCGGTTTTCCGTGGTGTGGACTCTTATTTACCACGATTTACGTCATCACATGGTCAAAATTTGTTGCTGACTCACTCGGTTGCGCCTCGCGAGTCCACAACATTTTGACCATGTGATGACGTAAATCGTGGTAAATAAGAGTCTACACCACGGAAAACCGGTGTAAATTTGTTAAATAATACATGTAAAATAAAAGTTTCATATTTAAAAGGTGAGTGTTTGGATTCTTGTTGTGCCAAATAGTTTTTAGAATCTAAAATTTGCATTTTCTTAGTTTTAATCTTCAAATACAATTTAAGAGAACCTTTCCAAGTCTAAAAATCTACTTTTCCTCTTCTTTCTCTATTATTTTAGCTTGTTTTCGTTGGGGAGGTGGGAAATATAGTATTCCTTTGATTTACGCTTCTGTGTTGCTTTTCTCCGCAGTTTTTCTATCTTTTATTCTCTATCGCTGTGCTTAGCCAAATAGAAAACATTTCCCATGTAAACACTAGAGACAATTGGAGGGAGTTGACCAGCCATGGAGACCAGCCACTTTATTCGTATATATTTCGTACAATGTATGTCTGCGTAGGCACGTCGTAAACCATAGCCCACATAAGGGAAGTCTGTTCAAAAACGCACTATATACTTACGTTTACATAACATTGTAGCTATGATTAGGCCCGATGCGCAAAACCAGTCGGAAAAAAACTGAAAGCATATTCTCCAAACCGATGCAGAACCACTTTAACTTCTGGAGTTCAAAGGTTGAAAATAACATCTATTTAATCAGTGCTGTTGGCAGTACACAGTATGCAAACAATTGCCCCGAGAAAAGTTCAATAGTGACTGATTGGCGTCAAGAGAATTGCGGCGCAAATCAAGGAGTGGTATAAATAGGGTGACTTTCAAATTAAGCGCACCCCTGATTACAATGAAGTTTGTTATCAAAGCAAATAAGGCCCGACACGAGGTCATTTTATCGGAACAGGGTGCGACTAATGGGGAATGTTACCACCTCTGTGCGTCACATAAAAAACAACGCTGTGTATCCACTGTCCACTTGGTTCGTACGCGTTACGAGGTGAGGTTTAAAATGTGGGAGGGAATTCGAAACATTCTACAAAAAAATATTTTGACAAGATGAAAGTGATCATATATGTAACGAGCGTAGGAACAAAAAAACATTTGCAGAGTCCCAGATGAGAATCAAACCTATGCCTCCCGATAACCGGACGGGCGCTCAATCCATTGAGTCAAGGAGGACTCATGGTGGAGAGCTGAGGCATTTTACGAGGTTCAAAATATGACAGGCTTCCCGCATACTGCTAGGTTCAGCACTGTCGAAGCATCATATGAAGTGATAGATTATGTAAGATGGTGATTTGAGCCATGGTAAAATGAATTTCCCATGGGCATACGTATCATTGCTATGCTTGGCATTTGCAGCTTTTCTCTATTTAGTCTTTGTTCTAAATAAAGTAATATTATAAAGTACTGACTGACAAGGCATTGGATATTCCGCTTTCTCGAACGGTTTTGTTTTCCATGAGTGTTTAAAATAGCGCGATTCTACTGTGAGCGCGCTGTGACAATGAATCAGCCTTATAAGTGACGATAAGCCTGCGACCAGCCGCCCAAATCTATCAGCGCTCTTATTTTCGGTTCGCCTTCTGTTTCCCGCGCGAATGGTTTACCATGTGGGTCAAAATAACTGAGGCATTTTTAAAAACAAGCTGAAAACACTTACCGTATTTTCTCGATTAAACGCCGGGCCCCGAATAAACGCCGGGTATAATAGAGGAAGTTATAAGTAAGCCCCTCAAACGTTTATTTGTGGTATGATAAACTTAACATTTAAGGAAAAGGTACACGGCTGCCAAGAAAAACGAATAATAACCCTTTCTTAAAAAACGACAGGCGAGAAAAAATGCTGATTCAAAGAAACGCCGGGTCCACTAGGCCAAGAAAATACGGTACTCTCAGTTTGCAAAATATAATCAACAGCCCTGCATTACTGGTCTCGACAGTCAATTTACCTGATAAATTCAGACCAAGCTGATAAAAAACAAAATTTCAATCTTTAGTAAATTAAAGTGTCCGTCATATTTATTTAGCTGAATACCTTATATAGACTGCGTGGTAACACAGCTAGCTCTAACAGAAAGGAAATGAATATTTTGTAGGTGCTTCCGTTGGACTGTTGAACCATGTCAACGAAAACTCAAAATAAAAATACTCGAAGAAAAACACGGGAACATACCTCCCTTTTTTCGGTAGTTTCTTGGTGTTGCGGATGGTGTGATGACCAAATGACGTAAAACAAAAGATTCAAGACACTGAACAATACCCACACCACAACACAAAAGCTAACCAACAATGGCTTCCGCAACACCAAGAAACACCCTTTTTTTCGTACACTGGTGTATTGTATTAATGCTGAAATGATTAAAATAGTGTTACAACTATGCCACCCTTCTTATCAAAGTTTGAAACTGGTAAAAAAAAAAAAAAGAATCAACCCGGTTTCCAAGCCCCCTGTCTTTTTATCCGAGAGAAAGTGTTTACTTTTTGGTTTTATAGACGACTGATCAGTGAGTGCGCGAGGTTTGATAATCAATAAGCCACAAGCTTCTTACTACCGAGTGACGTCACACTCCATAGAATTTCTGTCAAACGAAGCAGGTACTGTGTTGCACAACTTTAACTATTGTCACCAATCTATTGATGTATAAAATTTGATTGATCTTATTAATGCTGACCATTTTCTTTTGGATTTGAAGTTGTCATTCATGATGATGTATCTTAAAATTAAACTGTAGTATGAAGGTTCTTTGTCGGCAGCTTTTTAACTGTAAACATCAGTTGACAAATTAGCTTCACCGATTGTTTTTCAGTTGGGCATTCACTGTTTTCACAAACGGACTGTCAGGTTAATTTACTGACTGAAGTGTTGTCATGGTTATATTGGTAGCCGGCCAGGTCTTACTTAGCAACGACAAACCTAGCGGATACCTTTTCTTATCTTGGTAGCATTTCAACCACGGCTTAAAAACGATAGAGCTGAGTAAGCATCGTCGCTTCTGTAAAAGAGTGGAATTGAAGAATAAGAAGATAGGGAATAGGGCTCAGGGAGGCTACAATCCTAAACATAGACTAGTATACGATTGGGTTAATACATCTTAGTGTAAATACGTATTTCCGACGAGTTCCGAGCAGACCACCGTGATGCAATGCATTGAATGCCATATCATAAATCAGTACGCTAATCTCGATAACTCGAACCCGGTTTAATGATTCGAACTTTTTGCTTACTATAATTAAAATGATACGTTTTTCTTGCTGTACTACTATAGATAAGCGCAAATTATTGTAATCGGTATAAAACTGGACACCCTCAAACTCAGTTTCGTCTTACATGCAACTTGAAGTTTTGTGTTTTTTCTGACGGCCCGATTTATTGGAATTCAAATATACTGTATGTATTTACTATTATGATCTTCAGGACTTCCCTACAAACTGTAGTTATACCGGCTTCTTTACCGACTGAAAGCATGCCGTATTTTTAAAACGTTTCATCTGAAAATAACCAACACGTCACTGATAGCTCGTGCTCGATATCACGTTACGTTGATGAATCATCAGAATTTTCGCCGGGGCGATAAAAGCACACTCGTCAAAAACTAATGATCATACCAGGGTGATCATATTGGAAACAGTTACCGGTAAGTCGAAACAATGTAAAAAAGCTACTGCCGCATCCATCATCCATCTTAGCAAATTACTCTGGGACAGAACAACGCAAAGATAAAGAAATAAGACTGACGACTGACCGCTGACGAAAAACTAGCGCACGAAACGTCCGCCTTGAATTTCTTTACGGAGCCCAATTTCAACTCAGTCTAAAAAAAATTTTCGCTGCAATGTTTCGTTTCCACATCGACGCAGCAACACAGTTACTTTAGAAAGTAACACTTTTACCTATAAATAAATCTGACTGAAATTGTTATTACGTTTCCTTCCAAAATTAAAATTTACACTGATCCCCATTTCATGTTAGATTTTAACCGTTGCTATCTGTGTGAGAAATTAGCAAACGTCAGCTGAATCACTACCCAAAACTAGCAGGAGGAACAAGTTAAGTCAAAACTGGTCAAACCAGTTCATAACGGATATTACGAAATTAAGTGGGATAAGAAAAACCGGTCCGCGATTATTATATTTAAAAAGTCGACAATTTGTTTGTAATTTTTCCCGCTTTTTGCTTCTATGCCTTTTATTTAACCTGAATTTTTATCCAATAATTTTGTTTTTTAAAATAGACTGGTTTATCGACTTTTTTAGCAAGTGTTGATCAGTACATTTGTAAAACAGAGTTTGTAACGCTGAGCGCCGCGCCCGCGTTCGACCTTTTTGCGACGTGACGTCACACATCACCAACGCAAACCAGCTTGTGGCGTATTATTTGTTGCGCATAGATTATCAACTCCATTTTAGGTTCAACAGTTACCGTATCAAGACCTGCCAGTCCAACGCCAATATCCAGAGTTTCAAAATGGTTCTCCGACAATGCTTGGCTTGTAATGCCATGGTAAGTTTGAAATGACATTATGAATTCGTTAAAATATTGCCACAGAAATGTTTTGTCTCGTTAATATTCAAATTTGTCTTTGGCCGTTGATAATTTTCATATAATTGTTAACGGATCTATTCCGTCACAACAACACTCAAAACGCTACTTAAGTGTGCGTAGTTTGTTCATTTTAACGACAAATTAAAAGTAAATCACAGATATGTAAAAATGTATCGATCTGCGAGCGAGTCATCACTGCGATTTTAGACGTAACCCAGGCACGCTAGATGATTGCATGTTGGCCACGCGTTTACGTTGGCATACACATAAAAATAACTAAAATCAATTGAACTTGAGTTTGGGCAGATGTGGAAAAGGATAAAATTGAAAGCGGAATTCAGATTCCTAGAATTAATGTCGATAAAGGTTTTTAAACCGAATTAAAAATACAAAACAAAAAGAATCAAATATTTTTGCTCGCTTGATACTGCAATGCGTTACGCCCACACCAGTTCGTAGAGCGCACAGTCTTCGGGCGTGATAAGGCTATACAAGGAGTTTACTGCCTTCGTACAGAACAGTATTGAAGAAGAAGTCCCAATGCAGTGTAGTTTAGTTTTGTTGTAGTTAGAGCGTCCGCCTTGTCTTACATAGGCGATTTAATGATAACAGCCAAGCAACGTGATGCAACTTAGTGGCTTCCATTGAGAAATCAATGGAAATCGCAGTAAATTTGTTGCACCTGAACCGCACAGAAATCGCTGCTAGCTTACACTTGCGAAAAAAGTTGTATCGTAAGTGCTTTTCACTCTCGAATAACCATTTAATGGTTTTTTGCGTTATAAAGTTTAAGCCAAATTTACCCAATTTTGAAATTTTTGACCGTTAAAACAGTTACTTTTCTTCAACAATGAGAAGATCTCTGCAGTGGCCTGTTTCTATCCCGAAGTATCATTCATAAACAACTTCCATTTTTCCAGTAGAGGGAAATTACTCGTTTTGAATTTCGTGTCAATTTGCACATCCTCGTAATCACGGAAGTGGTAAATATTGCACGAGCCTTGGCATTAATGTCCTCACTCTCCCCAGATGACAGAATCGTGCAGATCATGTGCATGTGGTCACGTGTTTGAAGATGCAAAGCAGATTGGTGGAAAGAGATTCTCAGGTAAGAATCGTTACTGACAAACTGAAGCCGATTTTATTCAAGTTTAAGGTTGCTCAACTGGGTTTTTTGGCGAGATAACATCCCAACTTTAAACAGCTGATGCTTCACTGTCTGAGCTCGGTCAGAGAAGCTGCGTCACGCATATACTAGTCTGAACACTCCGCCGTGTTTTTCGCCTTACCCCTGTGGGCGCCGGCGACAGCAGGTAGGACGAGAAAGCGGCGGACCCTTCTGACCACACATATCCTAGCGATGAAATGAACTTTCCACAAAAGTAGATTTGATTGACTTCGGTGTTACCATAACAACGATCTATTACGATCTATCGTATCATTTACTAGCAGTAATCGGAGATTATATGGAGACAAAGACGCGTTAGAAGGAATTTCCGGCGGAAATGAGCCCCTGAAAAACGCAATAGGGGCGGCCATTTGGAAGACTGGACACCAAAAAATATCAAATTTTACTGCATGCAAGGCACAGGGAAACCAACACGAAATTAGAATTGCGTTATTCGAACGCGTCAATTACTGATTGTTGATTCAAAAGCGCGCAAATATGTAGGAACCAGCTGTCAACAAATAATACGAAGACGAATGGAAGAGTACCCTATACTTTAAATTTGATTTCGCGCCCTTAAATTGGTTCAATGCACTTAAAATTTAAAGAGATGGTGCATTACATGTTAAGCTTTAGATCAAATGATTCGAAAAAAAATTCACCGACTAGTTTTTAAATAAACGCTTCCCTAACAAAAGTGAGTAAAATTTGTGAGTATTGAGTCTGTGAGTAAAATGAGCATATTTAAGACATTGATTTTGATCACATCAACTGAAATCTAGTGAAGCAAACAGGATGAAACCTTCAAGGAATGTAGTTTTATGGCACATGAACATTGTTTCAATTTGTCAAGAAAACACTGGCATCGACAAATTAACAGAAAGTAATGCGAATCTATAAATTTTTAATGGCAAATATCCAACCCAATTTTATTCGAAATCGCTCTCATTGAATTTTTTCAAACTTTGCATCTAGACTATAAAAGGCATACAGTCGTTTTAAAAGTTTAAGTCTAGATGTTGAGAAAATAACTAATATGCAAAACCATGACGTCATCAGATCTTTGTTATGGCTGAACACCGATGTCAATCAAATCGACTTTTTTGGAAAGTTCATTTCATCTCTAGCATATGTGTGATGCAGCTTGCCTGACCGAGCTCAGACATTGAAGTATCAGCCGATCAAAGTTGGGACGTTGTGTCGCCACAACACTCAGTTGAGCCACCTTAAATTGCACTTTACCGAGTTTTGGCACAAATCCATGTGTCCATGATGTTGATATTGGGGACCTGCAGGTCGGATCACGTACACGAGAACTAAACCCCCCCCCCCCCCCCCCGGGGGGGGGGGGTACTTGACCAATATTTGGGTATAGGGGTGCCGCTGAGGGTCTGAGACCCTGATCCTGTTTAGGACAAAAATAAACGAAAATACCTACCCTGTGTAGGACAACTCCCTCTATTTTAGGACCCTGTCTAGGACACGGCTCGAGCGTGGTTATTGATCTGAACTTTAAAGACCTTAAAAAATGGTAGACGGATCCTTTGAAAAGAAAACGACTTCGCCTTCGCATGAATATACTAATCACGACAAGGTAAGTCGCCACAAGCGCTAAAGTAACTGGAACCATACCCTGTTTAGGACAAATTCAGACCCTGTTTAGGACAGACTCACGTTAAATTATATACCCTGTTCAGGACAAAAATGCTAAAAACCATACCCTGTCCAACGGCACGTCCCCGTATAGGTCATATAAGGGAGTACACCCCCCGGGAAAAAAACTATGCTGCGTTTCTACTGATCAGCAGCCAGAGGGAGGAGAGAGAGCTCTTGGAACGTGACTTAAACTACATACCATAAGAAGCAAGGGCTGACAGATCCTGCGTATACCAGCAGCATTTTCGTTCACGGTCCCTTGCATTCTCGTTTTCTTAAACTACAGGCGCCTATCTCTAATTCCATAAGACTGCAGCATTATATTAAATACCGTCAGGGGCCAGTCACTCCTGGTATACCGTACACTAGAACCCATTTATAACGTGCTAAAGGGGGAATATGGAGAGGTTTTATTGTTTAGGGTAGCCTGTTCCAGGCGTTCAGATAGAAAGGCTGCGCGCGAAAAAAAAAATAGTGCAAGTGCTGACGGAGGGGAGAAGGGGCGAATGAGAGCCTCTCCCCAGTCTCCCCTCGTTTTCCCCGCTCGTTCGCGGGCGCAGCAGACCAAGACTCGAATCACCGACCTTCGGGTGGAAAGAGTGGCCATGCCAAATCATACCGGCAGCCCTCATACAAGACTTATCCTGTATTGTGTCGTAATCTGCATTCAAATAATTCAAGTTTGATTCTTTGCGCTGATCAACACTATCAAACCGTTTGATTTCAGAATACCGGGCTGAGTTGTATACACGTCTGGAGAACAAGAGAGAAAAGCTGCTGACTCGTCAAAAAAGAAAGACAACAGAGACTGGACAACAGCCGCTGAAAGAGCGCAAGGTAAGGAGGGCAGCACACGTTTATAGTAATTGGGCGCATTCACATGACGTTCACAAACCCCACCTATTTTGTGCACGAGCTTGCGAGCTCAAATTTGCACCGGAATTAAGTTCGTCAACCGCCTTCACGGTAGGAAAACACGTTATTATTTATGTATTGAATTGCTTTCTCATTTCTGTTCCCGATTTAGATCAACATTGAAGAATCCATAGTCTTTTCTTCAGGTTTCAAACCCAAAACCCACCCGTCTGGCTCCAAACCGTCCCACCGAAGAATAAAAAGCAAAAGGATCCATCGCCCAGCAGTAAAAACGTCACCAAGCTCAACTGTCGTGCCTCCAGAACTAGTGTTCAGGCTTCCCAGCGCTCTACAGGAAATTAACCGAAGATTGACGGGACAGAACATGATGTGGTGGATAACGCAGTTTCAATAGCTACCATTCAGGGCCACTATATCAGAGATGGTGAATATAAGAGATGATCACTATAGGAGAATCCATTCTCATGACACGTGTGGATCATTCAAAATCTATTTATAGATTTCCCATGTATGGTGAATGAAGTTTCTAGGACCACATGCTGGGAAGATTTCTAGTGTGCTTGGTTGTTATTAGTGATGAATTTAATTTAATTTAAATTTAATTAAAACTGAATAGAGGCCGGACATGAAACAACTCAGCCTGCTTGAAAATAATTATCGAACCGAATGGAACAAAGACAATGCCACATAAGAATATGTAACAAAGCGGTTCATCGTTGTGATTGAGAAAACAAATCTAAGCTTAATTGACTAACGCTTGTCATGCACGTAACGTCATCGACAGAAGTCTTAATAACAGAAACTGTTACGCTGTTATTTTGCATAGTTTCATATATTAATATATTAATTATTGTATCATTCCCGAGTATTTAGTGTGGCGTAGGTTCAGAAGAGTTTTCCGAAACTGAACGACTGAATAAATCATATTAACGTCAGGTAAAACACTTCTGAAACAAAACAAAAAAAACTGTTATTTGAATAAATAGTCAAAATCTGCGTAATGGTTGATTCCTTGCACTGTATTTTACATAAGGTTCTTTTTTAGATTTACTCCAAGAAGAAGTTGATTAGTACGTGCTGGATCTCTTGCAAACGGGGTGATCAATCCAGAGGCCAGCTAGTACGCTTGAAAACTGAACACGCCTTTTGGATGTGAGAAGTATTTCCGACCCACTGATCTAAGTAGTTTTCCTTACATAACTTGAAGAAAGAAAGAGAGAATCTAGAGAATAAAGGCAACTTCTAACTTGTGAGATTTCTCCTTCACGAACTCATTTTAATCAAGTTTTAACAAAGAAAATCGTAAGCGTACGATGGTTTGAAAACCCGATCTATAATTTGGTATAGATTTTGGCGATTTAATTCGTTCGTTTTCTCTGCATTTACTCATCAGTTTGAGAAATGTAATTTCTGACGACTGAGTGACGTAGGAACGAATTAGGCAGAAATTATTATTCTGACGGCACGGCATAGAGGTTCGCGTGTCCTCATGGGACAGTTAAGGATTATTTAAGATTTTGGCGGGAGATATGTATCATTCTACGTCGGTCAGTCTTCTGCAATTTAACGTTCTCTTTTCTTTTTATTTTTCGATTAAGCTTCAGTCTTTCAAATAGGTTTGATACTGTATTATAGCAAAAGTATTTGAAAATGTTATCATTTGTCAGTTGTACCTCTGCCTCAGAGGTCCAGTGCCACTGCACTTTTATAGGGGGTATACGTTTCTACAATTTTTGGCCACTTCTAAAGGGTGGTTTTTAGTGGTTTTTCGTATCTGGCGTGGCACAATTTTCTGTAATTTAATGTAAATTAAAATCTAATTTACAAGGTCAGGAGAATGTAAAGAATAGGTTAGCAGGATACATCCGTCAGATGACTGACTGGCTCATCCTCAATAAACTGATTTCACATTAAATGTCTCGTCTTAGTGGAGTCAGAATGCTATATACCCCGCACCCCCGTACTCCCATATATGCCATATATGAGCTATATAGGTATGTGCCGCTGTGAAGGGTATGATTTTCAGGCAGTTTAGTCTGGGATAGGGTATAGTAATCAGAGATTTCTGGTCTAGAGTAGGGTATCATTTTCCGCGAAACTGATCAGTTGTGTGAAGAATTTAGTCTAGACGAGGTTTACTGGCAAATGGCATTTAAAAAGCGGTGCGGCGGGCAGTACGGTATTTTTACTGACCCCTGGCATCTTAGACTGTGATAGAGTTTTTGGAATAGGTCTAGGATAGGGTAGGGACCTTCGGTGTTTAGTCTAGAATAGCGCTACAAAATGCAGCTAAAATGGTCTAGTATAGGTTAACGGTCTCAGAGTCCCAGCGGCACACCCACCGCCCAAAAATTTGTATACTCCCCCTCCCCCCGGGATATCAACTCGAAAGAGTGTTTCATTCGGTGTCCAAACACCTCAAAGTCGGTTAAAAAACTCGGCTACGCCTCATTTTTTCAACCCATTTCTAGGTGTTTTGATATCCTGACGAAACACCCTTCCTCGAGTTTGATATTTTAATTGTTTGCCGGTAGGAGCTTAGTTCTCCTGGCAGCTGATCAGTGCCAGCAACATGCCACTGGGATTGATATGCGGAATCTAGATAAGAATTAGGCACATGGAGACCAATCCCCAATCTGGACATGTGCCGGGGGTTCTTCTGACAAACTTGCGACTAACTTTATCCACATGAACATCGCCGGTAGCACTCAAGGAATTGAGGAAATAGATTAACTCCGAGGATTATTTTGTTAACATGCAGCTGTTAAAGTTAGTTCATCTTCCTGTTTTGATCGGCGAAAATTGGTATCAGTCCAATATAGTAAGATTTAATTCATTGTTGTTTATTGTTTTTTTCTTTTGTTGTTGGCTTTCTATCTTACGCTTTTGCAAAACTGTAACGATTTATAGTCATGCAAATATAAAGCTTGTTGTTGTTGTTGTTGTTGTCGTGGTTTGTATTGTATCAGAGTGACATATTGCCCAATATACCAATATACCAAACCACCGGGGATATTATCTCATAAACTATAACGGTAAAACGGCAGCGGCGGATCCAGTTTCGTAGACCTGGATTAGTAAAAATCCTGAAATAATAGGTAAAAACGGCAAACTGATCCTTACGGCAAGAAGAAGAGATTGAGACAGAACCGTGAAAACAAAAAAACAAGAAGTTGACGAAATATTTGCTCGATATTTCTGTTTGCAAAACAAACCTTCTACCCTGGGGCTAGAAAACAAAAATGAATACAGCCGGGATATAAAAGGACCGTTACATATAAAAACTTTTAACTATGAGAAAAGGATTGGTAAAAAAGAAGCTAAATGTCATCACGTCTATTTATACCCTCGTTTTCTATTATGTCATATTTTAAAAGTTTCATATGTAACGGTCCTTTTATATCAGTATTCATTTTTGTTTTCTAGCCCCCGTAGGTTTGTTTTGAAAACCGAAATATCGGGCAAATATATTCAACTTTTTGTTTTTTATTTCACGTCTGTCTCAATCTCTTCTCCTTGCCGTAAGGATCAGTTTGCCCTTTTACCTGAAAATGGGATGGTTTGACTGAATCGATCAAACACAGCTATTATCATCTGCCTATAAATTTTTCATCCACCTCAAGAGACGCTCATTTAGCTTGCAACTCAGTTCATGTGGGCGTAACCTTATCACGGTTTTTTCAAATGTTAATCATTTGCCTGATGGCAAAAATCCATCGATATTGCTGAAAAGAGCACCTTAAAATGAGTAAAATAACCAAGCTCAGTGCGACATCTTTTAAAATGAACTGCGGTGCTATTCAAACATCAGTTTGTTAGATGTTCCGACTTTGCGGAGCCATATCTTGGCTATTGTCGCTCTCAAACCAGTTTGTTCTTTGTCCATAAAACGGCGATAACGTCACTCAAATATTATATTCATTCTATATGCAGCATTGCTTAGTAATCTATTTTATATTATTATTGTCAGTATACATTCAGTGAGATTGAATAATCTCTCTAAAATTAAATATGTCACCACGGACGTAGAAGCCAGGCTTCTGGCCTGTCTTGTGAAACGTCTACATGTAATTTTCCGACTTTGCGGCGCTATATTTCAACTATTTTAAAAGATGTCGCTCTCAAACGTAGCCATTTTACTAATTTTAATGTGTTCCGGCTTTACAGTATTGCTCTTTGGCCAAAACACGGTGATAATGTCACTCATATATCATGCGTCAAACACAGCTGGAGGTGCCAGCCATCTGCCTGTCTAGTTTTCGCGTTCAGTTAAATCAGCTGTGAGGCACATTGAACTTTTACTCTGTTTCTAGGGGGAAAATCCAACTTAGATATGTAAAAACAATTAAATATAAGACACACAAGACGTACAATTTTCTCGATTATTGATTATTCCCTCCCAAAACATATGCCTCTTGAACTGGTTGTAAACAACAATCAGATTCTATAGTATAAAATTACGTTTTTTGTTGGGGGTGAATATTCCTCAGGTTACGATTTGGGCACAATCGACTCCCAGAATTGTTCTCAAAACCAGTACGACCTTAATTACTTATAAAGGACGAAACGATATACCCGCTTTGAGAAAATGTGCCGTATAGATTACAATAAAAGTTGAAACATTGCAGATCGAAAATTGAAACACCATTACTTACCATCTTGTGCAAACCAGTCACCCGGTTAGAATTTGGTCAGAATTTCTTAGTAAAGTAAAGGCACGAAGTCAGGAGCCGATTACGAAGTACAGTATGAGGAAGGGGGGGGGAGTAGGTTCTTCGATTTTCGGGGTTTATTTCATCCAAACAAAACGGGGTGGGGAAGGGGGCAGTTTAAGATCCGCCGTTGAAAATGAATTTTACGTAAGTGTGTCAGCATTTTGAATGCGTGTTTCTTAAGTGCAGCAGAAAATATGGGACGATTTCCGTCATAATCAACTTGTTGTTGTCGTTAAAAGCTCTCGTCCTAATCCCACTTGGTTAGAAGTGACCTGGGAGGGTAATCCTCTTGGCTTAGCGGTTGATAAGAATGAAAGGATCTCAAAGCAGTGAGTGAATTACAAGATCAAAAAGCTGTAAAGGATAAAGATGGATAAAGATAAGCAGCAATCGACTGGGAAGACAACTGCAACTTTGTCGAAAAAAACAACGATCTCTTGTTCAAACCATAGCATCCTTTCGATCGACTAAACATCAGGGGAAGATTAAAATTTGTAGAAGGGGTGTAGTGTATAGAAAGCTGATCCGTCTGTCTGACCCCACATTTTACGTTTTAGGAACATCTGCTACAAGCACAAGAACTTTAATTTCGATAATTTTTTCGTCGCGTAAACGTTCGTCAAAAAAGTGACATGATCAGCAAATGAAGTCGGAAAAGAGATGACGATCATTTCGGTAATGTGAACTTTTATAACAAATCAAACTCGAAAAGAGTGTAGTTGTCAACGGGCCGTTTTGATGACAGTTTATTACGTCACGTAACTTGACGTCTTGGTTTTCTTTTGTTTTGTTTTCTTGTTTGCACCAGAAACATTCCTCTGAGTCCTTTTAAACTACGCCCACGGAAAAACTCATTCCACAAAGACGAGCAGATATTTTGATCATGCTCAAAATCAGGACTCTTACACAGATGTCGTCTAGGGTGTTTTCTAAATTCGAATTGCTTTGTTTTTATGCAGTAAACAGCACATTTATCCTTGTCTTCACGGATCAGTTCGTGCGAGGAAGCCGGAATTTTGTTCTGACCTCTTGACACGTTTTAGCCCCATACATGTATTATATATCGTCAAAGCATAAATTATGTCGTGACACAACTCGACGCTCTCACGATATTTTGTAGAAACCTCGCCAGTGTACACAGCATTTCAATATAGCTTGATGAAGACGTGTAGTCAAGACATTGGCTGACACAAGGCGGGCGCTAAAGGATCACAAACAACAAATCATTCTGACTGGAAGCGATCGCGTTGGCGCGGCAACTATCGAAGTTCATGCTAATTTGGCGCGAATTTTCCGCTTTGCAGTCCATCTTTTTTACCAATCTGCCAATCAAGCTTAAGTTGCCATGGAGGACAATGCGTTAATTATCATGCGGGGTGAAAAAGTGTAAAAAAATATTTAGTTATTTCAAAGGAGCATGAGGTATGGTATCTGATGATTTAGTGGGGTAGGAAATTGGGAAATAAGCGTTGGACATTCTGAAGGAACAGACGCTATGGATCAACATTACGCTCAAATATGATTGCTTATAGCGTTCAACAACACGCTTCTCAGGACAGCGCAGGCGAGTATTATTGTAACTGGGCTTTGTATTTAATTTTTCAAATAACACGAAGCTTGATCACATGCAAAAGAGCTAAACGAAACAGTTTTTTGTTCTTTCGACCATCTATCTGCATAATGGTCATGAATCGTTTATAATCGTTTACGTTCTCCGTGGATGAAGTTTAAACTCTTTCGCTTCCCAAATTTTCTAAACTTGGGCTGTTTTGTGATCGAAGGTTTTGACTGGGAGGAAATTACAAGGGAAAAAGTCAACGTACAGATGAATTGAATTGGTGTTTATATTTGGCTTATCTCGTAACGAAAACTCGGAGATTGAACAGTTGATTGGCTCTAGCCTTTCTGTGTTCGAAATCAATCGCCACAATCTTTGTGAATGTTTACGCGTTCAAAAGGTGGTTCGTTAAATTTAGCAGTTTATAGTTCTTGCTAATTTCACCGGAACCAGTCAACCTTGAAGTGGCTTTTTTTTACTTTTAAATGGCTTTCTCTTTAATGCATTTTCGAATGACTATAAAATGAGCAATAAAGATATAAAAATAGCAGTATTTATACCGTTTTCTAACATAACATAAACAGAAAACCAAAACGAAATAAGCTTAATTCAAAATGCATGTTAACGGTCAAATATATGTAAGCTTAATACAAATTCAACTTTCAGCTTAAATATCGAAGAAAGAGTTTTTATTTCATATCGAATAACAACAAAAACAATGGACGGTACGTCTCTAAATCTTCTTTGCCTTTTAACCCACAGTAATCTTCAGCACGAACATTGTAGCTGTTATTGCCAGCATTGTATCATTGGGAACTATTGTGGTGTTGTGCAGTTGGTGTTACAAATGTTGGAAGGGGTCTGAAGACGAGAAAGATGGCAGTACGGAGAGTGACTACGATTCTTCTTCGGACTCTCAGCTTTATGGGGTCCCAGGTCATAAATACCGTGCATTTGCAAGATATTCGTCGCTGTCGGACGTTTCCCCGACCGAAAAGCGGCTCGATTCACCGGGTTATCAGCAGAAATCGCTGAAATTTTCCCAGCCACCTCCTCAGGAATATGATGTGCACGCACCGCAACCTGACGTTTCTAATATTGTGATCCCGCCGGAACCACCCCTGATCGAATCGTCTTCCAAAGAAGACCTGGGAAAGATTTACTTCTCAATCAGCTACGATTCTGGAGAAATGGTTCTCTCGTTAAAAATTCTCAAAGCCACTGGTCTCCCCGCCAAGGATTTCAGCGGCACTAGTGACCCTTTTGTGAAAATTTTACTCCTCCCAGACAAGAAACACAAAATGGAGACCAGGATCAAAAGGAAAAATCTCAACCCGACTTGGAATGAAGTGTTTCGCTTTGAAGGATTCCCTCATAACAAGTTACTGACCCGAATTTTGTATCTACAAGTTTTGGACTATGATCGTTTCTCGCGAAATGATCCTATCGGGGAAATAGAAATCCCACTTAGCGACATCGACTTGGGACCTACCACCCTCACATTTTGCAAGGATCTTCAACCTTGTAAACACCAGGTATGTTTAAATTTATTATCTGTTGTGGTCTTCTTGCAATTTTTTGTCACCATATTTAAATGTATATTCCATTGTTCCTTGCGACCCAAATATCGCTCCTGATGATCTTGTAGTTTTGAAGATTTGTTTTCATTAACCGAGTATTAAATTGGTTCCATAGGTGGTCCTTTAAAATATATAAAGTAACAATAAATTGGCCGTGGCACCTCCTTAATTGTGAAAATTGTTTTCGTTAGTTTATGTGTTAATTGTTATTAAGACGCCGTTAAAGGAAGCTTTCACACAAAAAAATATATATTCTATTCAGTGGAATAATATTGTGGCGGACGGAGACCTTATCAGTACAGCTGAAGTATTTAGCTCATAATTACATTTTTTTCTGAATTAAAAAATTCTTAAATATTAACATGGTGTATTTTCAATTTGTAAGAAAATAGGAACGTGCGACTACTATTTAAAAGCTCTTATATGTAATTGTAATGAAACTAAAGGGCTATAAAAATATCCAAATTTATTTTCCGTTAAAAATTAATTTTAACAAAATAACGTTGGCAAAGTAATAGGGAATTAATAATTTTGAGACAAGTTGTCCGCATATACATTGCTTATCTGAAAAAACAATAAGTTCCGATTTAAAATTACAGGCAAACATATTTTCTGAAAGAAGAAATGTTTGAAGAATCCAGTTGCGGAAATTGAATGGCTTTTTAGACGTAACGCAACTTTTAACGATGGATAAAATCTCACCTGCTACAAATAGTCATTTTTTGGAGGAAATCTAAACAAATAAAATACTGATTGTCGCTATAACCGGATATTTAAGAAAAGAATTCTATTTTCATATACCATTCGTTTTGAGCTGAGCAGTGCAATGATTTCATTTTTTACATATATACGTATATTTGTGTTTATATTATGTATTTTGAGAGCTATAAAAAAAAAACAATTGACAATCATCTCCATTGTGGCATTCAGTGTTTAGGGAAATAGAACATTAGAAATTTATAAGTTGGTAAGGAAATTCATAGGAAGTGAAGCTATAAATAAATTAATACATTGCCAACTCTTTACAGATAAGGGAAATTGAAAGTCATTTTTAAAACCATCGTGGTACCACAAATCATAGGTTGGGGATTTTTCTCACAGCAGAAGTATTGAGGGTTAATATGGAGTCTGTCAGGCTAAAATTTGAAGTTAGCGGCCTCGCTTATACAACAAAGTGAAGCAAGAGAATTTTCTTTTGAGTGAAGTCATTACAAATTCAGCTTAAACTTTCACCTTTCAGGAATAATACCACCAATGGAGAGTCAAGAGCTACGTACATGTATACTCTAGCAGATAATATTAAAGAAAGAAATAGAGTGTACAAATTTACAGGAATTTACAAAAAGCAAAAGTTTTTTTTTTATAAGAAGGGGTTTTATAAGATATGGGTATTGTAAAATATGCAACCAGGCATCTTTTCGGGACAACAAGTACAATAATTATTATATTTCTATATTCTGGCCAACCACATTGCAGTAACTGAAGATGACTATTGCCAGATGGTTTGTGATGAACTAGTGTATATCTCAGCAGTGCGAGTCAATTTATTTTAAGCTTCAGTAGAAGAAAAAAAAATGATGACAGAGTACATTTTAAGACTTTGATTTTAGGAAATGTATTTTTTTTCCCTGAGTTTAAATTTTAGTAACAATTGTAAAGATTGATTTAAATATTTAAATATTAAAATTAAACCAAGGCTCATTTCCCAAATTATTTTATCTTGGTTTCTTATTAATTTCTTTTTATATTTTATTAGTGAGTTTAAATTTTAGTAACAATTTTATTGTAAAAATAGAAAAAAAAATTTTTTTTTGGAATATTAATTAGTATTTAAATCTAAGCAAGGGTTCTTTCATATCCCAAATTACATTTCTTAGTGAAGGGATCATATGACATGCTCTTGCCTTGAGCAAAAATAAAGTAGACTGACACTAATATGTTTTGTAAGGCTTAATTTTTGAACAGGATATTCAATATTACATTTAATAGTAATCTTTATGAACATCAAGATGATTTCCTTATCTTGCAAGGGTACTGCTAATGGTCTGAGTAAGATAAATTAAAACTGAAATATTTAATAAAGTGCACAAGACTGGCCAGCATTTAAAATTTAAATTACCAATGCGTAGGTGTAACTACGTTAGCAAAACCAAAATATTGATATAGGGAGACAATTAATGATTTCAAAAAGCAAAGAAAAGCATTTACTGGCTGACAAATAAATTTAGAAAAAAGAAGAGTTTCACTCAAGTTATACAAGCAAATCACGTGCAATGAAAGGGCTGGTTTGTTGATATTAATCAGCTTCCACTAAAGTGCTTAATATACAACTGTCATTTTCTCACACTCTTTATTTCACTGTATTGATTGAAGGTACTAAGTACACCAAAAGATAATTTAAAGTGATTAAACTAGATTTAATGAAAATATTTTAGGATTGATTTTGTTTCCTAGCAAAGAGATGGCATCAGCTAGGCTGTTGGTTTATCAGATGCTATTCTTCTAGTATTAGCAAGCTGTAGCTTAATATAAAAGACTATTAAACTACAGTAGGAAACTAAGATGCAAGGCTTTGCACTAAGTAAAATCATAGGGAAATGAAATGATTTGAAATGAAAAATTTGAGGTGCCCAGCGTTAAAGTTTTGAGAAAAAAATCAGTTCACCTTGTTGCCCATGAGAGAAAAGTTTGTATCCTGGGGCAACAGGGCACTGCTACAGCACAACTCTGAGGGAAACGGAGTTTGTTGTTGAAAATAATTTGCAAGCAGTAGGATAAGGTGTGTCAAAAACTGAATTACCAATTTGAAATTTGAAATTTGATCCTGAGCTGACAAAATAGGCGGAAATTGGCTCATCATTGGCTCATCATGATACAGCCATTGATGCCCTATGGGAGGGCAGCATGTTTAGGGGCATTCAGCAACATCATGTCTAGGATCAATGTTAAAATACATAAAATCTGCATGGTCATGTTTGGAGCCTTGTATCCCATGTTTTAGCCAAAAGTGCAATACATGCCCTTTTTGCACCCTTTATAAAAATATCCAGGCATGTAGAAATGAATTTTAAAAAATTGGAGAGTTGTTGGGGCATTGTTTATACATGTACACTGATCAGTCTGATATTTATATCTTCTCTTTAATAAACAATCTCTACCATTTGCCATAGGAACACCTTGGTGACCTTCTTATATCCATGATGTACCAGCCTACCAACAACAGAATAGTGGTGGTCGTCATGAAAGCCGCAAAATTAAAGAAAATGGACTTAATTGGATCTTCTGGTAAGATTATGGTTATATTTATCTGTCTGTTAATCTGGAATCATCTCCTAATTTTTTAAACATGAATAATTAAATTAACCTGCACATGATGTATGAAGTCGGACACCCCTGTAAGACAAAAACCTCTCTAAAGACAGACGTCAATAATTATTATTGGCTGTTCCTGGCTGAATTTCACTTGTTTATCTGTTAATAAACTCTCTTTAAAGGCTGATTTAGATGGCACAACTTTGTCACGTGCAATTTTTTTGTACTCTACGCTGCTTACATCAAGCAAAAATTGTATACAACTCACCTCATATAACATTGTATGTGGCTACAATAGTCGTAGGGTTTTAGAAAAGGTTTCAAAATTACAACTTTTTTCATGTTGTTGCGTGCAACAGTTGTGAGCGAGTTGCAGGCTGATTTAGACGATGCAATTCATGTTGTATGTATGGTGTGAGCAGGTTGCAAGCGATAGTTGTAGGAAAAATGTGCCATCTAAATCAGCCTTAAGGCAACAACCCCTATTAGGTGGACAGCTAAATCTGGTCCCAAATTAAAAGGTGTCCAGCTTAGACAAAGCTCACTGTATTAGACATTGTATTGTTATTTATTTAACAACGGGGCAGTTCAGTTGCATTCTGCAGGTTCCAAGCTATATATAAATGGAAAAAATCTACCTTTAGTTACCATTCATAGAAATCTCTTTTGCTGGTTTGAATTTTGCTATATATATTTTTTTTTTCTTTTTTCCCTGTCCTGCCCTTAGTATGTGTAAAAACCAAATCCTCAGTTTACTAATTAAAAGTTGTAGCTACATGTAATTTGCTCAGCATGTTTCTAAATATCCTTTTAAATGGGGAACACAGCTACCAGTGATGACAAAACTGTCTGTTTTCTCATTAGCTAATTGTATTACTTTAAACTAGTTAATATCTAACTGTGACAATTTTCAATAAATAAACCAAATACATCAAGTGACCTATATGGAGGCCCAAAGTAAAAAGGGAAACAATTTTTAGATTTTTGCCTCTTTAAATTTTAAAACAAAAAGGTAACAGGGGTGGGACATTATCCTCTTACAGTCCATCCTTCCCCTCCCTAGGGTTGGCCACTGTAATCACACTATTGTTGGTATTTGGGGTGTGAATTGGGCAGGAAAGGGTGTGGCTTTAATACCTCCACGTTTTTTAGTTTTCTTAGCAAATAATCAAGGATCGATTGTACGTATTTACACTACAGTACTGTTGTCATCTTTATACCATTAAGTATATTAAATTTCTGAACACTATATCAGGTTTACATAATTATTACATAATTTACACATTTTAGGTTAATTAAAATCACCTCTATCTGTTTGAATGTACATGTAACTTGAAAATTGTCTGTTAAATTGTTAGATCCCTATGTGAAGATATACTCCATGCATGGAGGAAAGAGGTTAGACAAGAAGAAAACAACAATTAAGAGGAGAAACAAGGATCCAGTCTGGAATGAATCCTTCATTTTTCATGTCCCAGTGGACAAACTAAGAGACATTACATTTGTATTCACCGTGATGGACTATGACCGTGTCACACAAAATGAAATGATTGGTCAAGTCATCTTAGGGTATCGTACCACAGGGACATCACTGCGGCACTGGACTGAAATGATGGGCAATCCTAGGAAGCCTGTGGCACAGTGGCATAGACTACAACTTTACTAATTGATTAATGAGAAAATTTGTATTATATTGAGCAGACTACTGCAATCTTGAATGCTCAAAAATTTTGTTGGAAAACAGGAGTATGGGGTGAGTCTGTATGCCAGCACTAAATTTGCACTGCACAACGGTATCCAAGGGGAATAACTTTCTAATTATTAGAAATTTAAAAAGAGAGGTGTTAATTGAGACAGCAGGAGTCTATTGCATGTAAAAATGTCAATTCTTAGGTGGTAAAATTGTCAATAATAATAATTTATTAGGCTGACTTAATTAAGATACAATGTATTGTAATTTCATTGTCTTTTAGGTTTGGTCAGATTTCTTTCAAACCCTTGACCCAAGACTTGAACGAATGAGCAACATTATGCTTTATCTATTTAATTACATAAGTGGGTAAGGATTGTCAACACTATGGGAAGAATTCCATTTGCGGATATACTTATTCTGAGCATCCTATCTTCCACTTGACACACAAGAATGACAACACACATGCACATACCAGACATACAACACAACTCAATACAGGTTAAATTCTTATGGGACTGCTTTTTATTTTGAAGAATACGCATTATCTAGAGAATGTAAATTATCACTTAAATCCAGCAGACAAAATAGCCCAATTTCGATATATTAAAATTCAACTTCAAACAAAAGACATCACTACGAGGCTTAGGGGACTGATAGTAAGGATTTATATGGTTTATTCCCCTAAGCCTCACAGTGATGTCTTTTGTTTGAAGTTGAATTTTAATATATCGAAATTGGGCTATTAAATGGGTATATTTTAAATACTGGATGTGGAATTATTCACTAGGAAAGATTATTAATTTTACTCTGTAAACAATGGGTCCATAAACAAAATAACACTTATTTTTTCAATGATTGAGTTCCAATCACTCAGAGGTATTTTTGGCAAACATACAGTTAATAAGAAATGTGCAGTTACTGATGTATATCTCTACATAATTACAATGCCATAGTTAAAAATCTAAACTAATTATATGCCCTTGAAAAAAATATGGTTTGAATCTAATGCAGAGTCATTTTACGCAATCAATAGGCCACCTTATAATTAATATTATAACATCAGGTTTTCCATTTTTTGTTTTTTTATATCAGCTTGGACAGACAAACCATCAAATAGAATACTGCTTGAAAGATTACCATAACAAATAGATTCCATTTTGCCGTGCATCTGTTCAGTTAGAGATCACAGATGACGTCAAAATGTGGTAAGAACAAAAAAGTGGCCAACAAGCCCCAGGCGAGTTAGTCACTGATGTTCTTACCACAGTTTGACGTCTTCTTTGATCTAAAACTGAACAGACGCACAGCAAAATGGAATCTATTTGTTTTATAAAATAACAAAGAAGAAAAATTAGCCTTGTAGCAGTTGACTGTGGTCGTGACTGTTCGATAATTCTTTTTCTAATTTCGGTATTTTCCACGTCAACAAAACTACTTTTCGGTTCTGTTTCGTGTTTTTAATTTTCAAAAGCTTCTGCTAAACATTTTTTTGATACCTTCACTTGCCCTATTTTCAAAACTATCCGCCATGTTGGACGAAACAGAGAAGACAAATTCTCCATGACGTAAGCTGTGCGTCTGTACTCTAATAGATCATTGGTAACGACCAATCAAAATGCGCGTAGAATTCAGTGTATGGTATAATAACATTTAAATAAGCAAACCTTCTTATCTGAGCATTATGTGAATGTCAAGATGTTCAATCATATGATTATGGCAAATTGTGGGTATGCAGATTTGCATTCCATCATACAAACAGCTGTAAAATAATAATTCACTGACCTATACACCACTTTCATAATGGCGGCCGATTTATTTATTCTTTTATATGTATGTTAATTAGCCTCACCAGCCTCGTTTTAGGGTAAAAATTCTTTTGAATTTTGCACACGCCAACGAGGCCGGTGAGGCTAATTAACATACATATAAAAGAATAAATAAATCGGCCGCCATTATGAAAGTGGTGTATACCTCAAATTTTAAGGTCTTGCTAATGTTAAGGTGTTCATTTTAGCAGAATCGATGGTTTTGCTGTATAATCCAAAATTACTTAATATTTAGACAAGGTGGTCTATACGCCACTTTCATAATGGCAGCCGATTTATGTATGTTAATAAAATTGGCCTCACTGGCTTCGTTTTAGAGCAAAAATTCTTTTGAATTTTGCACATGCTGGCTAGGCTAGAAAGGCTAATTAACATACAAATAAAAGAATATTATTAAATAAATAAATCGGCCACCATTATGAAAGTGGTGTATATTTACATGTAGGTCCGAAAGGTTATCAGCATTTGCACACTGCAGATGCTATATACAACTCAGCCATGATGTTGAACAATGTTCTTGCAATTTAATCGAATAAGACAGTTGTGAAATAAGGGAGGGTAAATGAAAACATTAAAAACTAATAGATGTATAATTATGTGTTAGATCAAAAGACAGATCACCTAGCTCTCCTGTTAGTGTTAGTCTGCAAGATTTTGTCCACTGTAGGGAGGTACATACAGTGTGCTGCTACGGTAGTTTCTTGTTGCTGCGGATGGTGTGATCACCAAATGACGTAAACCAAAAGATTCAAAAGACACTGAACAATACCCACAACACAAAAGCTAACCAACAATGGCTTCCGCAACACCAAATAAGCAATACAAAACAATGTATATTTTAAAAATATTGTTCATTAGAAAGGGAAAGATTACAACAAAATGGTGTAATAAATTATTAGGTTGTACATCACACTGTGATTTTCTATTGTTCTGAGAAACACTCCAATAGAGTACCGAAGTGTGACGTCACACTTGTGAAATTATGGGATTTGATTAGATATTCGGAAAGGGCATGATGAAAAATGCCCGCTTGCCAAAAATCAGCATCCCATTGCAATTTGGGGGTGAGATATTGGCACCGTTATGCTCTGATGACTCCATACAAACCTTTCTAATTTTTGCCTTGGTTCATTACGTAATGAACCAAGGCAAAAATTAGAAAGGTTTGTATCGAGTCATCAGAGCATAACGGTGCCAATATCTCACCCCCAAATTGCAATTAGATACTGATTTTTGGCAAGCGGGCATTTTTCGTCATGCCCTTTCCGAATATCTAATCAAATCCCATAATTTCACAAATTTAGTTTTTGTGACGTCATCACTTCGGTACTCTATAAGCAAGCTTCAGATAGTGGGAAGCAAAGAAAGGGTACCAGATAAAAAAGCATTTCAACTGCTATCGAAGAGGAGTACCAGAAGTGCAGGAACAACAGAATGCCTGTGTTTACATTTCAAATTGAGCCTTTTCCCAAATTCTCTTACCCCCCCCCCCCCCCCCCCCCCAAATCACATTGTTTTTCGTATTTACACCACTCCCCATGGAAGTGCAGTGGTCTAGTGGTTTGTGCGTCAGTCTTTCAACCTGAAGGTCGGTGGTGCGAGCCTGGTCTCAATTGTTTCATGTTCTCTCTCTCCACCCAGGGCCCAGTTGTTCAAAAAGTGTATAACGCTATCCACCAGATAAGTCACTATCCAGTGGATAAACGTTAACAAAACCCATCACACTATCCACCGGATAGTGATTTATCCGGTAGATAGCACTATCCACTTTTTGAACAACTTGGCCCAGGTGTATAAATGGGTACCGGCGACAATGTTGGGGGGTAACTTTAAGATGGACTAGCATCCCATCCAGGGGGAAGAAGTAATACTTTCAGTCGCTTAATGCTACCAAAACTGGGTTAGGATTCAGCAGTTGTGAGCCATTAGGCTTGTGAAGACCACTCCAGGGGGGGGGGGGGGGGGGGGCTTTCATGCGTTTGAAATATTATACCCCGTTCTAGGAAATGTCTCTAAAATGGTACCCCGTTCTAGATCAGGAGTCCCAAAATCACAACCCCGTTGGGCGACACATACCCCTATAGGTATTTTGGGGGAGTATCCCCCCCCCCCCCCCCCGGACACCACTCCCCACTATCTGAACCTGAACGCCTGGAACAGTCTTAAAGAGACAGTGGCCTGTTGAAGGATTTCGCTAACCTAATTTCTGCATGCTACTGCCAAATGCCACCAAAATATACAACTAAATTGAATAAGAAGATTCCATAGAGCAAGACAGAACATTCAAGTTGTTTGGAGATAAAGACAAAATGCAAGATTACAAGCAGGAATGGAAGAGGATTACAGTTCACCAAATTTAATTTTGAGTCAGGCAGTCCAGAAATAGGGGTGGCAAATGGTACCTTCAAAATCGTGGATCTCGGAAAATTTTGGTCTGGTCTCAAAGTCTCGTTTGGCTGGTGCTTTTTCTGTCTCGGATTTTTTTCCTCAAGGTCTCGGAGTCTCGGATACTTTTGTCAAGCATTCTCATTCTTCATCCTTTGTTGTTTGAATCACTCGATACCTGGGATGTTTGCTGATGATACATATATAACAGCGGCAAGCAGAGACATCCAGGATGTCGAAGAAATTTTAAATGAAGACTTAGCTGCTGTAAATAACTGGTTGAGAACAAATAAACTAAGCTGTAATTCTAAAAAAACCAGTTATATGACAATAGGATCCAGACAAAACGTTGCAGAAGCAAATAGTATGGACTTACTCATGAACAACAAAGCAATAGAGCAAAAAGAATGCACTAAACTTCTAGGGGTATACATTGATGAATCTATGCATTGGGATGATCATATCAAACATGTAACTTCAAAAGCATCTAATGGCTTGCGTATGTTATATAAAACAAGAAACTTGACTAATGATATAGCCATCTTAAAATCTGTCTATAACTCACTGATACAGCCGTACTTTGACTACTGCGGTATTGTTTGGGGAAATTGTTCTAAAACACGCACAGATCGATTGCAAAAACTTCAGAACAGAGCAGCTTGAATAATAACTAGAGCAGATTACTCGGCCAGATCTCATGACCTCCTTGAGAAACTAAACTGGTCCAATCTAAATGAAAGACAACTGTTACAATTGCAGATTATGATGTTCAAAGTCTTTCATAAGATAGCACCAGACTATTTACAAAATTTATTTAAACTGACCTCGGAGGTACATAACTACAATCTTAGAGGCAGTAAATTTGACCTGCAACTACCTAAGCCTAAAACTAATTTCATGAAACGATCTTTTTCCTATCGTGGTGCCATTGCCTGGAATGAGCTTCCCAATGAAATACGAGAACTCAGTAGTCTAACCGCTTACAAAAGAGCTCTCGAACAAAAATAGAATCTGGTTCTATGACATCTATGATTGTAATTTTTATGTGTTTATAGAGGATATTATGATGTAAGATAGTGTTTTTTATTATTATTAATCTTATTAGTATTATTTAAACCAGTATAGTGTAACAGTTTTGCCATATATATATATATTATATATTTTTGTTATCATTTAGATTAGATTATATTTAAGTGCACGGCATGTCTGAAAACCAGTTTTACTGAGCCGTTTTACCGTGTTTAAATAATGTTAATTGATTGATTGATTGAATTGTTTCATAGGTGAATCGGATATTTTTGGCACTAAGTCTCGGGCTGGGATTTTATAACGTAGCTGCGGTCGCGGTCTCGGATTTTGAAACAAGGGTCTCGGCGAGTCTCGGATTTACCATTTGCCACCCCTCAGAAATCAAAATTTCCATTTTGGTGAAAGTTTGTTAAAATTGGGGGATTGGGTCTGAATAAACAAACTACAACATGGCGGACAAAAGCAGAGTTCAATCAGAAATTATGTTGGGTGCACTGACAATAACCAACTGGTTACATAACCAACAGGTCACCGACTGTTGGCTGACTGTTGGCCGTTTTTTGGCTGACTGTTGGTCGTTTGTCAGCCGACAGATAATTTGGGGAGCTATTAGTCAATTATTTAGTTTATATAATTATTTCTTTGCTTTCACTACCTCTGATGATCTTTCTATTTCATGAAAACATGATACATCACCCAGGACACTGCAGTTCCTTGAAGCTGATGATGGCCACACACGTGAATACATGATACATCAGCCAGGACACTGCAGTCCCTTGAAGCTGATTGGCCACACTCATGAAAACATGATACATCAACCACGACACTGCAGTCCCTTGAAGCTGATGGTGGAACAGAATGTTAACAAGTTTCTGAATCGCTACAAATTTCTTCAAATTCAAATATCTTATTATCACTTTTCCTGGTATGAGTGCAAAAGAAAAAGTTTTCTATGATTTCCAATAACACACTTGGCCTGCTTCTGTAGTTCAATACCCAGCTGATTATTTTTTATTTTTTCATGCTCGTGGAGCAAATTAATCTGCCAGATACAATCCAAGAACATTCTTCTTTTGAAGTCATGAAACCTAAAATGGATGGTTCCTGATCATGAGAAGCCCAATAAAATAAAAACAGGGTAAAATACAACCAAAGCATCTTGAGTCTACTGAAAAATGCAGTAACCTAGTAAGGGAATACACTTCAAAAACCACAAAGATTTGACTCTAACCACAACATTGGTCTTTTATTTTAAACATATTATTTAATAAATACTACCTTACACCTGTGAGTGCAGTTAATGAATAAATACATAACTACTCCCTTGTCCCTTCAGCCCTAACATCAACCATAAAATTCTCCTTACTTGAAACATTACTACTGTAACTTACAGTAGAACCTCACTCATCTACTAATGGCCACCTCTCTACAATGGCCATGTTTTCTTATCCCGACTTCTCATTCATTCACTCAAATCCTCTAATTATTGATAACCTTTACATAACAGCCACCTCTCTACAACAGCCACCTCCCTACAACGGCCATATTTTATTGTCCTGACTTCTTATTCATTCAGTCAAATCCTCTAATTGATAACCTCTCCATAACGGCCACCTCTCTACACAATGGCCATGTTTTCTTGTCCCGACTTCTTATTCGTTCAGTCAAATCCTCTCCATAATGGCCACCTCTCTACAACAGCCAGTTTTTCTTGTCCCGACTTCTCATTCACTCACTCAAATCCTCTAATTGATAATCTCTCCATAATGGCCACCTCTCTACAATGGCCAGTTTTTTCTTGTAACGACTTCTTATTCATTCAGTCAAATCCTCTAATTGATAACCTCCCCATAAGGGCCACCTCTCTACAACAGCCATGTTTTCTTGTCCCAAATTCTTATTTGTTCAGTGAAATCCTCTAATTGATAACCTCCCAATAACGGCCACCTCACAACGGCCACAATGGTCAGAAAGGTCTGTCTGAAGTTTGTTTTTGCAGAGAGGTTCGATTCTATTCATTAATTCATGCAGTCTTGGTAGGAATGCTTGACCTCCCTTGACTATGAGATTTAATATTAGGACTGAAAGGATGCATGAGAATATGAGAACATGATTATACAAATTATTAAGAAACAGTGCATGACTTAACAATAGTTAAAGTCTATTAAGGTTACAGTGTACCTTCAGATCGAAAATTTATTGAATTTTTTTTTTTGGCGTCAAAATAAAGTTTACAGAATGAACTTTCATCCAAAAAAAAAATTATCGAAAAATAGTGAAAATTGACGGAGAAATGACGGTATAACTTTGGTGGGCGGAGTTTGTTTATGAAGCGATATGTTTTTTTAAGCACTGTTTTCTCAAAGTTAATTTTTCGCTTGTAGGGGACACTTTAAAGAGCTACAATTCAAAGGGAATTTGTTCGATTTTCCTCAAATTTGGACACAAGCTAGGCTAACATATAATCAACAAAAATGTGTCGACGAATTTCTTATTTCCGAAAACTTTTTCGTCAAGAGCCATTTCCGTGCGATCACTCCAACTTTTTTTCTTCCTTTTTCGAAAATATTCTGTAACTTTTCACTGCAATTGAATATGGGAAATCGCCGACACGTTTTTTTAGCGCTTCATGTCCATAAACCCGAGAACAAATCAAATTAGCAAAATACAATAATCACTTTGAGTTGTAGCGTTTTAAAGCTGATTCGGAGGTTCGAATTTAGACGTCGTAAAAAATTCGACAATTCATTTTATTACCAAATGGTTTCCATATTTAGATAGCCAGCTCTATAAGCTTTAATTTGATATCTGGGTTTAGGTATATTAAGTGTAATCTTAAGACGCTAGAGCTGTTATACTGGAGACACCCCCGAAGGTACACTGTAACCTTAAGAGTCTACTTACATGTATTCCAGTTACAATATTTATGCACTTATGCAGGGTGCATTTGAAGTATATCTATAATACATTTATGTAGTAAAATATTGACAAATTAATACTAAACCATTAAATTTACAGTCGCGAATCTGTAAGTTAGTGAAAAATAAATTAACAAAACAAAGATTATTTTATTCTAAGAGTACAATAAATGGTGTAGAATTTTAACTTTGTTTAATTTAAAGGTGTTTATCACACTTCTTTATGCTGCCTTTTTATTTGTAATTTCAAAGTATTAAATTGCAGCCTAAATTCAGTTTTGCCTATTTAAGCCTCACATTGTATTTCAATAGTTATAAGGGCCAACCTTAACTACAATTCAAAGAAAAACAATTCTTTTCCATTGGTTAAACAAGCATTTAAATAAAAGATGCAATTACAGGGACAATAGAACTGAATTAATTGCAGAACACTCCACACAGTTTTAGTAAAATTAATGTTTTAAAAAACACTATATAAACAGATCAAGAAAGTATAGCAACATGTACAGTGGTGCAGTTACAAACAGAACCTGTGTCCATGTAAACTTTGTCAATTAAAGTGCCACAACTCATGCAGTCACTTGATAATATTATTGATTTTCCTATGTGTACAAGAGCCAAGGCATCTGGACACCCCTCTAAGATGGAGGGTTTAATAATGATGCAGATACACTCAGTATCTCATGCCTTGTACCTTAGCTACAAATTATTTAAAACTTCACAAAAACCAGCTGAAATTTAGCTAATAGTGTATATTATATAAATTACATGTATTATTAATAAGTAATAACATAACTGTATTTACATCCTTTATGCAGTTACAACACATGAAATAGATTGATGTTACAAGCAAGGACTTCTGGTTGCTGTAGTTAATTAAGACACGTGGAGACTGGGCCAAATGAGTAGTAAAAATCACTGAGAAACTGCTTCGGCAAAATAACATTTATTTATATACAATATAATATAAATTCATTGTGAGAAACCAATGTCCTCATATAGTTGATTGGGGAAGTGTTTTGAGAAGCTTCAACAAGTGGAATTTGTATTGAAGTCCTTATATATGTTGTGGTTCAAATTTTTCTTTGGTTTGAAAATTTTCAAACCAGTTTGATTTTTGCTTTTCTTTGTCTCAAATTATGTTAATGAATCTGAGACAAAGGAAAATAAAAATTAAACTGGTTTAAAAATTTTCAAACCAAAGAAAAATTTGAACCACAACATATATAAAAAATTGGAGCTCTGGCTTCTACAGTTATTTTCTGAGGACATGTTAATATAATAATATTGTACTTATGTAAAAAAAATGGTTGTTTTGTTTTGTTAATTAAACTAACTTAATGCTTGTAAAACTTTGTAATGCACATGTAAAAATACTTGCTATTTATTTTAGTTTAAAAGCTATGCCTGGAATTGTATTTATCTGCATGGCTAAAACTTTACCCTCCCTGTCAAATATTTTAGTATTTCAATCACAGACTGAATATTGCTGGACCTTGCAACAAACATTGTTTGGATTTTACTCTTGAACCCTTTCACTCTCAGTAGTTCTAACTTTTGGGTCTGTCAATGAAATCCTATGGTGTGACCATTCAAATGAAACCTCTTCAGCAGTACTTTTGCATGGTACCATTTGTTCTAACTTTTGAGTCTGTTGATGAAATCCTATGGTGTGACCATTCAAATGAAACCTCTTGAGGAAGTACTTTTACACAGTACCATTTGTCATTTTTCTTGAATTTTGTGGCACCAGGGATGTCTTCTCTTCAGTGAGCAACATTTTTGTTTAACATGTTCATCATTTTGCCAAAGTAATTTCTGGATTTTTAAAACTCACTTGGCCCAGTCTTTGTGGGTATCCTATACAACTACAAGAAGTCTTTGCGCATATGACTTCACATATGACTGCCGCATCAAAAAAGTTAGTTTTATTTACAAATTTGGGTGCTGACTGCAAACCCTGTTTTGGTTAGATAAAAATATTACTACTTAAGTAAACTTTTGAATTTTTGACAAATTTTAACTATATTTAAATTCTCATGCCCTCTCACATTCATAGTGTTTAAAAATAAAAATTATATTGTGAGCTTTTCCTTATTATCTTATACTACAGAAGACCTATGCTCTGTAGTAATTAATGAAATGAGTGTATATATTATGTAACTGTATATGGTTTAAAAAAAAAATTCAAATTCATTTCAAACTGCAATGTTATTGAACCTGTTTAAAGATAAACATTCATTTCATTTATTTATAATAAGAGATTCATTGCCCATTTTCAAAAAATATTCATCAGTTAATACTGAAAAAGACAACAGCATTTTAAATTTACACGTTGTAGTAATGTACATTTCTAAAGTCAGACCATAAATAGTATGCTGTATGGCCTAATCTCCCGTTTTTACAGGATCTTAATAATTTATTAAATATTAACATTCATTTGGTAAATGTCCACACAAGCCAGGAAAGGTTGTTAAACTTCCATTTCCATGTTAATCAAGCCAATCTCATGATTGGTGTATTACAAGTACCTCAAAACTGGCACCCTTGCAAAGTACATATAGCTGGGTTGGAAACGTAATTTTGACAGACCTCGCCATTTGGGCGAGTGACTTTCAGAACTGCAACAAAAATGTACAGTCTGTACTAGCCCAAGAAGAATTAACACTTGCCTGGGCAAGTGCTTAAGTTCCATCCTTGAAGAACCAATTAGTGCTCTTTGGGCATTAGGCCAAGAATCAAGGCCTTGATTGGAATAAATGCATACTAAGATATAGGTGGGTACCTATCTGACAAGCTCCTTGGACCCTGGATTGTTGACCCATAAGACGATCCCATGCTTGACAGGGACTTGGAGTGAGAACCTAAAGGTGGAATCAAGGGTCGCCCAGCAGCATCAACCTCATCATGCAAATGTTTGTAATGGAAACTGCTTCCTCTGGGACGGAATTCAGAAGTAAAGTGCTGAAAAAGAAAGTAAGAATTAGATCATGACTTTTGACTCAGGGAGGTAAATTAGCACTCACCCACTCGCAATGTTAAACAGTCATCGGGTGTATTTCTGAGTAAAAAAAGAAGGGGGTCCAGATGGGGGTCCAACTAACGGTCCAGACAGGGGTCCAAATGGGGGTCCAGAAGGGGGCCAGATAGGGTTCAGATGGGGGTCCAGACGGGGTCCAAAAGGGGGGTCCAGAAGAGGGGTGAGGGGGGGTGGGGGGGTCCATGTTTTGTACAGACCCTACAGCAATAACTAAAAATTTTATTGTAAAGTTTTTATGCAATTCAGACTTTCAGTTGTAACAGTATCTATCTATCTATCTTGAAAAATTCTTACAGAGAAATGAATGTGACTAATAAACTAGATCTCATAAGTAACTCTCAATTCAAGAAAATCTTCAACTATCATAAGTAGGAATTTACAGTATTCAATGAACATAGTAGGTTGCTTGGTTACTTACCCCTGAGTCGTCAGTGACGGCAAATACTGGAGCAATGTAATCATCCTGGCTGAATTCATTGTTTTCTGTGTCAAATATTGCCGCCATTGACCACAGTGGTAACAGCCATCTGGTTATCTGAAACAAAACACATTTAAGTAATCACTGATCATGCAGGGATCGCAGAGTCAAGATAACTGAACTGTTTATAGTACTAAAGGTACTTGACATGTAAGGTAAGTCTTCACAAGCTTAATAGCTGACAACTGCCAGAGCTTAACCTGGTTTCTGTAGCATGAAGCAACTGAGAGTATTACTGCTCCCCCTGAATGGGATGCTAGTTCATCGCAGGGTTGCCTCGGCATTATGGCACTGGTACCCATTTATACACCTGGGTGGAAAGAGACAACGTGGAGCAAAGTTTCTTGTCTAAGGAAACAACACGATGGCAGAGACCAGACTCAAACCACTGACCTTCAGGTTGAAAGTCCGACGCGCTAACCACTAGACCACCGCACCTCCACACAGGTACATGTGCATGTACAATGTATGTAAAAGTATTGGAAACAAAACTCTTTTTATTGGTACAACACTAATAAAATAATAATAATAATAATAATAATAATAAGATGTAAAAAAAATGTAGCCACAGTTTGTGTTCAAAAGGTACAATTACCATGATTATAATACTGGCTATTACTAAACAGAAGTTACTTGAATGATGTATTATTTACTCTGTACGGCTTAGTATACATATTTTGCCGAGGTGCACTAATCTTGTAACTTACATTAACTGTGATGTAAACTGCGGTGTAGCCTGCTTTATTTGTGAGCTGTAATGACAAGATAAAAAAACTGTCAACTATGAGGATTCTTCAAGGTTTTCTATTGTGTAAAAACATAACTAAATGTATATTATGTTGTGGTTCAAATTTTTTGGTTAAAAGATTTTTAAACCAGTTTGATTTTTGTTTTTCTTTGTCTCAGATTATGGTTTTAACCGTAATGAATCTCAGACAAAAAAAAATAAAAATTAAACTGGTTGAAAATTTTCAAATCAGAGAAACATTTGAACCACAACATAATTATACACATGGAGTCCAGTGATGAGAATGTCTTTGATGGAACTTAAAGGTTTAATTATTTTAATTAATTATTTCACTTACAAAAATTCCTTGACATTTATTCTTTGGTCCCGCTGCGACAGAAAAGAGAATAGGTTTTCATTAAAATTTATAATCAATAACAGGGGGTGCAAACTATATATAGCTTGCATTTGAATGGAACAATTTCCTTGCAACTTGTATCAGAGCAAGCACGTTGTAAAATAAAGAAACTGCATACATTACACATTGCAGTGCACAAATTATTATTCTGCAGCAGTTCTACATGGTTGCAGAGCATGTTTTGCACCAGTCCACAACTCATTGGAAACAGTGCATTTTGGTACAGTACGTCTTTTAATTTTAGACCGCAAAATTGTAGCTATCTACAAGTTAAAAATTTGAGTAAACTACAGTGTACATGTAATAACGTACTGTTTTAAAGCAAACACACCTAGGAATTTTTATAAACATGCATGACACAAATTTACAAGTTCAGGCTTGAAAATTGCCAGTTCATGACAATGTTACCAGGGAGAAAATGGACTGCGCACCAGCTATGATGCAGGGCTGTTCGGTACAGGTTTTTCTGTCTTATAGAAGATGAACAAGGAGGATACTTACTGACTCTCATGACAATATCATGTATAATGCTGATCAATGCCGACAGTTCAAAAATAAAAATTATCCTGGAAATAGAAAAAGGTCAAAACAAAGCTGTTAGGAACAAATGAAGGTTGGGGCAGCAGTGTCAGCGTACAATCACAATTTCATGTACATTGTATATTATTATAAATAATAAATAATATTCCTTTAGTTCAACCTCCAAAGACACCTCAATGCCATTCTAACTATTTAAATATCAATATTAAAAATATTTATTAATGATTAATAAATAAAATTAATAATGATTATTTGAAATTTGTTATAAGTACATGTAGTTTGTTCTTACCCCCACAGATCTCTTTTCTGTGCAGTCCTATTATCTGCCAACATTCGCACATTGTTAAGTTCCCTGAAAAAGAAGGGAAGATTACTATCAAAACTGCACTGATGCTTAATAGATTGCTACACAGTCATATACAAGGACATTATTTATATCAAAATCACTAATTTTTCATATATTACAGTGCGACATACCTCACTGTTGTTGTAAATATAGTTATTGAAAGTTTAGTAAAACGCAACTAAATGTCAACTCAACGAGCAAGTCATGAAAGTTCTCCATGTTTACGCACATGGCGCTGCTGATGCGGGGCGGCCCCCATAAAATGTCAGGGACCCCAAACCGTAGGGGGGTTCCCTCAGGTTCAATATTACAACATCTCCCCTCCTTAAAATACTGTTTGCACTGTCAAACTCTAATAGTTTTCAATGAGCCTTTGTGGCTTCTTAACTTGTCGCCCAGATCTGGTTGTCAAAGGTGAGTGTTCTGCATTTCCTGCTGGCTGTTCCGCTAGTTCCATTTGTCCTGGTGCTGGTTTCTCAGTTGTAGGTAACGATGGACCCATGGGAGCATCAGCTAATGGAGACCTTCTAGGAGAATGAGGCAGCTGTGGACTCATCGGATGCAGCTGTGGACTCATTGGATGATCATTTGGGACTGAAATTATCTGCTTTCTGTTTCTTCTATAGATACGCCCCTGTTCATCTTGCAGTAGGTATGATCGCAGTAATACTTCAGCTTTCCGCCATTCTCTATCTCTATTTGGGCGAATCCGCACCTTGTCTCCAGCTTCCAATGGGGGCAGATCTCTACCTTGCTTGTCATAATTCTTCTTGGAAACAAACTGTCGTAGTTTGAGTGCTTTCACAACACGATCAGGATCCACTGCCTGTGGTAGTAAGAGACGTCGGTGAGTTGGTATCATTGTGCGCGTGCGCCGACTCATCAGCAGTTGTACAGGAGACACGCCAATATCTTCAAATGGTGTATTGCGGTACTTTAACAACCCTTCAAAAGGGTCCTTGTGGTCTGCTGCGGCCTTCTTTAAGATTCGCTTGGCAGTCTGTACAGCTCTTTCTGCTGCACCATTTGACTGGGGGTACTCGGGAGAGTTTGTTGTGTGACGAAAACCCCACTCTTCAGCAAACTGCTTGAACTCATGGGTGCTGTTAAATAGATTTCTGGTATTGCTGTACTGTGACCCATTGTCACTAACAACTTCATCAGGGACTCCAAACCTTGCAAAGATTTTCTTCAAGTTGTTGATGACACAACTGGCAGTGTTGTGGCGAAGCAATTCTATTTCAAAGTACTTTGAATAGAAATCAGTCACTAACAGGTATGTTTGGCCTGCATATTCAAACAAATCAGTTCCTACTACTTGCCACGGCAGTCCTGGAATTTCATGTGGATGCAATGACTCTCTCTGTTGCCGGTTTCGGAAGGCATTACAAATTGAACAGGAGCTGACTCGGTCTTTAATCTGGGCTGTCATTGAGGGCCAAAATACATAATCTCTGGCAAAGCTGAGGCTCTTGCTTTCTCCCATATGTGCTCCATGGATTTCATCTAGCACCTCTGCCCTCAGTGGTCTTGGGACTACTATTCGGTCTGATTTAAACAGCAATCCGTCCTCCACACTCAACTCTTCCTTAAAGCTCCAATACTCTCTGGCAAGCTCATCAACCTGTTCTTTTTCAGACGGCCACCCTTTAAGGACATACTCCATCACCACTCTTGAAGTCTCGTCATTGCTTGACGTCTCCTTAAATCTCTTCAGTGTGTTGCTTTCAAATCCAAGCTCTTCAACCAGATTGATCCCTATCACGTCTTCCGGCTCTGTGGTTGGCTCACTGTCACTAAGCGGAGCCCTGCTTAAACAGTCTGATATGACCTGTTGCTTTCCAGGTACATACCGTACATCAAGATCATACTTAGTCAGTTTCAATAGCATCCTTTGCAATCTGGGAGGTGCATCATTTAAAGGCTTTCGGAAGATTGACTCCAGCGGTTTGTGATCTGTTTCTACAATCACTCTGCGCCCATACACATACGTGTGAAACTTTTGTGTTCCCCAGACAATTGCCAGCATCTCTCTCTCAATGTTCGCGTAATTCCTCTCGCAGCTAGTCAGTGTCTTTGATCCGAATGCAACTGGTTTGCCCTCCTGCAGGATCACTGCACCAAGGCCCTTGCTACTTGCGTCTACATTTAGCACTGTTTCCTTGGTGTTGTCAAAGTAAGTGAGTGCAGGTGCGCTTGTGATGACAGACTTCAGCTTGTCAAAGGCCTCTTGTTGTGGTTTCTCCCAAACAAATGCTGCATCTTTCTGTGTAAGCTGTGAAATGGGTTCTTGTATGTCAGCCTTGTGTTCAATGAACTTGTCTAGATAATTTACAGTTCCTAGTATGCGAAGGACACCTTCTTTGTCTACTGGGGGTGGCATTTCATTAATGGCTCTGATCTTTTCAGGGTCCGGTTTCAAACCTTCGGATGAGAACAGGTGCCCAACATAGCTCACTTCTGGAACTCTGAGTTTCACTTTCTTGGGGTTAAACTTCAATCCAATTTCTCTGCTCTTGTCCAGGACTCTTCTCAACTTCTCATCAACTTCAATTTGGTCTTTACCATGAACCAGGAAATCATCTACTATAATTTCAACCGGAACACCTTCAAAGAGCCTGTCCATCTCCCTCTGGTAGATTTCAGGGGCTGGTGAGATACCAAAGGGGAGTCTTGTAAATCGATAGCGCCCCCAAGGGGTGTTGAAAGTTAAAAACTTGGAACTCTCATCATCTACCGGAAGCTGCCAGTATCCACTGCATGCATCAAGTGAAGTGAAACTCTTTGCACCTGAGAGTCGGTTTGCAACTTCTTCTACAGTGACCATCGGATAGTGGGGTCGTTTCAATGCTCTGTTCAGATCTCTTGGGTCAATACAAATGCGAACATCATCCTTTGAAGGTGGAGTGTCCTTTCTTTTGTCATTCACTTTCCTTTTGTCAATAACTAGCATTGATGAGACCCAAGGTGTAGGCTCATCCTCTTTCACAATAATTCCATCTTCCTCCATCTCCTTCAGTTTTTCTCTCGCGGGTTCTAACATAGCAACTGGAATTTTCCTGGGAGGGTGTACAACTGGTGGCACCGAAGTATCAACTTCCAGATGTACTTTGCTTGGAAGTTTACCAGGCTTATCACTGAAACAATCTTGGTACTCACATAAAACTGGATCTTTCTGGAAAATACTCTGGTCTCCAGATGCTCTCTGTGTTCCTGGTGTGGCTTGATTGGACTTCGGTGTATCAATCAGTTGGAGATTCATAAACTGAAGGATTTCTAAATCCAAGCAGGCATCACAACCCAGTAAGGGTGTAAAGTTTCCATCAACAACAAGATACAGCAAATCCATTCGACGATCCTTGTATTGAGTTGGAAGGCGTACACAGCCCTTAGGGTGAATAGGTTTAGTTGCAAGCCACCCTTTCAAAGGTTGCTGAATCTGCTGGAGAGGTTTCTTGGTAAGTTTCTCATACAGATGATAAGGAATGACTGTAGCTTCTGCACCTGTGTCTGCTTTGATTTCAACTTCCTGCCCTGCAATCTGAATAGTGACCAGGCTCTTTTTGGATTTCCTTGTGTCCGAAACACTTCCAAGTTCAATAGATTCAAAATAGGTATGCACTTCCTGGTCTGAGCTCTGAGAGTCTCCATTAGGTGGACTTCCTTTTTGGACTACATCAACTTGGGAGCCCCCTTTGGCATTTGCTGAGCACACCTGGGCAAAATGACCTTCTTTCTTACACTTAAGACATTGTTTTCCAAATGCTGGGCAACGGGATGGACGAGTAAATGGGTGCTTGTAACCACAAAACTTACACGAACGAGGGGTTTTCTTGTCCTGTCCCTTTGACTTATCAACAGGCTGAATTCCTATTGAACGTTCTGTCCCAGCACCTGCTGGTGTGCTGAACTTGTACTTTTGCAATTCTGCTGCCTCAAAGGTTCGGCAGTAATCATGAGCTTTCTGAAGGGTCAGGTCAGGTTTCTTTAACAGTTCTCCTCTCAGCTCGTCTGATAGTACACCTCCCACAATTCGATCCCTTACTAGTGAATCTCGCAGATCGCCAAAATCACACGTTAGCGACAAACGTTTCAGTTCGCTGACAAAATTATCAATCCTCTCCCCCTCTTTCTGGTTACGCTGATTAAACACTAACCTCTCATAGATCACATTCCTTGCTCCCTCGCAGAGCTCCTTAAATTTGTTGCATACATCTGCATAGCATTCCTTATTTTCTCCCGCATTGTAAACAAAATGACTGTATTCCTCAATCGCTTCGGGTCCGGCACAGTGAAGTAACAAGCTTACTTTCAATTTATCCGCTTTGTCATCCTTGCCTTTCGCCACAAGATAAATTTCAAACTGCATGAAAAACTTTCTCCAGTTGTCGGCTGCATTAGCATCGAGTACCAACGGACCAGGAGTTCTCGAATCTCGCTCAGCCATCGCGGTTTGTCACTCAGCCAAGTTTTCGTTTCGATAAACTCCTTGCTTCAGTATTAAAGCTTAAACTTCTGACACCATGTTGTAAATATAGTTATTGAAAGTTTAGTAAAACGCAACTAAATGTCAACTCAACGAGCAAGTCATGAAAGTTCTCCATGTTTACGCACATGGCGCTGCTGATGCGGGGCGGCCCCCATAAAATGTCAGGGACCCCAAACCGTAGGGGGGTTCCCTCAGGTTCAATATTACAACAACTGTGAGCAACCAAAAAATTTTATTGCAAGTTTCCATAATATTTCCAGCTAATTCTTAATATAACTATTTTAAATTTGCAACTGTGGATAGGTATAAAGCAATAAAGTGATAAAATCTTCGTATTTTGTAAGTAACTTATTACACTTCTGTAAAAAATATGAAGTGACAAGATTACATCATGCTCAACTTTGCGAGGAGGCATGTCACCCATTAATTGAATTTTTGCTCTCTGATCAACTAATTTGAAATGTAAAACATTTTGTTGGGTTCTCATGCATATGGTAAGGCACTTTACACTGTTAAGTGGTTGACTGCAAGACTAATGTTGATAAACCAAGATTATATAAATATAGACCCTATTCATAAATGGCGGCCGATTTATTTATTCTTTTATATTCATGCTAATCAGCCCAACTAGCCTCATTTTAGAGCAAAAATTCTTTTTAATTTTGCACATGCTTACGAGGCTAGTTGGGCTGATTAGCATGAATATAAAAGAATAATAAATTGGCCGCCATTTATGAATAGGGTCTATACAGGGATTCTGACAGGGTGCGCGGGTGCGGGACCGCACAATTCAGTCAAACCCGCACAATTCCGCACGATTCCTAAAAATCCGCACAATCCCGCACAATACTGAAATATTTGCTTAAAATTTTAATTAAATCAGGTATTTCTATTGATTACCAAGATTTCGAGAAACGTTTTAGGCTATTTTCAGCCCATTTTCCTTCCAAACAATCGAGAAATCCCTCGCTTTCCTCGAACAGCTCGAGCGGATCGATATAAAAACAACAAGGCGTTCTCTTCGCCGTCCTGGGAACTAGTCTCAGTTTTTATACTTCTTTCCGACTTCCTACAGAATTTTTCGCGTAGCTTTTTAGTTGTCGTTTTCCAGACATTATGTCGTTTTTCTTAGCAGCCTGTTGATATTTTTTCGAGCGCTTTCGCTTCCTCTTTCAGTTTAATATGTCGGGGACCGAAGAAGAAACACCGAAGAAATGTACTCGGTCGCGCCGAAATGAATGTCACTCTGTCTGAATTATTTTCGCTAAGAACTGATCAAGTTTGCGAATCGACAAACAAACTATTAAAGCGCTGGAAATTCGGATTGATAGGAGAAAATTATTAAGTTTTGATCATGATACTGGATTTTATTTTTTCAATCAAGTGAAAGACGTTTTCATTCGGGAAAATGCAAAACAAACATGCTATCAAATTACATTTAGCATGCAATTTGTTTTCATCTCGAGGTTGTGTTTTTGCGGCAAACTTGCGAAGAAATTGTGTGAACCTTTAATGGAAATTATTCACACTACATAAAATGTACGGATTTTTCAGAAAGGAACTCGCTCAGATAGGAAACATGTTATTTAGAGGTGGTATTTCGGTTTTTAATACCCGATCGAGTTTATCGTGTCACGCAATGTGATTCTGTTGAGACGAATAAACTTTGGTGAAGAAAAACAGCCGCAAATTGGCGATTGCTGGGTATATTTTAATCCCCAAAGTAAAACATCCATTTGTATTTTTCATTTATGCAGAATTTCCTCCCTGTCATATTTTTCTGGCCTGGCTAGAACACTGGTGATTGAATATTTGGTTGGTCACAGGATTGCGCAATCCCGCACAATTTCCCGCACAATCGAAGTTATTTCCCGCACAATTTTGGATTTTTTCCCGCACCCTGTCAGAATCCCTGTCTATATGTTAGTTTACCTTGTAATTAAAAGTCCTGAGACCATGAAAACTTGAACAACAATAATTTCAATACTTGACAAAAGCAACCATTCAGGTTCTGTAAGAAAACCCAATAAAATATTGATTAAAAACTAGCAGTAATCATAGATTATAGTGCGTCTCCTTATCCCGTGGCACCTCGTCTTGACCTACGTAGTACCCGAGTTTCAGCCACTGTTTAAAGGGGCTATGTCACGAGATATGTCACGCAGGCAAAAACGTCGGGCCGACGTCAAACAAATTCACGCTATCGCTGTGGAATCGGGCAAAGTCCTTCAATTCTGCTGTGCTGTGTACTCCGAAAGGTCTCAGATTTTTCCGACATATAAATAGTATATTTGTCTTGATTTCATTTCGGTTTTTATTTCTCCGATTCTGAAATGATACGCAACAGTACATGTCAGTATCTCAACGTCTAGAAGTTGTATTCAGCATATGTTTAATCAGTTAAGCATGGACGAAGGTTCTTCTCCGGGGCTGATTGCTGTGAAATCAACCCAAAAGTTGTCATATTTTCCTCTCTTCTACGAACGTAGTGTGCTTTCAATGCTGTAACGTAATTTATAATAACACGCGCAAGTGATCTCAAGCTAGGTCAAGCTACATGTAGGTCACGTACGCAAACAGTATTAGCTGCAGTAGTTATTTTGATCTGTTTAGGTTGAAGTCCAGAAATTTTCATTGCTCTCTCTCAAGCAAATAAAAAAAACTATACAATATTGGGTTTGTCTGCGGAGACACACAAATTTTATTCATAACGCTCAATTATCAGATAGTGCTAGTATCAAGACGTTTCAAGATGGCGCAGATTTGGTACCGACACTTTTCTCGATTCGTTCCGCCTAGACGACGCGCTAAGCATGCTGGATACTATTGTGACGTTTCAAGATGGCGCAGATTTGGTACCGACACTTTTCTCTATTCGTTCCGCCTAGCCGACAAGATTAGGAAGCGTCTCCTTCGTCGACGCAATTACACAAAAATAAAAAAGCTTTTTAATAAATCTTTTGCCAGCTTAAATTAATGTACATGAAGCTATAAAATTACACAAAATTAATAATGTCCAAATTACTCTCTACCAAGTTGCATCACTTTCAATTTATTTACAAATATCACTGTTTTAATTTTGATTTAATGTCATGACTTATGACAGACTGGGCTCAGCTGACAGGTCTGATCACCTGGCAAAATTTCACAATGGCCAGGCTAGCCCTGTTTGGCCAGGCTAGCCCAGTTTGGCCGGGTTACGTAGTCATCTAATTTTTGACTGAGTGTGGCCAGGCCGGCCGTGTTTTTCCCCTTGACATGCCCAGTCAATTTTGACCCCGGTCAGCCGCGGCCAGGCCAGGCCGGGTTTGCCCCATGGCCGCGGCTTCCGCTGTTTTTTATCCTTGGTTAATCTGGCCAAAGCCCGGCCTTTGGCCAAGCTCACCCCGGCTTTCAGGCCAGGCTTTGACCCCAGTCTACCCCGGTCTGGCCAGGCTCCTGATGCAAGGGAACCCCCCAAAAACAGGCACTTTTGTTTGCCAAAAGCTATAACCACATCCTCACAAAAAAAATTTATGGGTTATTTTCTCAAAAAAAAAAACAAGTTTCCATGAAGTAAAAGAAACTGTAAATGTTTGGTCCCAATAATATTATTGTGAGTGGAAATAGCCCAATTTACAGTTGTCTGCTTTGGGACCAGTGTCCTTTGAGTGGAAGTGAGGCTGTAGTTGACTTTGTTTTGATTCAAACCTTTCATATGTAAATCATGTTCAGCATGAACAAACTGATTTGTAGTCATTAAGATAAGAGGATAGGTAGCCAGGAGTGTCCATTAAGAATTTTATAAGTCAAAGGTGAAATTTTAATTTCAATCAATGCATGCTTTAACAGGGAGCCAAGCTACATGTAAGTACTCTCACAATGAGGATAGCGTACCTGCACACTCATTGTACTCATTCTTCATTGTTGCCAGTCCCACAACTGCTATTATCAGTACGACAAGGAATACTACCACCAACACTCTGTTAGAGTGTCTGAAAAAATATTTTAAGGAATTTAATTTTTCATTACAGTGTACAAGAAAGCAGTTTGCTATAAATAATATCTTTCTTACAGCCATTATCAGATTGGCTGTAATGAGAATACAGTAAACTCACTTAAGACGGACATCCCTCTTATAACGAACAGCCTCTCTCTTAGAGGGAAATCATTGTTATTCTTAGAGGGACATCGTTGCTATTAGCTGGTTCATGTAACTTAATTCTCTATAAGGAGGACATGCACCTCTCTCCCAAAGGTGTTTGGCTTAGAAAGACTTTATTGTACTCTCGTATAAAATTGATGGTGTTTATTGTCAGAATCATTAAGGGCCCTTAACCCACTGACCACTCAAATGCCGAAACCGCCCATGATGGGACCACCATCCTTTCACCATTTATTTTATTTTATTTTTTTTATTTTGTGATGTCATCCCTCTTTACAACAAAATATGTCTATTAAAACTAACTCACGCAGAAGGAAGAAATCTTTCAAAAGGTGCCCTAATGCCAGAAATCTCGTGAATTGGGCCAGAGTTACATCACTTGCCAGCTTAAAGGGTTAATATGGGACACACCAGGAGGTTGTAAACAAAATCATACACACCACTTAACTATAGTTTGATAAAAAAAAAATGATGACAGAGCTCTACAAAGATTTCAGACCAAAAGTTGTTTTGACCAGAGTCCATTCTAGGGGAGGGGCTAGAGAAAGGCCATAATAAAGTCCAGAAGGGCTAAATTTCTTGGAATGACATTTTCACACCCACCCTTTATTTTATGCAATGTACATGTAACAGACCCCAACCTTGTGAGCAAGTCTGAAACAACCACAACTGCTGATTCCACTGAAATGAATAAAGTTGTTCTAAGCCTTGTACTTGTTGGCACATACCTTTTAAACCTTTCCTCCTCAAATCTCATCATTCTGGCTGCTAAACGACAATGAAAATTGGTGACTATGAGGAACTGTTGACAGAGAAAAAAATTAGCTATTAAACCCTGCAATACACTAAATAAATTGAAACTTTAAGTTTTGTGTGTCTAGGTAAACTAAATATTAATTAGCATTTCAATTAAAAAAATACTCCCATAAGCAGATACCCTCATGAAACAGAAAAAGTGTCCGTAAATGGAGAAGGCTGCTTACGAGAATAATTCTTGTAATAGAATTCAAACAGGGTTTTTTTCAAGGTGGCCCTAGCCTGCATGAAAGTAGAGCTGTCTGCTTACAAGAGAGTCTGCTCAGAGAGTTTTGATGGTACAACATTGTAGATATAGCTACAGTTGGTCATTTCTAAGTTACCTTTATCCTCTTTTTCAAAGCAAGGCCAAGTACAAAACCATTCATGTCAAAATAGGTTTTATTTTCAACTGAATGAAAACTAATAATCATAAAAAGGGTTTGGACTTGCCCTCACTTTAAAAAGAAGTCAAAGGCAACTGGGAATTGGTCTATTTTTCACAAATCAACTTACTTGGGAAACTTTAATGAACTGTGATACCAAATGCAGGGCAGTGATAGCCAAATATAACCAGTTTATTCCACTGAAACAAAAATTGTAAGCACTGCATGATCATGGGTGTCTGCACTGGCTAACTTACGGCAATTAATAATATTAATAATCAGTTTAAGAAATTTCATAGAGTTGTTACACAGTATAACAGCAAGCAATGTGATTTAATTAAAGAGAATGTGATCATCCCAGTTATAATACATGTAGAGCAAGTGAAGGAGAACTTTGCAATAAAAGCCGGAATTTCTTTTTTCAGGCCTTGAAGGGATTCGAACCTATGAGCTTTGCAATTCCGGTGCAAATGCTCTACCACTGAGCTACAAGGCCACATGGGAGCTTGGTCAGTTGTGAGTTCAATTATACCAGCGAAATAATGATTCATAACGTGTAATATGCAAAACCACTGATAAACGTCCCATATGAGGACCATATGCATCTGTGCTAGCAGGGCCAAAATAAGCTGTACGGCCCTATGTATTATGGCCTTGCTTGTTAATATTTGAAACAATTTTGTCTCCAAATTGGTCATGTGATAAAATACTTATTGCCTAAGTTAGGTCGGGCCGGATGTGAAAATATTTGGCTCTAGGTCATAGTGCACAGATCTCTCTGTGTTCAGTCTATACATTGTATGCCATGACCTCAAGGCAAATATTTTTCCATCTGACCCTCCCACTCAGTCAATAAGTAAATAAAATTCATAAATTATGAACACACTGTAGCAAAAAGAATTAAAGAGAGTGTGATCATCGCAGTTATCAGGACAGCAACTGAAAGAGTTGCAATTAAAACCCTTTGATTTAAATTCCTTGTTTTTAAAGCTGTCAGTTGTAAAAAATACAGTTAAACTTTGCTTTATATAAGGTATAAATGACTTATAAACACCTGGAGCATTAGCTACAAACTAAGTTGCTTTGAGGAGGTGTTAATTAAAAAAATCAAAGTTGGAAAGAAATAACCTTGAAAGTTAGAAAGGTAAGAAAGGTAGGAAAGGAATAACCTTTTATGTTGTTTATGTCACCTTTATTTCATTTTCAGTCATTTTCCTCTTTTGCTTGAAGAGGAACCACTATTTTTAGCGTTTTGAAAACTCCCGTCGGGGCCTGAAATTTGCGACATTTTGAGCGTGGCCAAAAAGGTACAAACAATGGATTTGTGGCGTCATTCATGTGTTCGATCACAATAAAACTTGGCAGAGAAGGGAATGAACCCGGGGATAAAATACACCTCGCTTTCAAACATATTAATCGAAAGAATCCTTCCACAAGTTGCCAAAACTCCACTGTAAAACAAGTGATGCGCTCAGTTGAACACACTAATGACGTTACTAGAACCCAGGTCTCTGTCTAATACAGGGGTTTCAATAAGAATTGAAGTAGGCGGTTGGCCAAGGTATAATAGGCGGCTGTAACAGATAAAGGCCGTAAGGCTCCATCCCACTAAGGCGGTCTGGTAACCGGCGGTGAGAGGCGAAATAGGCGGCGGTACACCGCCGGTAGCCGGGTTCTATTGAAACCCCTGCTAATATGCCTAACTTGCGTCGCTTGTTAAAATAATTATGTCCTCGCCACTTCAAGTGACTTATTTACCCATCAAAATAATTCTTAAAACACCTATTTTCAGATTATCGGGAAAAAAATGGTGGTGAAATTTCACTTCATGTGCACTTTAAAAGAGTAATCAATTTATTTTTTGACCATTTAACAAGGAATAATTTATGTTTTTGAGTCATACCATTGTTTGTTTACTCTGGCTCTTCGAATAATTATTTTAAAGATCAAGATTATGTTTTGATTGAGTGCACTTTCTGAATGTGGCGCTTTTTTTGAGGACTGCACTCTTTAATAATCTTGCTCTTCAATGTGGTGCTTATTCGAGGGCTGCACTCTTTAATAATCTTGCTCTTCAATGTGGTGCTTATTCGAGGGCTGCACTCTTTAATAATCTTGCTCTTCAATGTGGTGCTTATTCGAGGACTGCACTCTTTAATAATCTTGCTCTTCAATGTGGTGCTTATTCGAGGGCTGCACTCTTTAATAATCTTGCTCTTCAATGTGGTGCTTATTCGAGGACTGCACTCTTTAATAATCTTGCTCTTCAATGTGGTGCTTATTCGAGGGATGCACTCTTTTGAGTATTGAAATGCAAAATAATATACCATGTACAAGTAAGGAGACATTGTATTAACAACAATATTATTATATGTTGTTATCAGCAGTAAACTGAATGTCAGTCTCACCAGAGGATACATTCCGCAATGCCACTGTAGAATATGATATACTGATTTAGAAGGGAATGACGATGCGAATGCAGCTTGTACAACTAAGGAATAAAAAAATACATACATTCAAATGAAGGCTTATGAGCTGAACCCATGGTACTGTTCATTTTGTGATAAATTACATTTATTAAAGCATTTAAAGATTTTTTTTCCCTGTTTTAAGCTCAAGCACTCTTAAGAGTGGAGAGGGAGACAGGATTTTGCATCTTATCCATCAGTTAGTGCATAATACAAATGTACATGTACTTCATAATTATGCAGTATCTTCAGAGCAGATTGTGTGGCAAAAGATAGCTATTATTGTAAAGGTACAATGTATGTTGACCAGTGGTTCATGTAGTATGAAAATGTTAACAAAGAAGTTTCAAGGTTGATTACCTTTATTGCACAGATAATGATCGTTATGATGGCCAGTACTGCTAAACAGCTATCCCTAAAGAGGCACATAAAAATCATCGATAGATTAATTAAGTACATGTACATGTACATGTACATGTATGTAGTACACATACATTAGATATACTATACATCATTGTATTACTAAGAAAATATACATGAACCAATGAATGAAGTTTGGGTCTATAACATTCTTAAGCTACACTGTATACTACTAAAACAATTATCAGAAGGCAGGTACAAAAGTCGGAACGGATCAACTCGGATCGGATCGGACCGGATCCAGTCCGGGTGGGATCAACTCGGATCGACTCGAAGCATAAAAAAAAATGAAATGAGAAAAAATAAAAATTATACCCAATTGTAGGTTAAATTCCTCTCAGAAATAGGCCAAATCTAAGCTTTGCAACGTTTAGAGCTCCGTGGCGTTCACCCGCCATTTTGTTTACTAGTTCCAGTTCCTCTCGGATCAGGTTACGGGGCTGACCTTCGTTACACGCTCCATCGATCGATCGTATATAAACATGGACCCAGCTGAAGGCAAGGAGGGTAAAATCTAGGCCATCTTTCTCAATGAAAATGCTTAATTTCAAGAAAAGTATAGTTTCTGTAACTCAGAATGTTCATCTTTTTTTTACAGCAGGAGATGTTGCTTTTTGTTACAAGTTTATAGAACTCGTGGTTGCGTAGCGAAAAGGAAGTTTCTTTACCGTCGAACTAACCCTGAATCGACATGAATTTATTTATCGTGGGAGTATCGAGGTGGAAACCATGCTTAAGTCACTTTTGACTCGTCTTCCTCGCCTTCAGCCGGGTCCATGTTTATATGATCGATCGATGGAGCGTGTAACAAGACCACAAGTTCGTAACCTGATCAGAGAAGAACTGGCACAAGTAAACATAATGGCGGGTGAACGCCACGGAGCTCTAAACGTTGCAAAGCTTACTTGATTTGGCTTATTTCTGAGAGGAATTTTAACCTACAATTGGGTAAAATTTTTATTTTTTCTCATTTCATTTTTTTATGATCCGAGTCGATCCGGGTTGATTCGAGTTGATCCGACCTGGACTGGATCCGGTCCGACCCGATCCGAGCTGATCCGTTCCGACTTTTGTACCTGCCTATTATCAGGTAAAGAACAAGGTGAAAGTCAAGTCCTTTAGGTTAACCTTTTTTTTTTAATGTATGACCTTGAAGACGGTGTTTGGTATGTTAACCACCTGATCATGACTGGTTAGAGCACCATTAAACTGTTGTTGAAAGTTTGACATATTGTGGTTTAATTGTGTCTACTGTGCATGTGGACTTTGACATAATGCTATCAAAGGTGTCACAGGAAGTTTGTTAAGTAAACTAGCACAGGTCTCCAACACCAGAATGACAGCTGTAAGAATGATGCAATCCATTTATCACCAGGCAACACAAAAGAGATCGCATATAAAATTTGCTAATTAAAAGGTTAATGGCACCTGAGACCTGAATCATTTGAAGATCTTTCTGCACTTTCTATAAAGTGACTAAATTCTGCAAAAGCTGACACCTTGAACATTAAAACCACTCTGAACCTTTAAATACTTTGGCCAAAGAAGATCAGACAAGATGATAATAAAGGCCGTGCATGACAGCTGCATGGGTTAAGAATATCATTGCTACCCACCTGGGCCCGGTTGTTCGAAAGCCGATTAACACAAATCAAGGATTAAAATTTAATCGAGGATTTCATTTCTCTGTTTAAAAATCATAAATGTTTTCAAAAGGTCATTTATAACTAGTAGTGAAGACAAGTTAAAGTCGAAACTGAAGGGCAGAAAACTTTGGAAAATTTTCAATTTATTGTTGAGTTGTTTAAGTGGATTCAAAATTGACGCTAATCCTGGGTTAGCTTAATCATGCTTTGAACCACCCGGCCAAGGTGACCAAGTAGAATTAGCCTCCAATGGGAACATGTAGATCCCAAACTTTCAAAAGGAGAAAGGCTGAATTACTGTATAAAAACTGCCTATTTTTTAGGTTTGGTTTTGTTCAAAAATTTTCAAAAGATTAATTTCTGTTTTTATTTGTTTTGGACTTGGATTATGGTAATGTATCTGAGACAAAGGAAAAGTTACTTTGTTACTCACCTTACACATGAAGAAGTGTTGAATATCTTAAAGCAGCCCGTGAAGGCTAAGGAGACTATTAGCGAATTGTTTCCATGTGACATTGTCAGTAACAGCTTAACATCTTCTGCCTACCCAGCTGTGGATAATAGAAATAAAATAACAGTCAACTGATCTGCCTTTCTTCAGTTATTCTAGAGAGGTGTATAGTACATTTCCCATTTATAATTTCAAGGATTTAGCCTCCCTAATTAATTTAAAGACTGAAGCAATATGTTTGATCTTGACGGAGAAAAACCAGAGCCTTGAAGAAAACAAAACCAATGGTCAAGTGAGAAATCTGTGGAAAATAACTGCCTTTTACAAAATTTATTCTGCTTGCATGATGATGAAACATGTGCACATGTACAATTACATGTAGTGTTATCCTTTTGATTTCAGACATCCTTACATGTAGCTTTGAAACCCGATGGGGGGCGGACTCCCATATAAAATTGACAGGGGTGCTCGTCTTACCTTTTAGGGGTCAAAATTTGTAGATTGGTCCTGCTTATAGAGTACTTAAATCTAAAATGACCACAGTTAGAAATAGACAGCTTCATGAACCATTGGTTTCACTCTACGGTTTGAAAAAAGTTCATCATGTGATCAAAATTTTGTCAAACGCAAATTTACCACATGATAGGTTAAGTCACATAACGTTGAGCTTGCGATGAATGAATTTCAACTTGCAGTCACCTTGATGTGCTCAGTGAAAACAATGGTGTGTGAAGTGCGGGCCGACTTTCAAACCATTTCAAATGATGAGCAGGAATCACCAGTATTACCGGAATATTTTTAGACAATGTATGTGATATTTTCTATGCTCTGGCTTTGTCAGTAGCCATGCTTTTGTTTTCTACACCCACTAAATTATTGTCATGTTAATTTTCTACAGGGTAACTAATTTTCATGCATGCTTGACTGTGTTTCCCTTCTCCCTCAACTTTATATCTGGAGTGAAAAGAATGTCTTCTCATAGTCTAAGCATAGAGGATGATTCAAAAATATTAAAGCTTATGTTAATTTTCTTCACGTGATTGCACATGATTATTTTCTTCAACATGCATCAGATTGTACAATGATTATTTCTAATAATGAAGCTGATATGAAAAACATAAGTTTAATTATTGAACCTAAAAGCCTTTGTTTATAAAATAACGTTACTTTTTTTTCAGGATGGCCAGTTGACTAACGAGGTACCACAGACTTATTACGTTTGATAGGGCACTTGTCTTTAACCACTTCCTTGTGACGTAGAAAGGATAAAATAGCAAACATTTTCACTTTCGTATAGAGGATCGAACTAAGCCATGCACTTTGATTGTAAACATTTGATTTCTGATATTACTGCCCTATGCACATGCACTGATAACATAGCTGACATTGAACATCAAAAACATTGCGAATTTAATCAAGCACTAGAAGTTTAATGTCGTCCAGGAGCCAAAAAGAAGTCAAATACTATTCATTCAATTGCACGTCTTCACACGTCTGGCCGAGATCACACGCGCCGAGCTAGAACCGTGCATGAGCGCCTAAAAGGATTTAAACTATTTCATAACACTACTTTGTTGATGTTTTCTCTACATAACGAGCACTTACCGACAGATTTTTCTTTTTAACGTCATAATAACCAGCACAGAGGGCCAAATTTCTAATAGTAAATGCTTCAAATGCTTCCGAAAAAACTTCTCAATATTACCGCGCCAGTCACCGCGCCAGCAAGCACACTTTAGCATGACAAACTGATCCCGACTAGAGTAAGGAAGGGAAGAAAGTTGTTTGTCCTCCTAGACCAAAAATATTTGAGAACTAATTCCACCTATTCAATTTAAATTTTCTTATGCTTTTGAGATTAATATACAATGCATTCCTTTTTACGCCTTCGTTTAGCTTTAATTGTCCTCTTTTTAGATCTTCAGTACTCCCCATGGGAGTCCAGTTGTTCTTTTTGTAAATACAGGATGCCAGGTTACCAAGCCTCTCCACAATAACAACAACAACATTACATTTTGGACTTCTTTCCTGCAGAAAAATGACTCGGAGAAACGAGGTGTTTCATCTAGATTTCAACCAAGACCAAGGTAAGAATTGAAAGAATCAATTCATGAGTTCCCTAGTAAGAAGAACCAGTGATTGAAAACGGCATTTAAACTTTTTAGCGAAGGGTTAATTCATTTCGCTTTCAAAGAAACTAAAACGGCATTTTTCTAAGGAGTTGATCGACATGCATACAAGACGTTTGACTCAAATTATTCGTTATGTGATTGATTATTATCTCCCAGTTGCCGTTAAAAGTAATGAATTTAGTTAAACATTAGTTAAACTCAAACATTAGCACTTAAGTTTATATTGTTTTCGTGTTGTTGTTATTGACAAACAATTCTGTCTTTAATTTAACACACAGGTTGTTTTTCCTGTACAATGGAGGGTGGGTTTAGAATTTATAACGTGGAACCCCTTTCAGAAAAGGCCCGAGTTGGTGAGTGTCTAAATTTAGCATGCGGGTGTAAAAGGAGGACTGTGGATTGTGGTATTAAAGTAATTAATAAGTTATTAATGAATACATTGATTAAATAGAAATAGCCAGGTTCGCACTTAATGGGAGTCATGGGTAATCAGGACAAACATTAATCGCCAAATACAGTGTTTGTATGGGAATCCAGAGTAATGAAGGTCAAAGTTTATTATTAGCATTCCCATATACATACATGGTATTGCCTATTACACTAACAGATTAAACTAAACTAAATTAAAATACAGTCGTGATTGCAGTCCTTGCTAACAGTGTGTTTCGTCTCTCTGAAGCTTCATATATAAAGTGACCCAACTGTTTACATATGAAGGGGTCAACATTATTAAAAAAGAAATTAATTCTATCTGTATTTTGTAGATTCAAAAAACTTTTACAATGTTTGCTAATTTCATTGAATAGTGAATTTCTTAGGTCAGAATATGAAACACAGTCGAAAAAGAAATGAATTTCGTCTTCAACGTCATTTGATAAGCAGCATTCGCAATGCCTCAAATCTCTTGGAATTTTTGGTTTTGCATGTCTACCTGTTTCTATACGTAGGCAATGATTTCCTGTTCGAAACTTAGCCAGTGTTCGTCTGTGTTTCATATTTTTTATTACGTCATAACAGTTAAATAATGTCAAATAATTTGGGTAAAATTTGAATTCTCCGAAAATTATGAATTGAAAACTTATGATACAAGGAAGAAGAATTTTACTCATTAAATTTAAAGGATGTAGCAGTGTTAGAAAGCCTGCAGTCACATTTTTTGTTTTCCATATATTTGAAAAATAAAATCCAGTCAAAGTCCACGAAAAAATTTACAGACAAATGTGTGGAAAACAAATATTTAAAACAATTAACCCTGGGGGGGGACTCCCATATAAAAATGACGGGGGTGCTCGTCGGAAATTTTCGAAAAACACCCTAAAAGGTACCAGAATCTCGTTTGATGGGCGTGGCCCAAAATAATTTTTACCCCTAAGAGGTACCAATAAAAACAACATGTGTTTTATTCTGTCATATTTTTTCGGCTCCTACCCTAAAAGGTACCGCAATAATTCTAACGGTGGTCATTTTAGATTTTAGTACTCTAAGCGGTACCAATCTCCAAATTTTGACCCCTAAAAGGTACGAGCGCCTCCGTCATTTTTATATGGGAGTCCCCCTCCCCCCCCCCCCCCCCCCCCCTCCTGGGCAATTAACTGCACACTTTGCTTAATCTTCAGTACTCATACTCATATCTAAAGTACCCTCGCTGCTGACAATATTTTCATTTTGAGTTCACCAATTTATTAACTCAAACCACCATGTTTCCTTGTCTTAGTCGCTATCTCATTCAAATTAATTCTTTTAATAAACTAAAATTTCTCCTTTTTTTTTACTTTCTCTGTAAATACACTGAAAGCACAGTCTGTATATCTAATAGCTTTAACTGTGCAATTCACTTTTTATAAATGTGGCTATTTTATGAAATTTTGGCAAAGTTAGACTCAAGCCAATGCTGGTCAGTGGCCGTTTGTGGTGGTCATGCACTTTGGGTTGTAAGGGTTTTTGCAGGGGGTGTTACGTGTTTTGTGTTCACACTGCATGTGGACGGTAGTTTGGGTTTAGCTTCGATCTGCTGCTTGTGGTGTGCTCTGCTGCACTCATCCCTCTATACCCAGCTGTTGGTTTAGGTACAGTGTAAGTAAATGTATTTGGGTTCAGTTGGTAGCTCATCTACTGGCAATGAATTTAATTGGCTCACTTACATAATTTGCAGATTTGAATGAACCATGTCAGATATCTCAGACTCACATGTTACACAGATGTAACTTGATTGCCATTGTAGGAACAGGACCAGGGGCTAAGTTTTTCAATGACAAAGGTATTATCAGGCTATTAGTAAAATTAATTAATTTATTAATTAATTATAAATAAGTAAATACTGTACAGTTAAAGCTCTCGATCCTTCCAACCATTTTAATTTGCATTTTCCTTTGTCTCGGATACATAAACATACATGTACAGTAATCTGAAATAAGAGAAGACAAAAATCAAACCAATGTGAAACTTTTTAAACCAAAGAAAAATTTGAACCACAACATACATCTGCACTGTAAATTCATAGCATTTATGCTGTTTGGTGAAACACTGTATATGTTTACAATCCTTTTGGCCATTTCGTTGAGTCACTCATGAGTGATATGTACAACAGTACTGTATTTAACCATATTCATTTGTAAGTCAAGGTTAGAAGTGCGTAGTGTGATCACACGAACCAGGAGCTCGAGCATGAGCATAGTGCGAGCGAGAGAGAGTTCATTGTTCATACTGGGTACTCCCACACCTGAACTGAAAAACAATTTGTGAGTTGTCACAGAAAAGAGACAAGGAAGACCATTCTGGATCAAGATCAGTGGAAAGAAACAGTGACAGCCTATACATTCCTGATGAAACAATTTTATAATGGCAATTATTTAAAAAATCAGCATCACGAATCTGGTGTTTATTTGCAGATGGCATTTTTTTAGGTCAGGTGTAACAGGTTTGAGTAATCAAAATTCTTCTGTACATGTTTAAAAATTTTATATAGGGTGAACTTCATATTTTCTAGTTTACATCTGGGATGATGTGCTAAAAAAGCTTGTGATTGAACTCTCATTTGGCTGCCCTGTTATGAGTGTCAGGATGAGAAGAGAAAAGTAAGTTTTCTTTCATTTAAAAAGAATACCGGTATATATAGAGAGAGCATGTTTGCATAACCTGATGCAAACATTCAAGGGAGATTGGGAATCGAGAATTCAAAAGTTTAAGTTACATGCCAACCTGAGCCCTACTAAACTCCCTGATTAGTGAACTGTTTCAAGTTACATATTAAGCTCAAGAGGAAAGAAAACATGCTTTATACATGTACATCAAAGTTTAGTAATGTTGTCTTTTTTGTATGTTGTCGTGATGTCATTTATGGTGTTGATTACTTTGTGCCATTTTGTTTTTAAAATAGGCTCTTTGTGGTGCTGAAAACAAGAATCCAAGTATTTTCATTTCCTAAAGATCCAAAACTGTTGTTTTACTTTGACACAAAAGAAAACCCCAAAGGTAAAATCAGGCCCACGTGGCTGCAGCTTAATTTTAAACCAGTTTCTTTAGAACGAAGTAACTTAAAGGCCCATGTTCACCCAATCTGCTTTGCGCGCTTGTGTTTTTGTTTTGAAACGGTTCAATTATTCAGTGTAGCATTATGATTGGCTGGCACGTTGATTTTTTGATTTTCCGTCTGTCCAAAAATCAGTCCGGGCGCGCAAAGCAGATTGGGTGAACATGGGCATTTATTAGAGGCATTGTTACTCGATCATCAGTGGAGGATTTAGGCAAGGTGTACAAGGGGCCTAAATCTTGCCAAAAAATAAGGCCAGATTATTAGGGCCAAAATGAAATTATCTTTTTCAGTCCCTAACATTTTTCACTGATATTAAGAGATTCTAGTAAGGGGTTCTTTTCAAAATTTCTGTCAATCATTCCCATCACTTTTACATGGAAGCACCACTCCACCCTGGATTTGAATGGTACAGCTAAGTCATGAATCTACAGCAGTGTGCAGAACTTCTGCAGTTTTCAAGTTTACGTTTTTCAGCAGGCTGTGATTTGCCTGTCATGAATGGCCCACATGATCATAATTCACCAATAAAATTATTTCAGAGAGATTTTACTACTTACTTCCTGAAATACATGTATAAAGATCCATAAAGGAAAACATTGTTTTTTTTTTAATTCAGTTTCACCTACGTGTGCTGACCTCTGTTGTCTTGTAGGTCTTTGTGAAGTATGCCCCAGCACTGAGAGACCCTTGATGGTTTTTCCCTCACGCAAGTGTGGCAGTATACAGCTAGTGGTATGTATAATTATGACAGCTTGTCTTGGGTTAAAATTTATTAGTGCATTGAATTTAATTCCTTAACTCCCAAGAGTACCAAAAATCAAACTCAAGAAAAATCCCAAATTTCATTTTGTAAAATAATGAAAAACAAATATGGTACCATGCAAAAGATCTGCCAAAGAGGTTTGATTTGAATGGTCACACCATTGATTTTTTCGACAGACTCAGAAGGTAGAACTTCACTACATGTCTCCATAATAGACCTCTTTAGCTTGTATGTTTTGTTTTCCCAGTGTAGATCATGTGATGTTACCCTAGAGAACTGTTTCTGTTAAATTTTGTTTTCTTCACATGTATCAAATGTAGGTATAATTTATCAACAGACAAAGGACAAATTCCCTTGAGAACATCACATGACCTACATAATTGGGAAAACAAAACATACAAGCTAAAGAGGTCTATTGGATCTGGGAGTGAAAGGGTTTAAAATAGTGTAATAATTGTAAATTATATGATGAATTTGGCATCCACAAAGTGCCCTGTAAACTAGGCTTCGTTTTAGCTTTAACAGAGAAGTTCACAAACAACAAGAGAGAAACACTCACTGTCAAACAAACACAACTAGCACAAATGTGTATGTACATGATGTTGTGTATGGGTTGTGCAGGAGATTTGAAACCCTGAAGATAAGGGGGCAGAAATCTATGTGAGACAGGAAAAGAGAGGATGGAGTCATGATTCCCAAGGTGGCAACAGGCAGGAAATATTTCATAATGTTTTGTAATTGTAAAAAAAGTGCCAAGAGGTATCAGCTGCCGTGGAACTGCGCAGGCAGTAACCAGGGGTAAAGCCCCCCCCCCCCCCCCCTGTATTCCCTCACACTAATGGCAAGGATGTAAGCCCATTTGGCAAAGTTGGGTGAATCAAATCCAGTAGTTTTAAATTTTTGTCTTAAAAACTATGATGAAAATTTGATACTACATGCATGTATGCCCTTTTCTTTCTCACTGATTTCATGTACCTTTTATCCAGGACCTTACAAACAGGCAGCCTGATACTTCTACAGCACCCTTTACTATCAATGCCCATCAAGGTGAACTAGCATGTCTGGCCATCAATCAACAGGGAACCCAGGTTGCTACAGCTTCTGAAAAGGTATGTAAGATAGCTTTGGATGCATGGGCTTTTTTCCATATCCTCCACTGGATCCTCATGAAGATTTCTAAGGATTCATAATTTTCACCAGGGTCTCTTAGTTTATAACTTTTAATCAACGTAAGAACGTGCTTTTTCAGACCTTAGGACACGTTTAGGACAGCTTGATCATGTTGCAAATTATGTTACAATGCTTTCAAGCTTTTTCCTCCACAGAGGCTAAAACTCATTGGGGTGATAGGCAACCTTTTAGCCAAAAATTGATTAATTAGTGGCCATCCTGGAAGCTTATTCCTCTATACAATTTTAAAAGCCTGGGTGAATTTTCGATGAATTTCTAAAAAATCTGGCCATCCTCAAGACGCCCAGAGACCTGCTGGCTGCTGAAAAGCTTGGTGTTAGGGGAAATCCGCTGAATGTGGTAATTATAGGTGCAAAAGGCAAAAATATTGCTCCTGCCACACCGTCTTCCCCATTCTCCTGTGCCTGCACAATCTTCACTTGGTTTGTTTTTTTTTAGATTTTCCCCTTGAGCCTCTGCAGAGGAGAGAGGTTCTCGAGCACTTCTCACTCTTTCTTCCATCTCTTTTTTTTTCTTCTTTTTTTTTCTATCTGTCACATTATTTGGGGGAATAGAACCATTCTCAACCCCCATAGCTGCGATCCTTTTGGCCAGCGCCATGGATCACGTCAGACTCTGGCTGGTTCTGGTTGTTAAGCATGTGCATCGTACTCATTTTCGATTGTGGGCCAATCAGATTTGAGCAGAATAAACTCTGAGTCTGTGCAGAGCAACTTTCAAATAAGAACTGGCTGGAGTCTGTGATCTGTGGCACTGGCCAAAAGGATCGCAACTCTGGAGACGAAAATGGAAAAGAACCTTAATTATTGTTACATTCATAGTGATACATGACACTAATTACGTGTTCTGACTAACTAATAAAGGGAACGCTGATCCGTGTATTTGACACCCAAACCAAGAACAAGCTTGTAGAGTTACGTAGAGGAGCTGACCCTGCTACATTATATTGGTGAGTCACACACCTTGGTTACTGTTTTACGTTATCAAATGAATGCAAAGAGATTGAGGGAATGGTAGTGCTACTTACAGAAACTTGAGCTTGTTGGACTAAGGTAGTGTTTACATGAATCCATGTGATCATTTCACCAAGTTAGGCTTTCAATGTGGCTGCCCCTTCTATTACTGAACTGTGTTGTTTTGAAATCGCTGTCAAATGGAGCATTTTGGTAACGATACAGTTTCAGGAAGCATTTAAACATTATTCAGTGGGTTCTGTGTATATGCTTCAAAGACATTTTGAGGTTGAAAAACCTTTTGATCTCAAACTACGTTTCTGAAAACATTTAAGGGACAGATGAAAGATTATGCACTAATTAGTTTGCACTTTTATGACAAATTATTTATGTTTTGTTAAAAACACTTTCACAAGTTTAAAATGCGTAGGGAAAAGTGTTGGTAACAAACGTAACATATCAATCGTTTTCTTTACAGCATTAATTTTAGCCACGATTCTGCATTTCTGTGTGTGTCCAGTGACAAAGGAACAGTTCATATATTTGCCTTAAAGAACACTGCTTTGAACAAAAGATCAAGGTAATTAATATGATCCAAACGACTAGTTTATTCCAGTTAAATCTGGTGTTGTAAATGGCTTTTTTATATAAAATTATGGTTATACGGTGATGAATGCATTCTCTGTTTTGAATGAAAGTACAGTTGAACCTCCTTAATACGGAAACCAAAGGGACAGTCCCAAGTGTCCATATTATAGAGATAGGGGTTGTATGAATTTTGGTATCTTCAGGAACAAGTGAACTGTCCATAATAGAGAGGTGCCTGTATTATGGAGATGTCCGTTAGTGGAGGTTCAACTGTACTGCTCAGGAGCTTTCATTTCAATGGTCAGACTTTGGGGCTTCATTCACAGTCTCAAAATTTAGAACCTTATACAGCATAATAAACAGCACCATAGGAAAGTACTGCTCAATAGCTTTCTTTTGAATGGTCACACTTAAGGATTTCATCCACAGACTCAAAAGTTAGAACAACCTTGTTCAGCATGATAAACAGCACCACAGGAAAGTACTGCTCAAGAGCTTTCATTTGAATGGTCACACTTTAGGGCTTCATCCACAGACTCAAAAGTTAGAACCACCTTGTACAGCATAATAAACAGCACCACAGGAAAGTACTGCTCAGAAGCTTTCATTTGATTGATCACAATTTGAGATTTATCCACAAACTCAAAAGTTAGAACCATCTTGTACAGCATAATAAACAGCACCACTGGAAAGTACTGCTCAAGAGCTTTCATTTGAATGGTCACACTTTAGGGCTTCATCCACAGACTCAAAAGTTAGAACCACCTTGTACAGCATAATAAACAGCACCACAGGAAAGTACTGCTCAGAAGCTTTCATTTGATTGGTCACAATTTGAGATTTATCCACAAACTCAAAAGTTAGAACCACCTTGTACAGCATAATAAACAGCACCATAGGAAAGTACTGCTTAGGAGCTTTCATTTGATTGGTCACACTTTGGGGCTTCATCCACAAAAGCAACTGGAACCTTGCTAGTGAGACCAACGTACGACCACGTTTTGTAGTCCCAACTTTTTTTGTCTTTATATTCACTTAAAATGCTTGACAAGTGACAAAGCAATCAGCATCTTCCAATCAGATTGGCATAGCATTATTAATTTATAGTGTTCTGCTGCAAGTGTTTTGTCTTCTGTGTAATAAAAGTGCTAACAGTACCCTGTGTTGTTCCTCAGCCTTGCAAAGATGGGTTTCTTAGGTCAGTACGTTGAATCTCAGTGGGGTCTTGCTAACTTCACTGTCCCAGCTGAACAGCCTTGTATTTGTGCCTTTGGATCCGGTAGCTCTGTTGTTGGTGAGTAGTCAGTCAAGTGTTTTATTGTTAATTAACCGCCTCGTTTTGACCTAGTATCACATTTTCAGCCAACTTCGAACAAACATTGAACCAATAAAGAGTCTGTCAACACAAGAAAACATTGTTGCCGAAACCTTGCTTCCTGGACGCAAATTTTGCTTCCAAAATATGTTTCTCAGTTAAGGCACATTGGAGGAACCTGTGTTTCTGCAACAATTTTTCCCAGTTTAGCCAGCTCCTTAGCCACTTCCCATAACAAGGTTACCCGAGATGCATCTGGCAGCATGGCCGAGTTTAGGCGCTTGAGGTCCTGAGTTCGAGTTCCGCGCTCCAGGCTGACCTTAGACCTACCCTGGTTGTCAGAGACTTTTCTCACGCTCTCATTTCTCTCACATTACACGTCTCTCTCACGAAAGCGTTCCGCGAGAGAATCTCTGGTACTCAGGATAGGCTGACCACCCTGGAGTTCTTTTACGGCACGTATTCTCCTCGGGCACGCTTGTTAATAGCCAAGTGGTCTGCCTTCTGCCAATTAGGAGTTTTAACCTCCTTGCTATTAATTTTAATCGCAAGTATTTCTTCCTGGTGTTTTATATACAAGACCTTCAACCTTTAATACAAACCGTGTAGAAATACATTTTCTTTAACTCAGTCTACATTTTTCGTCGACGGATTAAAGTGTTATCATTTATTAGAGAGCCGTTTGAAGAGTACATAATTTTTAATTCAATGTTTGTTTTTTATTTGTAGCCGTGTGTGTGGATGGCACGTATCATAAGTACGTCTTCACCCCTGACGGCAACTGTAACAGGGAATCTTACGACGTTTTCCTGGAGTTAGGAGATGACAACGAATTCTGAAAATAACATTTCAGGATCCGGCTCAAACCTCGTCAGTTATGTGAATTTTGCGCAAAATTAAAATTGTGAAACACCACCTTCAGTTTCCCTAATGGTCATCCCTGGCAGACGACAATGCACGGACAGCGCAACACTACATAAACACCTAGGAATGGTTGGTTCCATTTGTTATCTTCTGCATTCTCAAAGGAAAAGGTCGACAAATTTTCTAAACATTTTGGGAAAAATTGGAAAACGAATCAGAACCTTGGAAAAGTCACTTACCAGTTGCCAGCTTCTGGACTCAATAGTTTGAATCACCTAGCACTGACGATTCAAATTGACCCTTGAAGACAAATCAGTTCTAGATAAGTGACGTGCTGGAAGTACGCAGTATGGTCTCGAACTCTCACGTGACCGTTTTGGTGCGCAATAAAGATTAAACTCAATGGCAATTTCACTGTATAGAGCAAATATTTCAAAGGTATATGGAGCATTTTAAAAGGAACGGTTGTAGATATATATCTTTAAAAAAGTTAAAGTTGAATGTGTTTATTTATTAAACGGTCTCTTGACAAGCACTGAATAAAATAATCATTTACTTAACTGTATGTGATCGTTGATTACAACTGTGACGACCTTGCTTTAGTATGTTTGTTATTTCATTGTGTCGTAATTCTTAACACTTTGTTTACTTACCAGGGAGAATACTAAAACCCGTTTTTCCTGGAATAATAGCCGAATAATATCCGAATAATAGAGATCCCCCTTCTCGTTTCCAAGGAAATATTGAAACAAATCTGCCCTCAGATAATCAGGACCCTCAAAATATACACGTGGCGTTTATCAAGGAAGCACGGTGAATATTTTTGCGAATTTTCGGTATCAGCCGTCACACTTCGTGCATGCTCTTTTCATAAATGCATACTGATGAGCGGAACCTGTACCCCGCGACCTTAAAGCCCGGTTTCCATATGATCGCTACGATCGTTGCGATCGCTGAAAAAAATAGTTCAGCGATCGTAGCGATTGATGGTTTCCATATGATCGCTGAGAAAGTGAATGAAGATCGAGGGGACCTGGGTCTGACAATATCGTTTCGTTCCATTCTTGAAATTCAACATGGCGGCTGTGAATTGGTTTTAAAATTTGTTATAAAGACAGTCGTATCTTTGCACTTCTTCCATAAAAAGGGCCAAATCGCACCATTTGAGTGAGCGTACGCAGTGCATCCTAGTATTTTTGCTGTCGCTGCGATCGCTGGAGAGTGGTTTCCATATGATCGATACGATCGCCACGATCGCTGAGATAGAATCGCAGCGACAACGATCGCTGCATGCGATCGCTGTGATCGCTACGATCGCCGGAGAGTGGTTTCCATACGATCGCTGAACTTTTTTTCCAGCGATCGCAGCGATCGTAGCGATGGTATGGGCTGTGTCATGGCGGTTTTCATGTTTTTGTCTCAGACTGTGCTAGAATTAAAACTGAACATCTTACTTTTAAAAACACGAAATGCTCTTAGAACACCAAGAACAAGATATTAAATAAATACTTGTAGAAAGAATAAACCATTATCAGATTTTGGCACATTTTCCAAAACACATTGAACAAACTTCAAAAAATTGGTTAACTTTTTTGAGCTATTTTGAAAAAAAATAGCTCATTAGCAGGCGCAAAGGTTGGTTTGTGATGTTAGTATGTTTGTTAGTTTGTTTGTTTGTTTGTTTGTTTGTATGTATGTCTTGGGTTATGTCACACCAATCAGATTGCCTCTTGTATGTACACCGTGTACTATGTCAGCCAATCAAATTTTCGCTTCTAAAGTGGTATTACTGAAGGTCAAAGAAGGGCACTTGACATGAATTGAAAATCAGCCATCTTGAATCTCCGCGATTGTTGCCGCAAACACTAAAAGTGTAAAGTTTTGAAAATTTGTTGCTTGGGAACTGTTCTCTAATCCCGACTGGCTTGCTAACCTGGCAATATCAAGGACATTTATTCGGAAATACCGCCTATAATGTGCCCTATGCATGAATGGTAGAATGGTCTGCGGGGGATGAGACGTCCAAAAAATGTGGACTGCGGTTACGTTCATAGGTGAGCTTATACTGAAGTATGAGTATAGTTTTATTGCAAAAACGGCAAGCCGATTTCAAATAATATGATGCGGAACATGAATTGTATGTTTCAAGCCTGGGTTTCAAGAGATTACTATTTAAAATTGGATTTTTTTTGTCAGACACGCTGTCTGCACGTGAAAATGTTGAACTTTGTCCTAAAAGAAACTTGTCCGTGATGCATGGAGTTCAACAGAGAAAATGTAATGCAATTAATCTACAATTTACAGTATGTAAAACGTTTATCTTTCTTTGAATTAATGTGAGCTGATGTGTAGGTTATTAATTGTATGCCTCAAGCGATTACTATAAGCGAGAAGCGACTGTATTTTGTATGAGCAGTCACGTTGTGTGCACGTGCAAATATTGAACTTTGTCCTTATAGAAACTGGTACGTGATGAAATTCAACATGTTTTCGAGAAAACGTAATGTAATTAATTTATATGGTGCGTTAAAAAACGCCTGTTTAAAAAATATTAGTTGCAATTTACTAGGAAACAAGCAAAATTCATTTTGGATGCGCTAAGTTTCTGCTGGTCGACATTACAGGAAAAGGTGTTTGGTTCCAAATGTTAACCTCAACAATGTTCGTGTAAGTAATTCAATTAGCTTGTGGTTTTGAGTCGAAAACAATTTAATCTAATTAGTTCTGTTTCTATTTGCACGACTTTTTTGTGGAGAATAAAAACAGTTGTTTAAATAATATTAGTTCCAATTTACTAGGAGACTACTTATATTCATTTTTCATGCGTTTAGTTTCTGTGAAAGACTTTTCTGGTTGACATTACAGAAACAGGTGGTTCAAAGAATTTTCGTGTCACTAATTTAATTAGCTTGTGGTTTGGAGTTGAAAACAATTTAATTTAATTAGTTTGCGTCTTCCAGGCCAAAGGAACCTTTTCCACGTGTCTTTTGTGAATAATAAAAGAAACCTTTAAAAAAAGGCTAGATACAAATTTCCAGGAAATAATAAGCCTTCAATTTGGATGCATCAAATTTATGTGCAGGACTTTTCTGGTTGACATTTAATTTAATACACTCATTACTGAAACAAGTTGCTCATTTCACTGGGGCCATAGTTTCGTCAAAAAATAACTCCGGAAATCCCGTGAAAAAAAGCTAGCCGAGAAACGGGACCCAGTTGGTTATCTCGGTATTTTTTTGGTAGTGGGCGGGCCGGAGGATTTGAAAGACGTATATCTGCAAGCGGTTATTTGTGCGAGTTAACTTCCGCTGTTTTGTTACTTTCACCATTCCATATCATTTAGGTAATTTTCAAAATAGCTCATGCACGCAATGCGTGCCTATGTTTCAAGTTGCAATACACTTCCATCCTGACCATCAGTAGTCAGTAGTGTGTAGTCTGTAGTCAGTAGTCTAGTCTGTAGTCTGTGTTCAGTAGTCTGTAGTTAGTAGTCTGTAGTCTGTAGTCTGTACAGTGTAGTTTCTTATACTCGTAAAGCAATGTTAAACAAAACTGGACCATTTTTTTGCGTTTCCACTGATATGTCTTTTAGCTTTTTTAAATAACGCTAAAAATGGTGACATAGTTCTTTCAACAGACAAAGTGAAAGGGGTAGTGCACGACGGGGATTTGGTGTCATTTGGAGGCGCGGTGGTCTAGTGGTTAGCGCGTCAGACTTTCAACCTGAAGGACGGTGGTTCGAGCCTTGTCGCCGCCGTCGTGTTGTTGTCTTAAACAAGAAACTTTGCTCCACATTGTCTCTCTCCACCCAGGTGTATAAATGGGTACCGGCGACATAATGCTGGAGGGTAACCTTGTGATGGACTAACATCCCATCCAGGGGGAGTAGTTATACTCTGAGTCGCTTCATGCCACAGAAACCAGGTTAAGCAACGGCAGTTGTGAACCACTAGGCTCGTGAAGCTGCCTTAACCTTTGTGATAAATCACCACCCTAGTGTGCACCCTAGTGTGCACCCCAGTGTAATGTGCACCCTAATGTACCAAAACTGTCGATGAGTGTCTCTAGTCAAAAACGAACTGGTTCTGAATGAATTGCAACTTCAAAAAAGTTTTTCAAAATAGGCTAGAACAGACCAGGATTTGTTCCGTGCGCTCAGTTTCAAGAATTAGTTGATTTCTTTCCCTTGGTGATTTAGTATTATTTTGTAAATAAGTAAATGTATTGTAGCATAGTTTTGACCAAAAAAGTCAAAATTCCTGTGACACTGTACCTTTAAGTGAGAAGCGCGTTCATGAAAATCTAAAATGCAAATAAAAATGGTCAAATTTGATCCAACACCATCCAACATGTTGCAACAGGGTGGCCAAATGCGTGTTAACAAGTTGCGCGCAACAATGTTGCAAGATGTTGCGTTGAAATGTTGCGTCATTTCGTTTGGCCGGGACTTAAGGCTTGAGGATGCCACTGACCGTTGCGAGGCTTGCGAATGGCAATAGAAATTTTTATAGCTTCGTTTTCCTACATTTTTCCTCAATCTGTGAGCACGGAATGAGTATTCATGTAAAAGTAACACTAGTTGTTTTGGCCCAAAAGTGACCTCGTTGTCTATCTTCTTAGTTTGAAGCCATAACAAAGTAAAACTTCACCGAGTCATCGGTAAACTAATAAGTTTGCAGATCTCATCATTTTGACACGCAAGACTTTTACAAGTTATGTTTTAGCTCAGTTTACGCAAGATGGGAACACTTAGTTAAACATGGAAGCATTTTCTAGGATACCCGCATTGATATCTTCAGTCAAGCTGACGACGTGATGAGCATTAAAAGCAGGTGACATTTTTCTTACCGGTTTCTGATTGTACGGTAAAAATAGAAAACTCTAACGAAGATTAGCAGGATTTGCAGTATTACATCTTCAACAACCAATTGCTTCATCTCATTGAAGAGTGAATACCCGCTTATATTTCCCGCCGTTATTTGCCGATCAGACAACACCTGTCGTTACTAACTCCTTAAAACACCTGTTCTGCTCTGAACGCATTATGAATTTCAACAAGCCGACCACGACAACCTAACTTTTATTATCGACGACAGAAAAATATTTAGATTTTCAAGCTGTTTAAAGTACTTTTGAACAGGATCAAGAACTGTTTATTTTGGGAAGTTTGCCGGCTTGACTGCTGCTGCGAACGTATTTCGGCTCGTTCGGCACAAGATTATTAAGCTAACAGAATATTGAGACGTTTGGTAATCTTCTCAGTATAATCTGTGAAGTACGGTTCAATATACTGGAGGAAATGTCATCCATTGAAGAGATGGTCGGCTACAAAGACAGATTTCTAAACTAACCGCTATTCCTTTGAGTGTTAAATTTTACGAGCGGAGCCAGCAAATGATTTTCAACGGAGGATGAAGCCAGCCAAATGAATGCACTTGCAGAACGTTTTATTGAGTAAACAAATACAATATACACAGAACAATATGTTAAACACACAAATCACTACAGGACTACGAGATGAACGGCAAGAAAATGGAACCGAGAAAAACGGGGCGAATGAAAAAACAGTGTCTGGAAAAACTCCAACAGCATACAAGAATCACTGGTCGAAATCGCACGGTTGTAAAAAAGCCGTAAAGGAAGATTGCATATCCAGCATATCACGTAATTCTTTATACACAAACGACTCTTCTGGGACAAAGAGTTCATCAGATGAAGAAAAACAAGAAGACAGCATGAAACCAGCTATTCCTCTGAAAGATATCGTTCGAGGATATTTTAATTCCAAGTTTAATAATCGCCTACCGCTATCCCTGTACTCACCCGTTTCTATGGAAACAGAAAATTTGGGTTTGTTTTCCGAGGCTGAGGAACTTAACTGCGAGCTCGAGGATTCGAGACGAATTATAAAAACTTTACAAAAATCTCGCGTCGAAAGAAATAAGACAGGCATAGAAAAGCACCTACAACAAGGTAATGAAACTATAGGCGAGAAAACTATTAAATTAGCACGTGAGAAAAACAAGCTTCCAGAGATAATTTCCAAACGTCATCATGAAATGGGGCCGCGTCGTTTTCTGCCAAAGTTAGATGACAAAGTCTGGTCCGTTCCAACATCGCGTTTTTCATTCAATTCCGATGAAACCGTTTCATCTGGCCACGAAAGTGTCGAGGATTCACGCGCACTACTCGCGCGTAAAAGAAGTGTGTTCGCATGGAGCACGTGTGTATTTCCATCGATACTAGTGGATTATCCAGTACGCAAGAGCATGACGTCATTGGGGCGGAGACAAAAACGAGTAAACAGAAACAAAGACATAGAAAGAGACCTGCTCAAGCCTGCTGGGTATACAGAGCTGGGCTGTCCAGTGCAACATCGGCCATCAACAGAGAGACCGACATCTCGAATGCTATACCCCTTACATCATGGTCACTGACTTCACAAAATTATGAAAGGAAGATCTACAAAGGTTAAGCCCGGGAGCATATTAGAGTCGCTGTGCACATGGACAGACATATGATCCTGAGGTCATATCCGGAGTTTATAACCAAGTGTATATTAGTAAAGTGCTAACTCAGTCAGGTTAGTCACTCGAGCTTGATGCTACACAGTGCTGACGAGCCGCAATAACGGCGAAACAGCTGTCCACAGTTGCATTTAAACTTTCGGTTTGGTCTCAATCATGCCATTGTTGCGTTACTTTTTCTACTGACGCAGTTGTCAGCCCTTGCCTCTTATTGTATTCAATGAGGGAGCATGAGAGTTGAAGCCAAACGAGAAAGAGAGAGTTCATTCCTACAGACACTAACGAAAATTTGAGTGCTCTTCGAGAGCGCACGAAAGCCGCTGAAAACGCTAGCCTGCAAGCAAGCTCTCTTAAAGTGGGAAAAGGGGAAGGAGAAAGAAGAAGAGAGAGCTTGCACTCGTGTCTCAGAAGTTTGAATGCCATCCCCAACGATCACCGATGACGTAAATAATCAAAGTTGCACGCGAGGTCCGTTTTGCTCCCCCTTCCCCACTTCAAGGGAGCTTGCTCGAAGGCTATGAAAACGCATGCCAGGCCAAACTAACTGTCGTTCGCGTTTGAACAGGCTTTATCAGTGGCCGTAACTAAAGCTGGTTACAGAGTCAATTATGGAGACATGTAATGTAGTTCTAACTTTTGAATCTGTAAATACTATGGTGTGACCATTCAAATTCCTCTTTGCCAGTACTTTTGCATGGTACCATTTGTTTTTCAATATTTTACAAAATGAAATTTGGAATTTTTCTTGAATTTTGATACTCTTGCAAGTTAATGGAATAAGTTAACTGGGTTTCGTGAGGGTTTCGTGTCATCCATAATAGCTAGCGCTAATACTGGGAATATGATGGTGTTCGAACGAGAGGTGGGGTTTCCATCTCGTCCTAAATCAGTCACTCAAGGCATTCAGTCACACAGGAATTTAGAACAAATGTGCATGCCACGTTCAGAAAGGAAATTTTTCTTGTAGTGAAGTCTCAACTACGTAACCATGATTCTGTTTTCAATTCTTTGTTCTTCTTTTTTCGAAAAGGGGATTGCGGAACCCCTGGAACCCTCTTCCGGCAGGCTACGCCTCTCAGTGATGTTTATGGTCTGCGCAATGACACAAAAATTGAACGTTGATGATACAACGATGATACAGAAATGGATCGTTTCTAATAAAGTAAAACGCACTAAGGAGGCTTTTAAAATGTATCTGAGCGGAAAAGGGCAAGACACAATTTTGTAATGAAAACTGTCCGTCATGTAACGTTTCACGTAACGTGTCTGTTCATCTTCGTTTTTTTTTTTTTCAATTGTCATATGCAGCTTTACTGTACGTTTTTTACACATATTTTTTAAAACTCTGGGACCACTGTAATCCACCGTAGGAAAAAAGATGGCGGCTGTTCATTTCACCACAATACCTTGCGGACCTAACACAGCACATAAGGCACAAAGAAAGCCAAATTTTTACAATATTTGTTCCAGTACTAAGGACAATGTGTAGACTAGGTTTGAAGATTTTATAACTTTTCTTTACATTTTTATGAACGTTGTTAAGGTTTTTGTGCGCTAAGAATTATGGGTAAATGTACCAGTCGCCATCTTTTTTCCTACCGAGGATTGGCTTACCGCTGTTGTGGCATCCCTGCCTAATTAAGCATTTAATATTCTTTGTTTCAGTATACATGTATACTGACAGTATAGACAAATTCGGCTAACGCATTGTTGTACCCAATTCAAACCTTCTGGGAATAAGATGCTTTGTTCACAGTATTTCCATATAATTTCCATGTCAATGCTTCATTGGTATGACGAACAAAGAGTTCTAATCCCAAAAGGTTTGAATTGGGTACAACAATGCGTTAGCCGAATTTGTCTATTTATTATCCTTTTTTTTCTTTTTGTATCATGTAATAGGCGAAGCCAATACAATAAAAATAAAAAAAATTACTTAAAGTAGAGTAGCCTGTGGTACTAATTAAGACTTCCCTAGCAATGATACTGTTGTCACGCGTAATAAACAATGTTGTTCCTGTTAATGGGTATAGTTATAACTTCCTCAGCCTCATCAATCAAGAAGTCATTTTAATAATATGCACTAAAAAAGCGCAGTGAATGAAGAAGACTAAAGATGGTATGTTTCCATTTTTTGTTATTTATGTCCGGTTGTTTTAGGTAAATAATTGTAAATTCTGTTCTCTTGCGCTACGCTTAGCCGCACAGAAATCATTTCCAATGTAACACTCACACGAGTTGGAGGAGGGCCCGCCAGTAATCTTTATTGCTACAAAATGTGTACATATACCAAAGATACAATATAAATATGATGTATTCTAACTAAGATGAAATACATGCTGCGATTGCAGTATATCGTAAACACAATTTGTACATAACTGGTGCGTATAATGATAATAACCTGGGCCAGAAAAATATGCAGATATGAAAAGTAGCCCTGAGGAACAACCTCGTCGTAACAATACTGGTAGGCTTCAATAACGAATGTGAATCAAGGAGTGGTATAAATACCACTCCTGTGCATATGACACGCATACCGTTATGCGTGCCCCAAGGGAAATACATCACTTAATAGTTACTATTCATAGACAAAGCCGAAAAGAACACAATGTGGACTTGCCTGTTATCCCTAAAATGATTGACTGCGAATGACTCTTCTGAATGAATTCAGAAAAAGCCGTCATTCTCGCGTCGCATATGAATGCGTTATGATCTGATAAACGAGAGGGGAAAAGTTATCTTTATCAGTTGCCCACGACAAATTAAAATAGTCCATTTGTGTTTCAAGTATATCGTTCTCGAAATTGACTGATTGAAGAAATTCAGTGACTCGTCTCTACGCCATACGGCATGTTACCTTTGAATTTTACGTTATTTAAACGGAGCGCCAAGATAATCATAGACGAGTAGATCAGCTAACTGGAAAAATGTTGTGCGACGTATCGACCTTTTTACAGATCACGAAGATAAACCTCCCGATTTTGCCGCGCATTGGCGAAAATAAATTTATTCTGGCGTGAAAAAGAAATTGATCCAAATGACACTAGCGATGACATAAATTAAGATTGCTGATACATAATGATTCTTTTGGCTGTATGACATATTTGCAGTGGAACGCGCTCTACTTTGGGACACACTTCTCCTGGTCCCGGCCTGCAAAACGCTCATATAATCTTATAATCTTTGTAATTATCACCTTTATCAAAGAGACACCTCTATCAGGGGGTCACTTCTCCTGGTTGCGATGGCGCCCCCTTTATGCAGGTTCCCCTGTAATATAGAATAAAGCACATAAAGCACCTCATGTAACCACAAAGATTACTTCTTTGCGTGAAACGGTACTTGCAGTAGAAAGCACTTGCGTCCTCTCATGCTTGAAATTTTGAACTTTTCTTTGACCGCAGATCGTTAAATTTAGCGAGACAACGCAAGGAAAATCTTGTTCTATATCCTGTGCCCTACGCGATGACACACAAGTCACGGTTGATTACTCGCGTCTGCCAAACTTGTCGCTTTGTGGGTAGCGGGTGAAAATATCATATTTTCACCGCAACGTTTGAAGTAAAGTTCCTCTTGTAGTCCTTGTACAGACATTGAGTTGTGAGGATCTGCTTTTAAACTGGGAAAACTTGCCACGAAAGTAAGTATAATCCTTTGCGTGTTTTTAAAGCCCAGTAGCCGTGAGAATTCTCGACCATTAGCGAGAAGGCGACATAAGAATTCCGGTAACCTCGTGGTCCAATTAAATTAAGTAGACCGGGGGCGGGAAGTAGACTTCAATTTAGAACCTTTAATACTCGCCTTAAATAAAACTAAACTATATTTTAACATTGGTCTTCTAGCGGCGAATCTTGGTTAAACTGTGTCAAAATACAACCATTTTTTTATTTTAATACCGTCAAAAGTCCAGTAAAAAAATAGATTAGTTTAATGCACGTGGTATCGCCCCTGGGGTCATTTTCGGAAATAGCCGGACATAGCATTTCTAATTTCAAACTTTTCTGGCCGGGGATGCCCTCAGACCTCTCTATAGCGACAAGGTTCAGGTGTTCGACGCTAAATGTGTGCCTCTGTGTGTACTATACAAAAATGTCTAGCTGCGCTCTGGATTCCTAGATTATAGGATTTTATGAAATAACGCAGACTGCAGAAGAAGTTGTCTTAATTTGATTATTTACTCTCAATCGAGGAAGTACTAAGTAAAACGGAGGCGGTACGAATCAGACATTTTTTGACGGGGAATCGCAACTATTATTTAATTTCAAACAAAGAGAAGCTCAGAATTGTGACATCATGACAGCTTCGTATAAAGTCTGAAACTTTGAGTCCAGTCTTCCTGTTTTTATAAGACACGAGCCGTTTCCTTTTCCTAGCAGTGCTTTTTTGATCACAGGAAAAGACATCGATTTAGCTTCCCTGATACCCGGCAACGTTCTTTTTATTTCCGACGGTTTTTCAAAACAAAACAAAAACAGAAAGCTGTTTTTTGTACGTATGATTGTCGATTTGCAAAATACTGCCGGTAAACAGGTACTTCCTGGTTTTCACTACCGACAGACGCATAAGTATAAATAAGCGGAAGAATAAGAATTTGCGTCAAGTAAAAACGGACAACACTGACATAAGCATAAGATTGACCCTTATGCTTGTGCTTACGCTTGTGTCGGGTCTGTTTTTACTGGACATAAGCGCTGTTATGCTTTCGCTTGTTTTTATAACGTGAATCGTTGAAATGCAAATAATTGGAAAAGGTGTTTCTATTCTTTTCACATGGCAATCAGTAATTTCCAGTTCTTTAAGGTGGCCGCCGGCTGTATGATATTTTTAACAGTGCCAAATCAAAATAGACTCAAGCATACAGGTCTGATGAAAAATTATATTTATCATGTTTATATTTTCACTTTCAGGCAGCTAGATAAGTGATGTCTAAACACTGAGTACCTGCATTTCATTGAATTGAGCCGGCGGGTCATTTAAAATAATACAGATAACAATCGCAGTGTATATTTGTTTCCCCGGATTTGTTATAAGCACTGGATCATTTTTAAAATGAAATATTGTTGTTGAATTTTATGTCTGAGGGCAACATTTCTTCCGGATCGGACTATGTTTGTTAGTTTGGTTCCTTCCGAAAAAAAAATAGAGGTGTGATAAGTATTTCAGTAGAAATTCTATTGTTTATTGTGAGTTCCGTACTTCTATAAGATTCTTCTTTATGAGACGAATGCATCGATCGATCGATCTTTTCGCTAGATGGACAATTTTATTCAAAGTCGTATGATGTTTAATTCGCTTTTTTAGCAAACAATTCGGGTCAGACGAATGCTCGGTCGTCCAAGATAAGAAAAAAGGCTACTGAGGCGGTTGCAATAGAAGTGTATCGCCAGAGAATCCGGTGTCTGGACTATATACAATTAAGTGCTATTATTTTTTTGTTTTCCCTGCGCTGCTTTAGAGACAAACACCGAAATGCAAGTTTAATACTAAAAAAAGCATACTGAGAAAGGGCAGTTGTCGGCTGTTTACACTGATTTATGTCAATAAGCTATATCTGCTAAAGGGAAGAGGATGAGGCCGGGAGGGGGAAGTGCCTTGTACTGTAGAAAAATAACGGGAAGACGCGATACAGTTACCGAAAATTAATCAGACGTTTGGCAGTGGAATGGAGGTAACACCATCGGTACGAGTTGTATGTTGGGAATATCAATTAAGTGTCACCAAGATTCAATTTTCTCCTGCTAATGCAAGACTTGAAATAACTTCATTTAAATAAAAAAAAAAAATAAAAGTGCAGATGATTCCGGATAACTCTAATCGTTATGGGAAACACAATTAAACTGTTCGAGTATAAACGAATTAGTTCAAATGCGATTTAAAGGGGTTATAGGATTACACTGTGATCGTGTTCTGGAAATTATTTACCCAACTTTCCTTGATCGTTGACTTAATGGGAAAAACGTTTTTATGAATAAAGCTTTTTCAAGTGTTTGCTAGAAATAAAGGCTAATACATTTCCGGTTTGTTCCAACATTGCATTTGTCTTGGTAAATATTTTGAACGCATATATTTTGCAGTGACACCCAATGGTTGCTAATTTAGTATAAATGATTTGCTAAGTTGTCACCTAGCTGGGAAAATACTGCCTGTACTACGAATTACTTTAAAGCAATAACTTCTTTTCAGCCACTGACTTTTTGCATTCATTTGCAGCGAAGCAATTATCACACTGACTTGCAATCAGATGTTTACGAATGCTGTCGACCCAATTTTCAATGTTTTCCTTTTTAAACCAATCAGATTCGTCCTCTCATACGCACTTGCAAATGAGCTTTTCGAAACCCTCCCTGATTTGCAATGATGACTTGAAAACGGCGGAGTACAAAGGGGAAGTATCAAACTTCAGCTGCATTTTCGGGCCGTTTTGAGCCGGCAGAAACCAAAACCCACTGAAAGTCAACAGCGCAGTATTTTGCGATTTTCACATCAGAAATCGAAATTAGTCTGCGCTGTGGAAACGCTGCGAGCAACTGATCTGCAGAATCAAAACAGCGCTTCTTGCAATGGACACGTCTAGTGGATTTGATCACCAAGTAAGTCTTACGTGTGTTTACTAAACTTAAAACACAGAGGCTGTTAGATTTTTAGGTTCGTGCGTGTGAGCTATGGCTCTGATTTCGCTTAAGATGATATTGTGCTTCATTGAAGGTTGAACTCTTCGGATGTCGATTTTTAATATATTAATGGATAAGAGTCGTTTGCGCTTTAAATAATAAAGACAGTCTAACTTTTCTTATGTTTTTACCTGAAAATATGGTCAGAAAGCTTTAGATTTGAAGCCGCAGTTCCAATTGTTTGTCTGCCATACGGTGATGTTTCACAGCACTGAAGGGCCGGGTCTTCAATACTCCGACCACCTACAGCTGTGCAAAATTCACCCTCGTTCTAGTCGAAACTCATGACCATTAACAAGACTTATCATTTAATGTGTTATCCTCGAGAAGAGTGAAGTAGCTTTAAAAGACCTTTCTGCGTTCGTTTTAATGCTGCGAAATAAATGTGCAACCCAGTAAATCAAACCGGCTTATAATTCAGACTAAAATTCAAATTATTGCTTTACCCACATATAGGCGAAATTAATTTCGAAAGCCGGGTAAATTGAAGTCAGTTTTTTTCATGTTATTCAGAATAGTTCGATGTGGTCAAAGCGATTCAATCACTTAAACTTTGAAATATTCCGAGGTGATCTGTGTTTGTTGACAAACGTGTTAGATGCTGCGAGAGAAACAATCGCTGTTTGCTCTTTTTTCAAGCATATTAATACAGTTTGGAAAGGAAATGAAGAAATGTTTTTCCTTCTACGTTTATTTTCGTATCATCTGCGTTGTCCGGCGATAAAATTAAGCTGGGACGGAAAGTCCGATTGTCAACTGAAAACAAAATGTAATTATCCTCCGAGAAGGCAAGTCATTAAATTCTAAGCAATATATTCCATTTGTTGTATTGACTTCAGTCATACGCCAGAGGACAGTTTGCATCGAATCTGAATTGCAAATGTATGTCAATATTTAGAGTTTCTTTCTGATTTTAATGGTTGTCCCGGGAAACTGAAATGGTCACCTAGAAGTGCTTTCTAATATAAGGAAAATATAACAAAGAAAAATATTTGAAAACACGAAGACATGTCCTTGAAAAACGATAAATAAAAACTAAAATAATAGTGCTGTAAGAGTCAAATCGAAGAATCGTGCACGTTCGAGCTTTACTGCCCAAGGCAAAAGTTGTGCACTTAAATTAAATGATAAATCTTATATTTCAAGTGACGTCCTCTTTTTGTGATATATTAAGGTCCACTCGTGACAGAACTATCACAAACACCTTTTATTCTTTCTTTGGTAACATGATCGTTTTGAAATTCACCTGTCATTCTTGGTGCATAACGAGTTGCAATTGTCCGCACGAAAGTTTTGACTTTGTTCTGGGAAGAGCTAAGTGGAAACAGGTGGAGTTAAAAAAAATGTAAATAAATGTGAATGACAACTGCTTTGGTTAAACTGAACGGAATATTTTATCGATTTCTCATTTGGAAACCAACTTTGCAATTCCAGCCGATCATGTCCAGTTTCTCGGTTCTATCACGAAAGTATTAAAAACAAATATATATTGTGTACAGAAAAAAATAGCGTTTAAGTATTTTAATGGCAAAAAATTAGACCATAACATTGACGACTGTTTTTTAAAAAGGCGTCGATAGCTTGTTTGGAATAAGTTTTACTTTGCAAGGCGTTTCTTGGTTAATAAATTAAAGAACCAAACAAATGAATACTCGCGCTTGGGTCTGTAAAACTGAACAAGCAAACTTTTTCCAGTTTCTATTTGTTAAAAAGGTGATGTTACACGGGACGATTCGCGACGACGATTTTAAGCGCAACAAAATTAACGACAGGTATGTTACACGAAACAACATGAGTAAAATTCGTGTTTTTGCCTTTCAAGTTGTCGAAGCTGATTCAAAAACTTCGCAACGCAAAAATTGCGAAGAAGATCGTTCGCGCACCCATGTTGCGCTAAAAATCGTCACTGCGAATCGTCCCGTGTAGCATCACCTTAAAAGGAAAATTTAATGTGCGTGTGAAGCGATAAAGATTCAGTATGCCAAAAAAATTTAATTACTTTTTCAGTTGAAAAATTGTAATTCTGTAGCACTAAATTTCAATTTAATATTAAGCTGAAGATAAAAGCACAACTCTGGTCAATGCTTTACGACAGAAAGAACGAAATCATGCAAAAATTGCGCGGGAACAAAATAAACTCAGCTCGTTCCGGCAAAAATTTTATTTTAAATATCCTAAATTATTTTTCTTCGAGCGAAAAGAAAAGCCTCGCTTTTCAATTACCGTAAGTTCGTTGCAGTAAACAGGATAACACTCCAAGGTGTTAATTTAAACTTCCTTTTCTTTGGCCTTTTTATGATTCATTGGTAACAAAAGAAACGGCCAGTCTACAAAGCGTGAACGCCTCAAGCGGCCGGGAGCGATGCCGGAGAGGTGGCTGTATTCGCAGGCTACACAACATGAAGACAAAAATGGATTTTAAGAAACCAGCGGCCTTGTCAATAGAACATCTCGTAAGTTTTCTAAATTTGTCATTTTGGTACGGAAAGAAAAACCATCGATTCTGCCGGAAAGAATACCGTTATACCTTGCTTAGAAGCGAAGATATAGGTCAGTAAATTTTTACGTTTTTATGGCGGTACACAATCTTGCATGCCGCCATATAAACATCTTTCTACATTTACTGACCTCTATCTCCGCTTCTTAGCAAGGTATAAGGCTCAGATTTACAAGGTTTTCTAATTAAAAGGTGCTTTTTCCAACAGCATCGATATGATGTTTTGCCGTTTGCGGTCCAAGCTAAAATAAAAAATATATAACAACTACAAGGTACTGTAGTTCATTCAAATAGATTGTGAAGTTAATTTCTCAGTAAAATCAACAATGCATTATTCAGTTCTTGCTGCTAAAACTTTGCCCGGATTTACTCGAAATAGAAAATCACCACCTTCAATGAATGCGATATTTGCAGTCTCAGCTGCGCCTTCTGCAGCAGTTCTCTTGGTTAGTCCTTGGTGCAGAAGGAAGCTAAGATCATAAATTCGTGCCCGACTTCACAGTATTCAAGTGGTTTATATATCAACGGCAAGTAAAAACATAGAACATACGACTTAAAAAAGGCTAAATAAAGGTCTAAATTTATGCCGAAATTCTTGAATTTTAAATGAACGCGGATATTAGGGGAGAAAGACAACGCTTCTTAAGTCAATTCATGAGGTTTTTGAGCAGCAATTTAATATAAGTTTTGGAGACTTAGGAAATGAACAAAAGTTTAGTTTAGAATTAAGACAATCAAATCGAGCATGAAAACTGTGACCGAAAAGGAATCAGCAGATATGTCAACGGTTTTGTGAGCTGGAGTTAAAAAAGTCTCATTTTAGGCCAACGCCTTCTGGAGCAAATGTCAAATTCTGATACGCGTCCACGAAAAAAGGAAGACCGAAGTTGTAGTGTTTTGAGTAGGAAGAATACCTATAACAACAGTAAATTTTCTCCATTTTGAAAAGGATTTATTTCGCGAAACCAGATATTTTCGCGATTTCTTATGCGTAAAAAAAAATAATAAAAATAAACCAATTCAAGGGTTTTTTTTTAAAGAAAAAGCAATCATTTTATTCACACAACTTTCATCTTTTTCAGTGGCCGTGAAACTAACTTTGGTGCTAGCAGTAGTGGTTGGGGTGGCCTCGGCCCTAGCTGCCGCGTTATTGGCCGTGCTGTGCAAGTGCTGCTGGGTATGGTGGCGTTACCGCAGAGTGCATCGCAGGCGCAGCCCTTCTCAAGAGACTTACGTCATACACCAAAAGGGCAAATGGCCGGCGGGAATTACTTATCAGACATACGAAAACGGCTCTGTGGCTGATTATGATAGCATATCCAGTGGAGAGGAACCTTATATTGTTGAAACACCCGCAGACTTCGGTAAACTTCAGTTCTGGCTTGATTACAACAAGGACGAAGATGTCTTGATTATAGGTCTTGTTCAGGCAAAGGGCATCATTTGCAAAACAAATGTACAAACATCGTATGTTCATCCTAGCATACAGCTCTGCAAAGAAGAGAAAATACTAGATGAAAGAGAAATTGAAAAACAAAAAATGACGTTTGAACCGCAATGGAACGAAGAAGTGTTGTTTTCGTTAGACGGAAACCCAATTGAAAAACTTTCGTTTTGCATACGGCTGATCGAACTGGACTCGTTTTCAAACTCGCATGTGATTGGTCAAGTAATGCTTTCGCTGGGCGAGGTGGAGTTTGGGGAGCCGCAGCCCAAGTGGTACGACATCGCTGGCACAGAAAAGGTAAAAACGAAATAATCTGTTGAAAACGAAACGTATTTCAGAATGACTGCAATACGTTACGACCGCAACTTATCTTCTCGATTTTCGACTTAACTTATATCATTCTGGATAATGAAAACCGCGACAAATTAACATTGACACCTTACACTGTAAGTTTGATTGTGTACCCCTTGTGGGACACCTGTGGCAAAGGCCTTAAAGACAGAATACAGAGGTTGCAATCTCGTGCGGCCAGAGTAATTACCGGTGCGAGCTATGAGACCCGTTCAAGGGATGTAATCAAGTGTTTAGACTGGAAAACTCTCCAAGATAGGCGAACTCAAATTAAATCAACCTTAATGTATAAAACAATGAATAATCAAACTGCTCCATATTTAAGAGAGTCCTTTACAAGACTATCTGAAAATCAAACTCAATATAATCTACGAAATCTTGATACAGACCTGGTACTTCCAAGGCCGAAAACCAACTATCTAAAGCGTAGTTTCAAATATAGCGGTGCTATGCTCTGGAACAGCCTACCGATTGAGGCTAAAAAGGCAAACACACTATCTCAGTTTAAACGTAGTGTAGCCTCTATGCCTGCCACTGAGTTATGCTGAATATTTTCTCTTAATTGTAAATTGTTTTTATTTTATTTTGTAATATACATATTTGTTAAACGCCCCGCTTGGAAATCAGCTATTGTATATAGTTGTAGTGGCTAGCGTTGTAAAATAAAGTGTATGTTGTTGTTGTTGTTGTACCTACACGTGGTGAGTCATCGTGGGCGAGTGTAACGTCACCGTGGACGAGTGAAGTTGTGGACAAGATGACTCTAGGGCGACATAATCGGTGACCTTAGCCGTGAACAGAGAACAGCGTCTTCTTTCACCCAAACACGCGACTCCGATCCGTGCGAAACAAGACAAATTTCCCCTTCAACAAAACACAAAAAATGTCCCTGGAAAATCACGGCTATGACGATCTAAGAAATATGAAATGATTACGACTGCGACTCATTTTATATTTCTTACATCTGTCGGCGGGAAAAGGTTTTTGCCGGGTCCAATGACGATCTAAACTACAGTATTTTTTTATACAACTTTCTAAACTGCCTGTTGATTTCTTTTTTTAACTCAGATGCCAAGCCATGAGTACGTTGGTGAGCTGCTCCTTTCTTTAAACTATTTTCCCACCACGCAACGTCTCACGATCGTGATTCTAAAGGCGCGAAACTTGAAAATAGAGTCTACATCCGGGTTATGGGGTAAGTTTGGAATTAGCATACACATGCGCGAGCCCGAGGGGCTCGCTCGTTGACCCCGTTCACGCTCACGCATCTCAAAAGTGGCTGTTATGCAAGCTAGTTTGCTGTCTCCAATGGATCCACCACAGAAATGAGTGTTCGTATTGTAGAGGTAGAGTTAATGCGAATTTTAGTCTCCTTGGGACCAAGTGAACAGTCCCGGTAAAAGGTGTCCATCCATTAGGAGAAATTCATATAAATATCTGTTTGACACTAAGACCAGAATTTCTTATTCAGTCAAGATTTAAAGTTTTTAGGAAAGGTTGTTTTTTTCGTTTTCAGCCAAAATATTGAAACGCGCTTATGGTAAGAAATAATTGATTTTGATAAAAGCAACAGGATAGTACGATTACCACGTGCTCAAGATAAAACTAGAGAGCCTATAGCATGCTCATATAATTTTTTTTTTTTCTCGCAGGCCCAGCTGTCAAAGTTTTCCTTATGTTGAACAAAACCAGATTGGGAAGAAAGCGAACAGCCATGCAAAAAAAGACCGTAAACCCAGTCTACAACGAAGCCTTTACATTCAAAGTTACTTCGGACACGCTACAAAAAGTTACCTTCAAGGTTCTTATCGTCAACAAGCATTCACACGGTTCTGATCAAATGGTCGGTCACGTACTTCTTGGACAAATGGTGACCGGAAGTGGGTTTTCACACTGGAATCACATGTTAGCCTCGTTGCGAAAACCAATCGCCATGTGGCATCCTATAGTTCCTGGCACGTGAAGCAGTGCTGTGCACGTGACTTGTGAGCGAAAAAGTATTTATTCCAGGGATGTTTATTTAATAATTGTATTGGTGTATATCTCATCATATTTATAATTAGTAGTAAAATTGTAAATATTATTCCGAATACTTGAATATAAAACAAGATTTTATTTAAAATACGGCCATCCGAACACAATCTTACAGAAGAAAGGATTAGGTATTGTCATGTTAAATGTAAAGCAGGAATTAACAAAAAAAACTAAATCATGGTTTAACGTTTTATTAAAACTTATAAAATCTTAAAGTTTTTAAACTTTAAGTAACCACGTTCCGGATGTTCGGATCGCTTTATATTTTTTAAAGGCCTATATTTTTAACTTTAACATGAACTAAAGCTCGTACCGTACCACGACGCTTCGTTTCATTTGTGTGCACTTTATTTAAGGATAAGAACCGAACGATTTCAGGAATAAGGTCTGAAACTGGGCAACAATATTCAAATAGTTTTGTCTGAAATAGGGTAAGGAATTTGAGCTGTGATTCGAAGGCCACAGGTTTGTCAGTCGCAAGAATGTGAAGTGTCACCCGATTTATTTGCTTAAATATTTATTTTGATAAACGTCAGGGATTCTAAATTAATCCTTAATTGAAATTAATTGTTATGGTCCCGTGTTCACGGGCTTTTGAGCGATGAAAAGGAAGACCCTGGTGGCTTCTAAGTACAAGAAAAAAAGAGGGAGGGGAAGGGCGATTGTATTTGTAATTCGTAGTCAGAAATAGCGGAGCTGGATAAAGGTGGGAAATAAAGGGTTTGTAAGAAGCTTTGTATTTGTAATTCGAGGTCAGAAATAGCGGAGCTGGATATAGGTGGGAAACAAAGGGTTTGTCGAAAGATTTTGAGTAAACTGTTGTCGGGCGATCCCGAGCGCGGGTTAGACTTACGATTGTTTGGAATGTTTGTTAAAAAGCCGCGCGAATTTGAAAGTTAAATATAAGGGCCTGGCTAAACTGGGAACATTGTTGCGGAAACATTGTTAATTCCAAGTGGCTAAACTGGGAGACATCTGTCTTGAAAGCCGAAAATTTGCGTCCGGGAAGCAATAATAGATTTGATATGATTCAATAACATTTTCTTGCGTACGGGAAGCAACATTTGGGTCCTCAACAAATGTTTCTTGCGCGGCTAAATTGGCAAACATTTGCGTCCGAAACAATGTTTCCTAGTTTAACCATGCCCTAAAAATGACGAGTTAGTACTTAGGGGCCTTGTATCAAGGCTGAAAGAATTAGGGATTTATAAACTTATCATGTCAGTGGCTTGTGAGTATCTGAACTCTTCTATGTCCACTCCCGACGGGAGTTAATTCATCGTGGGGTAATCCAAGATAATAGTTAGTCAATGGCCGCAGGCAATTGATGAGATTATAAATTCTGTAAGACAGAGTAAATCATTTTGAGGTCTTGTATCAAGTCCGTTCAGTTGTGAAGACACAAAAAAACGAGTCTAATGCAAAGCAATAAAAGAATGGCCTCGCTTGTTAAATGTTGCTTTGATTCCTTGTCAGATGTGAAGGCGAATACAGCTGCAAAGCCCCTGTGCTGCTTTCACGACCTTTCAGAGCGCATACAAGAGAAACGAGGTTTAAAGGGACACTGTCCCGCCGAAATAACAAAATTTCGCTTAGCTTATATCCATGTTATATCAATGTTATATCGCCAAACGCCACCACATATACAACTAAATTGGATAAAGAGATTCTATAGAGCAAAACAGAAGCAGCAATAAGGAGATAAAGTGCCGGATTACAAGGATGGAAGTGGATTACAGTTCATCAAATTTGATTTCGTGACAGGCGGTCAAGAAATCAAAATTGTCATTGATCATGTCCTTTCTCCTCAGAGGCATCATGGCGCCATACAATATGTCAGTGGGCCATTTTTTCGTACTATTTCAAGATTATAAACCAAGCTTAAAGAAAGCTCTGGACACTGTCATGAAAACACGATATGCCAGCCGAGACTGAGCAATTTATTCAGTTTGCATTGAGCTTCCTTTTCAGGCAACGGTCACACGTAGCATTGCATGCATACAAACAACAAAGGTAAAAAATAAAAGAGAAAAGTTATTGATGTTGACAACTTCACTCACATAAAATATAAAACTGGCGAAAAGTTCGTCTTGCACAGACAACGTAATCTGAAATCACAACATACGTGTATCCTGGTTTTCATTAACGAACGCTAACGTCTAAAACATCTGAATGTTATGTCCAATCAAAACGTATTTTACTATAGATAACAAGCACTTGCATAGCGCAACCCTGGATTATTAAAGCCATTGGGATCCGCATAACCAACAAATATTTACTGGCCTTTTTCGAACGAATAACGAGTCTCTCAGATACAAGAAATTTCCGCTTAAAGTGAACACAGTTTTCGACCCCAACCGCCGATTTTTCTGTTAACTGAACCTAGTCGGATGTAAGCAAAAACGATATTCCAACCAAAGAATATCAAATCACGTGAATTGTTACAACATACACGTATGTTTGTCTTCTCTTTTGTTTTCAGTAATCTGACAGTATAGAAACAGCCTTCCACCTCCTATATAATACCAGTATTATGATGCTGACTCCTGAAGTTCGTTACATCCTAAATTTTTCAGATTAGAGCGACGAGTGTACTAAAACCAAAACCAAAGTAATTATTCTGACCAATCACAAACACGCAGGTAATGCAATGAACCAATCAGAACTCTAAGCTAATACATGTAGCGGGCGCTAAGCGCGGGAAAACGCGTGCAAGTAAATAAAGGTGCTGTTACACAAGGCAACTCTTGTAACTTGCAAGGCAATGGTGAACGCTGACGAGAGTCTTTTCGAGACAATTTGCGGATGAAATTGCGCATGTAATACTCCTCTTTGCAACTTGCCGTCTTGCAACGAAGAATTGCGTTGCGATTTGCAGAATAAGTTGAACAGTTTTCTACTTTTCGCAGCGTTGCGATATAAGTTGCGCTCGTGTAACATGTAATCTGCACATTGTCTCGCCATGCTCTCGTCAGCGTTACGTTGCAAGTTGCTGATTGAAAGATGATTTGATTGGTTGAGAAAGTGACGCGAGAATTTTTTTAACCAATCACAAACCGTAGCAATGCAAAACCAAAGCAATTACGAAATTGCTTTCGACACTCAATTGAAAACACTTCTATCCCGCCAGCACCCAGACATCTCCTATTTCTTTACTTCGAAAGAAATACAGTAGAATCCCGATAACTCGAACCTCCAGGGGAGAGGGAAATTTGGTTCGAGATATCGAAGGTTCGAGTTATCAAGGGTAAATTTGCAAGCAATCTTTAGCCAAGGGGAAAAAGGGTTCGAGTTAGCAAGAGGTTCGAGTTATCGAGGGTTCGAGTTATCGGAATTCTACTGTAGCTAGAAATGTCTGCAGCAGACGAGATATAACCAGAGAATTGTTGAAACCGGAAGGATTGTAAATCCCGGGTTGCGCTTTGAACAACAAGGATCACAAATAGCTTTTTGAACTGTCCTGTACAGAATAGTCTTTAAGTGCCTTAATCATGTCCTTTCTGCTCAGAGGCATCATGGCGCCGTACGATATGTCAGTGGGCCATGTAAACAGTGAATGTAACACCCTGAAATCACCTGATTCTGGGTTCACAAAGTAAAAGTCTGCTTTGCGCTGGCCATCCGCGCAGGTGCTGAAGTCAAGGATAACGATGGTTTGATTAATACAGGTCACGTACGGCCGAGTGATCTTAGCTTCTTCCAGCATCACAGGATCCTGTGCTACAAGGCTCGGCCCTACTGGAAGTGCCGCACTTAAACCTGCGGTCTCTACGCCGTCGCATCTTCCATCCACACTGCAACCGTTGGACGTCAAATAAAGACAAGATCCCTCCTCTGATTGTCCTTTTAACATGTACAACTTATTGACCTGAATTTTGATGACCTGCCAATCATCTGTCACTGGATCGTAAACCTCGCAGTCAGTTGGAGTGATTTCTTCGCCTCGCTCTCCACCAATCACAAAGATCTTGTTATTGTGGACAAACGCAAACGCGCTGGATCGAGGCTGGTGCATGGACTTCACATATGACCAGCAGTCCTTCTGTGGATCATACCTTTCAACCGTCTTCAAACACTCCCTATGAGCCGACCCATCTGTGCCTCCAAACACAAAGATATACTTATCCTTGAAGTTTACCGCAGTAAGCTCGTACCGCGGCTCACACATATCTGCCACCGATGCCCATGTCTGCCTCTCAACATCATAACGCTGGACTGTCTTGACTTCTGCAACCTCCTGCATGGACATTCCACCAATCAGGTAGATATACCTACCCATGGTCACAGCGGCGCAGTCGAAGGTCATGGGTGCGCACGGCTCTATGTCAGTAGTTGGAGCCACGCAAGGAGTCGGTAGAAGATGGCGTGCAGTGAGAGGATTTCTGTGGAAAGCTAGCTTAGGATTGTTCCAAGGAACTTGTACATACAGCCCAGAGTTGGTATAAATCAGAGGTGTGCCATTGGCCAACATTGATTTGTTATGAGGAATGCGAGCAATGAGAGACCAGGGTCCTGCAAAGGGAAGCCAGTAACACAGATTGTAAGAGTGCGTGTAATGCAGTCTGTGCGTTAAACCAAATAGCACTACATTGTGGAAATGCGCGGTCTTGTGAACATCCTCCACTGAAACATCATCCTTCAGTTTGTACCCGGAGAGGTTAAACAACTCGTCGATGTTCTGATCAGCAGCAAGTTTCTTGAGATACAGATCGGGAATGCTGCTTACGTGGATGAGATTCACAAGTCTCTTAAACGACTCTTGTCTCTCCTCCGCCGAGTGTTTGTACCAGCGAATTAAAGATTCCAGCATTTGTGCTTCACTGGACACAATATCGTCATTGGACAGAAACCATCTCACATCTTGGTCTGTGATCTCAAGGAATTCAGTAGAGAGCGCAATACTCCAGTAATGATTACACACCAAATTCAACATTTCCTGGTAAATCTCATCAAGGCAAACAAAACTTCTAACAAGAGAATATATCCACCAGAAGTTTGTTAACGTCGCGGAATCCTTTACAAAGTCAATTATCCGTCTTTTCAAGTGCTCTATCAACAGATAATCACTGGCTTGGAGCAAGCTCCTCGCATTGTCAAAAGTAATGCAAATCTCTCCACTGTAGACGAAATTCAATAACTCTTCAACAATTGCCTCATCTATAACACCAAAATCAACATTGCTCTCGTAAACCTCTTTCATTTCAGATCTGAATAGCCCTTTAAAATAACAGCTTACGGCCGCAAGTATATTCTTATGAACCGGAACAACTCTGCCACTACAAGTTGTCAGTGTGAGATCACAATACAATCCCTCGACCCGAAAGGCTAACAGTGTACTCAAAAGAGCTGCTTGGTTATGCGAATTAAATCTTGTTTTCAATTTAGAAGCGGATCCTTTGTTTCCATCTGTATTTTCTACATGTTGGTTCAATAAATCTTGTACGCCCATAACCTCTGCCACATAACGCATTAGTGCGGTATTTTGATGATCCAATTTACATTTGCCTGTGTATAAGAGGTTAAGGATATTGTCCATAGTTCTTGGGTCAACTTTTTCAAAATCATGACAAATATCTTGAGATGAATCATTTTTAGAAAACAGTTCCTTAAAGAAACTAGAACTGGAAGCCAACACATTTTTATGCGCTGGAAAATCCTTGCCATTCACTTTTATGATGAAGTCGGTAAAAAGGCTGTCATGTCTGAAGCTGTTTAGAGTTTCCAGCAAGAACCGTTGATAGAAAGCCTCCACAGATTCAGGCTCCTCGTTGTCTTCTGCTCTTGATTCTGGAGCATTGTCTTCATCACTGGCTACTAAAGATAAATCCACGTTACTTGGATGTACTGGTTCTAAAGGAGGATCCTGTTCTGCGGCTGATGTGCACTTACATTTTGACAAAATGCCGCCCATTTCAGTCACAACAAAAAAACTGACTTACTTTCTAGTTTCATGCCACAAAACAACGTTTTTGTCACACAATGTAGCCTTTTTTGTCACACAACACCACACATGTCACCCTAGGTCAAGTCCATTCTCCATGTAGCATGTGCTTCACTTGGAAAGAGAGGAAATGTCCCCACTTGATAGCCTTTGTTGTACAAAGTAAGCTGGAAACGGGAAAAAGCAAGAAAATATCACTCAATAAATGTGCAGTAGTGTTAAGACATAACATGCTGGCAAGTGCTCTCAAAATTAAGTTTACAACACTGCTTTTAACCCTTTAACGTCACAAGAGTTTCAAAAATCAAAATTCAAGAAAAATCCCAAATTTCATTTTGTAAAATATTGAAAAACAAATGGTATGATGTAAAAGTACTGCTGAAGAGGTTTCATTTGAATGGTCACACCAAAGGATTTCATCAACCGACTCAAAAGTTAGAACAAATGGTACGGTGTAAAAGTACTGCTGAAGAGGTTTCATTTGAATGGTCACACCAAAGGATTTCATCAACCGACTCAAAAGTTCGAACAAATGGTACCATGCAAAAGTACTGCTGAAGAGGTTTCATTTGAATGGTCACACCAAAGGATTTCATCAACCGACTCAAAAGTTAGAACAAATGGTACCATGTAAAAGTACTGCTGAAGAGGTTTCATTTGAATGGTCACACCATAGGATTTCATCAACAGACTCAAAAGTTAGAACAAATGGTACCATGCAAAAGTACTGCTGAAGAGGTTTCATTTGAATGGTCACACCAAAGGATTTCATCAACAGACTCAAAAGTTAGAACAAATGGTACCATGTAAAAGTACTGCTGAAGAGGTTTCATTTGAATAGTCACACCATAGGATTTCGTCCACAGACTCAAAAGTTAGAACAAATGGTACCATGCAAACGTACTGCTGAAGAGGTTTCATTTGAATGGTCACACCATAGGATTTCGTCCACAGACTCAAAAGTTAGAACAAATGGTACCATGTAAAAGTACTGCTGAAGAGGTTTCATTTGAATGGTCACACCAAAGGATTTCATCAACAGACTCAAAAGTTAGAACAAATGGTACCATGTAAAAGTACTGCTGAAGAGGTTTCATTTGAATGGTCACACCAAAGGATTTCATCAACCGACTCAAAAGTTAGAACAAATGGTACCATGCAAAAGTACTGCTGAAGAGGTTTCATTTGAATGGTCACACCAAAGGATTTCATCAACCGACTCAAAAGTTAGAACAAATGGTACCATGTAAAAGTACTGCTGAAGAGGTTTCATTTGAATGGTCACACCATAGGATTTCATCAACAGACTCAAAAGTTAGAACAAATGGTACCATGCAAAAGTACTGCTGAAGAGGTTTCATTTGAATGGTCACACCAAAGGATTTCATCAATAGACTCAAAAGTTAGAACAAATGGTACCATGCAAACGTACTGCTGAAGAGGTTTCATTTGAATGGTCACACCATAGGATTTCGTCCACAGACTCAAAAGTTAGAACAAATGGTACCATGCAAAAGTACTGCTGAAGAGGTTTCATTTGAATGGTCACACCATAGGATTTCGTCCACAGACTCAAAAGTTAGAACAAATGGTACCATGTAAAAGTACTGCTGAAGAGGTTTCATTTGAATGGTCACACCAAAGGATTTCATCAACAGACTCAAAAGTTAGAATAAATGGTACCATGCAAAAGTACTGCTGAAGAGGTTTCATTTGAATGGTCACACCAAAGGATTTCGTCCACAGACTCAAAAGTTAGAACAAATGGTACCATGCAAACGTACTGCTGAAGAGGTTTCATTTGAATGGTCACACCATAGGATTTCGTCCACAGACTCAAAAGTTAGAACAAATGGTACCATGCAAAAGTACTGCTGAAGAGGTTTCATTTGAATGGTCACACCAAAGGATTTCATCAACAGACTCAAAAGTTAGAATAAATGGTACCATGCAAACGTACTGCTGAAGAGGTTTCATTTGAATGGTCACACCAAAGGATTTCATCAACCGACTCAAAAGTTAGAACAGTCAGTTAGAAGTCAGCAGTACGTTTGCATGGTACCATTTATTCTAACTTTTGAGTCTGTTGATGAAATCCTTTGGTGTGACCATTCAAATGAAACCTCTTCAGCAGTACTTTTGCATGGTACCATTTGTTCTAACTTTTGAGTCTGTGGACGAAATCCTATGGTGTGACCATTCAAATGAAACCTCTTCAGCAGTACGTTTGCATGGTACCATTTGTTCTAACTTTTGAGTCTGTGGACGAAATCCTATGGTGTGACTATTCAAATGAAACCTCTTCAGCAGTACTTTTACATGGTACCATTTGTTCTAACTTTTGAGTCTGTTGATGAAATCCTTTGGTGTGACCATTCAAATGAAACCTCTTCAGCAGTACTTTTACATGGTACCATTTGTTCTAACTTTTGAGTCTGTGGACGAAATCCTATTGTGTGACCATTCAAATGAAACCTCTTCAGCAGTACGTTTGCATGGTACCATTTGTTCTAACTTTTGAGTCTGGACGAAATCCTATGGTGTGACTATTCAAATGAAACCTCTTCAGCAGTACGTTTGCATGGTACCATTTATTCTAACTTTTGAGTCTGTTGATGAAATCCTTTGGTGTGACCATTCAAATGAAACCTCTTCAGCAGTACTTTTACATGGTACCATTTGTTCTAACTTTTGAGTCTGTGGACAAAATCCTATGGTGTGACCATTTCAAATGAAACCTCTTCAGCAGTACTTTTGCATGGTACCATTTGTTCTAACTTTTGAGTCGGTTGATGAAATCCTTTGGTGTGACCATTCAAATGAAACCTCTTCAGCAGTACTTTTGCATGGTACCATTTGTTCTAACTTTTGAGTCGGTTGATGAAATCCTTTGGTGTGACCATTCAAATGAAACCCTTTCAGCAGTACGTTTGCATGGTACCATTTGTTCTAACTTTTGAGTCTATTGATGAAATCCTATGGTGTGACCATTCAAATGAAACCTCTTCAGCAGTACTTTTACATGGTACCATTTGTTCTAACTTTTGAGTCTGTTGACAAAATCCTATGGTGTGACCATTCAAATGAAACCTCTTCAGCAATACTTTTGCATGGTACCATTTGTTCTAACTTTTGAGTCTGTTGATGAAATCCTTTGGTGTGACCATTCAAATGAAACCTCTTCAGCAGTACGTTTGCATGGTACCATTTATTCTAACTTTTGAGTCTGTTGATGAAATCCTTTGGTGTGACCATTCAAATGAAACCTCTTCAGCAGTACTTTTACATGGTACCATTTGTTCTAACTTTTGAGTCTGTTGACAAAATCCTATGGTGTGACCATTCAAATGAAACCTCTTCAGCAGTACTTTTGCATGGTACCATTTGTTCTAACTTTTGAGTCTGTTGATGAAATCCTTTGGTGTGACCATTCAAATGAAACCTCTTCAGCAGTACGTTTGCATGGTACCATTTATTCTAACTTTTGAGTCTGTTGATGAAATCCTTTGGTGTGACCATTCAAATGAAACCTCTTCAGCAGTACTTTTGCATGGTACCATTTGTTCTAACTTTTGAGTCTGTGGACGAAATCCTATGGTGTGACCATTCAAATGAAACCTCTTCAGCAGTACTTTTGCATGGTACCATTTGTTCTAACTTTTGAGTCGGTTGATGAAATCCTTTGGTGTGACCATTCAAATGAAACCCTTTCAGCAGTACGTTTGCATGGTACCATTTGTTCTAACTTTTGAGTCTATTGATGAAATCCTATGGTGTGACCATTCAAATGAAACCTCTTCAGCAGTACTTTTACATGGTACCATTTGTTCTAACTTTTGAGTCGGTTGATGAAATCCTTTGGTGTTATGCAATGGTATTATGCAAAAGAGATTTCATTTGAATGGTCACACCATAGGATTTCATCAATAGACTCAAAAGTTAGAACAAATGGTACCATGCAAAAGTACTGCTGAAGAGGTTTCATTTGAATGGTCACACCATAGGGTTTTGTCCACAGACTCAAAAGTTAGAACTGCACTACATGTCTCCATAACTGACTCTGGGAATTTGAAAGGGTTAAACCTTCCTTGTGAGGATCCTATTCCCATACTATGGCTAATGCCCTGTGGGAAATTGATGGGTTTATCTCGGCAATAGAATTTACAACAGTGTTCATTCTGTGATTTCTTGTTTGTATCATTTGTTGCTGAACTCAGATGAATTAAAATTCACAAAACTTTATAAAGCTTTATTCATGGAAGCTTTATTTGTTGTAAGAAAGCAAATGTTTCAAACATCACTCGCAATGAATATTGGAAAACTCAGCCAATGATTCGATTCACACGATTTGTTGATGACAAACTCAAAGATATTTGCTTAAAAGAAAAGTACAAATGCCTTGAATCTTGCAACACCTTTTCTCTTCAAATGCAGAGCCAATCATTGAAGTGCAGCTACTTTATATGACCCACAAATCTGCTTTGGTTAACTATAGCCACTGAATAGGACACTATGGGCATTTTGGTAGCGAGTATACTGTTACAAGAATAAATAGGGAGCCCAAGTCTTAGCAGCCATGGACAGCTGTTGCAGCTTTAAGCTTGTTAGTCCTGATCAGCATGGTGTTGTTAATACATAGGCTGTGAGATCCCACATGAAAATAACAAGCAATGAAAATGTGAAATAGTGCCCTATTGAGTGGCTATACCATGCAGTTTACCAAACCACATTTGTGTACTGGTATTCTGGCTCTATCAGTTTTCCCACCAGGCCGCGCCATTGTGGGATTCCCACAATTTCAAAACAAATGGCGTACTACTTAAGATGATATAAAAGGGCCATCAGGGCACAAAGGAGAAAAACAGAGTTAAAAAATTGCTTTTAAAGGAAATTGCTACAAAGAGAAAATCTAATGTTTAAAATCAGACAAGAATTATTACACTACTGGTTTCGATCGAGCGAAAAATAAAAAAAAAAGCGAGGAAGATCAACGACTCCTATAACAAGCATTATGATTGGCTGGGCGTGTTGACACATAAGCCAATAAGCGGACTTGTTGCATTTTAGAACACATGTGCTGCAAACAGTCCGCCATATTTGTTTATGAATTTGCGTTTGGAATCATATTGCAATAGTAAAGCGAAGCAGCCAAGGTTTCAGATAAATGAAGAACCAGCTTTTAATATTAAAGGAACAGAAACGCCAGTCGAAGCCGAGAAACTGAGGGTATTGTTTGTCAGTAAACTCTCTACCACCTTTGCATTCCATAATGGCCCCAGTCTGTCTCTCAAATGCCAAAAAATGGCCCACTTTTTTGGTCTTAATGGGCCCTTGGTCCCCAAGATGCAAAATCCTGGTAAGAACACTGCTCTAAAAGGCATCATAAAATTGTTTATAAGAGTCCAAATATTATGCTTATAAGCAGCCAATCCAAAGCCAAAGGAAAGGGCCCCTGGGAGCCCCCGGCATTTGCACAGTGATATCAACAAATCCCTCTTGATCATCTTCAGCCTATCAGCCAGGCCCACATTGCGTCTATTACAAAAATGGTATTATCCCAAATTTCAAATTACAAATTGTGATCGCTGCTCCTTTGCTGTACAAAAATTTGGATGGTCAAGGTGTTCACACCGTGCCGGTTAAATTATTGACAGTACCGGCTAAAGATTTGTCCCCAATTTTGGCGTTCAAAGTTTTGAATGGCTAGGCATCTAAATTTTCATACGGTTAGCGTGGTTCCATGTGAATGGAACACCTAACCGCACGAAATTTCAACCGGTCGAACATTCGTCCGGGACCGTGTGAATGTAGCCTAAATGACCTAGTACTTAAAAGTTAAGTTTACTTGAAAGGATGACACCAGTTGAAAATATTTACTGCAATAGGCCCACTTGTATTAAATTTGACTAAGAATGTTAAGTCACTTGGTCTATGGATAGTGATTCGTCTTCGGTATTTTAAAACTAACAGCCACTAAGGCTATATCCAGTTGAGTGCCAATTTTTCAAAATCTGGCAATTTTTCCATACATCTTATCTCCAAAATGAAGTGGGTGACCCTGAATATTTTCATGTCATGCAAATGTCCCTAAATTATAAGCTGCCTACTACTTTAAAATATTCTAACTGACTTGGTTGATAAAGCTTGATTTTCATATGTCAGGACACTCAACAATCAGGGATTTTGCTGTTTTCCAACCATCCCAGACTTTGCAGATATGTCAGGAAATTTGCCAATCATCGCAGAAATCTGGGATGCATCGGGAAAATAGAAATGTTCCCGATTTTCCCAATTCATCCCTGACCATCCCAGATGATCGGGGATGTCTACAATTTTGTGTTTTTATAAGTCAGCAAAATCTGGGATGGTCAAGAAACAGCAAATTCCCAATCATCTGGGATTTTCCAGACATATGAAAACCAGGCTTAAATGATGAAAACCAATTTCGCACTCTGCAGTTGTCTTGCTGTTAAAATATCTTGTTTGTCATTGAAAATTTTTATGACACGTAAGATCTTGTATTGTTCTCAGCACTCATGGTTTTTTAAGTCGCACAGTAACAATTAAGGTGATTCCCTAGTATTGCACCGCACATCACTACTGCGCATAATATCTTGTGTCATTTGCATGTGCATGAGCGAGTGTGCATTCTGAAGCAAGAGGGTTTCCTTTCAGGATTCATTTACTTAGTGGTTGTTTTCTCCTAAACGAGCATGGTTACCTATCTTTTTTATTCCACGTACACATGTATTTAATGAAAATACTACTCCATTATATATCCAAATTTTAAGAATTTTTCATTGGTAGATTTTAAAAATTTTCTCATGGAATCACTTTTAAAATCTAGTTTTTAGTGTTTCAATGGGAGCGCGCAGATGCTGAAATTGCCCTATTATTTCATTAGTTTCTCTTTTTCAGTAACTTTACTGTGCGAATCCAAAAACTGTGAACACTTTGATTTGATTTTGACATTTCTCATTGTGCAGTGACCAATCAGAAGCGACTCGAAACCGCAAGAAATCCAAACAAACGGTTAGTCACAAAACCACGCTTCTCTGTTTCCTTGCAAAAGAATCATCGCCGCCTCGCTATAGTTTCTTTTATTGCTAGTTTACCTTTCATCTTTCTTTGTAAATGAAGTAGAAATCTGAACGATTTTACTGTAATGGCTAAAAACCAGACATACGTTTAGCTATACATTTTGCCTCGTGCTCAGGTTTACGCCAATTTTCTTCTCAATGGTTATGTCACACCATATAAAGCTTTCCCCCGTGACATTTCATTGAGAAAAAATCGCCCAAATGGCCAAGGTTTAATTCGGAAGTTAAGAAATTTAAAGCCTATAGAAGCAAAAGAAAAAAAAACAGCGGGTCAGGTTTTCAAACTTTATTAAGATTATTGCAGGTGGCGATTATTTTTCAATCCACAGAAACCCTCATCTGGTGACCTGTGATTATCAGATATCATCGAATATTCTCACCTTCAAATTTTGCAAGGCCATATTGCAATTAGCCACACATGGCAAAGTAGCTAGCTGATGATCAGCGAGAGATCAAATCAAATGAACTGATCCTATAAAGCAGCGAATAACTCCTACTTAAGCGGCTACTACTGATCTTACAACTCTTTCAAATTGAGTAAAAAAAAAAACATTGTTATGCCAAGAGGTAGAGCTAGCAAACAAACGATAGCAAAGCTAAATATTCTGAATGGCTCTGTCAGTATCACAGCTAGAGATTTTTTCCTAAGATCAGAAAGGAAAAATCTCTCAGGCACGTACTTGGGGTAGACCTATTCTAAAGCTGGGCTAAAATGCTTTTTGTGATGAGTAGGATTTGTGCTAGGTCTGTCACCTTTTATAACAAGAAAGGAAAAATCTCTCAGGCATGTACTTGGGGTAGATTTATTCTAAAGCTGGGCTAAAATGCTTTTAGCGACGAGCAGGATTTGTGATAGGCCTGTCACCTTTTATAACAACTGCAGGAGGAAATCCAAGGTTTGATGAATGTTCCAGTCGAGGAAACACAAACAATAACCAAGGTAAAATGTGTAATTACAACACAAGCGAGAGCTTTGTTTTTATCTTGTTGTTTACATTTGGTATAATTGATCTGACACATCATCGTCACGTGGTATACATTGGCCAATCAGCATTACCGTCTACCAGATGAACGGTCGAGGATTTGTGGAAGAGCCAGAACAATGGACTGTCTACAGGCGCTTTATTTTTTCCCTTCCCTTGTCTCGTGTTTTGCGCTCGTGTCGCGCTCCGCGCGAAATGCTTCGCTCGCTCCGCTTGGCTCATAAAGCGCCTGTCATGCAGGCCATGTAGTAGCTGTAAAACTTACCATGCTGGGAATAAAAGTTGACATTTTTACGGCAAGTTAGCAGTACTGTAGTTACATATTTGCATGCCGTAAGTTAAATAACACTTTCATTCGCTGGAACAGCCGATTTTGTCCTCACTCAGTAGCTTTTTCGAAAATTCACTTTTTCCTGGAAAACTAATCCTCAGGAACTGTCATGTGTTATTGTCCGGCTTTTTCGCTAAATGTTTTGTGATACTGCAGTGACGGACAAGTGTTGTGTACAACACTGACAAACCGATGAACGTGACAAATGAGCATGAGGCAAACGTATAGCTAAACGTCTGTCTGGTTTTTAGTCGTTACAGTAAAATCGCTCAGATTTCTACTTCATTTACAAAGAAAGATGAAAGGTAAACAAGCAATAAAAAACCTACAGCGAGGCGGCGACAATTCTTTTGCAAGGAATTAGAGAAGCGTGGTTTCGTGACTAACCGTTTGTTTGGACTTCTTGCGGTTTCGAGATGCTTCTGATTGGTTGCTGCACAATGGGAAATGTCAAAATCAAATCAAAGTGTTCACGGTTTTTGGATTCGCACAGTAAGGGTTTTCGCAATGACATTGTTCTGCCATCATAACAATAATACTAATATTTCATTGCTAATAATAACTTTCTGGAAATAATGGTTGCCTCTCACTCAAGACTTGGATTTTCAATATTGCCGTCACAAGCTACCAAATTATTTTTTTTCTTTTTTTTTTTAATTTTATTGTTAGTTGCCATGAATTGTAATAAAATAAATTAGTTATATACTACACCGCTGTAACATGAAAACAGGCATGGTGACCCCTGGGGCCCTTTTTTGTTATATTTTTTTTATGTACTAGATGTAATAAATAACTGTGCAAAGTTTTATAAAAATTTCATTCCAACTTATTTTTCGATGGAATCACCTAAGCTATAAGCTTATAACTAGCTCTTGGCCAGATTAATGCATTCTCTATTTTGACTTAATGAATTCAGCCGGTAACCTTATTTTTATGTTGTCATTACTACTCAAGTTGACTTTTTAACAATTTTCATTGCAATGTTTTATGCAAATCATTACAATTATTGGTAAATCTATCTAGTTCATCGATAAATACAAATACATTTGCCATTACAACTGAACATTTTAAATTTATCCCGGCCTCATGCTGCGGCACTCGATGTAAAAATAAATCACTGAATCTTGGTCGATCACAAATTGATCTGTTTATAGCAGTAGCATTATAAGTTTTCATACCTTTTATCCATTTGCTACCATCCTGATAAAAGCACCCATAAAATAAAAGCGAAATGAGATTTATGAAGAGCAATTTAACTTTCAGCATATTTTCGGGCTTTCAGCACGCCATTTTGAAGTGCTATTCGGTCAAAAGACTGGAACAGATTGGGTTTGGTTTCGGAGGACGCTACGGAAAAGTTCGGGTCAACTTCGGCTCAAGTCCGGAGGTTGGTAACAGTTCAAACACCAAAACAGATGAGAGAGGGATGAGAGATGATGGCGGAGCGGAATGAGAATTTACTAGTAAAACCAAGTGAATTTTGACTTAATCAGCCCAAATCAGAAAGGTAAGAATACGCTAGACAGTTTTTTTTTTTAACATTAAAATATCTGATGTAAAATTCAAACTACTCGGGTGCGTTTTATTAAGATAAGCTTATTATAAATCGACCAGACGAATTTCGAATGTCGCCGCCGGAGCGCAGTATTATCACAATCAAACACAATCGAATTCGTGCAACATGTATTCGGCAATCGGATTCAATCAAGCGTTGGTTTTGTTTTAAATTGATTCCAGCCCGGGCTGATCAATCGAGGAAGATCGATGATTGTCTCGAAAATCGATCGATCAATCGATGTAGTCACAAGTTAATTTTCTAAAAGACATCAGTTGTCATAGATTCCAGTCAGATGGAAATTATTGATTAGCTGTTTCATCGATTGGTTAGGGTCGTTAGGCTGGGATTGAAGAAATGTATGGTACCTTTGATAAAAACCCTTTCTCTAACATCAATTTATCCTGCGAGAAAGGTCTCGTCCCCAGCCTGAGAGCTTGCTCGCAGGCTACCATAAATTGTTAGCTGTCGCATTTCCTCAAATACATATACATTCTCCACCCCATTATGGTCTTTTTTAATCCGTTCACTCCCAGATTGAGTTATGGAAACAGATGGAGACATGTAATGTAGTTTTAACTTTTGAGTTTGTTGACAAAATCCTATTGCTGGTTTGCACGTGACGTCACGGCGGCCATGTTGGTGGTCAAGAACAAAAGCGTTTATCTCCGCTGGGAACTAAACTCTATTTTCATGCAAATTCTGCGAAAAAAATTGTATTGTATTGACCACCAACATGGCTGCCTTGTCACGTGGTTGCAAACCAAGAATAGCACTTATGCCAACCACAGGCTTCCCAAGCTCAAAATTCGTCTTTTTGATGTGTTTTTGAATATAGAGAAATGTATGGGAAAATCACGGATTCTATAAAATTGGGTAAATAACTATCTATTTTGAAATAAAGTTTACCTAACTCAAATGTGTCGCTTACTTGTGTCTTGTACCGAATTTTAAGCCATTCCGACTCCATTTAGTGAAGTTATTCAAAGTCGTTGTCTCCCCTTCTAAAAAGAAGGAAAGGCAAACCACTGCATCGATCGCTGGCCAGAGGTCACTCCACAAATTGCTCTCTCCTCAATAGGAAAAGTCCCGAATCGCAATAAAACTAACAGTTCCATAGAGCCCAATAAATTTCACTCCACATACGTGTGCTTCGGCAGTCGAAAGACTCGTAAAGAATGGGATATTTTGCTTTAAATTCGCCTATTCGGCTTTCCAGATGTGCTTGTGACCGACCGACTGCCAACGGTCGTGTTGTCAGCACGTGACTTGGTTCTAATGGACCAATCAGAGTTGAGGATGAAACCAGATACTTGTCCTTGACAACACGACCGTTGGCGCGCGGTCGGTCACAAGCACATCTGGAAAGCCAAATAGGCAAATTTAAAGCAAAATATCCCGTTCTTTACGAGTCTTTCGACCGCCGAAGCACACATGTGGAGTGAAATTTATTGGGCTCTATGGAACTGTTAGTTTTATTGCGATTCGGGATTTTTCCTTTTGAGGAGAGAGCGATTTGTGGAGTGACCTCTTCTCTATATTCAAAAACACATCAAAAAGACGAATTTTGAGCTTGGGAAGCCTGTGTGCCAACTCTCCCGGGTTATCCGGGAGTCTCCCAGATACGGAATGAATCTCCCGGTCTCCCGGCCCATACGGGTCACCAAATCTCCTGGATAAAAGCGACTTTGGATCTTTTCTCTAAAATAGGCTAAGATTTTAACCCAAATTTTCCCAAAATCCCAAAAAAATTTGGTCCTTCATCATATCTTAACTTCACAAACACCTTTCGGGTCTCAGGAATGCAGAAAATGGCACTTTTTAGAGTGTAAAGCCAAAACATTTCCGGACCCCCCTAGATGCTTGCGACTACGTCGCTTGATTCACGCCTTTGCCGTGAAAATCTTAGAGACTATGTTTTTATAACAGACCAAAATAGAAGTTATGGTTTTTTCGTTTTACTTTATTGATTACAGCCTGGCCTGATTTTGATTTGATTTTGTTTTGATAGTTTTCAGAAAATATAAAACTGTAAAGTCGAGTTTCCTATAATGGTCGATAAAATTTGTCAGAACTAACCACCGAAAACACATTTTGCTGTGGTTCTTACCACAGTTTGCCTTATTAGTATTACTTTTTGTTCCATGCCATGTAACACATGTGCGATGTAACAACAACAATACACCTTCAAAGCTTTTTTGCTCATTATTATGATTCTTTTGGCCACATAATACATTAAACTCTCTTTAAGATCGAGACTGACACAATAATAATTATTGTGTTCTTTGATTTTTGAATGCAATAACATGCAAATATACAGAAATTTCAAACTCCTGTACATAGTTACTTAAGAAAGCAAACAATAAATATCTCCAGGCAAAGTAGACAGTTTTTTCAATTGTCTGTTTGCTGGTGTATTCCTGATTACAAAGCATGGCCAATGGTCAGTTGACCAGTATTTAAGTACAGGGATGGAAATAAGTATTCGCCTACTCACCAATGTGAGTACCTTATTTTCTCAATTAAATGCCAGATGTGTTTGTTAAAAACTATGCCAGTCCCAGACCCAACATTTATTTGAACCCTGTGTTTATTTTGAAGGCCCAGCGTTTATTAAACACAGGTAATATTTCATCATTTTTCCAAGTTCTTGATGGAAACAAGAACGAGAAGTCTCGAAGAGAATATTTTGTCAATTAACTGTAACAAGACTAAGTGATGTTCCCTGACCTTGAACCTGGTGGTTTATTTCACCTAAGACTACATTATTTTACAGTACAATCAGTTACACAATACCAAATTCAAATAAACGCCAGACCTCAAATAAATGCAGGTACCTCAAATATTTAAAACTCAACCTTGTCAAACCAGCGTTTAATCAAGAAAACACGGGATTTTGTTTTGGGCGAGTATAAACTAGAAGTCACTCAAGCGTTAATACTACCAACACTGTTATAGTATGAACCCTTTCACTCCCAGAGTCAATTATGGAGACATGTAGTTTAGTTCTAACTTTTGAGTCTGTCTACAATATCTTATGATGTGACTGCTCAAATGAAACCTCTTTGGCAATACTTTTGCATGGTACCATTTATTTTACAATACATGTATTTTACAAAATAAAGTTTGGGAATTTTCTTGAATTTTTGCTGTTTGGCACTCTTACTTCACCACATACTCGTATTAGCATGTTGGTTATCCCAAGCAACAATTGAAGGGCCGAGAGCATGTCCAGCCTATATGACTTTTTAGGCCTTTTTTATTTTTTCTTGCTCAGATTTGTCCAATTTTGGCATGTGAACTAGAAATTAGTTGCAAAACATTGTTCCGAATTTTTTTCCGTTGTTTTTTCCGTCGTTTTCGAGAAATACCGTATTCAAAAAAAAAAATCAATCAATCAAAGGCTCCTATTGTAACGCAATATTGCGGTAAGCTTCTGTTTTCGCACTGACACGGTTCGATATTTTTGTAAAATTAAACGTTAGAAATTTTGACGAACGCAAAAAAAGTAAATCACTTTCATAATGTCCAGTTCGAAGAAAGAAAGAAAGAAAGAAAAAAAAAAAAAAAAAAAAAAAAAAAATGAGGCCGAGCGTGATTCGAACCCGGAGCCGTCCGAGCGCAAATCCCCGACCAAACCACTAGACCACAGACGAACACATGCTCACTTCAGCCTAAGTTTTATTATTAAAAGGTTGATACGCATCAAAACGCGTATCTCGATTTCAAAATCCTTTTAGATCGAATTTAATGTTGCATTAAAGACTCCAAATGCGAAACGTCTTCCCGCCGGCCAGCAACAACTCACTTCGAGCTGCCCAAAGCTGTATTTCAAGTGCCCGACCACGCACAGCGGACCCATCTACCACTGTCGCAAAGTAAAAGTAAAAAAGTAAAGTAAAGTCGCGCACACGAGCCAGAAGGCTCACAACGGCCGGAGCTTAAACCCGGTTTCTGTAGCATGAAGCGACTAGGAATATTGCTACTCCCCCCTGGATGGGATGCTAGTCCATCGCAGGGTTACCCCCAGCAATTTTTTTTGTCGCCGGTACCCATTTATACACCTGGGTGGAGAGAGACAGTGTGGAGTAAAGTTTCTTGTCTAAGGAAACAACACGACGGCAGAGACCAGGCTTCGAACCATCGACCTTCAGGTTGAAAGTCCGACGCACTAACCACTAGACTGTCGCAAAGCATGTCGGGAAATCCTACAACAAAACCGAAATGGAGTTCCCACCCGAAAGTTATTGCAAAATACTAGAAGTCTCAAAGCACTTCGGATATCGGGCATTTCGACCACGGCACGGGATGGGAAATGGCCCACAACTCTCAACGCTGCCCCTTTTCTGATCCGAAGTGATTCCAGACTTTCCCGCCGGCTCGTCTTCCCGACCAAGGTCCGTTTTTCACCTCGAGCGCTAAATGGCGCTTCAGACACAAGGAAGGACAAGAAACACGACTCGTTTCTTTGAGAAGTGCTAGAGACTCAAGGATTTCCGGACTTAATGATGTCTTTCAATCACCGGACGGGCCTCATACACGTTGGCTTACACACACGCTACAGAGGCGATGTGTTGCCGCAGTGAGCTCACGATAGATATGCGAGCCAGGCGTGCGTAAATAACGGTATTTTCGTTTAGTTGTTGGCACTGGTCAGAAGTATTGCAGTCGCGTATTCTCACGGCCAAACTGCTTTCAAATGGCTTCGAAATTACGCTCTGAATGTACCGTCAAAGCACTGGAGGGCCAGAACTCTGCTTTTTTCAGGTAAATTGGTCAAATTCCTTAGGGTTAGTGCAAATTCGACAAGGGCTTGTGATATTATTCGTTGTACGATAAAATGAGGCTATTCTGAGCTATTCTGAGCGAGAAAAAATAGAAAAAGGCCTAAAAAGTCATATAGGCTGGACATGCTCTCGGCCCTTCAATTCATTGTTGTTCTCCATACTTTATGTTTTAATTAAAAAGGTTCTTTTCCTTCAATGTACAGACCTCCTTGAAATGAATCACTGAGTGAAGGCATATTGTGTAGTATAATGTGACACTTACTAGCTCATGCCTTTCTCAGGAGAGATGAAAAAGAGTGCACAGATCACATCTAAGCTATTTAAAGAAGGGAGATTAGTCTTTTTATAAATCTCAAACCTTCAAAAGAACTCAGATGCAATGGGTGGCTTGCTAACCAAATGTAAGTGCACATCTACTAGTGAACCTCCAGATATCGAAGTAGATCAGACAGTGGACTCCATGGTAACATCACAACAAGTTGACACTTCAAGCAACCAAGAATTGCAGCTAGAGAAAGATTTCCACAGCACCAACATTACTGAAACTCTTAACAGCTTTAGATTCCAAAAACTGTTTACTGACTTTACAATCAATGTTGATGGGAACCTTTTTCCTGTGCACAAAAATGTTCTGGCAGCCAGCTGCACGTTCTTCAAAGACTTGTTTAATGCATCTGAAGATATTTGTTATGAAATGCCAAATGTGGAACCCTTTGCTCTGGAGGAAGTTCTGAATTTCCTGTACATTGGAAAATGTAGGCTGCATCAACAAAATGCTGCTTCAGTACTCCGTCTTGCACGTATTTTGGGTTTACATGATTTGCAAGAAGCTTCAGAAAAGTATCTTTCCATACTAGAAAAGAGATCTCTCATCCCTCACATCTCATTTGTATCCCATAAAGACTCTATTTTGGCAGCAATCCAGGAGTTTCAGCTTGAAGGTTTGTTCTGTGACGTCACATTGACAACTAGTTGTGGAAGGGTTGTCCCAGTTCACAAAAATATTTTGACAGCTGTCAGTTGTTATTTTCAAGGACTTTTCAGGTCTGACATGAAGGAAGTTCATGAAGGTAATGTTGACTTTGGAATCATTGATGAGTCAGTTGTTGGCGAGCTGCTGAGTTTTATCTACAGTGGAAAAATTTCAATCACTTTTGACAATGTCAGGAGTTTGCTGCATGCTAGTGACTACTTGTTGATGGAAAGCTTGAAAACAACAGTTGATAAGTTTCTGAAAGATTCGTTGACAGTGTCAAATTTTTGGCAACTGTCTGCCATAGCAAAGCACTGTGATGGTCTTTCAGAGATTACCAAAGACATTTCAAAAATGGTTTTAAGCAATTATTGGGAAATAACCAAATCAGATGAATTTTTAGAAATCACTGAAGAAGACATGAGAGTCTTCCTGTCAAATGATGATATTGTGTCCAGTGAAGCTCAGATGTTGGAATCTCTTATCCGGTGGTACAAGTATTCAAAGAAGCAAAGAGAAGAATCCTTTAAGAGCCTTCTCCATCTCATTCACATGTCCAGTATTTCAGATTTGTACCTCAAATTTCTTGCTGGGAGGGAAGGTGTTGATGAGTTACGTTCTTGTACTGGCCACCAACTCAAAGCAAAAGTGCCTTTGGATGACATAAAGAGAACGGCACATTTCTACAATCTGGCGTTATTTGGAATTACCAGTAGTAATTATATTTGGTACTGGCTTCCTTTTGCTGGTCCTTGGTCATTTATAACTTCTGCGTCACGTCCATCACGTTTTTATTGCAGTAGCCCAATAGTTTACACTTGTGATGCTATCTATCTACATGAGTACACGAATGACCAGGCTCGACTTTCTTTCTTACGCAACCCACTGAGTTGCAAACATTTTGATACCAGGGCCCCCATGTCCTTTACACAATCAACAGAGCGTGTGCCCACCTCGACCAAGGAATCTGTCACTGTTGCATTGTTGGACTACATCTATTTCTTGGGAGGAATTACCCGTGGTGAAATCATAAGCACTGTACAACGATATAACACGAAGACTCGACTCTGGGAGTGTGTGTCAAGCATGCAAGAACGCCGTAACCACCATTTCGCAATCAGCTATAAAGATAGGTATATTTACGTCTTTGGGGGCCTTGACGGGGTGGCATACTCGGATCTTAGGTCCAAATCAACTGTCGAGAGATATGATCCAGAGGAAAACTGCTGGTCATATGTGGCATCTATGCATCAACCTCGATGCGATAATTTGGCTTATGTATTAACAGACAAGATTTTTGTGATTGACACTAATGCTGGTTGTTCCACATGCGAAATTTACGACCCGTTTACTGATGAATGGCAGTTGGGTAGGTTTCAGTTCAATAGAGTTTATACCTTAAAGCCACTCGGATTGAAAGATCTGAGGGATGCTGGAACCATCTGTCAGGAAATGTTCTGCAATGATGCCAATGAGGACAGCAGTGATGTTAACTTAACATCAGAATCCGAAGAATCAGATCCCATTGGGCTCAAAATGCGTTTGCCACACGATGAGAAGTGCTATGACCACGAACGTGTCTACTACCCATCTCTCACGTATTACAATAGGGTTATTATTGTGTTCTATTTTGGTGCATTTTGGAGAAGAAGCTTAAGGACGTTAAAGTTGCCATTTTACTTTGTAGACCCAGAAACTGGCAATTTTAGGATCTTGTATTCGTTACCATCATGGCCCGATAGCGAGTCACAGGTACATGGGATCGTGATGCCTCTGAGCCGAAAAGACATGATCAAGGCACTTGAGGACTACCCTGGAAACAAATAATGATCTTATCTTTTCAGTTTTAAGAAAAAAGGCGACGATGCATTTGATCTTTCGACAAAAGATGTTTGAACCGTTGCAACGGTCTTCAGGTGTAGTGAGAAGAACAGTTTGCAAGTTAATTTATAGAGCAATACAAACAATGACAATAACTAGTATTACAGGAATTAGAAACTGAAAACATGAATTGCTCTATAGTCCTCTATAAAAAAACTTGCAAAAAGACTTGTTCTTTCGCTACAACTGAAGAAGACCGTTGTAACGGTTGAAACATGTTTTGTCAAAATGCGTCGTCTTTTTTAACTTGTGGTCTACATGTGTCTTGCAAGCCAAGAATATTGTTTTGAACGTACTTCGACACCATTTTTTAGCCGTTTACGTATATTAGTAATGGTCTAGAAAAAAAAACATGTTGGCTGTTAGTTATATTCTGCTCCAAACGGAATACTAGCAAGGTATATCCATGTTCTAATTTAAAATGTACATGCTCGGACATAATCTTAGACGTCGTTCGGTTTTATGTTTGTTCAGGAGTTCTAGAGTTTGTAATGAAAACTGTCAAATGTGTAGCGATGTTTGCCTGAGCTTACGCATCTTTGAAGACTGTTGTGTGATTTTTTATCTGTGTTCCCCAGTCCCTGCGCGGTTGGTGTGTTAAGGTTTCCCTTTCAACTAATCCGAAAGGAACTCCCTAAGGTGAATGTCTTGTCAATGCACGCAACCACGCCATCCTATCTGTGCAACGAGCGCAAACATATCTAATTGTAAGTAAAAGGTAGTTGCAGTAACAGAAGCTCTGTGATGTTAGGCTCCATGCAAATACAGAGTTGCTGCTCCTATAACACTAAGTATTAAAGCCGTATTCGCCAATTTAGAAGAGTGAACTTTCGCAACGACTTTTGGGGCTGTTACTGGGGACAAAGACAAAAGAAGCGCCTCCTGTAACGATCCCAGAAGTCGTTGCTTCCTTCTCGTTTCTAAAGTGGCGAATTGTCAGTTCACTGGTAGAATGATTTTTAATAAAACTAGAGCTGTGTCTATTGGGGAAAATAAAAATCCGGATTGAATCCAAAAACGGATTTTGTGGGTTTTATTTTTATTAAAATCTCAAACGGATCATAAATTCGTTGAATTCATACTCCGATGAGATTGATCAGTTTAATTCTAAATCCAGATTTTTGTCTTTGTAATCTGAACGTGTTTTGGGGAAAAAGATTCGAAAAAGGTACATTTAGAACAACTTTACTCGTTCCATCCGCTGTTTTGTTTCTTTCACGCTGATTTCATATCGTGGGCAATTTCAATAAGATAAAAAGTGCGTATATTTTGAAAATTACAACATGTTTGTGCGTTTTTTAATCAGCAAGTTTGCCATGCCTGCTTGCGATCGTGAAAATTATTTTCATAGTACAATGGCAATAAACATAATGCTACGGTCACGCAAATGTAACACGTTCAAATGTGGGTTTGTGTTGAAGGTATGGCAAACTTGTTGATTGAAAAGCGCGGCACAAATATGTAAGATGTAGACAAAAGAAAAAGTCCTGAAATAGACCAGCTTTCAACAAATAATAGACCTTTCCCGCATTCCACTCCAGTGAGCACACACAATGAAACGAGGTCGAGGCTTGGGTGGACAATTTCATACAAATCACTGTATTTTGTCCACCCCAGCCTCGAGTTGGTGCCTTTGTTCACAGGAATGCGGGAAAAGTCGAAACGGCAATGAAACTTTGGAAGACGAATGCAAAAGTCCCCTATACTTTTAATTTTATTTCGCGCCCCTTAAATGATTCAATGCACTTGAAATTTACAGAGATAGTGCATTACATGTTAAACTTTAGATCAAATGATTTGAAAAAAATTTCATCGACTAGTTTTAAAATCAACGCTTCTCTAACAAAAGTTTTACTTCTGTGAGTAAAATGAGCATATTTAAGACATTGCTTTTGATCACATCAACTGAAATCCAGTGAAGCAAACGGGATGAAACCTTCAAGGAATGTAGTTTTATGGCACATGTATAATACATGCTGAAAATATTGTTTCAATTTGTCAGGAAAGCACTGGCATCGACGAATTAACAGAAAGTAATGCGAATCTTTAAATTTTTGATGGAAAATATTGAACCCAATTTTATTCGAAAACGCTCTCACAGAATTTTTTCAAACTTTCCAGTCTTGAAGACCTACATCTAGACTATAGGAGGCATACAGTCGTTTTAAAAGTTTAGGTCTAGATGTTGAGAAAATTACTAATATGCAAAAAAAACATGACGTCATCAGATCGTTGTATGGTAACACCGATGTCAATCAAATCTATATTTTGAAAGTTCATTTTATCCCTAGTATATGTGTGAAGCAGCTTGCCTGACCGAGCTCGGACAGTGAAGTATTAAACGTTCAAAGTTGGGATGTTGTGTCGCCAAAAAAAAAAACAGTTGAGCCACCTTAACGGAACAAATTTGCATGGAATTGGCAGTCCAGTGCTCCATAGAGGCTCTAAGAAACTAGTAAGAACCCGTTGACACTGAAACTGTGCCGATTGATACAGTAAAAACCAAGTGAGTCACTGTTCAATGGCGATCTAACAGCTGCTCTAACAATACATTTCATCAGGCTTGTTAATCTAAAAACCATGGAAGTCGTTCATTTATATACATCCACGTTTCAAACATGACTCCAAGTCTGCGTCAACTGGATGAAGTGTCCAAAATAGTATCTCCTCCCGCTCGGCGTGGATTAAAATCCAAAACAGTGTATATTTAAGCCTGAATGGTTCTGGAAAATCCTCGCCTTGTTTGTGCTGGTTTTCCCGGAATTCCCTTTGAGAAATGAGAGAAAGGTATTAACGCTTCGTGGTCAATTGCTCTTGTCTTTTCCACGTCAAATTCTTCTCTCGTGGATTTCCTTAAACTAGTCGAAGTCACAACCTGTTTCGATACAGCTTTCTGGAGACCATACCTACATTCGGCTTTAAAGCGGTCTTTTCCCAGTCAGATCAACGAAACATTTTCACCAGTAACTGGTTTTGAATTGAAGTTTGATAAGATGTATTTTCTGGTAAGATCGATATTACCATGACGACGATAAACAAGAAACTTCGAAATCAGTAAAAGTGAAATTTTGCGCGTTTAAGATTTCGCATTGAAGATCCTACATAGACATCTTAAAATATGGTATGTGGCAAATAAATTTTGCAAGTATATAAAAATTCTGCACATTTACATTTGTATGAGAAGATCGCTTAAAAGCCGATTGAAAATGTAGGTATGGTCTCCAGAAAACTGTATCGAAACACCTTTTAAGGTGGTCAGTTAATGACCGTTTAATTTACTTGGTTTAACTGTGTATTACGCGGAAAATAACTCGTGGGAATTTTCTTCCTTTCATCTTACTGTATGTAGTGTTACGTTCCGGCCGTGTGGTCGGCCTGTGGTATATCGTGTTCGACTTTACCTAATATTCTGAGTGGCCTAATGGGAACTTTGTTCCTTTCTTTCTTTCTCCTTACTTTATAGATTTAGAAAGATTTAAACCTTGACAGCCAAAACTGTTAACATTGTTTTTCCTTTCTTTCTTTCTCTTTACTTTAGAGATTTAGGAAAACTTAAACTGCTAAAAATGTTAACATTGTTTTTTTCTTATTTTTCTTCAGAGTGCGTCGCAGACACTTGGAAACATGCCTGGTGTCATGTGATATTTCAAGGAATCACATGATTTCAAGAAAGAATCCGAAAGATGTCGTATATATATCACATCGGTGTACAGCAAGTAGAATCAACCTCTACTAAAAAGTCAAAAGAACGCTGTTAGAATGGGTGGTTTCCTGTCAAAGTTTCAATCTACGTGCAGTAATGATCTATCAGATGACGATCGTACCGCAGATCCCACATCATTAGACCAAGAGCTACATTTTCCACCGAAGACGAAGAAATCCGAAGACGAGAAGCCAGATTTCTACAGCATCTTTCTTGCTGAAACTCTGAACAGCTTCAGACAGCAGGACCGTTTTTCTGATTTTACAATCATTGTTGATGGAAACCGATTTCCTGCACACAAGAATGTCCTGGCTGCCAGCTGTACGTTCTTCAAAAACTTGTTAAATGAAACTGAAGATATTTGTTACGAAATGGAAAATGTTGACCCCTTTGCTCTGGAGGAAGTTCTAAATTTCCTGTACATTGGAAAATGTAGTCTGCACGAACTAAATGTTGCTTCAGTACTCCGTGTTGCACGTTTCTTGGGTTTACATGATTTGCAAGAGGCTTCCGAAAGGTGTCTTTCCCAAGCAGAATGTGCATCTGGTCGTGAGCATACCAGTGTCGAAGGAAACTTCTTTGTATCCAGTAAAGACTCTATTTTGACAGCAATCCGGAAATTTCAGATTGAAGGATCATTCTGTGATGTCACATTAACGACTAGTTGTGGAAGGGTGATCCCAGTTCACAAAAATATTTTGGCAGCCGTCAGCTGTTATTTTCAAGGGCTTTTCAGATCGGAGATGAAGGAAGTTTATGAAAGCAATATTGACTTTAGTATGGTTGATAAAGGAGTTGTCAGTGAATTACTGAATTTTATTTACAGTGGAAACATTTCCATCACTTTTGACAACATCAGGAGCTTGCTGCAAGCTTGTGACTATTTGTTGATGGAAAGCTTGAAAACAACAATTGCTTCATTTCTGAAAGGTTCGTTGACATTGTCTAATTTTTGGCACCTATTCCCCTTAGTAAAATCCTTTGAAGGCCTTAAAGAGATTTCCATTTCACAAATGGTCTGTACCAATTATTATGAAGTTGCCAAATCAGACGAGTTTTTAGAGTTGACTGAAGAAGACATGAGATTTTTCTTAACAAATGATGATATTGTGTCCAGTGAAGCTCAGATGTTGGAATCCCTTATCCGATGGTACAAGTATTCAAAGAAGCAAAGAGAAGAATCCTTTAAGAGTCTTCTTCGTCTCATTCACATGCCCAGTATTCCAGATTTGTACCTCAAATTCCTTGCTGAGAAGGAAGGTGTTAACGAGTTGCGTTTTTATACTGGCCACCGACTTAGGGAAAAGGTGCCTTTAGATGAGTTAAAAAGAACGGCACACCTGTACAATCTGGCGTTATTTGGATTTACACGGGATCCCGACTGTCCAGGAAACCAGCTTTTCTACTGGCTTCCCTTTGCTGGTCCTTGGTCATACATTACTTCTGTGGGTCGTTGTCCAATAAATTGGTGTGGAGGCCACCCATTTATCTTCCACGATAATGTGCTGTATCTTCAAGTGTATGACCAGATTCAACTCGCTTTCTTCAGGAGCCCATTAAGCGCGAGGCAATTTGAGAACTCGTTTTTGGATCCAGTTACCTTCACAGAAAGCTTGTCCACCGAAACACAGGATTGCGCCGCGGTTGCATTAGCCGGCTGCATCTATTTGATAGGAGGAAACTTTAGAAACGAAGCTCTCAGAACTGTTCAACAATACAACATTGCGAGACAATCGTGGGAGTGTGTCTCGAGCATGCAAGAAGGGCGTTACTACCACTCTGCGGTTAATTATCGAGACAGGTACATTTACGTGTTCGGGGGTGTTGAAGGTTTTGGTTGCATTAACCGTATTTACAAATCAACTGTTGAGAGATATGATCCAGAGAAAAACTGCTGGTCATATGTGGCATCTATGCATCAACCTCGATGTAACGGTCTCGCTTGTGTGTTAACTCACAAAATCTTTGTGATCGGCGGAGAAATAGGAGAATGTGGTGGTCCTCCCAAATGCGAAATTTATGACCCGCTGGCGGATGAATGGCAGATGGGTAGTTTTCAGATAAAAGAAATTGCAACACTTAAGTTTAATCCCGATACTGGTACCTTTCGAAGACAAATGTTTGATAATGACAGCAATGAGGATGACCCTCTTGAGCCCAAAGTTTGTTTACCGCATAAAGCCTACCATTTTCGTTTTGTCTACAGACCGTCAGTCACGTGTTGCAATGGGCGCATTATTGTCTTTGATTTTGGCTCATATTGGACTACAGGGGTACGGCTACCTGTTTACTTTGTAGACCCAGAAACTGGCAACTTCAGGATTTTGTATTCCTTGCCATCCCGGTTTGGTGATGTATCACGTGGTGTCATTATGCCCCTGAGCCGAAGAGACATGATCAAGGCACTCAAGGACTACCCTGGGAACAAACCAGTACAATAAAATGATACAATGCTTCATTTTCTTTCCAAACTCAAACCTCTTGTCGTATAAAGTACTAGCTTTGGAGTTTTAAATGAAATGGTAAAATGATCCTACAAACCCTTGTATTGAATTTATTCCGCAGCCCATATCTATATATCACCACTACGCGTGTAGATTAAGATCAAAGAGGTGCCGACCTACTATCTTTCCGGTACCGAAAGAAACAGACACTCCTTCATGCTTAGCGCAATCTTAATGTTGTAAATAACCGTTACATAATTCTCAGAGTTTTTACCAAGAGCTTTGACGTTAGTTTTTCTACCAACACTTCATCATATTTGTTATTATTTCAATAATAAAACTGTAAATCCATTGTTCATTATTAACCTAAAATTGAAGCACTTGCCCGTTTGTTGTTATGCTGTACGAGGTGGTTTTAAGTTTTGGGTCTGTGGATAAATCCTAAGGTGTTACCATTCAAGTTAAGGTTATCCAGTAACACCTTGTTGTTAAGTCGTTTGGTTAATACAGTTCATTTGTTAGTAGCTCATTGTTTGGGTCAGCAAAGATTCGCCTAACGCGGTTTTGATGCATCCTGACGGAAGTCTTTGATCCCCCCAAAAAGCACTCATATTTTAAGAGAACAGGCTACTCCACCAGAAAATCCGTAACACTGATGTGGGCTCTTAATTTCACGACATCCGGAAATTGGTGTTCCCGGATCCCGTCATGCCGATTTCCAGCTGTTTTGTGCGCCTGCGTTCCTTCGCGCACACTTGTTGAGAGTAGGGTGGATGAAAACACGACCCTCTCCAACGGAAATCGAGCCTGCGTGACAACAACCGCTGACAGAAGTAAACGAGAGCTCTGAGAAAGAAACTGCTGATATTCGGGCAATCTCGTGCCCAGAGTCCTTAGGCTTCTTGACCACCCGCTGACCAAGGAGCCTGAGGACTCTTGGCACGAGATTAATACCAGGGTGTTTATTGTATCGGCATACTGTACGCGTTTCTTAATTATTATCCCTTTCTTTTTAACCTGCGGAGAAAATCCATAAATGAGACCATTCGAATGAAAGCTGTTGAGTAGTACATTCCCGTAGTTCTGTTTATTATGCTTTACAAAGTGATTTCAACTTTTGAGTCTGTGGATGAATCCAAAAGTGACCATTCAAATGAAAGCTACTGAGCAGTACTTTCCTGTGGTAGTGTTTATTATGCTTTACAAAGTGATTCCAATATTTGAGTCTATGGATGAATCCTAAAGTATGACCATTAAAATGAAAGCTATTGAGCAGTACTTTCGTGTGGTGCTGTTTATTATGCTTTACAATGTGGTTCCAACTTTTTGAGTCTGTGGATGAAATCCCATAGTTGACCATCTAAATGAAAGCTACCGAGCAGTACTTTCCTGTAGTATAGTTTATTATGCTTTTAATATTTTACAAAATGAAAGTTTTGTTCTTTCAACTTTGTTTTCGGGTCCTCTTGGAGTGAAAGAACGAATGACTGGTACCTGACAAAATTTGCACAGATTTAGCGAAAACGCACCAACCAAACAGTGGAGCACCTTGATAAATAAACAGGTTTCTCGTGTTCGAATTTTCTCAATTATTTCCCGCCGCACAATAACGCTCTTTTTTTAACTGTGAATTTCAAGTCCAAGATTCAAAACAAAACTGCAGTTATGTTTTGCTGAGTTGATTGGCGATAAAATAGAGTGTTTCCAACCCTGCCAGATGATATCTAAATAAGTCGCTGGCGTTACCAATTACCCACGTGAAATGCATAGATTATGATCTAAAATTGATACGTTGAGCTGAGCTGAAATTGGGGAGTGGTCAGCCATCTTCGATTCTTTTGTTCGTCTCCAAAGTCCTACGTATACGTTTATACTGCGGAAGATTCAACTGATGTGGAACGGAAAGTCACTTTAAGAGGACAACACTCAAGGTAACGTGTATATAATCTGTTTTAAGGTTGGTAACAAGAATGTTTAGTTTATACACTGAAGTTTACTCGCCGGTGGTTGAGTGAATTAGAGTAATCATGATAAAAATTAAAATATTGCCATAAAAAGAAAACGATTTGTAAAGCTTTTTCCGCCGCCAATACATGGTTTGTCTTTCAGAAATTCTGCGAATCCATTTAACATTTTCTTCAGTTATAAACTGGCATGATCATTTTTAGCACAAAATCGCATTGAATTTCAGTGTTAAATTTACGTCGGCGTGTTAAACAGTATATCGTATTGACTTAATTTAAATGCATTTCCTTGCTTGTAAGAGAATCGAAAACGCCTGAAATCTTACTGTACTAATTGATATTCTGGGGCTGTCTATCTACGGTATCTAACTCGTAAGGATGAATCACCCTTAAAGACTTGATCAGGAAACAGTTGTTAATTGGTTAACCATATATTGCAATTAATTAGAGGTAATTTTTAATATGTATATATTTATTAGCTTTTTTAAGTATTTTACCTATGTATATATTTGAGTTTTGTTTTTATCTTTTAAGTATTTTTATTACAGTGTCCCCAATTAGCTATTAAGCTAAATACTTTTAGACACTATAATAAAGGTTTTGTTGTTGTTGTTGTTGTTGTTGTTGCCATAGGCGAAATAAGCGAGTTGCTCATCCCTTTGCAGCAGTTAGCATTTTCAAAATTATTGTTTATTGTGATGATGCCACTGCTGTGTTCAAATCAAAAGAAAAATGCCAGGTAATAGCACTGAGTTTAGCAGAACAAAACATCGCTGTTGTGGCGAGAGCAAACTGGTTTACAATTGGAATTTTAATCCGTTTCCAAATCTCTCACTTAAAATGCCAATATTAAAAGGAGGTTGTCTCGCTAAACGAGGTTTCACTGAAAGACGATGATATGACTGGGGGGAAAAAGAGATTCAGTACGTATCATGTTGTATTTTAAAAGAGAGTTTGTCACTCGAGGAGGTTCGTCTGTTTCCCTTTCCCCCTGGATGCACGAATTCCTATCGTGAGGCAAATCGAGTGCAGCTAAATGTCGTCGTGGATAGTGGGTACAGGACGTGTGTCGTGGGTCGTGGCGTGCTGGTTAAAGTCGTTGGTCGTAAGTACAAAAAATAGATAAAATGAAAAAGCATGAGTACTAAAAACGTTTTAAATTGCAACGACACCGTTTCGTTTCTTGTGTCGGTAAAACGTATTTGCCAAATAACTGACGGCAACCGAGAAATATTTAAAAAGGGACTTTTTAGCTTCGCCCGTCATGGGAACTGAATTTAAGCTCAAAACTAATGGAGAGGTTATCGTGAACCAACCGTCAAATGAAGATTTGTTTATCTCAACCGTTAACGCTGGATTAGAAAATGTTTAACAATCAAAGATCCATGGATGGAAATTATTTTTAACCATCAATGTCAAAATGCTGTCAATATTGTACCAAAATGCTCAACACCATACAAATTCGGTATTATTTATTTACCAAGCAAGCCTACCTCTAGACTACGAGCAGTCTCTCTTTCCCAGCTTAGTCCGTCGAGCGAAAAACGAAAAAACATTAGCGAGCGGATAATGGTCACGTGAAACAGGAGGCGAGGCAAGCGTGCGGGAAAAGAGAGACTACAGACTAAGCCCAGGCGAATGCACTTTCACGGTCGAGTGATTTTTCGGTATCAGATTTACTTCTCTTGACATCCTGTCAATCTACATGTCGTCGCAATGCGGGTGATCTAACCCCAGCCCCCGAAACCAAATCCCTTTTAGTGCAAAGAGAGTAAAATGCCGCGAAAGATATGAGTTATTCGAACAATACTCCTTAAAAAGCCATTAGAGGTAGACCAGCAAAGGAACCTTAAAGAGTGTACAAAAAAGACCACTTGCATCTGTAAGAATTACTAAACAGCTATCATGCTGAAGATTCAAATATTTCAAACCGGATGCAATGACGCGATGCTTCTGACAACGGCCGGATACTGCCTAGCTCTGAGAAACACATCAACTTAAACGCAGAATAAACTCTCCGAGGAGCTAAAAACAATTGCAAGATGCCACTATTCCAATATAGACCGTTACTATCGCATAAGACTTGGATCTTAGAATCTTTTAGTCGCAGCCATGACATTGATCTCGAGTGTTGACAATTCGTCACTCCGGCGTTACCGCTTGTTGACAGATCTTTGATCAAGAGCCAATCAGATTTTTGAGTTGTGAGAGCAACTAATAATTCAAACGCTTGGGCTTAGTCTGTAGTCTCTCTTTTCCTGCGCGCCTGCCTCGCCCCCAGTTTTGCGTGACCATTATCCGCTCGCTAATGTTTTTTCGTTTCTCGCTCGACGGACTAAGCTGGAAAAGAGGGACTGCTCGTAGTCTAGCCTACCTCTCAAGTTGAGGATTATTGACTGGGATCAGAAATAATGAAAAGTAACAAAATAAAGCTACTAAGCTATAGGTGTGTCTTAAACATGCAGGATATCTGAGATTTAAATGTAACTAAAGAGCAGCTGAGTTCATTGATGAAGGGAGATTGTTCCACTTTGTTATTGTTCTTGGGAAAAAAATAGAGACGCTTAGAAGAAATAGAAGTTTGGGGAGGAATGAAGCTTTCAGGGCAGGTGTGTCCTGTCTTACGCTGAATTGGCTGCATGTATTAGTCCTCTTGTGTCCACAGAAATGAGTCCGCGTGTGATCTTGAATAGTGTGGTTAGTCGTGTGTCAGCACGGCACTGCACTGGCTTACCAGATACCCATATGCTTATGTAGGTCGGGAGTACCTCAACGCCGGGACTTCGATTATCCACATCTGATCTCTCCTTCTTCCTAAATTTTGTCCTTTTTGCTTTCCAATGTAGCCCGGCAAGCTGGAATCGATGTTGTATTTATCTGAAGAAGCTAAGCTTGGTATCGTGAGTGGAGCTATCGGCATTCTCATTCTTATGGTCATCTGCATGATATGTAAGCTGAGCAGGCTGCACAAGCAACCCGCCTACAAAGACTCGTCGTATCTGAAAAGCGCTGGCAAAAGCACCGCTGGAAAGGTTCCACTGATTCAGTTCCCCAGCTTTACTGGAGAGTGCAGTGAGTGTGAACAAGAAAAACGAAGCAAGATCAACGATGATATAGAGCAGCAGACTGCTCAGTTTAGTCCTCCCAGGAATAAAGGGACGATTAAATTCTCAATGATTTATCAAACTAATTTGCAAACTCTGTTATTGAGCATTATTGAAGTAAACCAGTTGGTTGGAAAAGACTTCTGGGATACCGTGGATTCCTACGTCAAAGCGAGGCTTCAACCGGACGATGAAGGAATTTTAAGGAGGCAAACTGAGGTTGTCAGAAAATCTAAAAACCCTAAATTTGGTGAAAGTTACCGATTTAACATGCCATTAGAAGACGTTCAAAACTCAACACTTCATTTGTCTGTCTGGGAAATTGACAAGTATTCCCGGCATCATATGATTGGAGAGCTGCAGCTCGAACTTGGTCACGTAATCAAAGCCGACGAGTCGCTCGCTTTTGACAAGGAGTTGAAGTCGTTTCAAAAAGTGAGTGACCTTTGTTTACGGTCTTTACGGTAGCTTATATAAGTCCGAGGCCGAAGCACCCAGTTGGTTTAGGGATTAGAGCCCACTCCATGTTCTGTCGCTCTCCGAAAATGGCAATGTTTATTAATCATGGGCTCCCAACGAATTGTTTCGCCAAATACAGTCAAAGCTCTATTAAGGAGTCTGAGTTTTCGTCGAGGGTCGACGGTCGAGGGTAGTATGTCGAGGGTCGAGGGTAATATGTGGAGGGTCGTAAAATTTTTCATGTTGTTGTTGTTTTTTTGACGAATGTGATGACAAATATTGCCAGCATTGCGGAACGCCCCTTTTCCCAAGTACTTTATATCCTCTTCTTTTTTGTCGCTTGTTTGCGCGTGACTTTTACGCACAATCTTATGCAGGTAAGTCGTTTTACAACGTCCTTGCAGTTAGAACAAGTATAGCCTGCGAATACAGCCGCCTCTCATCGCTCCCGACGCCTCTTGCGGCCGGGAGCGATGAGAGGCGGCTGTATTCGCAGGCTAGAACTAGTACCGTGAAAGCGCTAACAATTTTAAGGGCGCGACTCGCGGGCAACCTCGTTCCCAGGGTATCTCATCTTCCCGAGACCCTGGGAACGAGGTTGACTCGCGGGAGGAAACGTCTGGAACCCAGCATGCTGGAAAGTGTGAAGGAAACTATCAAACGTAGAACGAAAAATCAGATCACGTACATCACTCGCCTTGCGTTAACCCTTTCGAAATGGATAAGCCTACGTCGTATGCTCGCGCTGTTTCTTCCCTCACCAACAGCTACTGGACAGCCTGAACAGGACGAGTCAGAGGCAGTTGAACTGTCCACCAAAAATTCTCTCGCGGAGATGGGATTAAAGGTGATTTATGATCTTTTGAAATAATTGTTTAAAATGAATATGGTACTCAAACAACTACAAAACAGTTTCAATTGTAAAAGAAAACTCCTATCTTTTAAATCTATCTGAATTTATTTAATTATTTGTTTTTATTTTAGAGTGATGTTCCTCTTGTTGATAGCAACGAAAATAGTCCGAATGTTAGTGTTAGTGTATGCACGGTGTGTATGCGAAATCGTCAGAACTTTCACGGTTGTTCTAGCTACAAGGACGTTGTAAAACGTCTTACAGGTATAAGATTACGCCTTGAAAGTCACGCGCAAACAAACGATAAAACAAAAGGACAGGATAAAAAGTACTTGGGAAAAGGGGCATTCCGTAATGCTGGTAATATTTATCATCACATTCGTCAAAAAAAAATCTTTTGCATTTTTAATTATTTTCTGTCACCTCTATATCTGGGTCAAATTGATTAGCGGTGATAGCTCCGGAAGCGGTTTCTTTTGTTTTCCTCGATTTTTTTCAAAATCGGCCTGCCCCACCCATACACTACGGCGTCTTTGAAGTTTAGTCGGAATTTCCAATTTTTTTTAAATTTGCGAAACACCGTCGCATTAAGGCTGGTTTTCACTAGCGCATAAGCATGAGCACAAGCCAACATACGCAGACTCAGTAACATGTTGATCATTAGTGCCTATTGTTCTGTTTTGTTCAAACAATTGGAACTAATGAATAACACGTTACTGAGTCTGCTTATGTTGGCTTGTGCTTATGCTTATGCGCTAGTGAAAACCAGCCTTTAGGAAACTTGATGTAATGACAGATTTTTATCTTAAAGTGCCTATGAAATTAATTTTTTTTCTTCGTTTTTCATTAGTTTATTATGTCCAAAGAACGAAAACAATAATCATTTCCCGAGGAAAAGAAAGAAAATCGGTTTTTTAGCCCCTCGAAGATGCGTCACTTCGGTTGAAAAGTGGCTCCAATTTTTGGAGAGCCTGGGGGCGAGTGGGCGTGCGTGATGACGTAAATTACGTAAATAGTATGACACATTGGTTTGTTTACGCTATAATTCCCTTGGAATCCTTTAGCGTGATGGTCATTTTGCCAACGTTTTTGGCTGTACAAATGTCAGACAGCGCCTAATTTGTTTCTTTACAGTCCTCTGAAGGTGAAGAGGATCAGTTTCGGATCACTCTTGATCAACTGAAATGATCGTGTCCACTGTAGTTTTGCCGTAGCGAGACGAACCGACTGTGCCGCTTGAGCGAAGGAAGTGAACATGAAGAAGACGGACTTTGATCATTTAGATTATTGAACGTGAAAGGTATACATTTCAGTAGCACAGCGTCTCAGTGGGTTCGCCAGTTGAGTTGTAAGCTTATTGAACGCAGAGGCGTTTTTGTTATTTCTTTTTAGTGGCTCGTTGACTAGCGTTTTTCGAACGCGAACGATATATTTGTAGTACAAACAATCATGATATTAGCGTATTAGCGACTCGGCCGGTCTTCTCTGAAGTTCATTGATCGCGCGTGGAGATTATGAACTTATTTTATCGGCTTGGCAATTCGCTCGTCTACTTAAAGTTCTTTTTTCAATGCGAAGGATATGTCTTGGCGGCTTGCTAGTTGAAAGTTTCTAAATTATACTGATATGTTATGCATATCCGAGGTGGTGTTTTTCAGGCGGCTTGCTGAATTGAATGTGAATGGTGTATTTTTAGCGGCAAGGTGCCTTGATAGCGTATTTTTTTATTTATTCAAAATGTTTGAACTCAAGTATATACGTTATAATTATGCTTCTTAGTTCAGTGTCTTGCCAGCGATTGATCGTTTCTGGAAATTTTAACCACTTGGCGGCTTGTAAGTGAGTTCAAAGTATCGTGTTTACATTTATGTCTGATTTATATTTCATTGTATAAAAATTGATCTGATCGAACACGCAATGATTCAGCGATGTATTTTGTTTCGAATAGTCTTACGCATTTGTACGTGTAGATTTTTGATAGATGTTCCGTAGAATAGACGCCTTCCAGTGAACACTTGCGTCGCTGCACTTTGAATTTTATAATTCGGAATACCGTATAAACATTTATATTACTCGCCAGTCAGTGCCGATCGAGTCAGTATATTTTTGTAGGCCTCGCTGACTTCGACGGCTCTCCAGTCGAGCCGAGGCTTGAAGGAACTTCCAAACAGGATAAGGATTGGAAAAATTATGCTTGATTAAACGGCCTCACCGGCCGGAATGTTATTTTCTTTTGCAAAATAATATTAATCTTAACAACATCGCTTGACGTACCCTTTCCGATGTCGACGAACAAATTTCGTGTATTTCGCCGGCCTATTTTCCTCTGGAGCAAAATAAAGCTTTGTTACACCCTCTGTTATCGAAGAATTCTAATATCTCGTATGTTTGAGGCCGCTCGCCACATAATATTGGTCCACCTCTAGCGACGTCTCTTGTCAGCTCCCTTGTTCTCTATATTCACGCAGCAGTTTGTACAACTATTTACGTCACAGTGTAATATGACACTGGTTTTGGCCGCGCACAAATTGGAGCCACTTTTTAGCGCCAACAACCTAACTTTAAGACCATAAAAAAAGCATTTCGCATCGTCCCTAACACTTTAAACCTTTTATTCCAAGGTCTAAAAAGGTGAAACTTTCGATACATCAAAAAATAAATTTCATTTCATAGGCACTTTAAACAAACACAAATTTGATCAAAATTTCCCTAGTCCTTCAAAATCATCGGTCTCGGAAAATTTTGGTCCGGTCTCGAAATCTCGGCAGCCGTTTGCTGGTGTTTTTTTCTGTCTCGGAGTCTCGGATTTTTTTCCTCAAGGTCTCGGAGTCTCACATATTTTTGTCAAGCATTCTCGTTCTTCATCCTTGGTTGTTCTTTGATAGGTGAATCGGATATTTTTGGCACTGAGTCTCGGGCTCGGTTTTTTCCCGCATTGGGTCTCGGGCTCGGATTTTATTACGTAGCTGCGGTCGCGGTCTCGGATTTTGAAACAAGGGTCTCGGCGTCTCGGCGAGTCTCGGATTTACCTAGTGCGACCAGGACCTTAGGACCTGGTCGCACTACAGTAAAAAAAAATTATCCCATGCAAAATGTCCAAAAATTTGAAACCGCAAACGGAAGTTCCAAAAATTTGAGAACATTTTAGTGTCTCGCTGTCCGTCCAAACATACGCGTAATGACAAATAACTTTATTTATCCACGGTAAAAAGCAATCATCAGGCATGAGAAAAAAAACTACGCTTGACGTTTTCAAGAGGATGAAAAATGCTATTTGAGGTTCTCGGAAAGTCCAACTAAAAATGTCGGGAAGCAAATATCTCCCTTTAAAAATATTCTTAGAAATCATATTTGAGCTAACTTTTCGGATCGAGAAAGGGATTTTGTTTCTAATACTTAGGCCTGTTGAATTTTCAGCTAAGGCATCCGAACAGATGGATAATTAGTAGCTGATTAAAAATATCCCTTTAAACGGCATTCAATCGTCTAAAAGAAACATAAAGCCTTTGGTAATGCCACTGTCTTACATGTAACCAACAGCATACGAAATCTTTTATGAAGTCCCTCCCATTTCTTCTCTCAAACCGGAAAAGGCCTTGTCCTATTTACCAGGTATTTATAAACTCCTGATATGAAGCAAACTGACAGATACTGACTACTTGTTTGGTCGAGTATTGTTGCGCATGACTTTCACCTTTCCTGTTTAGATTGGGAGACTGGTTCTTCTCCAGTTTTAAACCCAAGAAATCCTGTCATGGCCATTTATTTAGTTATTTCTCAATTGCAGTGAGCTCAGAAAAACGTTTTTCGTGTTGTTATTGACCAGTATTTCTCCTCTTACAACCAGATCAAGGCCAACCTTGGCGAGATTTTATTCTCTCTCAGTTATTTGCCAACCGCTGGAAGAATGTCAGTGGTGCTTATGAAAGCCAGGAACTTGAATCCACCGTTCAACGACTGGAACACTGAATCAAGACCAATAAGTAAGTGTTAAAAACTTTCAACAAAGCATAATCCTGTTGAAAAGGAGAAGGAAAAAAAAACATTGATACAAGTGCAACCACCCTCGCCACGCCCCTAAAAAATGGTGATTTCGTATACGAATATAAGTTCACCGAAAACAAGCCCCCTAAATTTTAAACGCAAAAACCCTGCTTATATTAAGCCCTCCCCCCCCCCCCCCCTCCTCCAGAATATAAGTTCACCGAAAACAAGTCCCCTAAATTTTAAACGCAAAAACCCTCCCTATATCAAGCCCTCCCCCCGAATATAAGTTAACCTAAAACAAGCCCCCTAAATTTTAAACGGAAAAAACGTTCCTTATATTAAGCCTCCCCCCCCCCCCCCCCCCCCCCCCCTTCTGAATATAAGCCCATGGGCATATTTTAAGGATGGACTTTCAGATGCCAATTAAACCAAAGTAGTTGGAAGTCAACTATCTATGACAGATTGAATGTTTGTTTTCGCTAGCGATGCAGTCGCTGCTAAACTTGTCGTTACAGTGCAAAGTTGTCAGTTGTATCAGTTACACAGACAAAACATGCTGTAATCACGTTGCAATAAAGCTTGTTGTTGTTATGTTCAGAGAGGAGAAAACTTTCTAAGAGAACATAACCCCGTGCCCTATGATAATTACATCTACAATCTAATATTTGCTTGCGTCCATACTGTGAAGGTTATTTGCATTCTCGCTCCCATGCCCGCACGGTCTCTATTCCACAGAGATCAGATATCATATACCATGTAGCTCTCATCTTTGCTGCAGATATTTTACTTGTACAGCGAAGGGAAATTGCGTATTGTGTGAGAGGCTGTGAAAACCAATAAACCCACCAACTCCAAAATTACATGACGTCATTCAAACTGGCCAATCAGGTGTCGGCCTTAAAGGGACACGTCCCGGCTGAAATTTCGTGTTTTCATGATTATGGCCAGGAGCTTGGTTTAAGCTTACTTTATTATCTTGTAATGATCTTGGAAGAAACATCGCCAAAAGTGATAGAAGCAAAGAAATATGAACTGAACAGACAAAATAACGGCTAGAAAATTCAAAATTTCACAAGAATGGCAAGGTTGATTTATTGACAGGCGGTCAATAAATCAAATTTCATGAACTTCAATCCTTGCAATCCTGCACTTTATCTCCAAACTACTGCTTTTGTTTTGCTCTATAGAATCTTTTTATCCAACTAAGTTGCATATATGATGGCATTTGGCGATATAACGTGGAAATAAACGAAGCGAAATTTTTCCGTTTCGGCGGGTCAGTGTGCCTTTAAAATAACCACGCTACCCCACGCAGTATGGTCAGTATGACACCGTGAGACACAAAGTGTTATCCGAAAATACGCCCGGTTCATTTTAAAACCCAAATTTCCCTTGAAAAGTAAGCCCTCCACGGTAAAAAGGAGCTGAACCGAAAAGGTCCTTTGGGAAAATATAAGCCCAGGGCTTATTTTTGGAATTTTACGGTATAACCGACCTAATGCTTTCGTTTTCGTACTGACAAAATGTAGTTGTAATATTTGAGTCTGCTAAGGGACCGTTCATAATTTATGGGTTGGGGGGGCTATGGGGATCTTAATTGTTTTCCTTAAATATTTTTTCTAGCCCCCCTCCCCCCCCCCCCCCTGATGATGTAAGATATTTTTATCTGACCCCCCTCATGACAGCTTGCGGACAAAGGTAAAATACCAAGACCCCCCCCCCCCCCCCCCCCCCCCCATCACCCCCCTCCCCCATCCTCTCTACCACCACCACTATCACCATTTCCAAATAAGTCAACATTTAAATACAAGCCAGTCTTTGAGTCGCCTCCATTAACCGATGGTATACAGAGACCTGTTGATGACTTTATGCCCAGAGCACAGATAAAAAAGCAATTCAGTGAAGGAAAACTATAAAACGAGGATCGAATATAGGATTTCTCAAAAAAGTACATTGTGTCAGTGGAACTGGTAACAAAATACATTGAGCATCTGAAACACTTACAATTTACAAAACAATTGAGAAGCAAATCGACCAAGAACGAACGCGAACGCAGGACGGCCAAAACATTTGAGGACTACAACTGGGCGCAGCTTGTTCTAACAGGTGGTTTGAATACATTCTGTACATTATATGTCTTCGAACTTGACAAATAACTACCAAAATATAACCTTCCATGGAAAAAGAAGTTGAAGTCAGAGAAAATTGCCACGATCACGACCCATGTAAGGGAATAAAAGGAGACGCCCTTTGTGATGTACATGTAGTAGTCACAGGGAAGGAACTTCTACGTCAAGCAGACGAACCTCATGAGTCAGAAGAGTCCGATAAAAGTGAAGAAGAACTATACCAAGAAACGTTGAGTGATTCTGACTCATCAGGTTCTAAATCTGACTCGGAATCTGATGACAGTGGGTACAATTGGCCGCTCATTACAACAAATGACCACAGGTGTCAGAGTCTTCCGGGTTGAATAGAAGGTGTTTTCACGTATTAACATAAATGTATTTGCTAGACTTTGTGATGTTATGTAACAAACAAAATTCTTTATTCGAGATGTGAGCATTATCACAAACAAACTAAACACAGCACGCCTTTGCATTGGTATCCGTGGTAACATGTTATTTTCACATGAGACTGAAGAATATCTTGAAGATATCACTTTTATCGCGCGGGAGATCACCTGATATTTCATTGGAGTTTATATGATAAACATCGATCTCCTATTTCAGTCTCGTAATTTTATTCTGTTAAATGTTGAAAAGCGCTCGGATTTCACTCGGAATTTATCAATATCTTCTTTAAGTGGACCTAAAGTTTATTCGTTAAAATACTTCTCTAAACCGGACCGATTATTAAAGAAAGTTTTTAGTGCCCCCCCCCCCCCCCCCCCCCCCCCCCCTATATAGAGTACCAATCCACCGTAGGAAAAAAGATGGCGGCTGTTCATTTTACCACAATACCTTGCGGACCTAACACAGCACATAAGGCACAAAGAAAGCCAAATTTTTACAATATTTGTTCCAGTACTAAGGACAATGTGTAGACTAGGTTTGAAGATTTTATAACTTTTCTTTACATTTTTATGAACGTTGTTAAGGTTTTTGTGCGCTAAGAATTATGGGTAAATGTACCAGTCGCCATCTTTTTTTCCTACCGAGGATTGAATTTTGATGGGCCCCCCTAAATGTTTTGGATGAAAATTAATGCCCCCCCCCCCCCCCCCTCCAAATCCCCATAGCCCCCCCAACCAGGAGCCATAATCGGGGACGGAGACCGCAACAACATGTCATTTCTTTAGAGCTGCCTGTCCCCATGTAAAGGACAATTTAGGCTATTTTTAGCAGAAATTGAGCCATCGCGTGTGGCACGCGCGTGTGTCTACGCGGACGTCGCGTTTGAAAAATTGAAAACAATGGCGGCCGAAATTTGTACTTTTAGGTTGGATTTTTCTCCTTAGTGAGCGCTTTTATAGATTAAGACTCGCACTGAGAACACGAAACACTCAATACCAGTTTAGGGAAAGTTTGAGTCAAGACATAAATCACATGACCGTCACGAAAAGACCGAAAGGCGCCAAAATTGTGGCGCTGTGTCGCTTGAGTTGAATGAATGAAATTAGCGCAGGAGTAAACGTTGTAAAGTCTTTCCTGAGCTGCGATCAGTCAGCTAATTCTTGCAGTCATTTCAAGCAAAATAGATAGTAAACTGCTTTAACTGTTAAAGCTATTTTGTTAAGCTGGATTGTTGAAAAAGTCTAACATTGGACTGACCTGAACTGTTTGAGAAAATTTATAATTCAACTTGTTAATTTGCGGTGTTCATACGGCCGAGATCAAGAAATGGTTCAGTTTGCAGCTTGGAAACAAAGCAACTGACGCATTCATCCGACGACTTTCTACATGGAAATGGAATTGCTCTTTTCTTGTGTGCAACAGTATGTAAACAGCTAAATTTAAGCTTTTTTAAAAGCTGCGTTAATACATTTCTTCAATAAGCTTATTAAGCTAATCTTGATGTGCCGTGCGAAACCGGGATGAATTCAAGCTTTAAGTTTTAACATTTGGATTGCTTTAAACATACAGCTTGTTTGGACTGGCATGTCACCTTAAAATAAGGTAAAGATATTAATTTAATGTTGTTATTATTATTTTATATTTGGTTCAAAACAATTTTATTCACTTGTTCACCTGTAAAACGGGAAAGCGCAGTTTTTGGCCAATGATGCACCGCATTTTGAATGTGTTCAGATTTATTTGTTTTCGAAATTTGTTAGCCATATCCGTTTTGATGTGTGGCTAGATTGATGTTAACTGTAGACATTTATAACACAAACTGTTTGGTTGGATTACGATAACTTCTCTTTTAATATAACTTAGCTTAACTTTTCTTTGGTGTAAACTTTAAAATAAGCTTATACATCTTCGCGTTTAAAGCTTACTTTGAATTCGCAATCGTTTCAGAATATATCAGAATGTATTTATATTCATTAGCTATGTCTTCTACTTCTCAAATTAATAGACGTCAGCAAGTAGTTTTAAAAATGGCATCAAATACGTTTATGTGTGTTTCAGTGGATTTTAGCGAACTTGCGCCGGTTGGTGGAAGCGGCCGCGTTGATAAAAATTTCTTACGATAGAAAAACTGCTTTAAAAGAGTGGCCTCAAACCATCCTGTTCATTTGGAGCATTTTTGGCTTGAAGAATAAATGGCGTAAACTGGGTCAGTTTTTAGTGTTTTCATTTGCGTAAAAACAATTTATGTTTAGCCAAATGCAGTTAAGTTTTTCTGTCGGTAAAGTCTTCTGGCGGATGTCTCTTCAATAGCCAAGTAAACAAGTGTAAAAAGACCATCAAATGACTTTTTCGACAATCTGCACGTTCTGTTAAAAAAGGTTAATTATGATTAAACTGACATTGGTGACTATTCTGTTGAGTCCTGCACGGTAGATAAAAAATATATATTTTCTTCTACAATCAGCTTCTGCAATCAACAAACCCGAAAGACTTTTATTTTCCGTATAAGGTAGTATGTGCGCGCGCTCTCATTGCGTCAAGGGTGGCGCAATTTCTGCTAAAAATAGCCCAACACGTCCTTAACATGGGTTTGCGTGGGCCCCACGCTTACGGTCTCCGTCCCCGATTATGGCTCCTGCCCCAACCCATAAATTATGAACGGTCCCTAATAAAATTCTAAAGTGTGCCGGTCATTCAAAGGAAAGGTTGTGATGCTGTTAGTTAATGAATACTTACGAAAAGGAAATTAAGATATTTCTATAACTTTGAACTTAGATCCATAAGGAGTCAAACGGGAGAATGATAGTAGGATAGGGTAATGGTTACCGACATCCATAACAGGATATGGGTGTAATATAATTTTAAGATCATGTTCCAAAATGTATCCACTCCAATTAATCCTATGATTCTGTTGAATGCTTTGTTGTGTTTATAGATCCTTTCATAAAGGTAGTTCTCCTTTTCGACGGCAAGAAAGTGAAGAAGAAAAAAACATCCACCAGAAAACAAGAAACCAACCCAGTGTATAACGAATGTATGATGTTCGATGTCCCACCTGAACTCCTCCATAGAATCCTATTTGTCATTTCAGTAGCTGACTCGAAATCAGACTCCACGAGAAGTGATGTGATTGGTCGAGTGGTGATAGGATCGGCGACTACTGGGGAATCACTCAGACATTGGCATCAGATGCTTATATCGCCGAGGCGACCAGTAGCGGCATGGCATCGCCTCAAACTGTAAAATAACCCTGGAGATAAAAACATTGCGAGAATCATGCGCGCCCTTCGACCCATGCCATTTTTTTTTAGTTGCAGAGTAGAGAAAGGAGTCGAATTCCAGTCGTCAAGCTTTAGCAACCACGACGGCAAGGAAAACGTCATTGAAAAAATAATTTGCGTTCTTTAAAATTACTTTGCAATTGTTCCAATTTGTTGAATTTGTCTGCGATGTGACTGAATTGTCCAGGAGCTGAATTCATAGTGACGGCTTAAACTGTTCAAATAGAGAAAGGAAAATTAATTGACCGTCATGTGTTCACGTTCTCCACAAAGCTTTAATTTGATCATTTGACGTTGTTGTTTTGCAGGGAACTGCTAAGAAATGTTCCAAATGTAAAACGCACTTGGAGATCCATTGTTTCCGTTCTCGCTGCCATTGTCGTCGTAGTTGCTAAAGTTCCCTATTGAATTTAAAAGGCGTTTTAAAAGATCTATCTTGCGATGGATCGACTTGAATCTTCTTTGGGGAGAGTAGGAAAATCGAGGGGATTCCCATATAAAAAATGCTGGGGTGTTCGTCGGAAATGTTGAAAGAACCCGCCCCTAGAATCTCGTGCGAGTTTTTGAAAAGCACTTAACTCTACCTTATGTATACCCCAATAAGTAAGCTACAACGGAAGATATTTTTAAATTGAACACCCCAAAATTAAGGTTCCAGGCGAAAACGGTTAAAAATAAACAGCTTCAAAGAATGTACGTTGTTGTTTGTTTGTTTGTAAATAAATTGCTGCGACGCTTTGCTTGTTTATAAAATTGTTTTGTGTCGGGGCAGAGAATCATGATTCAAATTTAAATCCTGCAAAATAAATTGTATTTATTAATTTACTGAAATGTTTTCAAAAAGTTTTTCTGACCCTCATTTTTGACATTGACCTTTTCACATTCAGTTTAACGGTCATTCTTTTTAGGCAAAAAATTAACCGTCGCCGTAAAAACGTGTGGAATTTTCTTTGGCCGTTTTGAAAGATATCACTCTCAAACTTGGCCCTTTTACTAATTTCAAGGTGCTCTTTCCAGTCAAAAAATCATCATCATATTCCAGTAGAAAGCCGGATCAGTTTTATACCGCGAGCAATCTCTTATTTTGTAGTTTTTTTAGTTAGTCAAATGAGCGCGCTACAGTATGTATCTACGAGGGTGAGCAGGTGAAGCCGTGAACCGTGAGGAACGAGGGCGCTTTGCCGCTGCACTGCTCGCTCTATCGCTCAACTACTCGACCAAAAAAAAAATAAGAGATTGCTCGCAGTCTAGATCAGTATTCTCATTTGATGCTATCGGACCAATATCAAAATTTGAATTTACGTGAAAAGCTCTATCAAAGATCATCTTCAGTGATAATCTCCACATTCCTTTACTTTTTTACTCAGCAAATGTTGATGTAATCCGGCGAAACGTTTTATGCAGAACTACGGTATAAAAAGCCGATTATAACAACATGAATTTTCCCTCATCCTAAAGGGTTTCTAATCAGTATACCTGTTGTCTAACACAGGCTGTTCATGTTCTTAAGTAGGTTCTTATCTTATTTTTGTCAGGGGTAAAACGGCTTGTTTTTTGTGGTCAGAAAAGCAATTAAATTCGGGTGTGACCCCTTGCTTACATTTCATAAACGTGTATTGGGGCTTCTTATGACTTCATTCTCAATAAATACAGTCAAATGTATATTGTACGCAAGCACGCATTATGTCCGATAATGATATTTCTTGTAACTGACTGACTCTTCCAAATATATAAGAACCTATTTCAACTATCAGGTTGAAACCGGATCCTTAATGATATTCGTGTATATTGAGGGTGTAACTGCCAAATTTTAGCCTGTTTGTACTTAATCTACTTGGTTCTAAAATGTAGTTTTTATTGAGCTTCCTATGTCAGCACTGCCACTTCGGAAGATCACAGTTGAATGGTAAGGGAATGGTCCATGATAATTCTGTGACCCAAGCTGGAGCCATTTGTGGTCATTTGTGCATTGTCAATACGTAATCATTTCTGGACGTTTCTGCAAATTTATGCAGCCACAACTCGAAGCCGCCAGTTGCAATATATACTGGCAGTTAGCTGGCGGTGACTGTTAAGCAAAAACACTTGGCTGACTGATACCGGCTCAGTCAACAAAGCGGCGGATTATTTGTGTGTAATATATTTGTTCATTTATCAACTGATCTGGTTAAAACATGCTTTGTGCAAAAATTAGGTAGAAACGAAGCTTAAGACAAGCATAAGCGAAATCATAAGAGCTTGCGTCAAGTGAAAACATACGAACGTTCACAGAAGCGTAAGGTTGATCCTTATGCGTATGCTTGCACTTATGGTAATGCTTTCAAACATTACTTCATAACATGCGCATTCGATGACATTCCATTTGAAACAATTACTCGCGCAGAAAAAGCGAAATTGTCTTGAACGTTTTTATGCCGGCATAGTATTGAAAATATTGAACAAAAAAGTCTTTGTTTCAATTTCTTTGAAATTTCTTGAACGTTTTTATGCCGGCATAGTATTGAAAATATTGAACAAAGAAGTCTTTGTTTCACCTTGAAGGGATGGAGGAAAACGACAGGCCTTCAGATTTACAATACTTTAAACTTACATACAACACTGCACATTTCGACAAGGAATATTTTCAACGGCGCATTAGAGCAAAAGCAACTGCAGAAAAAGAGAATTTAACATAATGTTTCTGTCTTTTTTTACACTATTTGTCTTCAATGAAATCTTGTAGACTTTGTTGGTTGAGCCAGCTGCTAAACGCCTTCTTTATTAAAAAAAAACGTATTCAAGCCTAATATGTATATTTAAATTAAAGGCAGGCTCTCAGGATTTTCAACCAAAAAATAAAAAATAAAACAAGTATTCTTTATTAAAATTGAACTCATCCACTTTGAAAAACAAAGTAATTTCAAAGGACTGATAGCATTAGACAGTAGCTAGCGATTTTAACATGCCTGTTATACACAAAAAAACTATAATTGAGTTACACAAGTTGTTACCTGGGCAGCTGGAACCAAAAACTCTTATAAGCATTATTGTCAATTGTTATTTGATATACAGTTACGAAGGAAGTTAATTTTCCGACCAAGCACTTTTGATTGTTGTTAAATTTGCATTTGAAAAGTGTCAACATGACCATTATGGAGATTATTGCGTTGGTAGGTGGGCAAAAATAGCCTGTGTTTGTATTCGACATTCCCGTCACAGCCGTCAGTCTTCTGTCAGATCACGTTGCCGACTGTTTAAAACTGAGAGCACATGATGTAAGTTCCGTAAATGGGGTGATTGTTCAGTATGACTTCGGTTTAAAATTCACTCCGCGTAGGTTCTGTTGCGATGCAGTGCGCATGAAATTTCTCAGCCACTTAGATTCTTGACGTAAGGTCCGGTTTAGCTGCCAAATGAGTGCCAGTACTCAGCAATAGTTTGTTAACTTCACAGTTATGGTCAAAGTGTATTCAAGCTTTGCTAAAGGTAAGTGTTATTTAAGTTCACAATTCAGTTTTATGCTTTAAATCTAAAAATGTCCGTTCAGCGACATTTTCAGGGTTGTATAAAACTACTATATTTCGTGAAAACTATGGCAAAGGGATGTTCTTATATTGAACAGCAATAGATTGCTTAAGCAAACATGGATAAGAAGGAATCTAGCTGCTTTTTATTATATTCAAAATTGTTTAGCTTTTTATTTCACTTTAAATTTCCCATGGTTAATTTTTGAAAGCGGAAAAATTAACGCAATCGTGCGTGGAAAATGACAAAAATAACTTTCAGTGAGTGAATTTCAAAGTTTGTGCACGTTTTTATATATCAGTGTTTTGTATGGTTACAGCAGTATGCAGTAATTTTACATACGAGTTATCAGTCGAATGGCAATTTTTCGGTAGCTGATTAAAAATTTAAAGCTTCATTTACAAGGACGTTAGATCAGTTTCCAAATATGTCCTCGTTCACATGTTGTAAAAGCAACATGGCAGCCTTCAGACCGCAATAGTATTGATTTTACGACCACAAATTTCGTTGGATTGAGAAAGCGTATAACAACGGAATAGTTATCTTTGTGAGAAACTGGATTTCGCCGTCTTTGAGAACCTGTCCGGCTGTGATCACAATCCGTCGAGTTAATCGCTTCATTTGTCACTGGTAATGTATTGAACTCGCGTGTTTACGGCAAGTTAACATTTAGAAAGCTATTAGTGCTGTGTTGAGAATATGTCAGCTGATTTCTGGCATAGTTGTAGATTCTAATCAGAAGGAATCTGTTGTGTAGCTGTGGGCAAATAAAACGGCTAAGATGGGGAATAACTATTAAAATGTCAAATGATAAATGGCCGAGGACTCGCTGAAGACAAGCATAAATGTTAGAATACAAATAAGAAGGTATATGAATGCACAAATTGTCTTATTTTCATCTCGATGCTGCGTGCTTTTGAAATGTCATTCGTCGAGACATCGGAGACTTTTAAGGATCACGCGTTTGTCGTCTTTGACCATGGGTCAATGGACTTGTTTTTATATTAAATAGTGACTTGGTTTTATAATACTACCCTTGCCATAACGATAAACGAAACCATAATTAATAACTCGAGCTGTTTTTCTTTTTCTTATCTAGTAAAATTAAAATTGAGCTCTTATCTAAAAAAAAAAAGCACTAAAACAAGTAAAATTCATCGCTTTCTCTCGGTTATTTTCTCTTACAAAATTGGTCCTCGGCCTCGCAGGTTCTCACCAGTCCTTCCCGCCATAATTTCAATTTCCGCGGGAAATATCTAACATTTCTTTCCCCGTTGGAGCTCGCAAGCTTCGAATCTCGACGACAAATATGTCGGATTTCGTTTCCCGCATTCAAGTTTTCACGTAAGTAAACGTTTAAGGAAATTACTTAAGTAAACGTGATTTGTAAAGAAATCGCAAGTGAGGTTTAATTGAACTCAAAAGTCTGAAGCGAGCCGTGACAAATGAATGTAAATTCAATATTTATATTGATCTTCAGACTTCACGTCTTAACGGTTTTATATTTTAATCGCGTGTTTTGCATCGCATATTCGGTTATTTTCTGGTTAAATGCAGTGCCGTTATTTGGAAATCGAGATTCTACTTTCTATCGCGATCGTCGTAAATAGGGTTTGGAATGAAGACGAAAGCCGCAGGAGATGTAAGAACTTAGCTTACATTTCGTAAGGTCACAAAATCTTTATGATATTTCAAATTTATATGGAGCCTTGTTTGTTATCGAACCAGAGAAAGCTGTATGAAATCTAGTGGTGTACAAAGAGTGAATCGTATGAGATTCACAAGCTTAAAAAGCTTAGAAAGTTTAGTAGATGAGAGCTGTTTGTCCGTTTGCCTGCGCATAGTTAATAGAACGAACTGGTTATGAAGCTCAACAAATTTCAAAAAGAGTGTACAAAGCTGCTTTGTTTTATGTTGAACGAACCGTGACCCTGCACATTGTTTTGTTTAACGTGTGAGCCCAAATGTTTCTACTGGTCAGTTGCTCATATGCATTTCAATACCTTTTGTGTTTTGTGCAGGGTCAAGGCAAACGAACAAAAGAAATGGAGAACAAAAACATATAACAAAGGACTGACTGAGTTTCATAACCAGTTTGTTCTATTAACTATGGCCTGCGTTTACAGGGGGTGACGATGGAGATTGTGGGGGTGGGGGTGGTAACTTGTACTTTAATGTGATGGGGCGGTTTGAAATTTGTGATTTCAGGATGTATTCCTTTTTTTGTGTGTGTGTCTTTTGGTGGTGGGGCGGGAACGGATAGAACGGATAGATAATCAATCGGGAACTAGATAATCAATCAATCAATCAATTAACTTTATTTAAACACGGTGAAACGGCTCAGTAAAACTGGTTTTCAGACATGCCGTGCACTTAAGGTGATTCCATTGAAAAAGAAGGAATTTTTACGATTTTCTAAAACTTGGTCCAGATGGTAATTATGTTATGAGCATCACAAAAATGAAATAAAAAATAGGGGTCACCGTGCTCGTTTTTGCACAACATGGATGGCCATTATAGTAACTATACGACCCGCGAGGTTTCATTGCTGAACCCTAGTAATCAGAAAGGGGACTATAATTTCTAAAAAAAAACATTGCTTGGATTAAAATAATAGAGTAGTTCAACAAAATTGACTTTGATCTTACATTATACACTATTTTAGTTGACCAGGAATTAAGATTATGAAAGAAATTAAAGAATTCGCAGCGTGCGCGCATACCCAACATTACCTGAAGACGTGTTCTTTACAGCATTCAAATACAAATATTTCAAAGCAGAATTTTTAACTTTTCTTTAAATCGCGATATATTGTAGTCAACTGTGTGTCATTTAAATTTCTGCATTAAAAATTGGGGGTCACCGTGCTAGTTGTCAAGCTATTGTTCCCGACCAGCGCGAAATCCTCTTTGTAATTGAATCCTTAAAGGAAACCCTCTTGCTTCGGAGTGCGCGCGGGCTCGTGCACGCGCAAATGACGCAATTTATTATGCGCAGTAGTGATGCGCAATGCAAAACTAGGGAATCACCTTAAATATAATCTAATCTAAATGATAACAAAAATATATAATATATATATATATATATATAGTGGCAAAACTGTTACACTATACTGGTTTAAATAATACTAATAAGATTAATAATAATAAAAAACACTATCTTACATCATAATATCCTCTATAAACACATATAAATTTTGCACATGGGGATTTGAGGATATCAATTCAACTATTGAGAGCCTGTATGACATGCATACCTATGGGAAAACCATGGGGGATTTGTTGATGTTAAATGTATTAGTCTGGGTACTGAAAATGCATTACACACTAAATATTTTTTAGCTACTATGTTTCATTAAAGTGAAAATTACTAATGCCCCTTACTAATTGTTTCACTTAATGTTTTTATTTTCAGAACCATAGAGTACTTTAGCAAGCTGTATTAATTTTTAACTGAAGAGAAATCCCATGGGAATTTCAACACTTTCAAACAGAACCGTAAAACTCAACAAGAGTGACGAAGAGGATAGAAAGGAAGAAAAAATCATGCCAACAGTCAAGCCAACCGATATCAAAGCTCCAAAGCCACAGGCGGCAAAAATTGAAGGAAGTATGTCAACTGATCATAATCCTTAATATTCTGAAAAATAAACCCTGGATAATTTATAGTTTGTTTTAAGGACATTTTTGGTGGGAAAATGCAGGTGGAGGGCTATGATTGCCGGGAACTTTTATTATAATTATTTTATTATAATTCCAGGAAAGGTGATCATTACCTAGCCAGGGTTCTCAAATATATTTAATGAAATGGTAAAAAAAAGAGATGGCTTACTAAAGGTAGTGACAGAGAGGACCAGTACATTTGTGCGGTATTCTAATTAAAATAAAAAGTATACCGGTAGTTTTTAAAATAGTAACCATGCCCCTTTACCCTACATATACCAAGCTTGGGGTGGGACCAGGGGTGGTGTAGTGGTGAGAGCACTCGCATCCCACCAATGTGGCCCGGGTTCGATTCCAAAACACCAATTAGATTATATTTAAGTGCACGGCATGTCTGAAAAACAGTTTTACTGAGCCTTTTTACCGTGTTGAAATAAAGTTAATTGAATTGAATTGAATTGTTGCCCCGGGTTTGATTCCCGGCCCCGGCATCATATGTGGGTTGAGTTTGTTGTTGGTTCTCTCCTTGCTCCAAGAGGTTTTTTTCCAGGTACTTCGGTTTTCCCCTCTCCTCAAAAACCAACACTTCCAAATTCCAATTAGATCTGGAAAGTGTCCCCAATTAGTACTCGCGTGCTCAATACCTTTGACACTTAAATAAAATGATTTATTTTATTTTAGCTTAACATTTACCATCTTTCTTTATTTACCACCTGACATGACGCACCTGGAATACGGCCTAGTTCACCACAAGTCTCATGGCTCAGTGGTTAGAGCATTCGACCAGTGTGCAGAAGGCCCTGGGGAGGGGGGAGGGGGACTCCCATATATGAGCTAGATAGGAATGTGCCGCTGTGAAGGGTATGGTTTTCAGGCAGTTTAGTCTGGGATAGGGTATAGTAATCAGAGATTTTTGGTCTAGAATAGGGTATCATTTTCTGCAAAACTGATCAGTCGCGTGAAGAATTTAGTCTAGACGAGGTTTACTGGCAAACGGCATTTAAAAATCGGTACTGTGGGCAGTACTGCATTTTTACTGATCCCCGGTATCTTAGACTGTGATAGTGAATAAGTTTCTGGAAAATAGCGAGTCTAGGATAGGGTAGGATTTTTCAGTGTTTAGTCTATATAGGATAGAGTACCCCCCCCCCCCCCCAGGGGGGAGGGGGGGGGGGGGGGGCAGAAGGTCATTGGTGCAGTACTGTGGGCAGTGGGCAGTACTGCGGGCAGTACTGCGGGCAGTGGGCAGTACTGTGGGCAGTACTGCATTTTTACTGATCCCCGGTATCTTAGACTGTGATAGTGAATAAGTTTCTGGAAAATAGCGAGTCTAGGATAGGGTAGGATTTTTCAGTGTTTAGTCTATATAGGATAGAGTAGGGGGGGCAGAAGGTCATTGGTTCAATTCCTGTCAGGGACTCAGATTAATTTTGTTTGTCCCATGCTCGTAACATGATAAACAAAACATTTTTCTTACTTGGATTATGGTTTTTAATCTGTCACAGTACCATGGTGGATGGTTTTTGCCGTCGGTTTGTTAGGAGTTCTTGTAGTTGCCATTTGCTGCTACTGTGTGTGCTATCGAAAATGTTGCAAGAAAAAGAAGAAGGATGAAAAAAAAGCTATCAAAGAAAAAGTTGACTTAAAAGCTGTACAGATGCTGGCGGCAAGTTATCAGGAAAAAGTTCAACCATCTGTTGACGAGTTAGATTACAACAGTGATGAATTTCAGTCTGATGGTAGCGCAGGAGTTAAAATAGGTAAATAGCAACATTACATCTTTTTTAAATTAAAATTCAGTGAATCATAAGAATTTCTCCCACTTGACTAAAAAATAAATTCATAATTATCTTTGCCCTATAGGTATCATTATCTTCATATGTATTTATTTGTTAAAAGAAAGAAATACAGTAGTTGTTGTATTTTGATATACAGTGGAACCCGATTTTTTTTTCAAACAAATTTCCGTTTCCCTTGGAGGTTTGAAAAATCAGGATTCCACTGTGCAATCGTAAAAATATTTGGATCTTCATTTAAAATTCTTAACAGTCTTCAAATATGATGGCAATTAACCTTAAAAAATTGTTCAACCTTGATATAAGACTTAAATGTTGAGCTGGTGTCAGAATGCTGCTTGCAAGCACAACTTGCACTCTATGTTTTTGTAACATTGCTATGCAGCTCACCCCAGGATTGTACTTAGGGGTAAAAAACATGTTGTTTTATTGTTGTTTGAGTTGGCCATTTTTATCTTGTGAATACAGCAAGTGTTGAACAAAGTAAAGTAAAATAAAGTAAAACTTTATTTCAGCAGGGTGGCCCAATTTCAGCTCGAAGGCTGGTATCCAGAGGGGCCCTGCATTTAAAAAATACTTTACATTATGCTAATTACAAAGATATAGTATACGGGGACAGAAATGCAAATTTTCACTAGTTCCATCATTTGCAAATTTTTTTAATTCCCCAGTGTATAACATGTTAAAAGATGATAACATTGCTGTATTAAACTGTTTTTAATTCCCCAGTTTAATGATGTCATCCAGTTGTCTAGACAGTCTTGTTTCACAATGCATATGTATGTCACGCTAAGATGTTTTGTCCGTTTTAAATCTGTTTACTCTTCAATTCCTTGACTTCAAACTCAGTATGGAAAATTAAAACCAATCTGTGGACTTAACTTTACGATGTTTCGTATTCACGAGATGGCTTTTAATGCCCCTTGATATACTACAGTAGTTGTGAAGGCTGTTGTTGTGTCGTTACCTTGAGAGATCATTTAACTAGTAAGCATTACATTTTAATTGCCAAACTGAATTTCTTGAATAGGTCGGATACACTACACCCTAGACTACAGTTTCAATGAGAATTCTCTCACAGTTGGAGTAGTAGAAGCACAGGATGTCCCAGCTAAAGATTTCAGTGGAACTTCTGATCCATATGCTAGAGTCATGTTATTGCCAGATAAGAGAAAGAAATTTGATACCAAGGTGAGTAAAACACCAGGGTCGAGTTGCTCGAAGGACGATTAGTGTTAATCCAGGGTTAATTACCATGACATCTCATATGTTCTGTTGACAGTTAATCCAGGATTAGTGCTAATCAGGCTTTGAAAAACTCGGCCCAGTTGTATTGATTAGCAGCGCCATAAGCCAGACAAAAATTCTCCGCGAGGCAATATCAGGAATAGCCTCTTACAAGAGAGATCCAATGCTTGTACTAGACATATTCAAAATTTTATTTTTAACGAGGCAAGTGCCTTGCATTGGTTCGCCTCATCAGCTAGCTACGGTACTGATTAGATACAGTGATCTGAGCTGAATTGAAAGGAAGTGACCCCTTACAATGCTAGAAAGGTGGCAGCTCAGGGGAGCTGGTTGCTTATTAAGTGGTTCCTGAAATTCGCCATCAAAATAATGTTCTCCAAGTAGCCTGTTCTAGGCCTTGAAATAGTGTGCAAGTAATCTTTGGTGTTCGACCGTTAACCTCTGACCATTACTCGATCATCAAGGTTACTCACCTCTAGGGCATTTGTGAGTAAGGTCTCTGCAGAGACTGGCCCTGCAGGCATGTTTTGATGTTGTCTAGCAAAATTAGCAATCCTGGATTCAGGAATGAACACTAACTCGTATCTCTTATCTTTAGGTACACAAAAAGACTCTTAATCCAATATTCAAGGAAACATTTACATTCAAGAACATTCCTTACAGTGATATAACAAATAGAACTCTTTGTATTGAGCTTTATGACTTTGATCGCTTCTCCAGACATGATATCATTGGAGAAGCCAAGCTGCCTCTTATTGATGTAGATTTAGCTACAAACATTGATGAGTGGCGTGCTCTGATTCCACCATCATCATCAGGGGGCCTCCTGGGGGTGAGTTAATAATATTACTTTGGAACAGCATGAGGAGTGCAAGTATGAGACTAACTAACTAACTAACAACTTTGAAATTCTACCTTTGCATGGTTTAAACCTGGTGGGGGACAGACTCCCACATAAAAATGATGGGGGTGCTCCTCGTATCTTTTAGGGATCAGAATTTGTAGATTGGTACCACTTAGGGTGACAAAATCTAAAATGACCACTGTTCGGAATTATCGCAGTACCTTTTTGGTATTGAGCCAAAAAAATGACAGAATATGACATGTGTTGTTTTAGAATTTGTATCTCTTATGGGTAAAAATCTGTTTGAGCCACACCCATCAAACAAGACTCTGGTATCTTTAAGGGTGTTTTTTGAAAATTTCTGACGAGCATCCCCATCATTTTATATGGAAGTACCCCCCCCCCCCCCCCCCCACCCCTCCACACACACACCCATGGGAAAACCCCTTCATCCCCACTCCTGTAATTATTGTCCGACACAAGTAAGACCTCTGGGAACATGACTGCTTGGTGTAAAAATTCAAAATTCATACCTACATACTGAACCTTACACTTGTATGCCAAACTGGCACCACTTATATGATGACATCTGATCACATTGTGGAGCAATAAAAAAAATCTTCATTAAAGCATTCTAACTCTGTAAGTTAAAAAACTTTGTTTCTACTCTATAATGCTATTAATTGTTTGTTGTCCTATGTGGTCCCCAATAACACTGTATTTATTGATTTAAAGCAGGGAGGGAGATTTTCGGCTGCAGACTAAATCTGTCCCCATACTCACTCACTCAAATGGGACACACACCTATCCTGCCCACCAAACCACATAGGCAGCTAGAATATATATCATACAAAATGACATTATCTTTTGTTTTTTTCAGCCCTCAAAAACTGAACTAGGTCAACTTTGTTTTTCACTGCGTTATGTTCCTGCTGCTGGTAAACTTCAAGTGGTCATTTTAGAAGCTAAAGATCTTAAAAGTATGGATGTCTCAGGATATTCAGGTAGAATTATATAATGTATAAAGTTACAGAACTTCATTGATGGGAATAACAGTCAGTTGACCATTAAACATTGTCCAAACAAAACAGCTATAATGTCAGACTTATTTTACATTATGCTCGGACATTAAAAATAAGAATTTATGCCATTTGTATTCAGAGAAAGCCATGTGATTTTGAATTGCCCTATAATGCATTGCAAACTGCAAAACTTCTTATAGCACGTCATGTATGCTTATGGATTGTGTCTCAGGGCAAATAAAAAAAATTATGGCTGATGTTGAACCATTTTTAGAAAATGTCCGATCAAAATGGAGGATTGACAGGACACATCCTTCTAAGTAAGAAAAATTATTTCCAGCACTGGAAAATTTGGATGTTTGAAAACTAAATCATTAATTAAATCTTTTTTCTAATATTTTTGTTTTCAGCAATTCCTTCAAGGGGAATTTTATAGTTGTCCCATTATTAAGTAATGATTTATAATCATACCAAAACACACTCAATGCATAGAGAGAACAGACCAACGTACTGAGAAAATATCTGTGAACCTCTTTTTTTTCAATTTCAGATCCATATGTCAAAATAGCACTAATTCAAGAAGGAAGAAAACTCAAGAAGAAAAAGACAACTGTCAAGAAAAGGACACTTAACCCTTACTACAATGAGAACTTTACTTTTCAAGTTGCTTTTGAGAACATAGAGCAAACATCTTTGATAATTTCCGTGCTGGACTATGACCGAGTTGGTCGCAGTGAGGTGATTGGTAAATGTGTCGTGGGTGAACTTTCGTCAGGACCTGATCAGCAGCACTGGATCGATATGCGGGCGTCGCCAAGAAGAGCAATAGCACAGTGGCACACATTACACAACTAACACGTTTTTGTTTTATAAAAGCTGTTTTCATAAAAACTCTGTCTTAATATAATTATTGCAAATCACATTTTGTTAAGACTGCAAAAAGTACTTAAATACACAACCTAGAACAAAAGTTCTGTATCAAGCGAGTGCCTTACAAGCTAGCCTTGATATAATAATTGCCAGCAGTTTTAAAGAGATTTAATATAAACTGTTTTGCAGTCTACAATGTAGACACTCTTGGAACTATGTTCAGTTCAGCTGTCCACTTATGGAAGGTGCTTATCAGAGAAAGAATATGTACTGTTTGTATGTGGCTGTCACTACGAAGTAGTCAGTTGACTTTAAAAGGGTGTCATAGCTGCCTATGAGGGTTGTCCATTAGTAGAGACTACACTGTAATACAGAATAGAACATACTTTATCTTTGTCAATTGGCAAGGTCTTACCAGCTAATAGCAACCTTCCAAGCTAATTTTTTTTTCTTTAGTAACCCATTTGGTGACTGAATCTCTAGATTAAGTTGCCAGGTTAGTGAATTTCCTTTGAATCAGGTTGCCAGTTCCAAAGTTTAATGATAGCAACTTGGAGGCAATATATCAAACACAAGGAAGAGTGTGTCATAAGGATATCCGAACACTAAAAAGTGGCTTGAAAAACGAAGAAAACCAAGTTCTTTTTATCCACTTCGAGGTGTTTGGATGCCTGATCAAACACTCTTTTCAAAACTGATCATTAAAGGGGGGAAAAAACGAAGGAATAAAATCGCCAAAATCTATGCAAATTACAGTGTAAGACCAGGTATCCAAATATACTTCATGGTAGTGGTTTCCTTCATGTTCTTGTCATGAATGAGGCTAGGGTATCGAATGTTCTATCCACAAATAATGTAACTCCTCATGAGTTTTAAAAGGTTGAATAAAGAAGCGAACAGCTGCAAGACAAACATGAGTTGGGCAATGGTGTATCACTTGACATAACATAAATCATTATATATGGATTAGGGGAGGATTTTCTTAAGATAAATATATAAATTTATTATGAAATAATATAAGGCTAAAAACTTCATTGTTGTGAGCTGTGCTTCCACTGCATTGCATCATGTACAAGTTAAAAATACTGTACAAGTTAAATGTACGAATCATGTACAAATGAAAAATACTGTTCAGAACTTGGTAGCTACTGACCAGTATACTACACTGCAACTATTTAAAGCAAATCCATTATCATTAAAGGGGCTATGTTGCGAGGTGTCACGCAAGCGTCAATCTTGAAAAACGTCCGGTGGCTGTTTTTCAAGTTTACGCCATCATCGTCGAATCCATTCAATCCTGCAGTGCTGTGTTCACCAAATGGTCTCAGATTTTTCACATATGTAAATAATCTATTTGTCTTGATTTTGGCCCCGTTATTTTTCCGATTCTGAAATCGTACGGCTAAATATCTCAATATGTACGGGCAGCAATAGAAATCAGTTGACCAAGGAATGTCATGGATGAAGGTTCTTCTCTGTTGGTTAAATATAGTACACTTTCAGCATATTAACATGGTACCAGAGTCTCCGTTTTGTACTTCTTTACCACCACAGACAAACCTAACATTTTTCGGATTTTGTTTCGCTTGAGAAAAGAGCGATGAAATTGTTGGACTTAAATCAAAACAAGCAATAACTCTTGTGTACGTGACCACTGGTTCCGTTTCGAGTCAGCAAACAAAAGAATTTTGACAGATAAAAGTGTAAATTAAAGTTACTAAAATTAGGCAAAACCTCACGACATAGCCCCTTTAAGTTGAATGTTCAAGGGGGCTTCTCTCAGAAAGCTTGATAAATCTAATGTTTTGATGCCTTTTTGTCGTAAGGATTAAATTATTAAATTCTTCCAATGACAAAAAGGCATCAAAACTTAATAGAACATAGTTTGAACTTGAGGCTTGGGTATGATACAATGTTCTACCTGCAACTTTGCAACTTATGTAACCAGAGGATGCCTTGACAAAAACTAATCATATCCAATAATATTGTAAAATGGAAACATTTAGAATTTCAATTTTAGTCATTTGGTGTTTGTTTTGCAATGTGAGTGGTTATTTGCTATTCCATTAATCAGAATACATGTATTATATTTTCTTTTTTTAACTAAAAAAATGGTTTTTTTTGGTGTTGCAGAATGAAACGATTGTCAGTTAGCTTTGGTGGTGTAGTGTGGGTATTGTTTAGAAATTGGAACTAAAATGTTTGGTGGCTGTGATGCACTTAAAAAAAATTAAAGTGATAAAATACCAAATGTTTTGGGCTTTTGCAACATCTGCAACACCAAGAAACAGGCAAAAAAATATATACATATAAATACAATTAATCTAAGGAGTTCCTTCCAATAAAACTGGCTGGAATGAAGAGTCTTAGATGTGTAAACTGTAAATCTTTATTTAAACACGGTAAAATCATCAGGAAACCTAACCTAGCTAACCTAACTAGCCTAAACAAATTACAAAGCTAACTACAACTAATCTAAATAAACCTGTTTTTCATGAATGCCGTGTGTAGTTTACATTAAAAATTCAGATAAGCTGATCGTTTAAATTGACCTATAGATTCCATTTCTCTCATATGACAGGGTAGGCTGTTCCAGAGAACTGCTCCGTGTAAACTGACTTTTCTCTTTTACTTCAAATTACAATATTTAAATTATTATTTTAACTTTTTTTACACTTTAGAAGAAAAAAGATCAGAGTGGTGTATGCCTTGAACTGAACCCAAGTCATTCACTTCATGACTAATCTCCATATTTACTACACCAACAAGGACAAGCTGCTGGGAACTGTAATTTTTAATGTATTTATGGAGTTACCCGTAACAGTAACTGAAGGTTAACTGTTTTCAAATCAGTGCTTAAACCTAAACACTGTAGATCAGTGCTACATGTAAACCCCAAAATGTTATTCTTTGCTTTACCGGAGCTCTATTCTCTCAGTAATATAACAATAAAGAATACTACATTGTGTAAACCTCATAATGTGTCCAACATCAGTTTGAGAGATGGAAGCAAGTGTTAACTGAGTCTGTTGCCAGGCTTATTGTGAAGTCTGAACCAGATGCATTGACAACAAAATGAAGAGAACCGCTACAAGGTATATTTAAGTAATGTTTTGGCATTTAAACATTAATTTTGTGGTGAAAGGACCAGGCAAAGAGAGAGTGTCAGAAGATAATTATTTTAAACGGTCATAATTCAACATAAAAATTCTAAAACTTGATCTTCCAGGCACATCATGTTTACATGCAGTGAAAGTACCTTTACTGCTTATTTGATCTCTTTAAAATACTGCAGCATTTTATTGAAAAAGTCTCTTAGCTGTAAAATGGCTTCATAAACTTGCAAATTCTAATAGCAAACAGGGTTTGAAATTTAATTTTAATAGCACTCACTTTTTGGGTGAGTGACTTTTAGAACTGCACTGAAAAATGTACAATTTGTACTCGCCTGGGCGGGTGCTAATTTCTATTCTTGAGCAAAATGTTGCACGTTGAGCAACAGACTTGTGCAACATTGGGTGCTTTCATTTTTATCTTGATAAATAACAATCGGTAGGAAAACTAGCAAAAGTGTTGAAGCATTATATTTGAAACAGCTGTGCTTAAAGCATGTTCCCTAGTGCCCACTTCCCCTGCTTATCTGTGGTATATCCTTACCCTTAATAAGGCGGTAAAATGGGTGTCTTGAAACCACAGAAATATAAATTGATAACAACAATATTGTAGCATGAATGAACTGCAATACAACAGTTCAATATTGAAATTACCAAAGTAATAAAATAATAATTATTGCCCGAAAACACTATGCCACAAATTCCAATGTCCCCTCTCTAAACCTTTTACTCCCAGAGAAATTTATGGAGACATGGAAAGTAGTTTTAATCCTATGTTGTGACCATTCAAATGCAACCTCTTCTGCAGTACTTTTGCATGGTACCATTTGTTTTTCAATATTATTTTTTATGAAATGAAATTTGGGAGTTAAAGGGTACATGGGAACCACATGGGCAATTGACTGAAATAAGCTTTTCCTGATCCACTGTGACAACAAAGGCATCAACAACACAAATAGCACACATCATCATGTTTCTCTGACAATTCAGTATTAAACATAACTTTGTACAAAATTCAACTTTATTGTTTCATTTTGAAGTTCAATGACAAACAGAAAAAAGGGATGCAAGAAAGAAAACCACGACTGAACAGTGGACAATAAAATTATATATTTACAAAATTACCCTAACTGCTGATAGTTACATCTAAAGGAAGATTGTTATCTCTCAATAATTACTGTTCATTTGTTGAGCTTGTTGCTTCTGCCTTCGTTTTCTCCATTTTAAAGTAAGGTACCTCACAACTCTTCTGTTTAAAGTCTTCTGTCAATGATGAGCATTATGCTTTTGCTTTTCTTTCTCTGCATCTTCCAACTCATAAACATATTTGTGACCCTGTAAACAGATAATATAAACATTCATATTTAACCCATTGACACCTGAAATACCCAAAACTGCCTGTGACGGGCCACAGTCCTTCTACCATTTGTGCCATCATCCCTCTTTATGACAGGAAGTAACATAGGCACGCATTGCGTGCATGAGCTATTTTGAAAATTACCTAAATGATATGAAATGGTGAAAGTAACAAAACAGCGGAAGTTAACTCGCACAAATAACCGCTTGCAGATATACGTTTTTCAAATCCTCCGGCCCGCCCACTACCAAAAAAAATACCGAGATAACCAACTGGGTCCCGTTTCTCGTTTCTCGGCTAGCTTTTTTTCACGGGATTTCCGGAGTTATTTTTTGACGAAACTACGGCCCCAGTGAAATGAGCAACTTGTTTCAGTAATGAGTGTATTAAATTAAATGTCAACCAGAAAAGTCCTGCACATAAATTTGATGCATCCAAATTGAAGGCTTATTATTTCCTGGAAATTTGTATCTAGTCTTTTTTTAAAGGTTTCTTTTATTATTCACAAAAGACACGTGGAAAAGGTTCCTTTGGCCTGGAAGACGCAAACTAATTAAATTAAATTGTTTTCAACTCCAAACCACAAGCTAATTAAATTAGTGACAGGAAAATTCTTTGAACCACCTGTTTCTGTAATGTCAACCAGAAAAGTCTTTCACAGAAACTAAACGCATGAAAAATGAATATAAGTAGTCTCCTAGTAAATTGGAACTAATATTATTTAAACAACTGTTTTTATTCTCCACAAAAAAGTCGTGCAAATAGAAACAGAACTAATTAGATTAAATTGTTTTCGACTCAAAACCACAAGCTAATTGAATTACTTACACGAACATTGTTGAGGTTAACATTTGGAACCAAACACCTTTTCCTGTAATGTCGACCAGCAGAAACTTAGCGCATCCAAAATGAATTTTGCTTGTTTCCTAGTAAATTGCAACTAATATTTTTTAAACAGGCGTTTTTTAACGCACCATATAAATTAATTACATTACGTTTTCTCGAAAACATGTTGAATTTCATCACGTACCAGGACAAAGTTCAATATTTGCACGTGCACACAACGTGACTTCTCATAAAAAATACAGTCGCTTCTCGCTTATAGTAATCGCTTGAGGCATACAATTAATAACCTACACATCAGCTCACATTAATTCAAAGAAAGATAAACGTTTTACATACTGTAAATTGTAGATTAATTGCATTACATTTTCTCTGTTGAACTCCATGCATCACGGACAAGTTTCTATAAGGACAAAGTTCAACATTTTCACGTGCAGACAGCGTGTCTGACAAAAAAAATCCAATTTTAAATAGTAATCTCTTGAAACCCAGGCTTGAAACATACAATTCATGTTCCGCATCATATTATTTGAAATCGGCTTGCCGTTTTTGCAATAAAACTATACTCATACTTCAGTATAAGCTCACCTATGAACGTAACCGTAGTCCACATTTTTTGGACGTCTCATCCCCCGCAGACCATTCTACCATTCATGCATAGGGCACATTATAGGCGGTATTTCCGAATAAATGTCCTTGATATTGCCAGGTTAGCAAGCCAGTCGGGATTAGAGAACAGTTCCCAAGCAACAAATTTTCAAAACTTTACACTTTTAGTGTTTGCGGCAACAATCGCGGAGATTCAAGATGGCTGATTTTCAATTCATGTCAAGTGCCCTTCTTTGACCTTCAGTAATACCATTTTAGAAGCGAAAATTTGATTGGCTGACATAGTACACGGTGTACATACTAGAGGCAATCTGATTGGTGTGACATAACCCAAGACATACATACAAACAAACAAACAAACAAACAAGCTAACAAACATACTAACATCACAAACCAACCTTTGCGCCTGCTAATGAGCTATTTTTTTCAAAATAGCTCAAAAAATGAAGAAAAAGAAAAGTCAAGTTTATTAAGCTTTTTCAAAATTTTGCTTTGTGTGCATGCCCGAGAACAAAAGTCGGTTTAGTTGACCCAGAAAGGAAAGGAAGCTTAGTTTTCATGTTGCCAACAACGATTTGAACAGTTTGCTTGCAGTTTGCCTCCACAGCAGTCAGAAGACAGCATTAGGTGCTTCAAATTGTCATTTTCTGCTAAATTTCTAGGAGTCAATGGGTTAAAGGGACAGTGTTACAAGGATTTTGACATTTTTGGTGAAAACCATGCTACAATATGATTTCTAAGCCAGTTTAAACTAAAATTGAAGATACATTCCACTGCACATGAAGCTAACACCACAAAAACCCAAGCACCCCTCCTTGTATAGACTACGAGCAGTCTCTCTTTCCCAGCTTTGTCTGTCGAGTGAGAAACGAAAAAACATTAGCGAACAGATAATGGTCACGCCAAACTGGGGGCGAAGCAGGTGCACGGGAAAAGAGAGACTACAGACTTAGCCCAGGCATTTGAATTATTAGTTGCTCTCACAACTCAAAAATCTGATAGGCTCTTGATTGAAGATCTTTCAACAAGCGGTAACGCCCCGGTGACGAGTTGTCAACACTCGAGATCAATGTCATGACTGACAAGCTCCAGGAATGTTTATCTTGATTTCCCAGAGTTCAATCGTTGAAACCAGAGCAGATCGAAGCGCTTGAAGCTCTTAGCGACGGATGCGATGTCCTCGCTATTTTGCCAACTGTGTTCGGAAAGAGCCTTATATATCAAGTGTTTTGCCAAACAAAACTATCTTCGAACCGGAAAGCGAGTGTTATTGTGATTTCGCCTCTCAACAGCATAGTGGTCGAACACGGCAAGTCAACGAATTAACTGAATTTGGCCTTCCTGCCATCCATTTGAATGAGAACGACGCAGATTGCATGAAAGCCATCTCTGAAGGGAATTTTAGATTTATATTTTGTTGTGCTGAGGCCTGTTTATCAGAGGAATTTCAAAATTTGATGAAATCAGAAGACACAGGGCCGGATATCCAAATGGTGGTTCTTGACGAATCTCATACGGTGTAAAATGGAGTTGGCAGGCATGCACGACTCTTACCTCATGTTTTAAATACCATTTGCTCCTTCTATAGGTTTTGAACGGGTATTCTACATTTAGCCGTTTGTTAAGGAGGATTTTAGTTTAGAATGAGTTTTAAAACCTTTCAAAAGCCACCTGCAACAGACTAGAGGTCAAGTCTGTCGGTTGTGGTTTACCGTGGTGTTGCACTTGTAGATTTTGACCTCATTTCAGCGTCCTTTTTTGCCTGGCAGTCGGTGTGTTAGTTTTGCCATTAATATTGGCATATAGATTTTTTTGTAGGAAAGGTTTGAATTTCTCTAACTTTTCTCTCTGAAAACCGGACGTGACAGGATGTGAAATTATCTGTTGGCCGTGAATGTCTTTCCTGCTATTAATGTCACGCTGCTTCGTTTACGCCACTATTTCATTCAAGTGTAAAATGGGGTTGGCAGGCCTGCACGACTCTTTCCTTGGTTTTAAATTACATTTGCTCGTTCTATAGGTTTTGAATGAGTATCCTATATTTTATGTTAGCCGTTTGTTAAGGAGGATTTTAGTTTAGACTGAGTTTTAAAACCTTTCAAAAGCTGCGTGCAACAGACTGGAGGTCAAGTCTGTCGATTGTGGTTTCCCGTGGTGTTGCGCTTGTAATAACTTTTGAAGTTACATCTGCGGACACGGCAAAAATCTTGGCAAGAAGGTTCCTTTGCTGGTCTACCTCTTATGGCTTTTTTCGGAGTATCGTTCAAAGAACTCATCTCTTTCGCGGCATTTTACTCTCTTCGCGCTAAAAGGGATTTGGTTTCGGGTTAGATCTCCCGCATTGCGATGACATGTAGATTGACGGGATGTGAAGAGAAGTAAATCTGATACCGAAAAATCACTCGACTGTGAATGTGCATTCGCCTGGGCTTAGTCTGTAGTCTCTCTTTTCCCGCGCGCCTGCCTTGCCCCCAGTTTCATGCGGCCATTATCCGTTCACTAATGTTTTTTGTTTCTCGCTCGACGGACTAAGCTGGGAAAGAGAGAAGTTTGCATGTACGTCTGCATGAGGGTTAATATACACAAAAACTTGACTTTGGCCAGCTTTTTTGAAGTATGGTGGGTCGCATGTTATTGGTAACTACGGTAATGTTCAGCAAGTATTCAAAACAATATTTTATTGTGTTTTTGTTGTTTTGCTAAAATGATTACACATTTGTTTTAATAAATTATATATTTACACACTTAACGACTGGTTCCGAGGGAAACAGTTAATTTTTTTTCCCTAGAATCTCGATGTTTCCCGAGACGAAGATTCTCTGGAAAAAAATTCATTGTTTCCCGAGGGATCAGTCATTAAATGATTTGTTATATAGCAACACAAAAAACAACACAGTTTGAAAAACGCGCCAAGCACTCAAGGTAAACATCAAGCACATCATGCCACCTTTGTCACGGTCTGATCACGTGCGCTAGCAGGCAACAGTGCAATATTACCCTCTGACGTCAAAATTGTTGCTCGCTTTCGCAAAATATTAATGTTGCCCGCTTTAATAGGACAATTGGCAGGATGTTAGATGCCATGTGACACTGAATCAACCAATCAACGCACGCATTGTATTGAGAACAACTCCAGCTATATAACAATACTGTTTACTGGTTCTGTACTAGCATTACACAAAATTAGGTAACACATGTCTATAGCATGTCATCAGAAGGTAATCTCTTGACCCATCACCCATCTTTTGCAAGGAATACTGACAGGCTATGAAAGTGCACCTATGTTCTTAGACCTGAGAATCAGAGATGTAGAAAAAACTCACCACTAAATCATGCCAGTCGTGCTTCATTCTCCACAGAATCCAGAACACCATTGTTCCACCCAACATCTTGGACAGGATCACATGGATTCTCTTTGGTTTAGGGAGACTGGCTAACACACCACCACCCATAGCTGAAAATTTAAAGAACCACTCTCTAATAAGAGTAAAATAACTTTATCTGCATTACTCATTCTATAGATGGTTTTCACGTTACGTCACGGCGGCCATGTTGGTGTACAACTACAAAATAATTTTAATGAACTTCTTTTGTTATGCACACCAACATGGCCACCATGGCCTTTGTCATTTGAGTCCCACAGGACTGAAGGTCATGTGAGTGAAAACCATCTATAAAGCACTGAGTCTGCCCACAAGTTGTCAAGCCACCAAACCACTAAAAAAGATAAGTAAGGTGTGTATTAGGGGTCTTTCTCCGTGTACTGGTACTCATTGTCTTCTATTGTTTGTGATGCATTGTATTTTTGGTCTTGTTTTGTATTTGTATTATTGTCGTTCTTTGTTCCTTTTGTTTTACGTCATCTGTGCACCTCACACTTTTACCTAAAAGCTTTTAGTCAGTCCATTAGCAAGAAAGTTGGAGATTTTGTTGTTTGTATAAAAACTTCAAGTGCTTTGAGAATATTGATTAATTGGCAATTTTTTAATATTATAAATTTTCCAAGAGAAAATGGATTATTCTGTGTCTCCATTGTGAGTGTTTAAGGTTTGGTTAGCTTGAACCATTCACTGCCAGAGTCAATTACGAAGACGTGTAGTGTAGTTCTAACTTTTGAGTCTGTTGACGAAATTCTGTGTGACGAAGCTTGAAGCAAATTGGAGCTTGATCTTCACATTTTTTTTACTACTACTACTACAACTACTATTTGGGGCTTTTTTTCTCGCGAAGTTTCACAATTTAGATCCCAACGTTTTGAAAACCAACTATTCTGAAGTTATAAAGCAGTAAGCTTTTCAATCATTCACAAGTATAGATCTTATAACTAAAAAGTGTTGTACAATATTATTATCGATGCAGCTCTAGCTGAGCTCTGCTCCCTGCTAAGCTTTGTACATTGACTGTCAGTAGCTTAATTTCACGCCAAAAGACAACTTACCGATTTTGTATCGTGCTTTCAAATATTTTTAAAGAAATAAGACCTACCTTTTCCTTTCAGACAGTGTTTAAGCCGGGTAAAACGTGAAAAATTTTCTACCTTGTACTGCTAACAAACTTCCAATATGGCGGCCAGGCAAATCACTTGATACCAGACCTAACTGAGCCAGGCGCGGCTGCTCAGAGAGAAGGCGCCTAAATTATCAATTTTTTTTCGAAGACCAGGCGTGCGTTTGTCAAAGGTCCCGAAAACTTTTCGGGCCCGAAAAGCCTTATTTTGTGCACAGTGTTAATGACAAGAAATCAGTTTTTGTTTATTTTGAAAGCTTAGAAATAAAATTCGTAGTTGACGAAACACGTCGGGCAGGCTTGTGGGCTATTAACTGCAGCTCCACTTGATAGAAACTGAGAATTAAAAATGGCTTTCGGGCCCGAAATGTCTTCGGGACCTTTGAGAAACGCACGCCAGGGCCCGGTTGTTCGAAAGTCGATTAGCGCTAATCACGGATTAAAAGTTAACCGAGGATTTCATTTCTCTGTTTAAAGATGTTTTCAAAAGGTCATTTATAGCTAGTAGTGAAGACAAGTTAAAGTTGAAACTGAAGGGCAGAAACTTTGGAAAACTTTTCAATTGTTGAGTTGTTAACAAGTAATCAAAGTAACTGTATTAAATTTGCAACGGACCACCGCAACGAAATAGAAGCACCGGATCCTGTGGTAAAGGATCTAATCAGATATAAAATAATGAAACGATTTGATAAAAAAGCAAGGCTGATAAACGGTACGGAAACGACTATATTTGTAAAACATCCAATATTCCCCTTTCAAATTTAAAATTGTAACGTTTTTTGCCTTACGAGTTATTATCGGTAAGACCCTGAAGAAGAAAAGCTGTGCCTTTCGAAATATTGGATATTTTACAAATATAGTCGTTTCCGTACCGTTTGTCAGCCTTGCTTTTTTATCAAATCGTTTGAGTTGTTAACTGGATTCAAAATTGACGAAAATCCTGGGTTAGCTTAATCGCCGTGCTTTGAACAACCCGACCCAGGGGATAGAATTATGCACTCCATGAATAAACGGACCCCGAATTATTGAAAACCGTAAGTTTTTCATCCTCAGACAGATACACCGCACAGAGGGCCACTTTACAGTCAAAGCGGTTTGCCCAGAGCTAATATCAAGCCCCTTGAGTCCAAAATCGAACGATTTTCATTCTTGCAGCATGTCGTTTCTAAGGGCTAGTATAGTCTGTTTGTTTATAAGCCGACCCTTACACCAGGTGCTAGGGGTGTCGACGGACTCAAATCGCGTCTGCGTTGGAGGCTAATTCTATACTTGACTGAAAAGTTGGTATCATGTAAGTATGGCTTTTTGAAAATATTAATAGCTACAGTTATTTTGAGTTGACGCTCTTGTTCGTTACGATTTTGACCTGTGATAGTTTTGGAACAAGGAAGATGGGCTAAAACTGTTCTTATAAAAATATATTCCGAAATGAAGACAGCAAAAGTGACTGATGCGGAACTAATTATTAAACAAGTTCCTTTATATCTCAATTATCGCCACTCTAAAGGCAAAGAAACACGAAACAAAAATCACAACCCTTCTAAGTTTTTAAGTTCATCTGTTCTTTCCCAGTAAAATCTTGATAACTAATTATTTAGTTGGCTTTTATCGATTTTAGCTTTGACCCCCGGTCTTTGGCATACAGTTCAAAGAAGTCAAGAGAACCGTCTCGAGGCTCAATTCAAAGAGATCCGGACAATACCCATGCTATGCTACTGCAGTTTTCGGTTACACGAAATATAAAAGCCATTATCTGCTCCTTCTACCTTTAGTGTCAGCCTTGCCCATATGGAAAATAAGTTGGTTATTTATAGGCACTTCGTGGATATGTGTTTTATTACAGATGACAAATCGCCCCAGGCTTCCTAAAAATAACCCTCGTCGTAAACCTTGTGGGCGCAGGGTTTCAAAGCACAAAACAGAAAGGTCCAGACCCAAGCTGACTGCAGATCAGATGTACAGTTTATCTCGGTGGTTTAGCAGTTCAACTAAAAGGTGCTCCTTTCCATAGGAGAAAATTGGCAAATTTTAGTTTAAACCCTAAATTTAGCAATTATAAAAAAGTTATTTTACATATATAAAATCTACGAATATGTAACGTTGTCGTATGAAAAAGGCTTAAAGCCAAGACCGCAAGGTAGTATGGGATTTTTATGCAATAGCTATTAACCCTAACCCATACTACCTTGCGGTCTTGGCTTTAAGCTTTCATCCGACAACGCTAATTGAAATAGCTGTATGCAGAAAGCTAATGAGTTATAGTCTGTCAAATCAAGTGGCCATTATTTCTTTGTTTCCTACACAGAGCACCCTACTGTACTGCGCACACCTACGCATCTATAAATTTTATCTTACATGCACCTCCGAACCACTTGCAAACCATCTTGGCAAGGATTTTGCAAGTTATAAATGCAGATGTAGACAGCAGGCTATAAAGCTACCTATACTTTTTCGAACGACTACATAAGAGGAAATAAGAGCAGATCGTCTAGGTTACATCGGCGCATGTGGTCGCTCGCTAAAAATTTCGTTTCGAGTCCCGCGGAACATGGTGGTTTACCAAGAGAAACGAATATAAGTAAAGCATTAACACATAATCGGCTATACCCCCTGAAACCACCAAAGCTATTCCTTTTTCATTTTGCCAGAAAACTAGGCAAGCCTAGAGCTCTTTGCAAGTGTAGCTAGCCGAAGGATTATCATCGAGCTAGGGAGCTAATACAATGTTTTTTTTTTCAAGGTAATTTATCCTAGGCTACAAAGGTCTATCAGAAAACGGCAAACTGATCCTTACGGCAAGGCGATGAAAGAGTAAACAAAAGAATAAAACAAAATATATATATATTCAAACAAATTTTCCCATTTGTGTGAATATATATATATTTTGTTTTATTCTTTTGTTTACTCTTTCATCGCCTTGCCGTAAGGATCAGTTTGCCGTTTTCTGATTTTCTACAAGTAATTATTGTACTGATCCAGGTCTACAACTGGGAGATTCGGCACCTCTCAACGGTTTGTCGCTGTGGTCTTGCTGATATTTTATACAAAGGTCTAGCCTGTTTAGACGGCACCTCCATAATCCACCCCTAAAGGAGTGCCGTTTTTAATTACACCCGAGGCAACTGAGCAGAACTTTCATGCAAGCCATACAGCTGGCCGAAGGCTATGCCGCATGATGATGAGTAACGAAAAAAATTTCCACTGACTGCCACTCCTCGGTTAGATTTGCGTAAGGTTCTGCTGGCAATACCACGTTGTCCAATTCAGTGTCATTCTTTCATTACAGTTGACTATTTCAGTTCAGTATACTGATGTATCCTGGTATAAATTGAAAACATATAAAACACCCGAGGCAACGTTTTAATTACACCTCAGTAAAATTCAGCTGTCATGCTTTCAATACAGTGGGAGCATTTCTATCAATTGTTCACCCTGAAATCTTGCTTTGCCTTGAAATAAAAATAATAAGAATCTCATTTAAAATCATTAGCACCTGTTGTCATATTTCATCAAGACAAACAAAAAACGGTAATTTTAGGCCAAAAAGACGTTTTTAACAATTTAAAAAAAGATTGCCAGAATCCATTCAGCACCTCGGAAATCATGTGAAGATATATCAGTGTTAAAATAACTTTCGTGTCACCGGCGCCGGAAACTTGTGCGCGCGAGATGTTTTATACATTCAACATACATTTGTACACACCAGAAGCTCATCTGTTATGAGCTTCTGTATACACGTAAAGGGGAGAGCATAACTAACTGAAAAGGTATGTTCCGTCACCATGGCATAAAATCTCTAACCTCGTGGAATATTTATCAATTTTTATAAAAGAGGATGGTGTAATTTTGGTGTTAATTGAAATCTTGATTATAGCTCCGTCCTAACATCCCACTTCTCATCGCGGCACTGAATTAAAAAGTCTCGCGTTTGTTCCAACTGATAGCTTGCAAATGTGTGTTCAATGTTGAGTTTTAACGTCATAGAAGAGTTTCTCTATGTTATATCTTCCTTATATTTCTAGTTAATGTCAGATCCGATGGAAAACAGAACTAAAATATTAACTATAAGCTTAGTGAATTATGTTGAATTGCGATACAACACGCCGGATCGCTTAGGTAACGAGACAAAACGACACGTGTTGTTTTTCTTTTAACTTTTTTTGTCTGAAGACCTGTTTAAATTAGGACTTTTTTATTTAGCATGAGCGCGATGCGTTTTGTAAGTTAAATGCCAAATATAATTGTAAAAAGAGAGAAAAAAGAACAGCGCCACAATGGGCCTTATCAAGCCCCGCCATTTTGTGTAAAAACAATAGCTTCGCCGTGAAAAAGTTGAAAACGAGGGGGGGAAACAAAGCATTTTATTCTCCGGGAAGACAAAATCGCCGCTGCGTGATTAAGGCCCATCAGCAGTTTGAAGTAAAACTCGGTTTTGGTGGAAAATTCGCAAAATCGGGAAACTGTGAAATGTCCATTTTTTTCTAACGCGAGCAGTGCTTTTATCGGGTATTTCTTGGTGTCGCGGAAACTGTTGTTGGTTCATTAGCGTGCGTGTGGTGTGGGTATTGTTCAGTGCCTTTTTGATCGTTTGTTTTACGTCATTTGGTGAGCAAAACATCCGCAGCACCAAGAAAACGCCCTTTCATCTATTAACTTTCACCGTGAAAGAAATACACGTGGATGGTGCATCCAATTCACACTGATTTGTTGAAAGTTTTCAACCCTTCGAAAAGCCCCCATCACGAATAAGAAACTCGTCTTTTTCTTTTAAACTTTTCTTTTGTAATTTTCACATATATTTTCCGTTTTCTTCTTTGTCGTTTAGTTTAGTTATTCGATTGCTACATATTTCAACTGTGGCGTATTGTAACGTTATTCTAGTGTAATTCTACCCTAAATTTAAATCCACAATGCAACGAACACGTGCAATTAAGAAAGATAAATTGTTGTTCATTTTTTACGAATTTTGGTTTGTCTACTACTATCCAGATCTATAATAAACTGGAAATAGAAAGTAAAGTTAGACAATAAAAGTTCTGTTTACATGTAGCGACATATGGCTATGTGCCCGCCCTCGTCCGCGTGTTCAGCGTTTGATAGCTTATGGATGGTCTACTGCCGGCATGCTGGTCCGCTAAAACCAGTTGTCCACGTTCAGCAAGAACTACCTGTTCAAACAGCTGAAATCACCATTAACTAAAAAAAGGATATCACAAAGAGTTTGGTACCAGGGTACTACACTGAAGTGTGTTCTTTTGAAGGGGTGGATATGAAGTCAGGTGTTTTAAACTGTCCAAGTGGTAGGTTGTAAACCTAAAAATGATTAATAACCAAGCAAAATTCAGCAATAAAAGGAACACGCAAACCGTCGTTCGATGTTGCCCAAAATTTCTCTTTGCCAATGTTGGAACTTAGAATTTAGCTTTAGAATTAGCTCTTGAGCTAAAGGGCGCAGAGTTTAAAAGGAAATGGCGTCACGTTTTAAAAAGACAACTACGTACACATAACCTTCACAAAACTAAAGGTGATTTCTCGACGCGGAGCTCCCGGAGTATTCACATCTGTCTAAACTGGGAGCCACGATGTGTGTGAAAACCACGCATCATATAGTAAAAATTTCGTCGAGTTTCGTCCCAAGTCATAAATGAAACTTATTAACAATTGTTTGAACATTATAAATTACGGATGTTCTAGGCTCTTAGAACAAGTTTTCAATTATCAGGAAAAGCTAGACAAAATAAAGCGCGCAGACGGGAAAAAGGTTTTTAGACGTATGTAGTTATATTGACAACATGTGAGGTTTAGGTTTGTTGTGTTTTCACATGTGGGCCGAGAAAGAGTCTACAAATAAAGGAAACAACGAGGACGATATTTCAAAATCTAGACAGAATAACCCTGTAGATCAATAATATTTTTCATTAACATTAAAACTCTAAAAGTAAGATTGATAAAAGTTTTCATTAACATCAATTTTCTAATAGTAAAAACGCCATTTGGAACTTGTTAACGTGAGAGAGTGGTCTTAATGAAATGCGGGCGGTGATGGAGAGAAAATGTGGACTGCAGCTGGTCTCACCTGCTCTGGGAACCAATAGGGAAAATAACAAGAAAGCATATGCATGCAACAAGGATATAATTGCAAGAACGCTAGTGAACACATTCGATTACCACTCAGAGTCTCAAAATAACTCAGGAGTAGGTGCAACAATTTTTTCAGTTAACATTGTACGCGATTCAGACGGAGTCGGAGTTGTAGAGCTTTCCTAAGCACACGTTGCGGGTTAGGGTGATTTCCGGTTTGTTTCATTGTTTTATGTCAGGGGGGCATAAGAAGTAGGAGGTTTCTCCATATTTTTCCATAATTGCATAACTTACAACACAGTTGTATAAAGCTTGTGATTTTAAAACGCTATGATTGCTATCTCATCTTTCAGTTTTCCTTCCGTCTCCCTACAGAGATCCGGCTATAATCTGACCAAGAAAAACTAAGCGCAGCAGGCTTCAAGTTATATATTAATCTTTAGTAAGTGGCTTGTTTTTATGTTTACCAGAGATCATAAAGCGAGAACTAAAACTAAATTTGCCGAAATCGAAGTGAAATCAAAAACCATAGCTAGTGATAAACTATACCAGAACAAGCACTTTAGCTTCTTCCAGGTGTTCAGATAGTGGGGAACGAAGTAGCCTGTACAACAGGCGCTTTTGGGAGATGCTCAAGCGGGTTTTTGGGGCGCGAGACATTTTCGTTTTCCTCCCCTTGCGTGTCTCGCGCTGCGCGCTCGCGCCCCAAAACCCGCTTGAGCCCATAAGCGCCTGTTGTGCAGGCTAGGAGCGAAGAATATGCGGCGTGCGAAGGAAAGATATTGCGCGTCTTCTCTATCCAGTTTCCTCGCTTTTTTCTCTGCTCGCAATTTGAACTAATCACACAAAGTATCTGAAGTATACTGCAAAATATAAGAAATGTCGAATTTGAAATAACCTTACAATCTAAAACGTTATACATTTTGAAAAAGAAATCAAAAAGGTAATACCTACAAGACACTAGAGAAATAACCAGATACATGTAAACAAAAGGTGTTTTCTGGCAGAAAGATACATTATACAGAAACAAGATACATAGCCATATTGTGCTTAGGCGAAGAAAAATGTTGTAACAGGTGCACTCCAAGTCATGAAAGTCCAAAAGGGTTAAGCAATTTCAACATGGTAATTGGGGCAAATAAACACTACAATCAATCGAAATGACAGCCGCTTCTTATCGCTAGCGGCCGGGAGCGATGATAAGCGGCTGTATTCACAGCCCAATCCAACCCATCGATGGAATCTCTGTTAACTTTTCCTATGCATGCACGGGAACGCTCCCAGCTGGTTTTGATGTTTTCCATGTGGTTGGACAAAAAAGGAACTGTTGGCTACTGTGGTCAGAGCGCAAAACTAGAAACAAAGGCACAGTCTTGAAAAATACAGTCAGCTCACTGAAAAATGAATGCTTAAGAAAACAATAGTATGTGGAATGCGTTGTTTCAAACACATCTTACACGTGAGAAGTTTTTAATTCATTCTCCGACTTTGGATAAAATGGGCAACTTTGATGACCTGAAACTTTGTTTGAGCAGGTTGTTCAACATTCAAATATTCCTTTATTTGATAATAAAGGAAGCTGCGAGAACCTGTTTCTTTTCAAGGGAAGGTGCACGTTTGCTTGCGCAAGTTAACGTGTTATAGTTGCGACCTCATGAAATTGCGACCGTTTGGCCTATGTCCTTAGGCCTCTTTTTGGTCAAAACTCTGTTAAAATGACCGACAAGTATCTTTAATCTTGCAAAAATGTTTGTTTAAAAGGACATAAAGTGAATTCTTTAAGTTAGAACAAACCACAGGAATTTGTTATGAATTTTCCAAAGACAAGGAGAAATCAGAATTTAGCCAAACTTTTCAAGTTGCAATCCACTACCAATTCTGGCCGCCATCCGCCGCTAAAATCATACATTAATAGCTTCAGTGCACTGATATAGTCGCTGTTAACAAAACTGGACCATTATTTTAAAATTTCCTTCGATACTAATCACGGCCGTAGCCAGGACTTTTTCAGAGGTACGCACAATCACTGTTTTCAAACACTCCCCCTACCTCCTCCACCCACCCTCAAGTCCCAAATCTTTCTTTTTTTCGACTTTTTCAGGTACGCACGTGCGTACGCGCGTACAGGTAGCTACGACCCTGCTACTTGCCTTTTGGCTTTTCAATGCGATACTACAAATTCTCTTGAAGAAAGCGATCCGCTGCAGTACGTACAGCAGCATATGACGCCTACATGTGATGCCAAAGTGAAGCCATAATAAGTTAGTTTTGCAGTATCTTCGTTCGTACGAATCTCGTGTGCTCTTTAATCACAACTTTGCTTTTTCTCTAAGTAGAACGCGATTTTGTTAGAGAGAGACGAACCGAACAGTTTGAAGCACTGAAGTTTAATTGCCAGCGTGCGCGTGTTGCCACGCGCAAGTCTTGTTACAGTTAGCTAATTAGGGGCTCATTCCTAGTTTATTTATTTAATTACTGCATAGGTCTGTCGCTCAATGTTGAGCATTTTAGACCGCTCTAAAAGAAAAAGTGAATCAAGGAAAATTGTCTTTTGCTTCCTTTCAACTCTCTTGAACTTATTTTGGACTCGCGTGAACTCCCTCGAGGTTTCAACTCAATAGCATACTGCATAATTATCAAGCAGAGCAGAAGCGTCAACAAACTGATCCGGTAAACAATAAAGCAAATGAGACAATAAACCTTCAGACCATTAATTAGGGCTGCACGTGTCTTTATTGTGTGGTTCTTTATGCCTTTTTCTGAGAATAAATTGATTTTTTACTGTCATTAAATTACCAACGCCATCGGCAACATAATCCGCGCGCGACTCGCGAACAAAGCAATCACGCGTGGAAATTAGCGCAACAAATGCGTATCTTTTCAAAAGCAGCTCTGCAGGTTGCAAGTCTGATCATTTAAATAACAAAGCAAAAACTTGTCACTTCTTTCCGGCGAAGTTCAATTATATTTGAAAAGTTACTGTGATACTTCTTAAACGGGACAGGCAATGAACACACTTGATAGAGCTACAGACCCTCAACATGCGAAATAAACATGTAAAGAAAACAGAAGAGTTTAACGGTTGTTGTGGTAGGAAAATCGACTACAGGCATGCGGGGCTTGGTTGTCATCTTCGGACAAATTGAAAAAGAAGATTACGTTTTTAATTTTGCTATTCGACATGAGGTAACCGGTAGGTCTGTAAATGACTGTTGTTCAACGAGACAGCACAATCTTTTCAGTGCAAACAAATCATATCTAGTGGCGATATTTAAATAACCAACTGCCAAGCAAAACGACATAATCATGTCCGGAATTGAATGCGCACCCAATCTAAAAATTACAGTGTTTGATTGATCACTGCGCGCACTGAAATTAGTCTAAAGTTACAGATATCCTTTGTGAGGCCCGTGCGATTGTTTTCTTAAGGTACATGCCACGTGCGCTTTGCGTTCTAGAACAATAGGAGTTAATCATGAAGAGTTTGCAATGAAATAAAGCAATTTATCACCAAACAAACAAATCGTCGTTTTAATCTCCAATGAACGAGCTTTAATTGGATATTGCGCTTGTGGTATGGATACTTATAGGAAAAATATCTGATCCCGATTCCCGGTAAATTCCTTTGCTTTTATGAGAGTTTTTCTTAGTTGTTTTTAAACTGCCATGGGAATTGATACTTTTACGAAGCGTGGCTAGCCGGTAAAAGACCATTCAAATGTTAATACACACGTGTCCACTGATTAATAACATCTGCGCTCTTTAACTGTAAATTTACATCTTTTCTAGTCTATTGTAGCTAAGCAAACGACTTAATTCTTAATCACCTCAGATACACACAAAATGCTAAAGTTCTTATAAAAAACCTGAACTTTCATGTACCAAAATAAATTACTGATAATAATCAACTCGTAACCAATAGAACAATATTGATGACATTTCGTATAGGTAAAAAAATATCCTTCGCAAAAGAACTTTAGTTGCTTCTTTTTCATTTAAAGAAAAGAGCAACACAACAGTAGGCAACACAACAATAGAAGGGTCATTTAAATATCTTTTGTTCCTTCGGTTTTACTAGCAAAACAATTTCTCGCGCCAAAACGGCGGGACTTTGTCTTGTTACCATAGAAATCTGCTCTCGACCAATCAGATGACAGTCGTAACTTTACTCACTGCTATTTATTCCACTTACGCATTTAGACGTGAGAGTGTTCCCGTATTTGACTGAGGAATCTTTTATCTGTGAACAACTTGCGATGACTGCTACCCAGGTTAGTTTTCTGCCTTCCTGTCCTCGAAGAGAGCGACCGAACATCATCCCAAGCCGCTCAGTTTGTAGGCAGTTATTTGGGCCGGTTAACCATGAACAAATGCGAGCAGATTTGCTTCGCGAGAGAAAGAAACTCTGCGACGACAACACTCGAACGTGGAACTTCGATTTCGAAAATGGAATTCCTTTGCCTGGAAGATTCATTTGGGAAAGACTTTGTGCAATTTCGTCGAGGGAGAAACCCATTTCAAGTTTGTCTGACCGTGTTAGCGAGATGGAAACAAGTGAACGCTTGGCCTGTTGCAGTGATTCAGCTGAAAAACGTACTACGCGATCTACTACAAGTTCGGGCACGAAGGATTATGCGATATCAAATGACGTGAAAAGCGACATACTTGAAAGCAGTGTTCGTGACCCAGAAAAACGCCTAAAGCGCCTCAGAGAGAGGAAACCGAGCGGCAAAATAACCGGTGAGTCGGGATGTTGTTTTTGTTTTCACGGATTAATATTAAAGTTAAGTCTTATTGTTACGTTCTTGATGTCGAGTTTACGTTCGTTGCGGTTCTTTGCTCTTTTCGCAGGCTTTGTGACCTTACACAGGTAATTCCTTACACAACTCTTGCGTGATAGATCATACTTCACCAGAGCGGAACATTCGAAAGCAATATATTTTTCGTCTTATATTTGGCTATATTGGGTGCTTCATTACTTTCTATTTAAGCTTTTGTGAGATTAATCTTTTTGGGCGAGATATGTAACGTTGTAGTAATAACCACAATAAGCTTTTTGTTCACTTGGTCAAACGACAAACAAGAGAGTAAGAGAAGAGCCGTAAAATCGATTTACATTGGTCCTTGCTAATCCCTATAATCTCTCCGTTTCAGATTTTCTGCGATCGAAGAAACAGAGAACGACCGAGAAAAGATCACGGCACGGAAGAAGGAAATCGACATCGAAGCAAACAAGTATGGACTTGTTCGTTCGCAAACACTAGCATCGACATCCTGTTAGAAAGGTCAGCGTGCTTTGATTACTTATCGATCATAAAGGTTAAGTCGAGAAAGAAAGCATCTAAAAAATGCTAAACAATTTTGGTGAGAAAAGAAGGAAAAAAGTAGTTTATTTGCGGTGTTCGTATCACCCTCGCCGATGTTCCATCTATTCCCCAAGGACACCTTTATTCTAAACAGCCGGTTTTCCAGCTCATTTGTTTGTCTTCTGTCAAACAAAGCGTTTGGATTAGTCATAATGATAACCGACCCAGGTGTATTAACAAGTCTGTGTACCTAATGATTTCAAGTAATTAAGTCGAAGGCACGTGTCGCCCGTTAGCGTAAATGATGGCAATCTCTTTATATTTTATTTCCTCCTAAAGCGCCGTTGTGCAATTACAGAGGCATATTTTTGTCGATTTTGGAAACTTTTATGATAATAATACTTTATTCAAATACAAACGGTATTTAAAAAGGAGGACCGTGAGGTTATCCCTATTTTAGGTCCCCTAACTAACTAAATTAATAAACCACAAAAATATGTAATACAGATACAAAATGGTTAATAATGTTTATAGAAAATCTAAAAATTTAAATACAAACATCAGGCACTGAAGCGGTAGAAAATCTTACGACCAAATACCACTTGGCCCTTTTATAAAGTGGGGTGGTTTTGATCTGGGGAATCTTGATCAGTTCCCTACAGTTTTTTTTTAATTAGAAGAAACAATAGTAAGCATTACATGTAAAATGAAGCGCGGATATTAAAATTTTCCATTTATTCTTTTTTATAGATCCAGAGAATTGTTGCACACTTCAGCTGGCATCATTCCAGTGAAGACTTGTTAATTATGGCCTCAATGGAATGAATATATATAATCTGTTGTACATAATATTTTGAAATTGCAAGTGTCAACATCAGTGTAAAGTACTATAAAGAGTATTTTCTCTCACGTTGATGTTGAAACCTGTTTGTTTAGATATTGCAAAAATTATTATATAAAAAAGAAATTGATTACAATGTAATTGTTAACCCCTCCTGAGAGCCATTCTTCACAAATAGGGATATGTTATGTTTGATTTCAAGAGGTAAAAAAGTTGCAGTTATTTTTCTTTTAAAGTTTAAGTTATAGCTCCCAAAGAGAGACCTGTAGAAAAGTGCAAATATGTTTAAATAGAATATTTAGGTTAACATTCTTCACAATGAAGCCAATGTTTTAAGATAATTTGCTACTTTTTGCTTGAAAATGAGCTCAAAATGTGCCTCGTATAGTTTTGTTTGGCTCATGGTAAACTTTGTACATTTATAATATAAGAACGACTTCTGTTGACGAAGTTGTATTGTAAATATAAAAGAATGAAGAACATTGAAAATAAAAGAAGCTTTACCATAAATATTAGTCATGGCTTTTGCGGGGAATATAAGTAACTGAGATACTACTCATTCCTTCTAGACATCAGGCCCAGTTGTTGAAAAGGTGGATAGCGCTATCCACCGGATAAATCAGTGTCCAGTGGATAAGTATTAACAGAATTCTTTGTGTTATCCACTGAATAGTGATTTATCCGGTGAATAGCGCTATTCCACCTTTTCAGCAATCTGAGGGCCTGGTTTTGCTACCATTAATCTCTTAATTCCAAATATCAAAGTACAAATTCTCATTTCATCTTCCCCTGCATTTCTCATATTAGTGGTGGGGAGTATTTGTTTAAATTATTGGTCAGAATATTAATCATCTTAGGTGATCATGTCCTTAATTCTCATGGCCCTTGTTTGACTAAGAATTGATATTGTGAGGAGAGATTCCATACTAATCACTATTGGCCACTCCCAAAAATACCATAATACTCTTATGCGCAGGCTCAGCCTCTTCGTTGTGTAATTATTCAAGTCTCCTTTGTTAGAATGGCGCAATGAAATTCAGAGTACATGTAGGAACACTAGGATGTAGCATTGTGTGTTGGCATAAAAATGTGCACCGTATGCAAATTGCCACGAAGTTGAAGCATAGCACGTGCAGTTCGTGCTGAAAACAAAAGAAATTGGAAAAATGAGGCTTACATCAAGCACCACCCAAACCTGCACTTTAAAGAGTATTATGGTATTTTTAATAGTTTCTGGAGTGGGCAATTGGGGCTTAAAGGGATAAGGGTGTTCAGTTTCAAAACATGCACAGTTGTAGCTATAGAGTTATCATCTAGGGGCAAAGGCTCCTCCTGGCCTATGAGCCAACTCTGAATATGAAACATTTTGACTCTCCCCTCTCTTAGTTGTTTTTCTCTGCCTCCAATGCCATCCCCATCAGTAAGTTAGATGACCACCACATATTGTGGGCTCGATGTTTACCAACCCCCCCCCCCCCCCCCCCCCCCCCCTAGGTATTTTGCTTCATCTACCCCACAACCCTTGCATCTTACTCTCCACACTCCCATCCCTTCAACACCCTCTCCATGGGTAAGGCAGGTATTTCAAGTTAATGAAGCAAGCTTAAAGCAAGCTCCTGGCCATAATCATGAAAACACGATACAGTCAACTCTCTCTTTACAGACACCTCTATAAGACGGACATCTGGTGTTGGTCCCTGCCGTTTTTCAATCATTTTACCATAACTAACCTCTCTCTAAGACTGACAATGGACACTTTGAAACCGTCAATGGACACTTGAGAAGTGCATTTTTAAGTGAAAAATACTTCAAAATGGAAATGTCAGTGCTGGATATGAACAAACGAGTCCACTTTTCTAATGTTATTTTTGTTCCAGTTTGTAGGTTTTGCTTAAGTAAATGACTTTAAACAGACTGAAAGCAAACATGTATTCATTGTGAGTAGGTTCAGCTTTATTACCTCAGAATTATTGGTGTCACGTTACCTCGACTCTCTATAAGCCGGACACCTCTCTAAGACGGACAGTTGGGGCCGGTCCCGACGGTGTCCGTCTTAGAGAGAGTTGACTGTATATCAGTCGGGACAGTGTCCCTTTAAACTGTTGGCATTGAAAAGATGGAGCATTTAATTCAAATGCAGTTTTAAAAGAGTGAAAACGTCAAGCAAAACTGCATTTAAATGAAAAGCTCGATCTCTATTTCCGATGAGTTAGTCAGAGCTATTTGCAGGGAGTAATAATTTAAGTCTGAGGAAATTTTCTGTGGTAATTTAATGATAATTTGTGAGACTTATGAAATGTTTTTGCAAGTAATTCAAAATTGAACAGTTTAATTTGTTTGAAAGTTTCCCATTCAGTGTGCAGTGTGCTACACTGTGTAGATTAAAGCATATTTATTCCCTTGTCGCGGGTTGCCCCAAAATCAAAAGATATTTGTTTGTTTACCATTGCTATGGAAATGCTGATTAGCATAAAAAGAGAATCATCCAAAACTTTCATCCAAGCCTAACATCTGGTATTAAATTCAGATTCATTGAGGTAAGATCATGTTTAAGTGTATTCAAAAAGGGAAGTGTGACCCCCCCAAAAATACTTGGAGCCACCTTCAATTATCAGTTTGAGAAGCTATATCAAACACTCGAACAAGTGTTTCATCAGGTATCCAAACACCTTGAAGTCGGTTAGAAAAAACTTGGTTGTGCCTCGTGCTATTCAACCCACATCTTGGAGTTTGGAAATCCTAATGAAACACTCTTCCTGGCGTGTTGGGGGGGGGGGGGGGGGGGGGGGGGAATTCGCATATAAAAATGATGGGGGTGCCTTTACCGTACCTGTTAGGAGTCAAAATTTGTAGATTGGTACCACTTAGGGTGCTAAAATCTAAAATGACCACTGTTAGAATTATCACAGTACCTTTTAGGGCATTGAGCCAAAAAAAAAATATGACAGCCTGAACTTTTAGATTTAATTGGTACCTCGCGTGTTTTTCAAAAAAATCCAACTAGCACCTCTGTCATTAATATATGGGAGTCCCCCTGGGGTTAATTACTATTACATGACTACAAAAACCAAGCATATTTCCATTAAACTGACCTTATAATTGTACAAAGTATACAAGAAAGGAGAGTTTTTCACTCTAACAATATCTACACAAGCTTAAATGACCTTTAAATTTAATGAATTCTTTTCTTAAAGGGAGGGTTTCACGGTTTCGGTGCATGTGCAAGCTATGACGTAAGCCATTTAATTTCATTGTTTAGACCAATCGGAAGCGAGTAGATAACTCTGGCGGGAAATTTGCCCGTGAAAATGTCGCTGTCAATCCGCTGATTGAATGGATGATTATACATACCCATGTGCGCCATGAAAGCCACCAGAGCGTATAATAAATCCTTCGGGTCAAAGGTTTTATTCAGTGTTGACTTTGTCGGTGTAATCCGTTGAAACTTTCTGTGAGTTTTGGTCATCTTTCGCTTTTTTTGTGTTAATTATAGTATGTGATTATTGAAGTAAATGTGAGTGTTTTTTTAATCGATAAAATTGATAAGAAAGCGAATACAGCATATTAATCTGTGCACATGCACCGAACCGTGAAACCCTCCCTTTAAATGACCTTTAAATTTAATGAATTCTTTTCTTAAGTTGCTTAGTGTGACGCTCCTTTTCAACAAACTTTTTTACGTTTCCTTTGCCAGGTAATTTTTATAATTACTTTGATACTGCAGATACGTGTGAAGCAATAAAGTGAATAATAATTATAATAATAATAATAATAATAATAATAATAATAATAATGCATTTCTATAGCGCCTTTTCTCGGTGATTCAAAGGCGCTAATTGTCAAGTTAAAAAGCTCACTTAAAAGAAAAACGTCAATAAATTATTTACAAGTAAATCTTCGTATTTTGTAACTAATTAATTTTACACTCCTGGCCTCGGTTGTTCAAAAAGGGAAAACGCTATCCATCAGATAAATCACTATCCAGTGGATAAGTATAACAAAATCCATTGTGTTATCCGCTGGATAGTGATTTATCCGGTGGATAGCGCTGTCCACCTTTTGAACAACCGTGGGCCTGTTGTAAACATAAAGTGACAAGATTACTTTTGATCATGCTCATGCAACTATGCCAGGAGGCGTGCTGCCCGTCAATTGAATTTCACTCTCTGATTGGCTCACTTGTAAAAATGTTTGTTGGGTGCACATCATCAGCTGAGGGTAAGGCGCATCACACTGTAAGAGTTAATGTTGTATGATTGAAAAACCTACCAAATTAATTAACTGACAGATGAATAAATAACTGCTTGACTCTTCAGATAGCCAGTAAATGTTAAGAATAATATTTAGCACCTACAGCACATACAGTCATGTAATAATATTATTTTGTTGAAGGGAATGTACATGTCTCAGGCTTTCTTTGCTAACAATCTTGCCATTTTGCACCAAAACAAGAAATTTGTGACAAAATATAAAGGCATTATTACCCGGGGGAGGAGGGGGGGGGGGGGTCCTCCCATATAAAAATTATGGGGTGCTTGTCAGAAATTTTTGAAAAACACCCTAATTGGCACCAGAATCTTGTTTGATGGGTGTGGCTATAATGAACTTTTACCCCTAAGAGGTACCAAATATTCTAAAACAACACATGTCATATTCTGTCATATTTTTTCGGCTTTACACCCTAAAAGGTACCGTTATAATTCTAACTGTGGTCATTTTAGACTTAAGTGCCCTGAGCGGTACCAATCTGCACATTTCGACACCTAAAAGGTATGACAAGCACCCCTGTCATTTTTATATAGGAGCTCCCCTTCGGGAGTTATAATATATAATGAATAAATAAACACTCTCAATAACATCTTTAAAAAACTGAATATAAAAAAAAATTGGTTTGTAAAGTCATGTGTTTCTCTGAAGCCCTTCATTGGCATCACCTTCACCTTCACCATAATCATAATATATATTTATGTATATTATAAATATTATTTTACATTCCTATTTTTTCTATTTCATTTCCTTTTCAGTTTTTCACACTCAGTTTGTATAAACAAGAAAAGTTGAAAAATCAATTAATCACAAAAGTTGACATCAACTCTGACCAGTTCTCAGGTACAAATGATCAAGACATTATCAATTTCACAATCCATTTGACTAATAAATTTCTAATTTAGTGATACCCTGACACACACACACACACACACACACACACACAAAAAAAAAATGGTGACGACTCAACAATCTTAAAATAAAAACAGTAAATATGATGTCAGTTTTCTTTGTCTTCCAGAGTTAGCATTTGTTGTTTTAACTTTGCTTGTGGGTCCTCACTACTGTCTGACTTCTCTGTAGTCACAACAGTTGCTGAAAAGAAAGACAACAACGACATGTTTATTTATTCATTCTTATATACCTAGCAGACATAACCTGTAAAATGTACATTCAACTGCTTTTGAGTTATTTCAGAAAAAAAAAAAAAATCCACCACTGCTTAAGCTTTCCATGAAGCAATCAGACAGATTATTACCACATTCAGGTCATTTACGTAATAACATCTTAAAATTTTCCCTCCACTATATTGTGTTGTCCCAGAAAACATCCATACTTCTCCCACAAAAGGTTCTTGCCTCTCTAGAAACTCCAGTTTAGTGTCATAAAAATTTTGGTTTTTAGAGAGTTGATCCCCTTCAATTTTTCAATGACCTTCTGTGGGGGGAGAATGGATATTTTCTGGGACGACATAGTCAGTCATTCTTTTAATTGTAAGTTACACTCTGTTGGGAGTGGCATGGTAAATCAAAGGTTCCTATGAGTCAACTTGTGAATACAAAATGCTCCATAAATACAGGGATTCTGACAGGGTGCGGGACCGCACAATTCGGTCAAACCCGCACAATTCCACACAATTCCTAAAAATCCGCACAATCCCGCACAATACTGAAATATTTGCTTAAAATTTTAATTAAATCAGGTATTTCTATTGATTACCAAGATTTCGAGAAACGTTTTAGGCTATTTTCAACCCATTTTCCATCCAAACAATCGAGAAATCCCTCGCTTTCCTCGAACAGCTCGAGCGGATCGATATAAAAACAACAAGGCGTTCTCTTCGCCGTCCTGGGAACTAGTCTCAGTTTTACTTCTTTCCGACTTCCTACAGAATTTTTCGCATAGCTTTTTAGTTGTCGTTTTCCAGACATTATGTCGTTTTTCTTAGCAGCCTGTTGATATTTTTCGAGCGCTTTCGCTTCCTCTTTCAGTTTAATATGTCGGGGACCAAAGAAGAAACACCGCAGAAATGTACTCGGTCGCGCCGAAATGAATGTCACTCTGTCTGAATTATTTTCAGAAAGAACTGAATAATAGTTTGCGAATCGACAAACAAACTATTAAAGCACTGGAACTTCGGATTGATAGGAGAAAATTATTAAGTTCTGATCAGAATACTGGATTTGATTTTTTCAATCAAGTGAAAGACGTTTTCATTCGGGAAAATGCAAAACAAATATGCTATCAAATTACATTTAGCATGCAATTTGCACACATATCGAGGTTGTGTTTTTGCGGCAAACTTTCGAAGAAATTGTGTGAATGTTTAATGGAAATTATTCACACTGCATAAAATGTACGGATTTTTCCGAAAGGAACTCGCTCAGATCGGAAACATTTTATTTAGAGGTGGCATTTCGGTTTTACCCGATCGAGTTCATTGTGTCACGCAATGTGATTTTGTTGAGACAAATAAACTTTGGTGAATAAACACAGCCGCAAATTGGCGATTGCTGGGTACATTTTAATCCCCATTTGTATTTTTTTATTTATGCAGAATTTCCTCCCTGTCATATTTTTTCTGGCCTGGCTAGAACACTGGTGATTGAATATTTGGTTGGTCACAGGATTGCGCAATCCCGCACAATTTCCTGCACAATCGTAGTTATTTCCTGCACAATTTGCCCCAAAACTCCCGCACAATTTTGGATTTTTTCCCGCACCCTGTCAGAATTCCTGTAAATAAAAGATGTTGCACACCTTCAGACCCTCCCCTCTCCTAGGCATTTTTCTCTACCCCCCCCCCCCCCCCACTCCTGCATCCTACTCCCCACCTCCCCTCCCTCCAGCACCACCCCCATGAGTAAGACAAGTGACCATTACATATTGTGGGCTCAATGTTTACATCCAGTCGTGAAATTTCTACCCAAATTTCAATGTTCTGTGAAAGCTAATAACAGAACTTGACAGCTGGTTCTTACGTGTTTCTCTGTAACACAGAAGTGCCTTGAATACATTTCTCATTTTCTCTAGATTGGCAGTGCTGGCTTTGATGTGATCTACAATGGGTTTAGGGTAGTCCTTTCCTATGATGCATCTTGCAGCCTTCTGTATACTCTCTGGGGCTGTCCAAGGAGCATGGATGTATTTTGCTGGGAATCCCTTCAGGACTGGCAGGTATTTTCTGAAAACAATCAACAGAATGGTGCTCTTTAGAACAGGTTTTTGAATGACCACCTCATACCGAATTAATTAATGGACAGATGACCACATTTCACCCCAAATTAATTTAATTGAGTAGTATACTTCACCAGACTAGCTTGGCCGATTTCTCTGCTTATTAATCAATTAGATATCCTGACTTACCAAGGAATGCAGCTCAGCATGTTTTGGCATGCTTTATGGATTGAACAAGTGAAGACCTTATAAAGAGCAAAACTATTCAAAAAGAAAAACTGTTCAAAAAATTGACAACACCACTAAGAGACATTTGTAACAGTAGTATTTGGCATTACGCTAAAGTTCAGAAAGTAGCGACCCCCCGGAAGTAGTTATAAAAGTTGACAGTTGTTAGCAATTTCCGAAAGTAGCTACCACCCCCCTAAAGTAATGATCCCCCGATGATAATGACCCCAGAGGTAAGTTGAAGTTCTGTGGGACAAATGGGACAACTGCAGAAAAATCTCATGGAGCACCTGCAATAATTTACTCCAAAGGACCACAATACAATTTAAGAGTGCTCAGGAATAAAGACACTTTACCCTTTGTAGTAAAGACTGCAAAGGAAAAACTGATTTGCTCAAAAATCAGAAATAATTACCAGTTCTAAATACAAATTGTGTTTATATTTAGCAACCCCTCGAAAGTGGCAACTCCCTGAAAATAGCGATAGACATCATCAGGTCAAGGGGGAAACCTCAGACCCCACCAACTCCTTCCCCCCATCTTTTTCTGTCCTCCTCCATTGCTTTGACGTAAATGAGTTCATTTAGGAGGCACGCCATATCATCAACCATTAGGTCAATTTAAGGACTACACAATGTTGACCAACTGAGAAGTACCCATGGCTCGGGTTCCACAGCAGAATATTTCTAGCCTTGCTTTTTCAGCAGTGGCCAGCAAAATGGAGTCAACTTTCTCGGATCATGTTACTTTGTTATTGGCCCATTTAAGGTGTTCATAGAGTTGATTTTCTCTGGGATGAACTTCCCACAAGATGTTAAGAACTGCTTGTAACATGCATTCTGGTGTATATTCCATCCAGATTGGCTTCTTGTTGTTTACTAGTAAGTTTCCACTTGGTAGAACAGTACAGCTAAGGAGGATTGATTCAACTGTGGCTTCAACTCAAAAGAAATTTCTTTTTAGGTTTAATTTGCTGGCAATGATGACTTCCAGATGGAATTAAAAACCATTTAACCCTTTAACTTCCAAGAGTGCCAAAATCAAAATTCATAAAAAAAACAAATTTCATTTATGAAATATTGAAAAACAAATGCAGGTACCATGCAAAAGTACTGCCAAAGAGGTTTCATTTGAATGGTCACACCATAGGATTTGGTCAAGAGACACAAAAGTCAGAACTACACAACATGTCTCCATAATTTACTCTGGGAGGGAAAGGGTTAATGCTGCCCAAGCCAGTTGGCTTTTCGACTTTGGATGTCTCTTTCTCTGTGGATTTGACATTACTTCCTAGATATACAAACTCATTGACTTGTTTGATGTTGTTACCATGATCATAACGAGGGTCACTACTTTTGAACTTTACAGTATGGCCCTGGCGGTGAATTATGTATCAACAAAGCAACTAATGTATCACAAATTAGTAAAATCATTGCCACAACACTACTGTTATCACAAAAGCTGAAACATACCTGTTAAGTCCATTTAAAAAAAGTGACAACTTGCAAAAAAGCAAAAACCTGCGCAAGATAATCAAATCGGACTACCATTCAAAGTAACCCTGAAAGACTTTCATTAATCTGGTGAAGTTAGTTTGAGCAAATATAGCAGCTGACATATAAATAGGTCTAGCTGCTAAATGTTACCTCCCAGACATATACAGTAAAACCCCGGCCGCAAGTAAGAACCTGCATTTTCCCAAGTAAGCCTAAACAGGTTCTTACATTAATGGTAATTAGTACAAATTTAGGCTATTTAGGTTCTTAAATAGGTTCTTATTTTCTGAAGAAAAAACTTACATTGTAGCTAATCAGCATATTCCTTATTACCAAGTAACAGGGATTCTGACAGGGTGCGCGGGTGCGGGACCGCACAATTCGGTCAAACCCGCACAATTCCTAAAAATCCGCACAATACTGAAATATTTGCTTAAAATTTTAATTAAATCAGGTATTTCTATTGATTACCAAGTTTTCGAGAAACGTTTTAGGCTATTTTCAGCCCATTTTCCTTCCAAACAATCGAGAAATCCTTCGCTTTCCTTGAACGGCTCGAGCGGATCGATATAAAAACAACAAGGCGTTCTCTTCGCCGTCCTGGGAACTAGTCTCAGTTTTACTTCTTTCCGACTTCCTACAGAATTTTTCGCGTAGCTTTTTAGTTGTCGTTTTCCAGACATTATGTCGTTTTTCTTAGCAGCCAATATTTTTTTGAGTGCTTTCGCTTCCTCTTTAATGTCGGGGACTGAAGAAGAAACACCGAAGAAATGTACTCAGTCGCGCCGAAATGAATGTCACTCTGTCTGAATTATTTTCGCTAAGAACTGATCAAGTTTGCGAATCGACAAACAAACTATTAAAGCGCTGCAACTTTGGAATGATAGGAGAAAATTATTAAGTTCTGATCAGGATACTGAATTTTATTTTTTCAATCAAGTGAAAGACATTTTCATTCGGGAAAAGGAAAACAAACATGCTATCAAATTACATTTAGCACGCAATTTGCATACATCTCGAGGTTGTGTTTTTGCGGCAAACTTGCGAAGAAATATATGTTATTTGCCGGCCGGGAGGTCCGTATAGGAAAAAACTGTGCCCAGGGTCTTGAGTACGGCCCAAGGCCGCAGGCCAAGGGCCGTACTCAAGACCGAGGGCACAGTTTTTTCCTATACGGACCGACCAAGGCCGGTAAATAACTTATTTATTTTTTTCCGACTTCAATTCTGCGATTTGCCGAGAAAATCGTGATACACTTGTACAGCTTTCCAAGAAATCATGTCTTTACGCGCCGCGTCAAGCAAAACTGACACAACGCGTGCAAAACCTAAATTAACTCGGTAATCTTTCCAACTTTTTCAGTCATAAACAAAAGAACGTACAATGTACTACTTTGCAAAGTGAACTCATTTCTATTAGTTTATGTCTCTCGGTAGAATAAACGGCTGTTGTGTTTGCTTCTGGTGAGGATAGAGAAATGTTCTTGCCCACAGCGAAGCCGTGGTAAGCTGAAGACTAACTTTTGAAAACTTTTCAAATTTTTGTACAAAAGAAAAGTCGAGCGTAATTCATTCATAGCAGTGCGAAAGCTTAAACTGAGCTATTCTAATTTAAAAATCATATTTGCTTGAATGAAAACTTACAGAATTTAGATAAAAGAAGGTAACAACTGCGAAATAAAAGCATTCAAAGCGAACAATGTGGTGAAAGTCCAAATTATCTCGTAAAATCCGATCGCGAAATTGCGTGTATTAAAATTTATATTGACAACAAGCTAGTACAAAACTAGAATCAAGTGAAATTTAAGCAAGACTTTTGAATGAAAATTAACAGAATCTCGATTAGAAGAAAAAAGAAACGGAAAAATAAGAACACTTGAATCAAATGGAGTCAAAAACTTTGAAAACAAGCGCAAGATTGTCTAATTACAGTATTTTTAAGCCAAAAGCCGCTTTGTAAAGAAAAACAACAACAAACGCCGAACAAACTATGAAATCAACAAATCATAAAATCCAAACTTGTACTCGCCTTTTTGAGGAATAACATTGACCTTTAATTTTACGGCTGATTTCTCCTTCCACCCAGTAGTTTAACTCTCTCTTTCTTCATTGAGTCTTTTTGTTTAGCGTGTTTGTCAGCCGACCGATCAGCCATGCATCGTGAAACTTTGCTGGTTTTCTTCATTGTCTTCTTCATTTGTGTCGTTAAATATTTTATCTGGCCAATAAAATTCACTTTCGCTTTGGTAGCTTTCGTCTGGGTCCATAATGAACGGGAAAATTCAATAAAACCAGGGCTTACAAGCTTACAGAACAACGGAGTCACATCACTCACGAAAGGCTCATGAAAGCGTTACTGTGCCCGTGGGCAGAGATAGGAAAATCCGGACCGCGCTAAGAACCAATCAGATTGCAGGATTCGTTACCGTGCCCTCTTGGAAAAAAATAAATTGTGTGAACCTTTAATGGAAATTATTCACACTACATAAAATGCATGGATTTTTCAGAAAGGAACTCGCTCAGATAAGAAACATTTTATTTAGAGGTGGTATTTCGGTTTTACCCGATCGAGTTCATCGTCTCACGCAATGTGATTTTGTTGAGACAGATAAACTTTGGTGAAGAAAAACAGCCGCAAATTGGCGATTGCTGGGTATATTTTAATCCCCAAAGTAAAACATCCATTTGTATTTTTCTGGCCTGGCTAGAACACTGGTGATTGAATATTTGGTTGGTCACAGGATTGCGCAATCCCGCACAATTTGCCCCAAAACTCCTGCACAATTTTGGATTTTTTCCCGCACCCTGTCAGAATCCCTGAAGTAAGTATTTATGTAAAAGTGACTATAATAAGAAAAATCGAAGCACTGATCACAGAACATAACATTATATACATGTACTCTTATTTGCCCAAGTGTATTGTACACATTTTTTATACAGATTTTAAAAAATAAGAACCTGTTTCAAATTTTAGGCTAAACAGGTTCTTGTAATAATAGAGGGGGTCTAACTGGCAAATTTTAGCCCAGTTCAAAACATTTTGAACCAAGGCAAATTTTGACCCACAACATATACACGTGAATATGAATGTGGGGCAGATAATGCCTTTTAAATTATTGATTTTTGTTTCAAATAACATTTGTTTTCTTATATTTAACTCTATGAATGGAAGGGAAAGGGGGATGACACAAGAACTCCACTCGGTTCACTTGCCATGTGCTCGGCAGCACATTAATACACCAGTTATAGCTTTTCAAGAAATCACAAACTAAGCAGTTTATATAGGCTCTTATCATCTTTAAGTTGGGAACCTACTATACTATCAAACCGAAAAGTATTATTTCTTTTAAATCAAATAATACATATGTATGAATTCCTTTAGGAAAAATGGAGAACGTTTGAGGAAATGAATCTTTTAAATAATTAAGTCCACAATAATTTATGTTAAACAATGTGCTTTATAAACAATAACTGTTATCGCTTGTTATTAAATTAGTTACATTTTAACCTGGTTGTAAATACATGATTGTGGAGACAAATGAAGAAAAAAGTCTTAGTTGGGAACAAAAAGGGTAACTCAAGCTTCTAAGAACTATTTAAACTGATTTAAGCTATATGGATTTTAACATTATACTGTAAAATTCCCAAAATAAGCTTTCAGTTTTAGTTTTATTTTACGCCTTCGTGTATAAAAAATCTCCCAAAAATATAAGACACCAAAATAATTAATTATAGATACAAAAATCATTTCCTTCCGAAAGTAAGTCCTTCTGAATGGACTTCTACTAATTAAAAAATACAAATGGCTAGCAAGTCAGAAAATTGTTAATTTTTTTGTACTGTACATATATTGTATTCTATTATTATTTGGTTTATTTTTTTAAGGATCATTAATTTGAAATTATGAAAACCAAGATCATGTATTGTACATGTAATTTCATTTGTATGAAATTGTTGTTAGTAATTTGTTTTTGTTGCTTTGCATAATTAATGCCAGCATATATAGTGACCAAAAGTCCATTACATTTATTCTTTCTAATTCTTCCAAAGTCAGAAACTATATGTATATGGAGCAGAGACCTCTTTCTGAAAGTGGATGACTGCATGCAAGCAATAAGTGGCATAATTTTTTACACAAGACAGTGTTTCATGCAAGTTGTCTTCGCAAAGATTGAGGCCATGGCAACAAAAATTGAACATATGTCTGTGGGAAGGTAATGTTACATAAATTTTGTTGAACTTGTTGCAGGTAAGATGAGTTGAATGAACATTGTTTAAAGTGTAATGCTGTCTTAAAATCAAACTATCAAACTTTCTACTAGCCTGATATAATCGCCATTGGGGTCCAGCTTCCTTCCAAATGCAACTGGACAAATACAGTTGAAGAACTGCTGGAAAAATGCACTACATGACAACCACATCCAGTTTCCAGCATTCAGGCTCCACTCTGCATCTAGAAGCCACTTCTCAAAAACCTGTAATCAAGAACCAAACTTAAGCATAAATTTCATAACAGTCTTTAGCTTAAAATCATGTTAAAAATTTTCAGACTTTCAAATTTCTACTATTAATTGGCATTTTGTGCTATTTTTGCTATTTCCGTACGGTTATTAATTTATTTATTAAGTTAATTTTATTTCATACGTGTATATATGTTCTGTATCCTTACTTCTAATTAAGGTGTGTACATTAAAATTTAGTTAATTTAAGTAAAGCCACTTTTATAACTATGCGTGTATATTATTTTTAATTAAGAAATGATGGTCACCCAACTAGTTTAGCTTTTTAGTTATATTTATTCCCCTGCTAAACCTTGTTTTCAACTTTTTCACTGCGAGGCTTGGGGGGTAAATCTTTTGTTTTTGTAGAAAAGGGCAGGGCGTGATTAAGGCCCATGGGGAGGTATGAATGTCTTCTGGAACAACACATTGTTTGTACAGTTACTTACCTTCATGCCCTCTTCCCAGCTGATCCAGAGGTCACCTCTGGTAAGAAAACAGCCAACTGCATGCCGTGCCAGGTGATGTATCCATCCCTCTTGCTGCAGTTGTGTCATAATAGCATCAATCCATGGAAAGCCTGTCTTTCCCTATATACAAGTTAAGCATGAAAAAAAAAAATCACCACCATCTTAAGAATTATGACTCAACATACATGTATAATGTTATGGATCCACTTTTTTGTTCTTACCACATTTGACAGCATCTTTGACGTCATCTTTGAACCCTCCCCTCACCTAGGCATCTTGCTCCACTGACCGCCACCCCCTGCATCCAACTACCCACCCTACCCTCCCTCCAATACCAACCCTATGGGGCTGGCTCAATGTAACAGCCCATTGACAGACCGATCAACTGAATGTTGTCTCCAACTGCAGCCTATAGGTTGTTCAATGCTTCGCATATTAATAAGTTAAAAAGAAAAATATGTGAAGTCTAGCCATCAGTGAAAAATTCACATCAATTTTGTACAAACCTCTTCCCATTTCTTCAGTTTCTCAGGACTCTTTCTCCATGGTATTTGAAGACAGACTGGATTGGCAGCCATTTTATCAAAATTGTGGTTATTGGCTGCTACAGTGAAGAAGAATTCTCGCCATAAAAGCTGGCCATACAAGGAAACTGGAGGTTCTTTGACTTTGACCTGAAAAGCAATTAATACCATAGATATTGATAACTATTAGGTTAAATAGTTTGGCTATTGTTACTTCCTGTTGGAGTAGTAAACAAGCTTAAGGCAGTAGCACATGACGTAATGTTTCAAATATGAGTCAGAGAGTGCTATGGGGGTTTCAAAATCCGAGTGGGACGATGAAAGGATATGGATGCGCATCTTCGCTCGAACAGGAATATTTTTATTCTTATTTAAATGATTTCAAAGTCCTTGTACTTTAAAATCTGGTTCAAATACAACTTACTGTACTTTACCGAGGTTTCTAAATACGGCACGTAGTACATATGCATGCATCTCTTGGTCCATTTACTTATGAATAATTAATGAGTAGTAGAAAGTGGTTTAACCCATTGACACCTGAGGATTTTTGCGTTTTTGAGTGATTTTCTGCATACACACGCCCCATAGGATTTCGTGACTTCATATTTGGAGTTACCATTGAAGGTGCTGCTGTTGTAAAACACTGAAGGCTCGAGTTTACTGGAAACGTCATTTTGACGTTGGCATTTTGCTTCGTTCGTTCTCAATAAAGACTTCAATATCATGTTTCTGCGCTTTTTGGTAAGTTCACAGCCATTTTTCATCTTTAGTAGCTGCCTGATGAGCATCATTAAGCTTGGAGGTAGTTCAGAGTCCACTTTCTCAACGAAGCGAGTTAGGTGTTGTACTTCGTTTACGAATTTGGCTCATTGCTCGTTGAACTGGAAAAATGGCCGCTATGAAAGAAGTAGCTTTGGGACTCGACTCTGGATGAATTTCTCGACCTACCGCTGTATATAAGTATATATATAAGTATATATATAAGTATATATAAGTATATATATATGAAATGTGTGGAGGACGAAAGGAACGCTGTCAAAATACTCATTATTTCCCAGCATGCAGTGCGGTGGTGATGTTGAAAAGCGAGGCAAGGTGAGTATGCACTAGAATAAGAAGCTGTAGCTCGGCCCGAGCAACGAATAAGAGCAAAAACATTCACTGCTAAGCTAGGACTAGGACTGAATTTTGCTGTAAATGTTGACTTTTGGGTTTGCCACGATGATTTGAATAAAAAAAAACTAAAGGCAAAAACCTGATTTTTGTTGTTTTTCTATGACGTTAAAAACGGTAATTTTTGTTATTGTCCAAATTCAAACGCTGATATTCTGCAAAAATCGCTGACTTTTTTGTGTTTATTGGGTATCTCAATTTGAAAGACTTTCTAGTCAATGCTCACAACTGCTAGTTAAGGCAATGTTCGCACGATTGAGAAAGTTACATTAAGTTACAATACCGTGAAGGAGGTTTGGATTGGTCTTAATTTGCATAGATTTTGGCGACTTTGTTCCTTTGTTTTCTCTGCAGTTAATGATCAGTTTGAGAAGCTATATCAAACTCACTCAAAAGTGGGTTTAAAAAAAACTTGGCTGTGCCTCATTTTTCAACCCACTTCTCAGACGTATTTGGACATCCTGATGAAATACTCTTCCTCGTGCTTGATATATTACTTCAAACACAATCCCTTGCTCACTAAGCCTTTGAACTGACAAAGCTTACTGCTTTGGTATTGACCAGCTAACCTTTCTGTAGAGCTCTGTAAGTCTGTGGTAGAATAGTCTTGGTGATAAGCATCCAAACCTCAGGCAAGGACTCACTCCAGTAGGACTAGGAAACAAACTGTTAGGAGTGACCTTTGGTTTTTCAAAGCTTGCTATCCAGGCCTGTGTAAAGAAAGAGAGGAACAATGCAGTTAAAACAAGTAGTCCATTGGGCTTTGCAATGGAGCCACTCATAACTTAACTATTGTAAATCTTCTATTAACCCACTACCATTTTTTAAGCCCCCCACCCCCTACCCCCCACTTCCACTCTTTTCCTTCCAATTAAAACAATAAATGACAGACTGTATTACCAGCACATTTTTACTGTACCAATCTGGGCATGAATTCATATACAGTACTCGCGACTTGGGGGAGATTTGAGACTTACATGCACTGCATGTTACAAGTTATTTTTAACATCTTTATTTATTCACTTGTTGGAACCTGTTGAAATTTATGAATAATTACAAAAAAAATGAATGAACTGATAACCCTCCATGCATGGGGGAGGCATGGATATTTTCTGGAACTGCACAATACACTGCCAGTAGTCTAGTCCACAATCCCGAGATTCACAATCTATAAGCCTTTATAATGCACAGTTCAGTCCACATTCAGTATTTAAGTTCCACAGCCTGCTATTCTCACATTTTGCAGTAGGTTACATTTCACATGCATTCTACTGAATACAGTGGCCTAGTCCAAGTCTATATTTTTCCTTTGATGGACCTGGTACTTGGCAAAAAATCTTAGTTTGAATAACAACTTTGTTTTATTTGGGTTTGAGTTGTCCTTTTAAATTTTTTCACTTAAAGCTGTGAAACCACCCACTCCGTACATCGTACAAGGAGTCACAACTGCTAAAATGATGCACCTGCCAGACATTTTGAAGAACCTGTGATAGAATTTAAAACAAACTAGGAATTTCATAATGATTTTAGTTAACCAACACATGATAATGACCATCATTTATCTCATAATGTGACTGCACCTGGTACCCTTAATCTCTGAAGGGTATCTGCATCCAAAGAATGCCCAGACGCCCTTCAGAAATTAAGGGTACCAGGTGCAGTCACATGAGATAAACGAAGGTCATGATCACATGTTGGTTAACACTGTCTTGCTATGTATTTGATAAATTATAAACTAAAATTTAACCCTACTTTTCTCTCTAAATGTCTGTCAAGTCTTATCAGAGCTTCTGTCTCTCCACCATGCCACACTTCTGAAGACAGCTTTGACAAATCCAGGCCCAGTTCCTTCATTGATGGCACTCCAAACTTTTCCTCATGATCCTCAGAGACAGGAGTACAACAACTCGCAAACAAATGTACATCTAGGGTAGGGTAGGGATGTTCTGGTGGACCCAAAGACCTTACAATAGCCAGAAATTTCTTGTATGTGAGGGGTGCTGTTCCTCCATTTTTTGAGATGATCCTAGGAGAAGAAATCAAAGTCTCCATTACTTAATCAAAAATGGGTTAATGCTGTCTCAAGACCTGGAAAAAATCTAGAATTTACCGTATTTTCCGGTGTATAAGTCGACCCCTGAAACCACGAAAATTTGCCCCAAAAATAGACCTCGTCTTATACACCGGCCAAAACTCAAGAGCTGTCGGTTCATAAGGAAATTAGCATAACAATGACACCCTGAGATTAACATGGAAGTGACATTTATTGCAGTAAAGGAGCAACAATCGATCTTGGTTTCAAAAATAATCATGATAAGTAAGAACAACTGGACTGCAGATTGGAGTACAATTCAGAGAGTAATTGGCGAGTAACTTCAAATTGGTTTAGCGCATAGTGCATGGACCACTTTAAATTATGAGCATGATTGATTACCCTACAGTCTGTCTACAGACCGATTTATTTTTAGCCCAGCGTGAGCGAAGCGAACGCGTGCGAATGCGAGCGCGAAGCGCGAGAACGAGCCCCTAGGGCGACAGAAAAAATAAATAGGGTCTGTGGACTTCTTTCTAAAAAAGTGAATTTAGGTTTTTCCTGAAAAAGAAAAATGCCATTGGCTAAAAGGTGATAAAACTGTCATCAACATGTTAACGGCCATCAGTCGCGCGTCATGCGATTAACAACAACTGCCATCACTTCGAGGCGCTCACCACGACACTTTTTAATTTGCAGAACGACACAATAAGTCGATCTTCACACGAAATCGACATGTAAACAAACTTGTTTCTCTCAGTTTCTTTCACTGAAACTTTGGTTTTCGATCAGCGATGAACAAAGTAGATCATGGAGCGTTTGCTGGACGAGTGTGTTGAAAAGTATACTGGTAATCTTGCCCTTAAAGAAGAACAGAAGGAAGCTATTTTAAGCTTGCTCGAGACGAAGGACGCGTCGTCGTCGTCGGGGAAAGTCTAATTTATCAGTTGTTTTCGTCTGCAAAACGCAACAAACCAAAAGTAATGTTGTGGTACTGGTTGATCTCTCTTCTTTTTTAGAAACAACGAACCCAATATCGCTCAAAACGTCCGCCAACTTGCGTCTGGTAACACCTTGACGGATAGTTTCGTGAAATAAATTTTCCGTTCCAATCTTACCAAAATAACCCGTACGGATGGAAAACGAACATCTACATATCCTACAGAAATCCGACGGTCAGCATTGCTTTGGTTTTCGGCCTCTCTTGGCGTTTTTTTTTTCAGTGTTGAAGCATTCGTCTGAGACAACATACTTCAACACGTGCCAGACACTGCACACTATAAAGGCAATTACGTCAATTATAGCCAAGGCAGAGATGATAACGATAAGGTGTTGACATGGGGGAAGGGTCTAAAAAGCGTCTTTTCTCAAAAGAAGTCCACAGACTTTCCTTTTTTTCTCGCCCTCCGGGCTCGTTCTCGCGCTCCGCGCTCAGCTAAAAAGGAAAAGTCTGTGAACAGACTGCAGCAAACAAAAAAACACCATCTAACATGCCGGCTACATGTTCTAACATTGTTGAACCAACAAATGTGATAACAATGTTAGAATGTGTAGCCGGGGCTTAAGGTCTAAAGCGCTTTTCCTTGTGCACGCGTCAGAAAAGCGTTAAAATGCCTGGCATAAAAGCTGAACACTGCTGACTCAGACCCCGGGGGTACTCCCGACAATTTAGGATAGCTGTGTGCCACCAAGGTTCTCAAACCCTGACCCTATTTAAGGGTAGAAAATCGAGATTTGATATCCTTTTTAAGGCCCAAAACCAAGGCGTGTATAGTACAGTTTTAACAGACCATATCTTTTTCATTTTGCATGTTGGGGTGGATTACTGCAATTTGGTGACCCTATCTAAGGATCACAATATCAAAAAGGATACCCTATTTAGGGACTGAGCACTTCAAAAACCCTACCCTATCGGGCAGCACATACCTATATAGCGTATATGTTGTAGTTAATTTTTTATCTCAGGTAATTTTTATTTTTCCATTGTTTTTGAGTATGGTAATATATGCTAATGAATTTGAAACAAAGGAAAAAACAAAAATTACCTGAAATAAAAAATTAACTACAACATATACAGCTGTTTCGAGAAAGGCTGTCGTTAAAAAAAGCGTAAAAGTGCACGCGAGAATCCCAGAAGATATTGTGGGAAGTTATCCGCAACGCTTTATCCAAAAAACTCTTTTATCCATATGGCCAACCATCTAAGATCGTCGCTGTATGGATGAGGCATTGCGGATTTGATGTATTAATTTGACTTATTAACATTCAGTGATCATATCCCAAATTAATTTTTGGGATTATCGCGTGTACTTTTGCCCTTCTTTCCGACAACCTTTCTCGAAACAGCTGTATAAGGAAGTACCCCCCGGGACTCAGACACGCGCGCGCACATAAAAAAACACTCACAGTTGTGGATCATACAACGTATGCGAGCGACGAACGGCAACTTCTACTCCAGATTCTCTAGCAAGCATACGAATTGCTGCATCTTTCTCCCTCCCAAAAGGTTCAGAATCTTCCTCAAATGTCAGAAGGGAGGTTTTCCACTCCCGAAATAAACGGGGAAAAACATCAGCGGGTTGCCCCCTAACCACAAATAGGCGGGAATTTAGTTTACGCAGGCTATCATCGACATCTTCAAGAGACTGAAGCAAAAATCTCCACAAGTTGGGACCGATCCCGGTGTTGTGTTCGACTTTTGTGTCCAGGACATAGATAACTCTCAGGGTATCACTTCCTTTGACCGCTTCTAAAAGAGACGGGTTGTCATGTAAACGTAGATCTTTTCTGACCCAGTGAATAGCGTGTTTCTCCGTTTTCTTTACTGGTTTGTCTCCACTAACAGAGATGGCGGTCGAGATTGTGTCATCTATTTTTGAAGCATCAGACATTATAAGCGTTCTCTTTTGCCATCAAAATAGTTTGTGAGAAGTTGGCCTCCTTCATCTTGTGCAGAAACGACGAGTTACCGAAGGCTCTCACTTCGCTCCCAACATGCTTTAGTTCTGTTTTGTTTTAGTTAAATGACTTGTCTGACTTGTGAGCGGCGAGTTCCTTGTCGTGATCAGTGGAGTGGTAAATTATCAGTAGTTCTCGATAAACAGTAAAAGCGATATCGGGAACAACAATGCAAAAATGTGAAGTATTCCATTCCCTCGTGCAATGAGTTCTACGTAGGTTGTTTGTTATATAACAGCTGTATAAAAACGTGCACTCTGCACGTGCATAAAATATGAAATGTACTATTCCGCATTATATTGACGGCTAGTTGGAAGAAAATATATTCCGTATTGGGTTGAGTCGCTTCGCGACTCCGCCCAATACGGAATATATTTTCTTCCAACGCCGTCAATATAATGCAGTATTGACGCCTCAAAATCGAAATTAGTTTTGTATCACGATTCAACTGTTTTTCGGGCAAAAAGAAAGCAAAACTGAAGATAACTTGTGCTGATCAAAGCTGAAATTCTTACTGGTAACGAGCTGACGTACACGACGTCTTGTACGCGTTATCATATTTTTGTTTTGCAAAAACGTTTCAAAAACACGAAATATTCACGCTATAAATTGCTCATTGAAATAGAACAAATTTGATAGAACATCTTTTTGAAGTTTTCCAAAGTTACAAATGTCGAAAAAATGAGTAAATAACGCAAACTTGCCGAGGTTTTAGCCCAAAACTTTTTTGCGCGCACAGCACAGCTCAATGTAAACAAACCGTTCAAACTTTTAAACTCATCTTATCGTTAACTTTCGATGAAAGGGTCGTTGCATCGAATACAGCGTTGTTTATCTGCCAAACTTGACAAAGTAATCAACATTTTTGCCCCTCCTTTGAAGATAATTTTAAATTTTGGTTTTCTACGCAAGGAACCCATTAAATTGCCGCGGGAAATTTGCGATCAATCACAGGCTGGTTTTTGAGACGACAATATTATTCGTGATATAATATCACGTGTTCCCGACACGAGACTGCTGCCGAGACTTACAGGTGGAAAACCGGGGGCCCTAGGCCACAGGGTCCGGGTGCCAGGGTGCCTGGTCTGTGGAAATTCTAGAGGGAAACTGTTCACTTAGTTTGACTTTTGGATGATCCTAGATTCGAAAAATTGTCCTTCTCTGTTTTCTATACTCCAGAGCATTTGCACAACTTTTTTGTCCACGCCATGGGGCATTTGCCAATTCTCTTTTTCAAAAAATGCTATTGCCTGGTGGCTGTCCCGGGGGGACATTGACACTGCTGGAAATTCTTATGACTGATGCATTAATTGTGTCCCTCCACCCCTCACTCCTAACTCCGCTTGTCGTGGCAGCGGAAAATTGGAACCAAAATTTCCAAAGCGCGGGTAAAGGAAAAATCCAACATGGCGGCAACGAAGGTTGCTGCAGAAGTCTGCTTTAAACAAATTGTTTACATTATTGTCGTTTACGTCTAGGTTAAACAATTGATAGATGGAAAGTAATAAGCATGGAGATGTACATGGCAGGATTTCGAGGGTTTTAGACGCCTTGCTCGAGATTTCAGAAACTGAAATAGTGGTACAAAACAACATATTTGTGGAAGACAACGATATAGATTCCCTGCTGTCTGCCATTGAGTCAAATACTTCTGAACTCCACGAGTTAATAGTGGTTAAAAGGGACAAGGACACTTCAAAGGATTCAGGGAACACAAGTTTAACAGAGGTGTGTTTTAATTTATAAAGCTGGCAGGGTCCTGGTCCGTGACCTGAAGTAAAAGAGTCTTTTAAGGTGGCTCGATGGTGTTTTTTTCTGTGCCGACCACTCTTTTTCAATCACGTATTTGGATATCTTATTCAGTATTTACCTAAATACTCATGGCACACACTTACTAGGGAAAAATTGAAGTTTCCATTTCAGTTGTATTTTTTGCGATCGAAGCGTCCTTGGCGACGATACGTTGCTAGGCGTAGTTTTACTTGTGAGGCCGCCGTCGGCCTGTATGAGAAATTTTGGTAACTCGCTCTTGGGGACTGAAAGAGTACCACAATGCACACATTTTAGCCAAGTTTGGTTAACTTCTGTGAGAGGATTTTTGAATGGCGCGAGTTTACTTATTTTAGGGTTAAATTTGGTAAAATATCAAAGTTTGTTGTATTTCACCCCAAACTGAGAGATCGAGGACCTAATGCCGATTTCAACTTTACTCATTCATAAGAACAACTATTGTACCTTATTTGTTTGGCTCTTTTGGCGGATTGACGGTTTTTGGATTTTTCCCTGTGCCGAGTTATAATAATCGAAATTTACGATGTTTTTGCAACAAACGAGCAGAGAATCTTATGACCTCGCTTATTTTAAAAATCTGAGATAGAATTTCCCAAGAATAAGCGAACTATAATTTTGGACCTTCTTTTACTTAGTCTCCAAATTTCGTGTTGGTTGAAATGCTGTGAGACTTGTACGCTGAACGTCGAGTTGGTAACATGCGCGCTAGTATTTTCAGAGATTTCTTGTTCTCCGAGATGTTTACAATTCATGATCTATTCTGCATATTTCATTGTTCTGAAATGACACCTGCACGCGAATTCCAGTCTAGCACGGGCGGAACCAAAACGCTTGATTAACTTCCGAAGACCTGCCGATTATGGTAATAAACTCTTCTGTTAGACACGCTTATTGTAGCGTTTTTCACGTCTTTTAATAAGGGAAATAATTGCTGCCTTGACAGTGAGTAAAAATTTCTGTTTTCTGTTTGCGGCATGCTCTTGCTATTTTTAGGTCAATTACGTGTTTAACGTTGATGTTCAACAGCTCACCTGTTATTTCATGAACACATTGCCAGGACTGATGAATTACCATAATCGGCAGGTCTTCGGAAGTTAATCAAGCGTTTTGGTTCCGCCCGTGCTAGACTGGAATTCGCGTGCAGGTGTCATTTCAGAACAATGAAATATGCAGAATAGATCATGAATTGTAAACATCTCGGAGAACAAGAAATCTCTGAAAATACTAGCGCGCATGTTACCAACTCGATGTTCAGCGTACAAGTCTCACAGCATTTCAACCAACACGAAATTTGGAGACTAAGTAAAAGAAGGTCCAAAATTATAGTTCGCTTATTCTTGGGAAATTCTATCTCAGATTTTTAAAATAAGCGAGGTCATAAGATTCTCTGCTCGTTTGTTGCAAAAACATCGTAAATTTCGATTATTATAACTCGGCACAGGGAAAAATCCAAAACCGTCAATCCGCCAAAAGAGCCAAACAAATAAGGTACAATAGTTGTTCTTATGAATGAGTAAAGTTGAAATCGGCATTAGGTCCTCGATCTCTCAGTTTGGGGTGAAATACAACAAACTTTGATATTTTACCAAATTTAACCCTAAAATAAGTAAACTCACGCCATTCAAAAATCCTCTCACAGAAGTTAACCAAACTTGGCTAAAATGTGTGCATTGTGGTACTCTTTCAGTCCCCAAGAGCGAGTTACCAAAATTTCTCATACAGGCCGACGGCGGCCTCACAAGTAAAACTACGCCTAGCAACGTATCGTTGCCAAGGACGCTTCGATCGCAAAAAAATACAACTGAAATGGAAACTTCAATTTTTCCCTAGTAAGTGTGTGCCATGAGTATTTAGGTAAATACTGAATAAGATATCCAAATACGTGATTGAAAAAGAGTGGTCGGCACAGAAAAAAACACCATCGAGCCACCTTAAGGGGCCATTCCATTTTTTATCCACACCCCCCCCCCCCCCCCCCCCCCCCCTCCCCTATGGATGAGATTTTCTGAGGGGGTCTTCAAAAAGTCATTGGAATGGCCCATTAACATGATTAGGTATTTGGGAAATACACATTGCAGACTTTTGTGTCTGTGTAAAGCCCGAAACAAAGCTCTGTAGTATAGGCTTTAGATATAAATAAATAAGTCACTCTATTTCAGTGTCAATGTATTTAGCATGAAAGTGCTTATTGGCAACACTGTAAAATTAAGAAGAAAGTAACTATAAATTAAATTGAACATAAACCATTTTACAAAACCCAACTGTTACTTTAGGGGGCTGACCAGTTGGCTATTTATATAGCATGGCCAGGGATTTGAATATAGGCTACCATGTTGCAAATCCATCTATTGATCAAAGGGGAGGACTCGGGACCTCTGGATTGCATGTTCAGCACCCTAATCACTTGGCCACACCACCTCACTAGGCATCTGATATTTGTATTCATTAAATTTGTGGGACAATACCTAAACTTCCTTGCCTGCTGTATTATGAGGGTCCACAATAGGGTTTTTTGGGATACGAGATAGGGACTTTTTTAATGGCGGGATTCAGGAATAGGGGATATATAGAAAGTGAGATTCGGAATTGAAAATACGCATGAGATGTAGGATGTAGCATTTTTTGGTGGTGGGATGGGAGCAAATCTGATATTTGACCTCCGTACAGGATTCAAGATTCGACATTCTGCCATTACAACAGAGGTCTGCTGTGATACAGTTCTGTATGTTTTGTTTTACTGTTTGCTTAGAAAACATAAAGAATGAATAATATCAGTCATCACTTTTCTGCCGTGGGCTTTTTTTTCATGCAAGGTTAAACATACTTTTAATTTATAATAACCATGGAAGATTTCAAAAAGTGGAAGTCCTTGGAAACTGCCTACCTTTGTTAAGATGAGCAACATAAGATTATGCATAATATGATTTATGGCCAACAGTTATAGTAAGTTTGCAGTTAATTTTATTTTTGTTCCCTTAAAGTACCTTTCCCCTCTATTTTACTAATAGGTTTAAATGAATATTTCCATAGAAAACATTAGGGATTTTTTTCACTTAACTATAAAACAAATTTCTGTCTGCATGTAATGTTTGGGATCGGGATTTTTCGTTAGAGACCATTAGGATATTGGGATTCCTTGGAAAAATCAGTTGGGATTCCGGGATTGAAGAACCCTATAGTAGACCCTTTTGAACAGTTATATTTAGAGTGCCACTACAACAAAAATTTTTGTATTTCTTTTATGCTTTTTTAACGCAAATGTATCTAATAGGTTTAGACAAATGGGAATTGCTATAAATTAGATTGATATATTCTTGCATAGCCCAGAAATAGCTGGCTGAAAAACCCACGAAAATCATATAAAATCCATCCGCCATTACTCCATTCATAAATCCGAGCCCACGTTCTACTGGTTTGCGATCTGGTACACGTGACTTGATTTGTGACGTCAATGACTCAACGCGGTTCCCTCTGGGTCACAGACAACAAAGCCAAAAGGCACGTGTTGAGTCATTGACGTCACAAAATCTTTAGGCCAACTTGATCCAACTCTTAGGGTTCGGTCCCGGTCATTTTTGAATTGAGTAATGGCGGCAAGCCGACTTCGAAATGTAAAGTTAAAATAATGGCACTTCCCGTACGAGTTTTCACTTGAAACTTTGCAAGGTAAGTAATGAGTACTTATATTTTCAAAATATGAAGAGAACAGAAAATGTATATTTTTTGCTCATCACTATGTTGCGTTGACATAGCGAAACTCAGACATAGGTACCATTGGACATCTTTGATATTCAGTTCCTAAAGGCCTCTGCGAATAAGAAACCGTACTAATGTCTTGTGGAAACATTGATATTTTTTTTACTTTCATTGTTTCCAAACTGTTTCCTTGTCTGCCCACGCATTTTACATTAATTTTATTTTGTTACAGACTGAAGGAAATTTGCTTCTAAGAAGCAAAAATGCAACACATGTTTTCTAATTTGCACACAAATGAGAATAGTAATAATGTAGTAATAATGTGTAGTAATAATTAGTAATAATGTGCCCGCAGTTGTATAGGCCACATTCGTTTAGAGTTATTTTAACAGCATTGTTGTTTTCATCCTTTATTTAGTTTATTTTTCTTACTGCAGGATTCAAGGAATATCAGTGAAGATCACACCATGAACAGTTCTGCTTGTGATGATTCTAATGACCTCATTGAATTGAGTGATGAAGAGTTTGATGAAGTAATGGCTGAGGTGACTAGTGGTCTAATAGCCAGTGTTAGCATTATTAAACTAGCTATATACTAGGCAATTTTATATAGTTCTCCGGGTGCCAGCCTTGCTCATTGTCACATTGTGCAATCAACATCACAATATATCCAGCAATAAATTCACTGGCAATTAAATGGCAATTCCCTTTTCACAGTCAACTCTTGCTTTGCAGACAACTCCCTATAAAGGACTCCTATTATTTCCCATAAAAATGGACTGGGGTTGATATGTCCTGGAAACTTTTTTTATTTTGCTGACAATATCTCCAGACCAGCTATTACAGAGGTTTCATTAGAAGCCGGCAACCGGCAAATTCTGCTGGCTACTTCCTAAATTATTGCCGCCTACTTTTCGATTGATTTCACTGAAGTTGATGCCCAGAATGCTGCTTAATGCCATTTCCGAGTTCCTAGATTTCCTAGAGGAAAGGAGCCTTATGGCCCCTTTCAGTGTTGCCACTGCCGTCTATTTTATAAAATTATTGCCACTTGCTCTTAATTTTATTGAAACCCCTGTATTACCATTGTGGTCATGTACATGTAGGTGTCCATCACAGGCTGTTGACTCTATTAGTCTAGTATGCTTGCTCTTGTTCTTTTGTTGAATCTTTTCATGATTTCATCCCATGAGAAGCACTTGTGTTCATTGCTAGAAAAAATGCCAAGTGATCACATGGCACAAATCGAGCGGGAAATTTGCTTATGGTTTTAACAGCACACATGAATTTCCTTTTAATAGCATATCACATTGTTGTTATTACTTCTGCTGTTGTATATGCATGCTCATCTTTCCGCCACTTGTAAAAACATGCAGTCCTTTATAGCATTTTGCTCACATGCGACTGATTTTGTTTAGGTTGACATTGAAGAACTCTGTAATCAAAGCCATACTGAGATTTCAGTTGATAGCCACAAGGATGGTTTCAATGGATCACCAGAACATCATGGTGACTAATACATGTTGCTTGATAAATTATGTTATCATAATTTTATAATGGTCTATTTTATTATATATTAATATCATTGAATTGGTTGCAATTCAGTATAGATCTTAAGTTTCTTTTCTGGTGATAAAGATAAAGATGTTTTAAAATTTGGAGTTGGTTGTGTTGTGATGCTAAAGTAAACATCATTCCTTTTGTCATAAGCTTGATCTTGCACAGAAAAAACAAACATCAGTAGTCCAACGTATGACCTGCCATGTACTAGCCATGCAGTAATTTTTGAAGTAGCTCATGCACGCAATGCGTGCCTATGTTTGAAGTAGCTGGAGAAATGGAAAAGAATCCAGGAAAAACAATTCTATGATAGAAGCATTACCTTGTTTGTCTATGAATGTAGCCAAAGTTCAGAAGTGTAGCAACTGGGGGAAATCCTGGCTCCTGGCTTTTATAAATTTCAGCCTTGCCATGAATCTCTCGGTAGCTGAGTGGTGAGAGCATTGTACAGATGTGTGGTTCATCTCCTGGCTGGACTACATGACTGTATAAAATAGCAGCTGAAAATGTTTTATTGATATCTGTACAATATAAGTTAATTATTTTATTATTATTATTATTAAAATAATAATGATGATGATAATAATAGAAATGTTTTTGTACGCATTCAAAAATGCAGTGCACTACATCTACGTCACTCTACAACTTTAATCCACAAAGGCTATGGCCATCACGTGAATGTAGTGTTAGTGCAAACTAAACATTGTTTGTTCGGCGTATAAATGCAATATTTAAAGTAAATTGAAAAATAGATATGTGGTGGAAGTTCATTCCACAGATCAACAGCATTAGGGAACACAATAATAAAAGAATATACTTAGATGTAATACAGTAATAGCCCACGTATAAGAACCTGGGTTTTAAGAACCTGTTAGGCTAAAATTTTCATTTTAAACCCCCTCCACATAAAAACCTATTAAGGCTTAAATTTTAAGTTAGGTTCTTATCAGTGGGGTTGCTGTAAAAGTGTATAGGTAGAAACTACTGATTTAAGATCGTCATCTATTTAAAAGTAACTTGACATAACATTTTTTTTTCTTTCAAGCTTAAGTACTATGTTGTATGTCTATTGGTACAAATAAATGATTTATATTGTATTATGAGATGATATTTATAATATACTATTAATAATATATTTAAATGAAATTCATATGAAAATATAAGAACCTATTTTAAGAACCTTGTTAGCCTAAATTTGCCTTAAGTACCGTTTATATAAGAACCTATTTACCGTATTTACCTGTGTATAATACGCGCCCATGTATAATACGGAAACACCAAATTCACGTTCAGCTGCACGATTTCCATTCTGCTCGGCAAACTGGATTATTCTCAATTTTTCAGATACAGTGTAGCTTTGACGTTTAGTCACGGTAGGTTTTGTTGCCATGTTGACGTTTTGAGATAAAGTGACATGTTTGTTTATCAGCTGTTTAGTTAAATACTGAGTTTAATTTATTTAAGGATCGAAATAGCACACTTTTTATTGGTAGTTCATTCCATTAAAGTTATTAAAAACCAATTATAGTGAAGGTTTTGTTTACAATATGCTAATGAGAATTTGGGTAAACAATGGGAACCGTGTATAATACACACCGCAAATTTGAAGGTTAATTTCACAGAAAAAAAGTGCGTATTATACACGGGTAAATACCGTAGGCTAAATTGAAAAATTCAGGTTCTTATACGTGGGCTATTACTGTATATCAATTAACACGAGGAAGAGTGTTTCATCAGGATACCCAAACACCATAACCGACTTTGAAGGTGTTTGAATACCTGATGAAACACTCTTTCGATTGTTTGATATAGCTTCTCAAACTGATCATTTAATACCGAGAAAATGAAGGAGTAAAATCGCCAAAATCTATGCAAATTAATATCAAGTTTTCCAAACCACTGTCACGCTTATGATTTGCTTTGTTCAAACTTGATGAATTAACAACAACAACAAGTTTTATTTCAAGTTAAGTATAGGTTTATTAATGATTATTAATGAGCTTGAGAAATAGTGAATAACAATAAAAAATGAGAAAAATGTAATTGTTGTAGTTCAATTTTATCCTTGGTTCAATTTTGAATTTCCTTTGTTTAATGTTCATTATCATAAATTAGCATAGAAAAGAACAATGGAAAATCAAAATTGAACCAAGGATAAAATTGAACTACAACATAATTAAACCCATGACCTTCCATAGGCTGGTCAGATTCTCTTAAACCACTGAGCTACAAGAGACTTGTGGTGAGCTAGGCCTTTTACTAGGTTGAACTAGGTCGGTACTCAGTACGTAGTCAGCAGGCAGAGTTTATGATAGCAGTATTAAGTATATCATTTGTGATATGTTTGTTTGAATTTATTTGACGATTTATTTGTTTTGACGATTTATTTGACCACAAATGCCACAAAACATTGTCACAATGTTAGTTCAAAGCTGTCATAACTGTTATCAAGATTTACTGAAGGGGAAGCTGAAAGTTATCTTTAGTTAACATTGTATTTTTTGTTCAACAGAAATGGTTGAAGTAAAACCAGATCCTGAATATGTTGAAGTCCTGAAGAAATACTTTGGACACTCCAAGTTTAGGCCGTAAGTAGATGTTTACCTTGAAAGGTAAAAGTGAAGAACAGCTCCCCTCCACTGACTGTCGGCTAAATGTTGGCTGACAGGTTACCAACAGTTGACCGACAGGTTACTGACAGCTTACCGACAGTCCAGTGACAGATATAACCAACAGTTGACCGACAGGCTACCGACAGCTTACCGACAGTCGGCCCACAAGTTAGTGGAGGAGAGCTGTTCTTCACTTTCACCTTTCAAGGCTTGTTATGAGCCTGGCTGCTGCTTACTCCAGTACTTGCACCATGAAGTGATGATATTATTGCAATTTACTCCCGTTTGCCCATACAGTTTTTCAAGTTTTTACAGTCAACTAAACCAGTCAAGTAGTAATATTAATCGTAGTGATTACAGCTGGTTAACTATATACAGTGACCACAGTAAGATCAATCTTGGATATGTGACCTTTCATACAAGAATCAATAAGTTGTAACCAGAATTTTAAAAGATTATCCCTTTAAGCCCTTTTATAAGTGATCAGCATCAAATGTCTCCTTCTAAATGCTTAAGGTATCAGAGAGGTCACGAGAATTTAAGGGTATGATCACCCAAGATTGATTCTCCTGATATTTTCAGAACTTCTCCCCACTTAATTGCCATAATGAATGTTTAAGGACAAGAAAGGAGAAATTGTATTTTGATATTAGGGTTTAACAGATTAAGCATTTTTCTTGATTTTCTTCAAACACTGGATATCTAAAGGATACTTTAGTTCAGTCAGGCATGGCGATGTAGTGGTTAGGGTGTTGAAAGTCGGTGGTTTGAGTTGAGGTCTCTGCTGTCATGTTGTTTGCAGTTTCCTTTATGTAAGGAACTTTCCTTAACATTGTCTTGTGGCTCAGTTGTGCATGTACATAGAAATGGCGGTCCCATCGTCAATTATATGGGAGTGCAATGAACCCTGGCTGTGACCACTCTCAGTGCAAGCATGTGGTCAGCTTGGCAGTGATTTCTCTAAGGGGCTGCAAGCCTTGATTTCAACTTGAAAATAATTTTTTTGATGACATTTCTATGTAGCAGAAACATGCAAGGAAGCTAATTCACATAAATATATAAGAATAATGAATCAGCTGCCATTATGAATAAGGTCTATTAATAATATTATTATATATGTTGTGGTTTAAATTTTATATTTGGTTTGAAAATTTCAAACCAGTTTCAAAATTTATTTTCCTTTGACTCAGTTTTATCACCATATAATTATTAGTCTGTCGAGTGTGATCGTCCAGGTGAGTGTAGTTCCGAAAAGAACTGTTGTTGTTGACATTGACTGAGGTTTCGACAACCTGAGCAGAAGTAATCTTCAGAGTCATGTAAATTGGGAATCGTCAGTTGTCATTGGTTAGTTTAGCCATGATGTTATTGGCTGTGCATGTAGAGACTCGAGTCAGTGATTGGTGCATTTCAATCCATGTAATGTTAGTGTAATTCTGTCGTTGTATTGTTAGTCAAATTTGTGGATGAGTTCAGTCTGTTGTTTGTCTGTTGTTTGTCTGTTCTGTTGACAAGTCATTTGTAGGCCATGTTGGCATCAGTTCAGTGGTGTCTGTTCTAAGACAAAGGCAAACAAAAATTAAACTGGTTTGAAATTTTCAAACCATAATAAAAAATAGAACCACAACATAATATATGTCCCTGATTTACTTAACATCTGTTTACCATCTTTCTTATGTTTCAGTATGCAGTGGAAAATAATCAATGAAGTGCTTAATCATAAAAAAGATATGTGTGTTGTTATGTCAACAGGTAATAATAAGCAATTTTATTAATAGGTCCTTGTCTGGTATTTCATGTTTATCCCCCGGCCTTCATTACTAGTGTGGTAGTCTTTTCTTGAATGTTTCATCTAACTTGCTTCTTCAATTTTAGTTGATGTTCAATCATACGTTAGTTAATTAAATTATATATTTAAACAAAAAAAAAATTCCATCATGGTGATTTTACACAGCGTTTATAAGAAAGTTGGCTGATGTATGCATGGATTATGCATGACGAGTTCAAGTCTCAACTGTATGTTTGACCCTGTGTTCCTATTCTTTTCATTTATTGCTCCTTTTCGCGCAAAGTGTCACATAGGGCGTGTACAAAAGATCTCCATTCTGGCTTGATTTTAGCTAACTGTATCTCAGCCGAACTCTTCCAACCAAATTCATTCCTTTCTTGGTCCTATACATGTAATTTATAAACTTGGCTGTATTCTGTAGGGTATGGCAAAAGTCTGTGTTATCAGTTCCCATCTTTGTACACTGGAGGTACAACTGCTGTAATATCACCTTTAATTTCACTTATGGAGGATCAAGTTGCTAAACTTAGGTAAGGCGTAAATTAGATTAGTTTTTGGCATGATATGAATTGTATTTTTCTTAGTTAATGTACTTTTCTTGAGTTCATAAAACAGATCATGAATAGGCACTAGGGAGGCTTTTAAGCTTAGTTTGTGAATCTATTTGTCATCATGTATAAGTTAAACTTTAGTAATAAGATCATTGTGCCCCACCCCCCGGGGGGGGGGGGGGGGGGGGGAGGGGGGGTACTTGGGTATATTTTGGGTGGGTATGTGCCGCCTGGGTCTCCAAAATTGGACCCCGTTTTAGAAAGAATTTGTACTCAAAATGATACCCCGTTCTAGAAATAGGTCAATTTTTAATACCCCGTTCTAGAAAAAATGGCTGCTGATAATTTGAAGCTTTCGTGCGTTCGAAATATTATACCCCGTTCTAGGAAACATCTCTAAAATGGATACCCCGTTCTAGATCAGGAGTCCCAAAATCATGACCCCGTTGGGCGGCACATACCCGTATAGGTATTTTGAGGAAGTACCCCCCCCCCCCCTCCCGGGGCCCCACCCTTGCCCCTGTGCTCATACCCTCAGCAGTTTCAGTTCTCCTCTTCTACATGTATCTACATAATATAACATGCAAAATCCTTGCCAGGACAGTTTGCATACGCAATAAGAAGTGCAATAAAACAGGGGTATGTGCAGTGCTGGCTACTAAAAGATAAAATAAAATAATAATTCAAACAAGCAGGTGGGCATTTACTGACTTGAAGCACTCTGTCGATTCCAATGTCATAATCTCAGGTGGTAAAATGTTCCACTGGTTGATGGTTCTCGACCAAAAACTGTATTTGTATTCATTGCATGATACTTGGACGTGGATGAATTTTTAGGGGTGGGAGTTGGCAGGTTCATTGGAAAACTTGGTGTGGAACTTAAGTTGGGATGGTTATTGGTTGTGTAGCATAATTTTGTAGAGCAGGCATGGCCTTGCCACCCACCTTCTGTGCTGTAATGTAGGCCAATTAAGATGGAGACACAACCTTCCTCCCTGGAATGTCCTTGTGGCAAAACAAGCAGCACATCTCTGAACTTGCTCAAGCCAATCTATCTGATATTTTCTGTAGATCCCACTGCACTTTTAGAGTCAAAGACACGGTTACAGGACTGTCATTGAGTTTAAAAAAAGCCGGCTCCATAAGAAAAGTAGTTGGTAATAAATCAATAAAGAAAGTCTTCCATGCCTGTTTTCTATTTAGCCATTTGCAAACTTTTTGAGTAGCCTGTCATCTTAACTGCAGTTGCCGGCTACTAATGGCAGCTCTGGGGTTGGAAATATTATTTTAAGTAAGAGCTCTCTGAACCCGCCTGAAAACAAAATTCCTATTTAGTCCCTTCTAAACAAAAGGAAATGTTATATAGCTGGAGTTTTTCTCAATACAACACGCACGTTGATTGGTTGAATCATGGTCACATGACATCTAACAAATAAACTGTTTCCTGCCAATTGTCCTAAGTGAGCAACATTTGCGAAAGCGTGCAACAATTTTGACGCCATAGGGTAACATTGCACTGTTGCCCGCTAGCGCACGTGATCAGACTGCAACAAAAGGAGGCATGATTATGATGCGATTGATGTTTACCTCGAGTGCTCGGTGCTTTTTTTCAACGAGACAAAATTCTTCGGAAACAAAATTCACTGTTTCCCTCGGGACCAGTTATTAGGTGATAAATGTTTTTTGTCTATTAATAACGTCTAATGATCCATTTGATGTGAATATTGATTCCAAGCAAGTCAGGCTTTCCAAACATTTCAATACAGTGCAGTTTAGGCAACAAAAAGTATTGTTTACCCAATTAAAGTGAAATCTTGCCAAACCAGGGAAGTGATGTATGATTGATACTGCACTTGTACTTGTACTTGTTTTGGCAACAGGCAAGGGCTAATGTCTAACCCTGCATGGTCGAAGATCAATCTTGATAATTGCACAGACAAATTTGGAAAGATAAGTAGTCTAAAATTTAAATATATTTACATTGTATAAAATTAATGTCATTCTCTTATACATTTGCAGGCTTTATAAGATTCCTGCTTGCTATCTTGGGTCTGCTCAAACCAACAATGCTGAAGCAAAAGCTGGGGTCTTAAGGTAATGGAGGGGGACATTGGGGGGCTCTGAACACCGCAACACCGCAAAAAAAATTACCGAACACCGCATCACCGCAAGAAAAGTCGCCAAAACACCGTCACCGCAATATATATTTTTGTCAAGTTACTTATAAATGAAAAAGGCTTAGGATTGGCGTCCGGCAGCGTATTGAAGATTAACTAGACAGTATTGGACTGCATTTTGTTACAAATTAAACATAATGGTACGTACTTTTCATAAATAAGTACGGAATAAATAACATAGAGGCTAAATTTAGATCTGACAAGGGTCAAACAGGAAACGGCAACACCGCAGATAATTTCGTTCCACCGAACACCGCAGACTTTAAAGCGGAAACATCGCACACCGTAGGGTTTGAGATCACCGCAACACCGCAATCTGGGATTTTATTCACCGCAACACCGCATAAAAAAATGAGCAACACCGCAAATCCCCAAAGTCCCCCTCGTAATGGTTGTCTTCCAACTATAATCACATAATTATAATAGTGTCATATTAAATCAAAACCAGAGTAATTAACAACTATTATCAATATACGCGGCCAAATAAGAAACTGCCTTCGAGAAAACACGCGTGAGTGGCGGGCAATATTGAATTTGACGGGCTGCAAACGCATTTACGGCCCTGTTTCTGTTAAACATTTTTTTCTTATTAAATGAATTTGTACGATTTGGCCTTGTGTATTGATAATAATGATAATCACATGACTTTTGTCGGGCATATAGTTTATTTGTGTCCCTCGTAGCATCATTTGCACCCTCGCTCCGCTCGGGTGCAAATGATGCTACTCGGGCCACAAATAAACTATATGCCCTCCAAAAGTCATGTGATTGTCCTATTATCATATCCCCCACTGGCCACCAACACTGAGGTGAGTAGTGAGATTATATACATGTAGCATGAAAATGATGATTTTCAACTCATTTATTCCTGTCAACAATTGAAGGGCTCCCGACAAGAACGTCCTCAGTATGTTTTTGGTAACTTTCACTAAAATTGTATGTTTTAGGCCTTTAAAAGCACAGTTTTGTCAAATTAATGATTTATTATTGTTAAGGTACTTAAAACAGATCAAAATGGGAAAGAAAATCCACATCTTTGATAAAATGTTTTGGCCTCCTATGACACCTTATGGCCCCCCAGGACACCCTATGTATCTTTTCAAAAAAAAATTATTCTGTTCAAAGATAGAAGATTTGTTGACCTGGTTTAAATCCTTTCAGTCATATTTACATGATCCAGTCATAATTTTGGCAAATGAGTCCTTTTTGAGGCTAAAAATCCAAGATTTCAGTGAAAATTTTCCAAAAACTTACTTAGGACGTTATTGCTGGGAGCCCTTCAATTATAATTTTTGTGCACAAATTTTTAGGGGCCTGTCATTGTGGCCATGCAACCCAACCTTTCCAGTTAAAACAGAAATTCCATCTCTCCCTCCCCTGTTGCTAAAATTTTGCCATGCACCCTATGCCCGAGCTTTGCGAGGTCTGCGAGACATGTATTTCTAGTGTAATTATTTTTCTTATTTAGCTGGTAAACTCAAAGCTTAATGACAGTCCTGCTAGCCGGCTGTATAATATTTCATCGGTGTTGTAATATATGTTGTTCTGGTTCATTTTTAGGGGTGAATACAGAGTTGTATATTTGACTCCTGAATATGCTTCTTTGGATACCGGATTCTTAGCACAGGTCCAGAAATCAGTAGGTAAGAAGAACATCATCAACTTGTAGCAAACAAAAATAACGAGGGTGACCTTACTTTTTGTCATCGCAGCTTTTTACTATTAATAAAATTTTTATTATATAATGATTACTCAGTTTTGAATGACTTGGCCCCAGGAGGGTAGTCAGGTATAATACATGTAGTGATGGAAGGTGCAAATAAGGCTAAATTGCTAGGCTAGACCCCAAAAAAGTCCTATTAGGCTAAAACCAGACCCAAAGAAAGTTGAACAGTCCAGAACATAACCCCCCCCCCCCCCCCCCCCCCCCCCCCCCGCAATAGTAGTTTTCATTAGAGTGTAATATTTTAGGATTTAGAAGTATATGAATATGTATTTAGCCTTATTTGTGTATTAGCCTGATTTTTACCCGTGTATAAATAAAAGTGACGACGATGATGATGATGATGATGATGGTGATGACTATCATACCCGAGTACCCCCCCCCCCCCCCCCCCCCCCCTCTGGGGACAGGGGACTTGGCATTTATTTAATGGCTGCATTTTCTTTCTTTTTACTTTTAATTGCAGTTTCATGTCATGTTGATTGACACTTTTCTCGCAGGTCTGACCTTAGTCGCAATAGATGAAGCTCATTGTGTATCTCAGTGGGGACATGACTTCAGATCTTCATATCGTTCTCTTGGCTGTATCAGGGATAAACTTCCTGATGTAAGGGAATTTGATCTCATTCATTATCAGAGTTCTCAATAACTTTTTAATCAACTATTCCATTTCTGTTAACAGCCATAACAATGTGGCATATGGCCAAACGGTCTTACTAAACTTTGTATTGAAACACCTTGATTCACAGCTGTAACACTTACTAGTGACACCCCTCACAGGTGTGACGGGTTCAACTGAGAACACTGATTATTAAGTGCACTAAGAGAAAGACTTATTATATAAACACCAATGAAATACCAGGTGAGCTTTTGCGCGTAAACATCATATCTTCACACGTGAGAATAACATGTTATCTTCACACATGAAAAGAACACTGTTGCTACTTTAGGACTACACGTACAAAAAAAAATTAAAGTGAAATGGTTTGATTTCATTGGTGTTTATATAATAAACAGAACATTACATGGCCACTTGAAGATACGAAATTTCTCTTCTCGTGTTAAAAAATATTTTTCAACACTCGAAGAGAAATTTCGTATCTTCGCGCGGCCATGTAATATCCTCTATTTATTTTACTCTACCTGTTATTTTTGCTCTCCTTGCTCATTGCATTATCCTTTTAAGACTGATCTGTAATACATAACTTCCATTCAAGCTTTTAGCCAGCAGGGTGTCCAGGCATCCTGTTGACACCCACTTTTTGAAAAAAATCATGAAAATTGCACCTAATCCTTTTAAAATTTATGATGGGAAATATCTTCAGGATGCCCACTTTTCAATTTGTGGCTAAAAGCCTACTTCCATTTTGAATTCTTACCTTCACCCCTAGACATCACACTTACTTAATGTTATACCCTAAAATCCCAGTTACAAACACTTACCCTCACTTACAAGCCCAATGAAAAAATGTTTTGCTTATAACCCCCCCCCACCTCACCCACTTGATATTAAGTCTCCTCTGTCCTAAAGGCATGGGTTTTTTTCTTTGTCCTCATGCTGGTGACATAAGATTAGTTTCATCTTGTCAATTCCCTTATAATAAGTTACTATTAAAATCCTCAGAATTCTGTACAACTTCAAGACAATCATGTGTGGTGCCAATCACATTCCTAAAGTTCAGCAACATGGAGGAACAATTAAATGGAAATTAACTGGCTTAATTTTTCAATCTTATTCTAGGTACCTATTGTTGCGCTGACTGCTACTGCCACTCATGTTGTTAGAAAAGACATCTGTCAGTCCTTGAAGCTGAGAAATGCTACTTTTGTTTGTACAGGATTTGACAGGTGAGAGGTTTCTTTAATAATAAATAGTTTGCACTCAGAAAAATCAAATAAATATATCCAGCGGAACATCTTGTAAGCGACCAACCAAAATGCATTTAGCCAAGGTGGTCGCTTACTGGAGGTGGTCACTTACGAAACGTCAGACTTTGAATGATACGAACCTGTAGTAATAATGTGCAAAGCATCTGCGTATCAGCACGAAATGTTGTATCATGTAGAATGTTTGTTTAATTTATTTGAGTTGAAATGTAACACAATTCAGTTTTTGTCTGTAGTGACATCAAAGTATGGTCGAGTGGTCACTTACCAGAGGTTAAAAACAATAGAAAAATTCAAATCATCAGCATTGAAAGTGGTGGCAGTCACTTAGTACACTTATGAGAGGTAGTCGCTTTCGAGAGGCTTTGACTATAATATTTTATTATTCATTAAATTGACTTTAAAAATTTGGTATTTTGGAATAATAGTGGTCGCTTAGAAGAGGTGGTTGCTTAATTGGGAAAGTGGGTCACTTAGAAGAGGTGGTCACTTAGAAGAGGTGGTCGCTTAGAAGTGGTGGTCGCTTAGAAGAAGTGGTTGCTTGGGAGAGGTGGTCACTTAGGAGAGGTGGTCACTTAGAAGAGGTGGTCACTTAGGAGAGGTGGTCGCATAGAAGAAGTGGTTGCTTAGAAGAGGTGGTCGCTTAGGAGAGGTGGTCGCTTAGAAGAAGTGGTTGCTTAGAAGAGGTGGTCTCTTAGGAGAGGTGGTCGCTTAGAAGAAGTGGTTGTTTAGGAGAGGTGATTGTTTAGGAGAGGTGGTTGCTTAGGAAAGGTGGTTGCTTAGGAGAGGTGGTTGCTTAGAAGAGGTGGTTGCTTAGAAGAGGTGGTTGCTTAGAAGAGGTGGTTGCCTAGAAGAGGTGGTGGCTAAGAAGAGGTGGTGGCTTTGGAGAGTTGGTGACTTTGGAGAAGTGGTGGCTTAGGAGAGGTGGTGGCTTAGGAGAGGTGGTTGCTTAATTAGGAGAGGTGGTCACAAATGGTGGTTTGACTGTACCTGTAAGATTAAAATTGTTTATGATTTAATTTACAATTTTTTTGCAGACCCAATTTATACTTTGAGGTATCAAGGAAGTCTAGTAGCATAAAGGATGACTTTAAACCTCTCCTGATAAGAACTGGTGATAGGTGAGACAGTAGTTCATTTCCACCATCAGTAATTTTGATCCAAGTTTTCTCCTGTGGCGCGAGGCAGGGTGGTGTAGTGGTTAGCCTGTGTAGTGGTTAGCGCGTTGGACTTTAGATCTGAAGGTCTGTGATTTGAGGCCTGGTCTTGGCCATCGTGTTGCTTCCTTAGACAAGAAACTTAACTTCACAGTATTGTCTCTCTTCACACAAGTGTATAAATGGGTACCAGCGGCAAAATGTTGGGGGTAACCATAGAATAGAATAGAATGGGATGCTAGTCCATGTGATGAACTAGCATCCCATCCAGGGGGGAGTAGCAATATTCCTAGTTGCTTCAGGCTACAGAAACCGGGTTAACCTTTGGCCGTACGGGCCACCTGTGGCTTTTTTTAACTTTCAATTGCCTTTTTTTAAGATACCTTTCTCTGTGAAAGTACCTTTTATTCTTTCAGACAGGGCATTTGTGAGATAATTTTTTTTATTACAATTCAGGAAGATTTTCTGCAATTTTAAGTAAATTAGTTTTTAGCCTGGCTTCCAAAACCATTGAATTACTCCTTCTGAATTTGAGTTGTAACAGTTGTCACAAGTTGTCACAATAGTTTATCAGTGTTTACTTTATAGTTTTGGCTCATGGATAGTTACGAACACTGTAATAACTTCAGTTGTCAGGTGGTGAACTAAATTATAATTTACTTATTGGTCATTTTGTTTCATTCACAGAACAAAGATTGAGTATTCATTTGATGGTCCTACTATAGTTTACTGCCCAACCAAAAAAGCTACTGAACATGTGTCCAAGGAACTTTGTGGTAGTTGCTTAGATTTTTTTTGTATGTGTGTGTGTGTGTGTGTGTGTGGGGGGGGGGGGGGGGGGGGGGGGGGGAAGAAAGTGCCCACACTAACTTTACATGTTTATACCTTTAAAAGCATTTTATAACCAATACCCATCTTGTGACTTTTTCTGAACCTTATCTGGGAATTTATTTGATGTAAGTTACAGAATGATATTATAGTTATAAGCAGGGAATGGGCAATGTGATTAGTTTATTCACTTCTGCTTGCGACCCCGACAATCTAGTTTTTACTATATTGAAGTAGTGGAGTCATAAGTGCAACATGAAAAAAAGAGAAATCTTTTGATTCTTCTGACTCTGCTTGTGACTCTGTTGTTTCAATTTTCACTAGGTCATAACCACCCTTACAACTCCATCTTCCTCGCTAGTGAAAAACAGCCTTGAAAAGTTAAGACTGTGTTTAATGTATACTATTTAATTATTAATTTTTGTTTGTGATGCTGTAGGTCTTGGGGTGAGCTGTGAATATTATCATGCTGGGCTTGGCAATAAGGAAAGGAAAAGAGTGCATCACTTGTTTATCAGAGATGAAATTCAAGTATGTATAAAATATGATTAAATAAATATTAATAATATGTGCAGTAATTTAAATTATGTTGCATTATCCCATTGACCATGCACCTGCTTTACCACCCAAAACGTCTCAAGAGGGGCCACCTTCTTTGTATCACTGATATTTTTGTGACGTGAGATCACTTTTTACGACAAAAGATGTCTTTGATAACTTAACACCTAGGAAATTTCTACAAAAATAAAAATAAAGACTTACCGGTTTAAAGTGTAGTGAAAGACCACCCTAATGGAAAAAAAAAAAACAGAGAAAAGGATAAAAAAAAAGAACAGGGAAAAAAGTCAAGCTGGTTAAGCTTTTTCTTGTCCAAATTTCAATTTAAAATGTTGCTTTGTGCACATGCGCTAAAAGAACTTGCCCTTGGAGGAAAAGGAAGTTAAGTTTTCATGTTGCAAACAGCATTTTGGACAATGTGGTCACAACTTGTCTAGATAGCACCTGGAAAATGGTATTTGTGGCTTCAAATTGCAGACCTTTTTTGTTGAAAATCTAAGAGTTAATCTAGGAATTAATTCAGTGGACTGCAGAATATTAACCTCTTCACTCCCTTGGGAATTAAAATGCCATATTTTTCTAAAACGAGGTCAAGTTTTTATTTTTTAAGTAAGTTTCTCCCTTTTGTGTTTTTGTCTTAGTGCATTGTTGCCACAGTGGCTTTTGGGATGGGAATCGACAAGCCGGATGTGAGGAAAATCATTCATTATGGAGGTACATAACAGTATGTATGATTTGTTCAAAGTTTAAAATTATACTATTTCCAAAGCCATGTAGTTTTCATTTCATTTAGTGAGATATTAACATAATAATGTCAAATTGATTTTTTTATTCATTAAACAGAGGTTATTCAGTAAAATGTTGTGTAATACAGCTGTTTTATGAAACGTTCGAAAGGCTGATAAGTAAAAATTCCCAGCCATTTTACACAACTTTTCACTGAATAAATTGTTTATTATACGACAGTTAATTTCTCGCAAATCTCCATTTTTGATGGGTGCTTTGCCTAGCGCATGGTCAGAAGAGTGTAATAACATGTCATGTTTGCACTCGTTTTGATGCATATTTGCACTGTAGAACCCTCTGTCGAATAATAATTACTAATAATATCAAAAAATAAAGAGATAACAAGTTACATATGTTTCCTTAGTTATGGTAACACTCAGGAAAGTTTTGAAGAATAAAGATAGAAACGCTGTGGAAACATGGCCTTCAATTCGTGTTTCCATTGACAGCTTTTCTTGTTCTTCCCCTCTATGGAGACTCATGCAGGGTGTGCACATCAAGTTATGGATGCATGTAGGAGGTTGCTCAGCAGAAGCAAACCTCCCAAGTGCATCCATATCATCATCATAAACTTTATTTAAATGTCAAAAGACCGCCTAGCCAGGGAGAAATCTCCCTTACTAATATGGGGACATTCTAAAAATTAGATTAAAATAAATAAATAGTTACTAGTAATAATTAAAAAACTATGTACAATAAGATATCTAAACTATTTACAATAAAATTACAATTTAAGCCTAAAAAGCACTGAAATAATAAAACTTCTTTAAAATTATTACTACATTTTAGGAAGAGCACAGGCCGCAACCTCTGCACCCATCGTCAATTAATTCACTTAAGTTAAAATCTCTTATTCGTTTTTTAAAAACATTAAGGGATTCTGCGTCCCTATTATTCTTAGGAAGTTTGCTCCATAATTTTGGGCCTAAAAATCTAATAGAATGTTTTCCATACGTGACAGTATTAAAACGAGGTAACGTAAAGTCAGATTGTCTTAAGTTATAGGTATTCGATTGTCGGCTAAAGATGTTCCTAATATATGAAGGGCAGAGCTCATGCTTAACCTTGTACATAAGAATACATAAATCTTGTAAGCGCCTGTTTAATAATGTTGGTAGTTTCGCCCTTTTGAGAAGATTCACATAGCTCGAATTATTATCCTTAAAAACAGCTCTAAGACCTCGTTCCTGCAGTCGTTCCAGTTTTCTTGTGTCGCTTGCCTTACAAAAATGCCATGCCAGGTGGCAGTATGTGAGGTGAGGAAGAATTGCTGCTTTAAAAAGATGGAGCTTTGCTGTTGTTGTAATGAGGTTCCTCAACCTCATCAACATGCCAATCTTCTGACTTGCCCTCTTACACAGTGCACTTATGTGATTGTTAAAATCCATTTGAGAGTCGATTGTCACTCCCAAAAGTTGGAGCTCTTCTGCTGTTTTGATCTCCTTTCCATTTAGGGAAAGCGTATCCACAGTACTCCGTCCAATATTCATCGTTTGATACTTTTCCAAATTTCCCATCAGCAGGTTCGACTCGTACCATTTTGTAGCTGTTTCTGCGCTCTCCCGCAACTTGGAAATGACTTCACTAGAATCATAACCGACGTGAAAAATCTGATATATGTACAGCTGCGACATTTATCATTTCTTTTATGGCATCTCATGAAGACAACATCAAAATTGCCGACAAAACAAGCTGAGTGATGTAAACGTGCTACCCACTGGGCAAGTGGATGGCGTGTATCAATCAATCAGGCCCAGGGCGCACACTTGTCTTGAGATATGTTATGAGATGTTTCTTTTTGCTTTTAAAAAACATACATGAAAGTGATGAACGTTATTACCGGTACTTTTGTCTTTTAGCTCCAAAAGATATAGAGTCATACTACCAGGAGATAGGCAGAGCAGGTCGAGATGGGTTGGTATTTTGAGCTCATTTCTTAGTACATTATATTTATTCCAGCGATGCACACCTTTAAAATGTATTAACCAGTTAATTAAGAAAGAACACTCTATTATAATATACATTGTTTTAATTATACTTTGTCTTGCAGCCTTCCCAGCACCTGTCATGTTTTTTACAGTACTGCTGACTTTTCACTAAATCGGTAAGTTCTTTTTTTTTTATTCTTTTCTTTCATATACATGTAGTTGTAATAATTAACTACTAGACCAGGCTTTTAGCCAGAAATTGAAAAGTGGCTGTCCTGAAGATATTTTCCTATCATAAATTTTTAAAGGATTAGGTGCAATTTTCATTAATTTCTTCGAAAAGTGGGTGTCCACAGGACGCCTAGACACCTTGCTGGCTAAAAGCTTGTACTTGTGCTAATGGTTATTATCGAAGTTTACAGGGAACTCAAATGGGCCCAGTAATTTTTCATGACCAGTTGGGGTATTGGAACTAGTTCATACATATTTTTCTATTTGGGGCAAATTTGGAACTCTGGGGAAACTGCGAATTCTAGGAAAGTGTTTTTGAGAAAGTAAAAGAACAAACTTTAAAAAACACAGTTATCAATGTAGCATTTTATTGTTCTGGTATCTACATGTATAACCATTTACTTGATTTGCAAATTACAGTAATAACTTCAGGGATGTAGCTAAGAGCTGGCTACTGGTTAATTTTACCGGCTGAAAGAGAACTTATCACTGGCTGAAATCTCACTAGAAAACAAAGACTTGGGGTGATTTTGAAAGTGCACAGGCCAGAAAAACCATCTGAGCCTGCTCAGTTTTTTCTTTGCTACACCCCTGTAACTTGCTTCTCTAATTACCACCATGTTTATGAACTGTTATTCTTTACAGGCACTTGTTGAATGAAGTGTCAGCTCAATCTTTCAAGGACCATAAGCTGAAAATGCTGAACAAGCTTGAGCAGTATTTAACTACTACAGACTGTAGGAGAAGGTTGGTATTATGAATTCTGGAAACTTTGATGCCAATTCATGTGATACATGTAGTTGTCAAATGGTTTCACTTTGAAATTTTGATGTAAAAGTCGGCGGGTGAAGTCTGGTCTCTGTATCACATTGTTTACCAGGGATGTAGCTAAGAGCCGGCTACCGGCTAATTCACCAGCTGAAAGAGAACTTATTACTGGCTGAAATTTCAGGAGAAAGCAAACACTTTTGAAGGTGCACAAGCCAGAAAACTGGCTGGGCTTGTTAATGAGCCTACTAAGTTTTTTCTTTGCAACACACCTGGTTTACTTCGACAAGAGACTCTCTATTTAGGTGTACAGTGTATAAACAATTCTAAACTTCCTACCTCTTTTAAACATTTTTATTATTGTAAAACGGTTTTAATTAACTCTTTAACTCGCAAGAGTGTCAAAAAGTCTCAAATTTAAATTTTGTAAAATACTGAAAAACAAATAAAACCGTGCAAAAATACTGCCAATTATAGGTTTCATTTAAATGATCATAGCGTAGGATTTTGTCGACAGACTCAAAAGTTAGAACTGCAGTACATGTCTCCATTATTAACTCTGGGAGTGAATAGATTAATAATCTCCAGTTGTAATATCATTGTTGCAACTTGCGATCTGCAAATTGATTTTATGGAGTGGAAGAACTATGAAATTCTCCAGGTGATGTAACACAAATTGTCTATGTTAACAGAACAATTCTAGCATACTTTGAGGACAGAGTTGACAAAAGCATTGGTGGAAAAGATGATTGCTGTGATATTTGTCGAAACAGGTCTGTATGAAAATTCCTAGTAAGTCTAAGGTATATAATAAGTTGTTAGTTTCTTGTTAGTTTCTTATTATTTATTGTATGAATGTTGTTAAATGAGGACAAGGGGCAATGTCACTTATTTTTAGTATCACTTTGAAAAGGCAAAAATTAAAATATATTTGTATAAATGGATATATCTAAAAACAATGCTCTAGGTTTGTTGACCATATTACTACTATACTAGTGCAATGAAACATTCAGTAAGTGTCTTTGCCTATGGATGGCGTGGATGGAAATAGATTGCAACTAGAAAAAAATGAACAATTTGTTTAAGTTATTTCCTTGTGTCTCAGGAAGAATCACACAGAATCTTCATCCATATATAGCGAAAGTTGAACTTCCAGACACTAGAGAGATGCCATTGCATAACTAAAAATTAGCTGAACAAGTAGCCCAGTAGACCAATTTGGCTAACGCATTGTTGTACCCAATTCAAACCTTTTGGGATTAGAACTCTTTGTTCGTCATATTTCCAGCATTGACATGGAAATTATGTGGTAATATTGTAAACAAACAATCTTATTCCCAGAAGGTTTGAATTGGGTACAACAATGCGTTAGCCAAATTGGTCTGTTGTTTGGAATCTTGAGGGAGGAATTGGAAAGTAATAACTAACTAAAGGCACTTTATCCATTTGCTAGTCTGGAATGTTTGGAATCTTGCATGAGGGAGGAATTGGAAAGGAATAAGGCACTTAGTTATACCAGAAGTGTGACCTAATACCTTTGCCAGTCTGTTTCTTGATTATCTTCACCACTGATATGTGATACCATACAAGAAGCTGTACACCAATTGAACTTGTGGTGTCTTTAACTTACTCGCCATACAAACACAAAGTTGAATAAAACCCCAAACCTGTCGGAATTAAAATCCCAAAGCAATAAACGGCGAACACAATATCTAATGGTCCTATCCATCCACAAATGCCTCACATGACCTTCAAAACTTGCACGCGGTATTAAATTCTTCATTGTTTTTCTTAAGTCGACACACAGATATTTAATTGCCGCCATCTTGAATTCAAGGGTCATACATGTGCCAGGTTATTGCATGTCAACCTATCAGATGTTCTTTGCCAGTGAACTAATATATGTGTGCATTAAATGTGCATCCACTAATGTGACCCCCCCCTCCCCCCCCTCCCCTCCCCCCCCTCCCCTCCCCCCCCCCCTCCCCCTCCCCCCCATTAAAAAATGCGGAGGGCAATTCTTGACTTATCAGCTATGCCACAGGTAACACGTTTATGCTTACTGGCTAAACACTGAGCTACAGAAGGCTTGAGGTGACATTGACCTTATCAAGTTACTTGATTTGTAGTTTCTGGTCTTGAACCTGACGATGGCAGATTACAACACAATTATCCTACCGTTAGTAACACTCACTAATATCCTTTATAGGGCTCTTAACCCACATGTGAAGGATTACAGGAGAGATTTTACAAAAGAATCTAAACTGCTTTTGAATTCTATAATGGTATGTGATTATAAGCATGTAACTAGCCATGTATTTTAAGCATTATTGAAACAATGTTGACTTATTATTGCAGCTGATTGCAGGCTCAGATATTGTACTTAAACCAATAATCATTTTTCTCTACTTTCTTTGCCAAACCAACAAAACCAGCAATATATATAAACAACTAATTTTGTGAATAGTGTAAGTGAACACAACAGAATGAGTTTGAAATGTTAGTTTTGAATTTTTATGACATTTTATGTGTACAGCACATGGCTGTTTTCCTTATTAGTTGGCAGGAAATGGAAGGTTTGGTATATCAGTACCTATCCTGATGCTGAGAGGTTCAGTAAGTAATCAGTTTGTGATAAGATCCCCGGGGTGGGGGGACTCCCATATCACAGGGGTGATGGTCGTACCTTTTAGGGGTTAAAATTCATGATTTGGTGCCACTAAAGGTGATGTTACACAGGACGATTCGCAACGACGATTTAAGCGCAACATGGGTGCATGGACGATTTTCTTCGCAACTTTTTTGTTGCAAGTTTTTTATTTGGCTTCATGAAACTTGCCACGCAAAAACACAAATTTTGCTGAAGTTGTTTCTTGTAACATACCTGTCGTTAATTTTGTTGCACTAAAATAAGGTATGGGAAGTGGGAATTGCATACTCTCCCCCCCTCCCACCAAAAAAGTTTTTCAGTGTGACGGATAAGAAGTGTCTATGTTGCAAAGCTAACTGTGACCCCTAGCACTAAGACACATGTAGCCTGTGGTGTGATGGTTAGCTTGGTGGTAGAGTTAGCTAGGGTTAGCTTTGTATTAGAGTTAGCTTTGTGCTTTGTTTAAGGTTGTCTTACCTAGATTGAATAGCGGGTACGCATTTAACCCAATCGATTTGACTGATTTAACCTACCTGCAACATCTTTACTTGAAATGCAAGTCAAAGCCTGCCAAGTTACCCAGTTTTCATATTTATTTATAATATTGCACTTTTTAGAATAGTCAGAAAGTGCCAACATGGCTGACACAGAAGAAAGAGTTTGGTGCTGGCAAGTGAGTAAACATAACTATACATAATGTAATAAAGGTCTAATAAATATGCTTTTTTGCAAAGGCATGTTTTAAATCATTTTGCTCTTTTTTCTAAAAAAAAACCTAATCAATTAACTTCTATTTCCATTTTAATATTTTCTTTTCAGTTTTCACTCAGACAAATGGTGGAAGAGTTTTGGTAAGAATTCCATTCTAGCATATTTGTTTTTCAATAACTGGTATTGCAATGTTTCCATTCGAATTGAAATACAAGGAGCAGTTTTGTTCTTTCTGGGTGTATAAATTGCTGCTATACATTGTATGGTCTCCTGTTTAACCTTTAACCAATTGTCATTGGTGAGTCATGCTAAAAGATATGCTGATGATTAGTCTTGCCATGAAATTGTCTAATTATTTTCATTAATTTCCTGCAACAACGACAATCTTTTTAGAAACGTTTCTTTTCTTTCCTGTTTCTTTGATGAAAAATTTTGCAGGTCGCCAACTCTTGAATCTTGGTTTTCTTCGAGAAAAAACAAATCCGGGTGGATTTGGCTCTCTTACAGCTCTTTCAGGTAAAATGACCAAGATGCCTTTCTTTTATACCACGACTAAAGGCCCGGCCACACAGTGCAACTAAGGCCCGGCCACACAGTGCAACTAAAGGCCCAGCGACACAGTGCAACTAAAGGCCCGGCCACACAGTGCAACTAAAGGACTGGTCACACAGTGCAACTTTTCTTGCACTGTGGCATTGTGTGACACCCCCAAAAAATCTCGCTGTGTGCAACGGTGCAAGAAACGTTGCCCCATATGTCCAGGTCTTAAAGTGCACCTAACCCCAAAATTGTTTTTTCGCTTAATCAACTCTATGTACGTTGAAAAGTTGAATAGTTAAATATTTCTTGTTTTTAACGTTGCGTTAGTAAATTATAGAGGTTTGAATTTACAAAATGTTAAAGAAGAAGTTCACTCCAGAAGGCACTCTTTGTTTCTTTTCACTAATAAAAAGTACATATAGAGATAGGATGCTGAGCAAAGTTTCAGCTCCTAAAGAGCTTCCAATCCCAATTAAATCCTTGTCCAAAGTAGCCCAAAAATCGTTTTGAATGCCGCCATTTTTTAACCATATTTAGCAGCCTGGCCTTGAAATGTGACGTCATTCCGTCCAACTTGAAGTGACTCGTTTTGTTTACTATACTGAAATCATGGATTAAGAGGGTTATCAAGGGTCCTGGCCGCATTTCACGAAATTCACCGGAATTTTTCTGCCCTTTAATAATTTATGTTTCAGCCCAAAGTTTCTCTTTTCTCGAAACAGAATGAGTTATTTTATATCGACTGGATTTTTTTTTTTTACCACATCACAGCACCGAACCGGCAACCCGGTTTTCAAGAAAATAATTCTTTACTCCTTAATAAAACAAAGGAAAACTTTTGAGACGGGAAAGGAAAAGGTAAATAAATTCAATCAAACTTAATCTAGCTTTCAACGACGTTTGTAGCGATTATATGAAAGTTTTCTGAACAGCGGCGCAAGTAGGTAAAGACTGAAATTGTATCGTTCGAGTCATGAATTTTATTTGGGTTCGGGGATTTTTTTATATACGGTCGGATTTGTGGGAGTAAGTTGACTGTGAATTAAACTGAACAACAATTTGTAATCATTTTTTTTTTTGTATAAGTACAATTCCTTCCCAGCCGGTTGTCAAATGTACATAGTTTATTCGAACTGTTTGGAATTTCAGTGTTTTCCTGTTTCGCTTCCCAGTGTTTTTGTTGTAACGTAAATAACAGGAATCACAACATTCAGCAGTGACTTAGTTTGAAATAATAAAACTCCACTAGCAAACTGAACATAGAAATATATTTCTTCCAATAATATCCGTTTCACATCAGTCTTAATGAAGTAGTCTTTGTGGTTATTATTTTCAGTGCGTGTTAAAATATTTTGACCTTGTCCAATTCTATGCCTCTATGCAAATTTTTGCGTTGAAACGCGACACGCACGCTGATATGCAGTTTTTTTTAGCTATTTCTGTCAAATGATAAATTTGGTAACACATGCTCACATTTAGCTTATTCCCGTTTGCGAAATATATTACGAGAATCAAAAGACTTCCATCATCACCTTATCGACGAAATTTGCTTTAGAATCGTTATCAATCCTTATTAATTCAATAACAGGAATCGGAATAAAATAAAAACGTCGGAAAGCGTTGGCGATGCATGCTAATTTCAGAAAAAAAACATTTAAAAGCTTGTGAAAGAAGAAATTGATTTGAAACATCTCTCACCTCATTCTGTACCGAAGACCTAAACAAATCGATCTGTGTATAAAAAAACGCCGAAGCAAAATAAATATAAAATTATTCGGCTTGAGAAACTATTTCAGTCCTTTCCAGTTTGTGCCGGTGTTAAATCTCACATCTCTTCAAAGCCCCTTATAAGCCGGATACATTTCTATTGAATTTACCTTTTCATTTCCCATCTTTAATGTTTTCTTCTTCTTCTGTGTGTCTGCGATAGAGCGAAGAATTATTGCCTGATAAAGATCATGTACGATGCTGCGATTGTTAAAAAAACTCGGGCTCGTATAAAATCTCAGGAAGATAACTCATACTCTTTCGAGAAAAGAAACTTTGGGCCTTAACGGGCAGAAAAATTCTGGTGAATTTCGAGAAATGCGACCGGGACGCTTGATAACCCTCTTAATCCATGATTTCAGTATAGTAAACAAAACGAGTCACTTCAAGTTGGACGGAATGACGTCACATTTCAAGGCCAGGCTGCTAAATATGGTTAAAAAATGGCGGCATTCAAAATGATTTTTGGGCTACTTTGTACAAGGATTTAATTGGGATTGGAAGCTCTTTAGAAGCTGAAACTTTGCTCAGCATCCTATCTCCATATGTACTTTTTATTAGTGGAAAGAAAAAAAGAGTGCCTTCTGGAGTGAACTACTTGTTTCCACCTCCAAGTAATATTTTTTTACAAATCAATTGACTATTAACAGTTTTTATTTATAATTTCTTAAATTGATTATCCTTAAGCTGTGAACTGCGTATTGTAAATTGAAGTAGAAATAATGGTGAAGTCTTGATTTGATGCCATCTAATTAGCATTTTGTAAATTCAAATCTCGATAACTCACTAACGCGACGTTAAAAACAAGAAATATTTCACTGTTCGACTTTTCAACGTACAATGAGTTGATTAAAAGAAAATTGGGGGTTAGGTGCACTTTAACTCTCTAAATTGTCCAAGATTTTGTTTTTCTCTTGAACAAAGGAGAACCTTCTTTAAGGCAATTACAAAAGTTTTAATGTGTCATAGACTAAAAGTAACTAACAAATTTAATGACTAGTGCCCCCTCACCCCACCAACAGCCACACAATCATGACTAAAATATTCCTGTTTGTCTGTTTCAATAGGAAAAGGTGAGAAATGGCTGACAAATGCTACATGGGATGAGTCTGTTAAGATGGAATTGACACCAAACCAGGTTGGTCCTCTTAATTCGATTGTCCCCTAAAAGGAAAGCTTTGTATGGGTGTGCCGTTCTGAAGGGTTTGTTTTTTTGTCTGTTTTGGTCTGAAATAGATTAGGTACAAACCAATGAACATGCATACCGTGTAGGAGTTTAATTTTGCGGGAGTTAATTTTTGCGGATTTTGCAGATTTCCTTCGATCTGCAAAAAAAAAAAACTCCCGCAAAATATTCCGCCGCAGAAAAATTAGTAAATTTTGTTTTAATGGTGTATATCGGCTTAACAGGAACTTTTTAACAGTGAACACATTGCTCTCATAACTCCGAGGCGACCGGCACAACAGTCATCTGTATTCCCGATTCAACTCCAGACTAATACGACCGGCACCGCGGCAGAACGTTTGCGCATGCGTAAACTTCAAGCACTTCCGGTCCGTTAAACTACCAGTCAACATCGATGCGAACAGCATAAAACAACATTTCTGCATGAACCAACAGACCTAGATTTTCTAGATGCAATGATGAAAGGACCAAAACCGAAGAAAATTATGGTACGTACACGATCGGTTCTTGCATGAATACATTTCGAGATGGAGTGAAGACTTGTTTTTTGTGAAAAAATGCGATGCAAAAATTATTTGTTCATATTTCGTTGTTGGTGCAAACACCAAACCCCTTGGTGCAAACGCTTGAAATTTGAACGATGAAAAAACTTTTCAACGAAACAAACTTTTTCTCTACCTTTGTTTTATAACTCTTACTTTTTGTTTTCAAACTTCGCGGTACGGGAGTTTTATGTTGTTTATGTTGTAGTTCATTTTTTATTTCAGGTAATTTTTGTTTTTCCTTTGTTTCAAATTCATCAGCATATATTACCATACCCAAAAACAATGGAAAAATAAAAATTACCTGAGATAAAAAAATTAACTACAACATTTACATGGGATTACAGTATGTCACCGGAAATGCGTTATTCACCGGATGCTCAGTTTTCTACTCATGCGCAGTGCGTTCTGCCGCGGTGCCAATACGACCAGTACGTTTTTACAAGAATGTACAATAATTCACTCAGGTTTACTCGTTGTTTATGTTCATGTTGGCGCTAGAACAGCAACCATAACTATGGGAACAATTTAATACCGATACTGCCTTGAATTTTATTTATACTTGACCAGAAATCCGCAAACATTTCCTCCCTGCAGAAATTTTAGATGTCTCGATCCGCAAAAATTTCCTCCCGCAAAACATATTCAGTCGGCAATCCGCAAAATTTTCCTCCCGCAAAAATTTCCTCGTACACGGTATACAAAGATCAGATTTATACATATAAACCCCAAAAGCCACAAATAGTTATTAAAATTGAAAAATGCTCTTGGTGCATTATGCATTCTACATGCATTATGCACTTTACAGATTATGCAATCCACAAAGTCATGCATAATGCAGCACATGCATTATGCAAACAAAAACTGAAAAAGTGATCTATTTACAATGCTAATTGACAGTACCACTTTGTCAAAAACATCACTACTAACGCCTTTAAAAAGTTGATTTATTCCTTTTTGTTTATCTACAGGATCTTTTGTCAGCAGAGAAGCAATCTCAACCAGCAGTTAAGTATGTACTATATACTTCCTGTTAAATATATATGTATATATAATTTCTGGATTGATTGTTGTGTTGTTATGACTTCTGTTTCCCTTGGTTTTGTGCCTGTTGAGCCTTTAAGTGACAAGAAAATCGAGCAACATGAACATTCTAGAAAAATCAGAGCAAATATTGTTTGTTTGTTTGCTTTACCGTGTTTTTATATATATATATTTTTGGAAAAACATAATCATTCAACATACTAAAACCTGAGCGCAGATGTCCAGAAGGAAGGGAGGGAATGAGAGATGTTTGCACTCTGGCTACCAACCTTGGATCTAGCCGGAAAGCAAGTTTTCGGGCTCGGGGCGCGGGGGCAAGGGTTGGCGGAAGGGGAGTGGTAGGGGGGTACGGGGAGGGGGAATGTAGCATGCTTAACTTACTACCGGTTGCATGTTTTAGCTTACTCTTTGTGGCGGTTGCAGCAAAGGGAAGAGAGAAGGGGATTCGGGCAGTAAGTCTGAAGAAAGAGTGGAAAATGCCTTTTGCCCTGTCACCCAGACTAGCTTTTGCTTCATGTCCTGAACCGTTTATTGCATTTTTTGCATTTTCTGTAAATGACGAGATTGTTGACTTCGGTTTTACGAGTGAACGGATCAAGCGAGGCCTTAAGCTACTGTATGTATTACACTCCGAGCTTTCGCCGATCCACAGCATTTATTCATTTACTTTAACGCCAGCCATTAAATGAATCCATTGTAATTTCTAAGGATTCTCAGTCTCATTTGTATTTATGAATGTGTTTTCAGAATCCACTTGCCAGTTGCTGACTTCACCGCCTCTCCAATGTGGCATCAAAATCGTGGAGCTGCTCAGGTTTCCATGCCGACGGTGATGCAAGAGAAGCCAGTTATTGACGAAAAGGAGCTTGAACTTCAAGTAAGGAATTCATTTAGTTTATCTGTTGACTACCAAATGTGAAGCGATTTGTTGTAACACTATTTCCATCTGGTTTTCTTTGTAATTTTCTTGTGCATTGGGACTTTTAGTTTTAACTTTTTACCTCATAATAGCACAAATTAGGCAATTTTGTAAAATTTCCATTGTATAAAAATGCACTGGAGCATAAGAAAACACTCCTCTGTATGAAAGCTTTCATTTTATTACCTGACAAGTTTAAAGTGCCTATGAAATGAAATTTATTTTTTGATGTATCGAAAGTTTCACCTTTTTAGACCTTGGAATAAAAGGTTTAAAGTGTTAGGGACGATGCGAAATGCTTTTTTTATGGTCTCAAAGTTAGGTTGTTGGCGCTAAAAAGTAGCTCCAATTTGTGCGCGGCCAAAACCAGTGTCATATTACACTGTGACGTAAATAGTTGTACAAACTGCTGCGGGAATATAGGGAACAAGAGAGCTGACAAGAGACGTCGCTAGAGGTGGACCAATATTATGTGGCGAGCGGCCTCAAACATACGAGATATTAGAATTCTTCGATAACAGAGGGTGTAACAAAGCTTATTTTTGCTCCAGAGGAAAATAGGCCGGCGAAATACACGAAATTTGTTCGTCGACATCGGAAAGGGTACGTCAAGCGATGTTGTTTTCAATGAAAGCGCTTATTGTTAAGATTAATATTATTTTGCAAAAGAAAATAACATTCCGGCTGGTGAGGCCGTTTAATCAAGCATAATTTTTCCAATCCATATCCTGTTTGGAAGTTCCTTGAAGCCTCGGCTCGACTGGAGAGCCGTCGAAGTCAGTGAGGCCTACAAAAATATACTGACTCGATCGGCACTGACTGGCGAGTAATATAAATGTTTATACGGTATTCCGAATTATAAAATTCAAAGTGCAGCGACGCAAGTGTTCACTGAAAGGCGTCTATTCTACGGAACATCTATAAAAAATCTACACGTACAAATGCGTAAGACTATTCGAAACAAAATACATCGCTGAATCATTGCGTGTTCGATCAGATCAATTTTTATACAATGAAATATAAATCAGACATAAATGTAAACACGATACTTTGAACTCACTTACAAGCCGCCAAGTGGTTAAAATTTCCAGAAACGATCAATCGCTGGCAAGACACTGAACTAAGAAGCATAATTATTACGTATATACTTGAGTTCAAACATTTTGAATAAATAAATAAAAAAATATGCTATCAAGGCACCTTGCCGCTAAAAATACACCATTTACATTCAATTCAGCAAGCCGCCTGAAAAACACCACCTCGGATATGCATAACATATCAGTATAATTTAAACTTTCAACTAGCAAGCCGCCAAGACATATCCTTCGCATTGAAAAAAGAACTTTAAGTAGACGAGCGAATTGCCAAGCCGATAAAATACGTTCATAACCTCCACGCGCGATCAATGAACTTCAGAGAAGACCGGCCGAGTCGCTAATGCGCTAATATCATGATTGTTTGTACTACAAATATATCGTTCGCGTTCGATAAACGCTAGTCAACGAGCCACTAAAAAGAAATAACAAAAACGCCTCTGCGTTCAATAAGCTTACAACTCAACTGGCGAACCATTGAGACGCTGTGCTACTGAAATGTGTACCTTTCACGTTCAATAATCTAAATGATCAAAGTCCGTCTTCTTCTATTCACTTCCTTCGCTCAAGCGGCACAGTTGGTTCGTCTCGCTACGGCAAAACTACAGTGGACACGATCATTTCAGTTGATCAAGAGTGATCCGAAACTGATCCTCTTCACCTTCAGAGGACTATAAAGAAACAAATTAGGCGCTGTCTGACATTTGTACAGCCAAAAACGTTGGCAAAATGACCATCACGCTAAAGGATTCCAAGGGAATTATAGCGTAAACAAACCAATGTGTCATACTATTTACGTAATTTACGTCATCACGCACGCCCACTCGCCCCCAGGCTCTCCAAAAATTGGAGCCACTTTTCAACCGAAGTGACGCATCTTCGAGGGGCTAAAAAACCGATTTTCTTTCTTTTCCTCGGGAAATGATTATTGTTTTCGTTCTTTGGACATAATAAACTAATGAAAAACGAAGAAAAAAATTCATTTCATAGGCACTTTAAGGTTTGACTCAAGTGTAGGAGGGGAAAAGAAGGAGACCATCTTAACAGTATTGCACAACTCAAGTTTAAGGGACGCGAAAGTAAAGGCTTATTTCTTCAGTCCACATCCAACTCAGTTATAGTAATCCCCAGATGCCAAATGCCAGAACACATGTAAACAGTGCCAAGTGCAGTGGAAGTTGACGAAGCTGATATTTTTTATTTACAAGTGGAATGTTTTTCAGGGTTCTTTGTACTCCACGCTGATGAGACTAAGAACAGAACTATCTCACTCACTGGACTGTCCGCCTTACATGATCGCTACAAACAAGATTCTTCTGGACATTGCTAAACACAGGTATATTTAACAACTGTTCACCGCAGTGGAGGTGGCTAGTGGTGAATATTTACCGAGTCGCGACTGAAGCGGCGAAGTAAATATCTGTTGTGGTGCAATTTTGTCCTTGGTGCAAATTTTATTTTCCTTTGTTTTCGGGTATGGAAATGTATGATAATGTTGATAATGAGTTTTGAACAAAGGAAAATAAAATTTGCACCAAGGACAAAATTGCACCACAACATATCCACCACTGGCCACCGACACTGAGGTCAATAGTCGTTGTAGTGCATACTAAAACAGTGAGTTAATATAGCACGAAAATGATGATTTTTAACTCATTTATTCCTGTCAACGGTTACAATTTTCGCGCGCAAATTGCTTGGGGGTGAATAGCACTTGCTATCCCGAGTTTCAGCAGCCAATCAGAGCGCGCCAACAACGCTATCCACTGTTTTAGTATATACTAAAACATATAAACTTCAGTGAAATACAAAGATTTCTCATACCGCGGAAAAAATCATATCTCGACACATGTGAAGATATCAATTTTATCTTCATTGTGAAAAGTGAAGATATCAATATATACACTACAGCTACCATATTTGCCCTTGTAGAGGTTTTGCAAGGCAGCCATGTTGCATGGCAGGAACAATGAAAATGTTTTGCATTAGAAAGAACATTCTTTCCCATAGGGAAAAGAATCTATTGTTCCTGTCATGCAACATGGCTGCCGTGCAAAACCACTATTAGATGTCAAACGAGCTAAAAGGGGTTGGCCTACAATCGAAACATCTTCGAATGTTCCTCGAAAATCTTCGGACATCTTCGGCAATCTCCGTTGGTTGTATCCGAGCTTGAACAAGAAGAGTATGGAAAACTTATTAATTTTTCATGATTCATTACAATTTTAGGAAAACTTCATGAGAAAAGGTGTCAGTCGAGTATGGTATCAAACATTGCTTGATTGGTCATCAATTTGAAGTTTGACAGTCCATTACGCGAACTTTCGTGTTGAAAATATTGTTAAATATTTTCTATAACTCATTTCAAAGCATGTCTGTAAGCTAAACTTATTTCTGCTCGACAGTTGGGTGTGAAAAAGTTTCTCCAACGCACATTCAAAGCTTGGTTTTGCAATACTACGCTTTGTGATTGGCCAGAAAAATCTCGCGCTACTTTCTCAACCAATCATAAGTAAAAACAAAACCAATCGTAACTTGCTTGCACGCGTTTACCCGCGCTTGGCGCCTGCTGCATGTATAAACCATGAGTTCTGATTGGTTCATTGGATTGCCAGTGTCTGTTGTGATTGGCCAGAGTATTAAGTTGGTTTTGGTTTTACAGCACTCAATTAAAAACTGATCTATATTGACAGCACTCAGAGCATCCTTAACAAGCTGTGATTTTCCTACAGACCATCTAATATCCACACACTTCTGAAAGTGGATGGAGTTTCTGAGAGACAGTGCGAAAGGTTTGGAGAACAACTTGTAAACTGTGTAGCGACTTTCTGTAAGGAAAATAGTCTTGAGGCCAACAAATTTAACGAGGACCAAACTGATTCAGGGAGTCCAACAACAGCAACACAGGTAGTCTTTAGTACTTTTGCATGGTACCATTTGTTTTACAAAATGAAATTTGGTATTTTTTCTTTAATTTTGAATTTTTGGCATTCTTGGGAGTGAAAGGGTTGAAACTATAGATCAGAAAGAAACTGACAAGTGAGTTGTAGTTGTTCATATCTCAGTTTGAATTGGTACAGCATTTGCATTGGTATCATTAAGGTCGCAGACAACTCCAAGTCCTGCTGAAGCCCTAGAATTCTTCCTGTGACAGTGTGTTATCTCGGAAGAGTGGAGTTAAAATTTGCACTATTGAGAGTCTCAATATATATATTTCAGCTATTTATCCCCAAAGGTTTAATGCTCCTAATTATATCATTAGTAACTTCAGTAAAAACCTGCATATAGAGCAGTTTTCAATTGACTGTCGAAAATAATTACACAATTGCTTTGGTTTTGCATTGCTACGCTTTGTGATTGGCTAAAAAATCTCGCGCCATTTTCTCGACCAATCAGAAGTAAAACCAAAACCAATCGTGACTTGCTCGCACGCGTTTTCCCGCGCTTGGCGCCGGCGACATGTAATTGCTTCGAGCTCTGATTGGTTCATTGGATTGTTTACGACTGCTGTGATTGGTCAGAGTAATTACTTTGGTTTTGGTTTTACGACACTCAATTGAAAACTGCTCTAAGAACCTGTTAGGCTAAGATTTCCATTTAAACCCCCTTTACACGATAAGAACCTGTTTTAGCATAAAATTTGAAACAGGGTCTTATATAATTCATTTAAAACTTAGAATTCATAAATCAAATAAAACAAGCTCTAAATGCCTCCATCTTATGTAAAACTTGTCCTTGTTGATCCAGCATTTGTTTGAACCCAGCGTTTTATAAAGATAATATGTTATTTATTTTTTGAGTTTTTTTTTGTTCTCTCACCACAGAAATACGTAGCAGAACCTTTAGGAACTCTACGACGAGAACTGAGTCAAACCGTGATAACCACATATAATTTGTTTCATGAAAAACAGATGACCATAGTGAGTAATTCTTAGAAACATTTATGTAATATTTACTACATGAGCGGGAGTGTTGTATCGGCCTATTCAATCACGAGGCGCAGCCGAGTGAATGTATAGTGCCGATACAACACGGACCCAAATGTTGTAAACAACTTGTAAAATTCACATTCCAGATACAACTCACTAGTGGTTGTATCTAATTTACATTCCAGATACAACTCACTAGTGAGTTGTATCTGATTTACAGGGTAACCATGTGATTGGAATGGCTCATTTCTATTTGTTAGTACCCTTATGAATTATTAAGTAATTTTACAATTGTTGTTAACAAATAGCAAGGAAAGGAAAGACTGAAAAAAATATTCAGGCTTGTATAGAATTTAAGATCACGACCATGCAATGCTGGTACATAGCCGACCGGTTTGCTCAGTTGGTAGATCGCCGGGAGGTCGCGGGTTCGAACCCTGGCCGGACCAAAAACCAGGGCGGTGACGTTAAGCCGTTGGCCTTGTCTCCTACATTTGTCAGTTGTCCTTCCTGTAGGCGACGTTAAAGATCCCATAGCACTCTTCGCTGAGACGTGGTCCCCGGTGTCTGTGGTCTGCTTTGTTTAAGTTACGGGAGCACCTGTGTCACATTCAACATTAATATTGTAAAACTGCTTTAGTCCCTCGAACAGTGTTGTAAAACGCATTTGAGTATCACATAGAAAGTGCGCTATATAAATATCAATGTCACAATTTTTTTTTTTCGACTTAGCTGAAAAGATCCCCCACCCACCCCCTGCGTGCAGCTTCGTACATACTACGTTCAACCCTCAACATTTGACGGAGATGAAATCCTAGACGTTGATATAAGAGCCTAGAATTATTCCAATTCTGATTCTAATTATTCCAATTCTGAATGATACTTTGCTCCAGAGGCGATCGCCAATTTTACATGCACCTCCGTAAATGTTATCTACTGCATTACATGTACTTTTTGCAAAGATATACATTGGCGAAACAGGGAGGAGACTGGGCGACCGTTTTCGTGAACATCTCCGAGACGTTGAAAAAAATGACAAAGACGCATCCAAACCAGTCGCGCGCCATTTTAATCTTACTAACCATTCTAAACAACACATGACAATCTGCGGCCTTTCCCTACACCAGGGTAACACAGAAAGCCGTAAAAACCTAGAACAAAAAATCATCTTTCAAATCGGCACTCTCAAACCCCACGGAATCAACGAACGCTTTTCATTCAACTAATCTACATTTGTTTTTCACGTCACCAAATTTCCACCAAATAGCGTAGCTCCACCGCTTACTATATAAAACCACACACTACCCACAATTCCTTGATTCGCTCCGACGAAGGGCTAGCGCTCGAAACGTCAGCTATTTGAATCTTTTTACGGTGGTCAATTTACCTTATCGACTCAGTCGATAAAACTAAATTCTCGTGCCAATACTTCTCTGTTACGTAATCAAAGCATTGCGTGTTTTCAAAAGCGAGCTGGAACTTGTAAGAGCGCAGAATTTTGAATCTTTTTCTCAGTTTCTACTCCTGATGCCACAAGACATCATCTTTTTAGGTGGGGAGGCGGCTGCATAAAGAGACCATCGGTCTTTTTGTAAAACAGTGGGTCCTGTCCGAGTGCAATAGTTTTGTTTGCTCCCCGAGATATCCGCACTTACTTGGAATTGCAATATAAGCATTATATTAGTTTGGATTTATTTACTATTCTATTATATAACTAGCAGTAATCACAGATTATGGAGACGCGTTCGAAGGAATTTCCGGCGGAAATGAGCCCCTGAAAAAAAAAAACAATAGGGGCTGCCATTTGGAAGACCGGCCACCAAAAAATCTCAAATTTTACTGCACATAAACCACAGGACAACCAACACGAAATCAGGATTGCGTTCTTCGAACGCGACTAGGTCTTACTAGGTCTTAGTAGTAGTATTACTAGGTCTTACTAGTTTCATACCGTACTTCCTCTTTTTCGGAAAATCTTAAGTACCTTTCTATTTACATCTTGTTTGTAGAAAGAAGTAGCTAAATCGAGGAACATGGTTGAAGGAACAATTTTTGGTCACCTTGCTGATGCTCTGAAAGCTGGGTATCCTGTGGACTACAAGAGAGGTGCTCGAGATTTCTATCGCGTGATAGTTGATGAGCGCAAAGCCTGAACCAACTATCACGCTTAGAAATCAAGAGCGAATAATCTAATTGTTTTAGAATAAATCTACTGGACGTTCAAAACTTAACAACAAGACAGGCTCGCGTTTTCATTGAATGTGATGTAATTTTCAATAACAACCGCACACACTTACTTTCTACAACAGGAAAGATAGTGAGTAGCATAGCCAATAAGAGAACAGCATTCGTGATAAAACGCTAGTAGATTTATACTAAAAACTTGTAAATAACAGGGAAAGGAAATCGGGAACTAGTCGGAGGGGGGGGGACCCCCGGCCACCGTCTCTCTCCCATTTACACTTACCGCCGGTGCCATTCAAGTGAAAGATTTCCAGCAATTCTTTACTGCGGTGATGTTTATAATACTGCATAAGGTAGTTTTAACTTATGAGTCTGTGGATGAATATCTATAGTGTCGCCTGGGAGTTATGCTGACTTTTAATTTTAACTAGCCATGGTATTGTCTTTCAGTTGCAAGCTGCTAATCCTCTCAGCTGATGTGTGTTTATTTTACATTTTGTGCAGCTGGACTCACTGAGGAAATACAAGAGTTAGTGACGAACACAATCAGATCGCCTCCAATCAATTCAGGTAATGAATACAGCTTTGCTTTGTTCGTGTTACAACCTTCACAAGATTTATATAATATTGATTGCCTTCAGAAGACCTTCTTCGCACTAAGGTCAGCACAAAAGTACTGAAACGAGTGAGAATGTGACGAGTGGTACTGGGGAGAGAGTTGTAAAGGACATGGTTTGCGAGAGAGCAACCTTTGTGTGTGTGTGTTGTCGAGGGGGGGGGGGGGGGGGGGGGAATTGCGATAGACTCGCATCTAGTTGCAAACGGTAAGAGTACTTAGTTTTCTCATGTACCAATAATTGAATAAACATCAACAGTTGTATATTCTCTTTCCTTCAGACGTGAGCAAGTTATCAGTGATAAAAGACCGCTTGCCTGCCCACGTTTCATATGGTCATATTAGAATGGTCATCGCCATCTTGGAGTTGTCATGTGGGGTGTCTACTCTCAGCGCCCCAGCCGAGCCCCGGAAATCCCTCGCATCCTGCGCCTCTGCTATGAAGACCTCCAGTAAATCTAGACCCACTTCGGCTCAAGATACTGGAGCGAGAAAGCTCCCCGGGTGGCTGTCTGGAAAACCCGGGGGAAAGAGAAAGAATCCCTTTTGAAATTGAAAGATGAATGTATATATTTATTTATTTGAAGGATTCTTGTTTCAGTTCATCTAACTGGCTGATTGCTGATTGATCCTTTCAACATTTGTGTTAAAAGTTGTTGTTTTTATTAAGCGGTATTTTGGTACAGTGCTTATCAAACGATATACTTTTTTAAGGCAGCTCTTTGTATGAAGAATTTAAGTTTTTCTTTGTGTAAAAAATGAACGAAAAGAAGAAAAGATCGCGAAATTTAATGGCGAATCTCACAAATTTCTTCAAAATTACAGAAATTCTTCTTTTTCTTATAATCTTCAGTTTGTTAGAGGTGCTGAAGCAGAGTTTTCTTGGTTCACGTCACCTAATACGATCTAGAATACACGAAGAATTCTAAGCTGCCTTTGTTGATCAATTGTGAAGTGGGGTGGCGCTTTCTCAACAACTCAAACATCGTCACGATGGAAAATGACAAGCAGTCTATCAGAGTAAAGACAGATAAACACATAAATATTTTTGGAAATAAATTGCACTTAAAATAAAAGTTGTTTGTTTGTAGTGTCTAGTCTTGGGAGAAAGAAAACGGAAAATGGTTAAGAGCTACACTGTTGTTGGTGATGGCTGTGTCTACCCTCGTTTATAGAGTTTTTCTATCCCTCAATCGACCTTTTTTCGATCCTCCCTTCCTCCCTTACTTCTGTCCTTCCTTCAGTCCTTCCTTCCGTCCTTCCGTCCTTCCATCCCCCCCCCCCTTCCACCCCCCTCCCCCCTCCCTCCTCCCCTCCTTCCTTCCTTCCTTCCTTCCTTCCTTCCTTCCTTCCTTCCTTCCTTCCTTCCTTCCTTCCTTCCTTCCTTCCTTCCTTCCTTCCTTCCTTCCTTCCTTCCTTCCTTCCTTCCTTCCTTCCTTCCTTCCTTCCTTCCCTCCCTCCCTCCCTCCCTCACTCCCTCCCTCCCTCCCTCCCTCCCTCCCTCCCTTCCTTCATCCCTCCCTCCCACCTCCCTTCTTTCCTCCCTCCCACCTCCCTCCCCAACTTCCTTCCTTACCCCCTGTCTCCCTATCATTCTTCCTCCCTGTCTCCCTCCCTTCCTTCCTGTCTCCTTCCCCTCCATCCTTCCTTTCACCCACTAAGGTCATCGGGAATCTTGCCTGTAGCTTTGTGCGTCTACATTGCATTTTTTTTCTTAAAATCAGTGCTCACTTACTCCAGTTTCAGAAGATTCGGAGGCCATAAATAAATCCCTATTTTGATAAAAAAAAAAGGCAAAAACTAACTAACTTTATTTATCCACGGGATCCTTATCACTAAAGAGTGGTCTTCTAAAGAGCCGTGCGCATTAAACCTAGTACAAAAAAGCTAAGACTTATTACAAACATTAAATCCTATAATAAGTACAAAATTATGTGATAGCTTTAGGATTGAAAGAAATGTGGTAGAAAAGATAATTCATGCGTTTGTTTAACCGTTTGACTGATCAGTCAACAACAGTCTGTTAAGGACTTTCCTCGGCCACCCACTAAAACAAACATAACTAACTTTGTGGTAACCTTGCTATGGATCATGTAATCAGCATCACATTTATTTCCTGATTGCCTTTTACTACAGAAACTGGATTTAAACACTAGCCGTGTGGGACTACCTTACCCGTCATTCCATGCCAAAACGAACATTATACACCAGTTCTTTCATTCCTGGCTTCAAACCATCTACTCTCAGCATTTTTTGTTTTTATTTTCTTTTTTACCGTAAAAATACAAAAATTATGACGATGTTTCGATGTATCTAGCATCATTATCACGTAGAGAGTGACTAAATGCAAATGAATGAAAAACAGTTAATTTTTTCCCGCAATATAACTTTTTTTCACTTACCAACGGCCATCCACTTGATAAATTTGATGGATCCCGAACATTTACTGGTGGTAGGTGACAGGGGAACGAGCACCCGGAAGTCTTTGAATACGGGGGAAGAGAACCTGGCGGGAAGCGCTGGAAATGGGGGAATTTTTTTACTTCATTGTATCAAATTTTGTACAACCACAAAAGGCGCAGAGGTGGGAACCATAAAGGAAGGAACGGGAATGACCCCAAGGGAGGAATTAAAGAACCTTTGTTCCCCCCCCCTCCCCCGCTGTGTCGCCAGTCTTCTGATTAGGATGTTTGGACGGCCGGGAGACAAATTTCTTGAACAAGGATAAGCTCCCAGATCTGCCGTTCTATCCTTTTATCCTTGCTGTTATATTAATGTGGCGTTATCCATGACAGCAATAATCCATGCCTGTTCAAGCCAAATAGCCTGGATCGGATGTTTCTAATTACTCCTGATCCTGCGTGGCGTGTGGCATGAACTGACTCGTAACTAAATTCGCGGGAAATGATGAACCAATCAGATACCGCGATCGTAATCGGGAAAGCGTGGCTACGGTTTACCCAGCATCCTTCACTGTCAAGGAGGAGAAGAAAAATGCCGTCTTTGAGAACATTTGGTTCGATTGGAACAGTTTTCGGTCAATTTCAGTATCCACATGGAATATCAGTTAGCAGTACCGACGAGGTAGCTGTTGTAGATACGTGTAATCACCGTGTCCAGGTATTTAACAGCGATGGCGAATTTCAGAGAGCGTTTGGAAGCCAGGGAGTCGAAGACGGCATGAATTTTCCTGATGGAGCAACGTACGACAAACAAGATAATATCGTGTTGGCCGATTCTGATAACCACAGAATGTCAGTGTACTCATCAGCCGGTGAGTTTATACGAAATTTCGGCAACGAAAACCTGAAAAATCCCTGGGGCGTTTGTACGACAAGCGATGGCAACATCGCGGTTTGCAGTGGTGGTGAGAAGAGAGAAGTCCAAGTTTATTCTCCCGAGGGTGCATTAGTCATGGCGTTCAGCGATCCTTCTACGAGCAACCGACCTTCGTACGTCGCTAACAGTCACGACAAGTATTTTGTGTCTTACACTGACGATCAGTGTGTGAAAGCGTTCGACAATCAGGGACACGTTCTCTTTAAGATCGGTGAAGCAGGCTTCGCCGACGCGCAATTCAACAGACCTCGTGGAGTGGCAGTGGACAAACACGGTCAGTTGTTGGTTTGCGATGGTTGGAATAACCGAATACAAGTGTTCAACTTGGAAGGCAAGTTTCTATCGAAGTTTGGAAGCCGTGGACAAGGTCTAGGACAGTTAACTTTCCCCGTCGACCTTGCGATCGCCCCAGATGGACGGCTTTTTGTCAGCGAACTGAAGGGACATCGTGTTCAGGTTTTTGAAGGATTAGAAAACCAAGCTTAAGAATATATGATAGCTAGTATTTTTGCCAAAGAATTGATCGCAGACATTCGAAAACTGGCCTTTCTTGTACATTCTTACACAAGAAGCGTGAACTAAACCCCCTATTTGGGTTTTTTTTAATTTGATAATAATTATATTTCGTGTTAGTTTGATTTTCAAAGCTTATTATTGTATTAAATTGCAATGTAGGAGTTTGGCACTAAGTTGTGACTCTTTAAACAGTGTGGTTTAAATTTTCATAGCGAGCCAGTACTATGCATATTTAGTATTCTATATTATCTTTGTAACTGGCCTTAACAAACCTTTGCCATTGTTGTTTTAATTTAGAAAATATTTAATCTCATTTACTGGGCACTCTGTAAGCTCTCCTTAATCTTTGCCTTGAGCTAATGTAGACATTCCAACCCTTCCGACATCAAATATATGGAGACTAGCCTTACCTTAACATTGGCACGTCATCGTTATATCATGATTTAAGCCAGAAATTTAAATTTGGTCAACCTGGTTGCATTAAACCCATAAATTGTAAAATACTAACGGTGCATTTTTCATGAATGTCTCGAAAACTGGTTATTGAAAAGAAACTTGGGTGGCGTTATGGCAAAAAGCTTGTTTTAAACTAATTTCCAGCTTATACAACATCGAGTTGTTGATCAGATCAAGAGAGATGGTTTAAAGGGTTGGAATCGATGTGTGTTACTGAAAGCATCTTTGATTTGATCAGTGCCAATGGTGCATGTTTTTTTTTTTCCTTTTTAGTTCTACTTAATGTATAAGCCTCTCTTGTATAGCATTATTCTAGAAGTATTTAACAAACACAACAATGATATAGTATTGTTATCATTATGCCGTTACTCTTAAAGAAATAACATTCATCTGTGTTATGCAGGTTAAACTTTGTAGTAAAATTAATACAAGCAAAATGATTTGTTGATGGTGGTGCATCTTATTCCATTTCTCTTGCTTTGTTATAAATAACATGCAATTTCATTGTTGTAACGACACATCCTGTGTTTATACTTTCTACTTTTAACATTTTAAGCCCTAAGAGTGATCAGCATCAAATTTCTCCTTGTAATATTAATGCATTATCAATCAAAAAGGTCATGAGAATTAAGGACATGATCACACAAGATGAGTTCTTGAAATCCAAACAATTTCTCCCCACTACTTCTATGGGAAATGTATAGCACTAGAAATGAGAATTTGAATTTTGATGTTAAGGGCTTAAATAGTTGATCACTGCTCTTCTCTCTGCCCCACGCATTGCTTCTCGTGTGAGGTGATTATCATGCTTGCTTGCATGGTAATGCACTCATTTATTCCTTTGGGAAATGTGGAACTACTTTTACTCTTAGAATGCAAGATTAACAATAATTTGTCAAGTTTGCCAGATTTTCTTTTCAGTTAAATTGAAATGTGTCACACTGTTGCCACTCAATAAAGTTGTAATTTTAATAATTTGACACATCTTTATGCTTCCATTTTTATCAAATAGGCATGTCCCTGGTCATTTATGACAGAGCAGTTTAGGGCTAATTTACATGGTCAAAGATTTGGTTGACCATCTCGTGTGACTTTGTAGCTCATGAAACATATAAATCATTCATAATTCCACAAAATCATTCAGCATTGTTCACAAATTCTTTGTACACTTGGTTAACATCTTTCTAAATCCTTCAACATTATAGTTGTAAGCAAGCTGTCCATGTGGATTCGATTTACATGCAAACATTCGTGATCATGTTTCAGGCATAACGTAAGCAATTTTCAAGCTATTGGTTGTTAAGTAACCACAAACATAGATTCCTTATGTATTATTGGCTGTTTGATTGAGCGACAGTGTAGAACTTAAGGGAAAGACGTCAAGAGTGAATCAGAAACTTTTTACAAGTTGCAACAATGCGTGATACATTTAAATGCAAGACAGCAGTAGAGGTAATTTTTGTCAGTTTAAAGGGCATCACTATCAGGTATATAATTTATTTACTTACAACTATAATAAAGGCAAAAATGTTCCCTTTTTTGCAAGATGATCATTTGCCGTTCCATGTGGAAATCAAACCTAAACAAGAAATGTGGTTCTGCGAATAAAACCCTTTTGAGGACACAACAGATTTTGCATGAAATACTTCCCAAGTGGAAGTTACGGAATTTGGCACTCTAAGGAAGAGGATCTTGAGCAAAAAGGCTGCAGGACGGATGTTTAAGACCTACAGAATTACCTCACTCCATCCCCTTCCATAAAGGGGCACTGATTTTTAGTATTGCGGCAAAAAAGCATATTTTACCAATGGAAACATAATAATGGTCCAGTTCTATTAACAACTGACAAAAAGTAGCAAAATACTTGTGAAATGTATTTTATTCAAACAAATAAAATATATATGATATATTAAAATTCTAACTTGACATTATTCATCCCTGATTCTCAATGTGATTACTTTCGTTTCATTCTCCTATAAAGCCTTAGAGCCAAGGAATAATTTTTAATATATTGAAAGAGGCCAATTGAAGGATTTTGTGCACATTTTGAAAAAGATGGTCATAACCAGAGCTGCAGGTTGCTTTCAATAACAGAGTTGCTGAAAATTTCAGTAAAGGGCATTTTGTGAGGATGGCCACCAAGAAGAGTTTCATCTTTATAGTTATTTTTCCTTTTCCAAACAGGCTTGTATCAAGTAGTCCTTTTTGAGAAACTAATGATCTATCAGCAACTTGTCCATACATGAACAGACATTTCTTAGGAGATTTTTCAATTATTTCTTTTGTTTGTCTTTGAGCAACTGAGAAACTACTTATAGCCTAATGCTGTTCTTTTCTTTAAGACTTATGATCAAAATCCAAGAAAATTAAATACCAAACCTTATTTTATAAAATACTGAACAACAAATTGCACAATGGGAAAGAACTGCTGATTGAGAGCTTTTGATTGGTCACTCACAGATTTCATTGAAAGACACTAAATAATTATATGGAACCACAGTGTACAAATTATTTTAAGGATATTTCGGGAAGGACTGGTCAATAGCTTTCACTTGAGTGCTCACACTGGACTTTTGCAATAGAATTAAAAGATATTTGAACCAGGAAACAACTTAGCTGGTGGTGTAATACATGGGGTGGGGGTACTAGGCAGAATGTGGGGAAATTGGGGGTCGGGATTTGAAGCATACATGCCTATATGATGGTGGGGGAAATGCAGGGCATTTGATTTGATGTGCCGCTCTGGGAATAAAATATGGGCACTTTGCTTCTAGTAATATTATGAAGAAATTGGAAACAAGTCAAGCAATCAACCCAAGATAGATGCAAGGGAGAATAAGAACAATAACATCACTGATTTATCTGTGATTTTTTATCTGTAGAAGCATTTGCTATGCTGATTGGAAAACAGATTAATTTTGTTATATCTTGTCAGCTTTTATTTTTTTATTTTTGATGCAATAAAAAACGTTGTAAAAGTCAATAAAAAATTATTTTATAGTAATAACCTTTTCACCTCCATGGTTCAAAAACAAATTGCAAAATCATGATTTCTAAACCCCAAAAATATATACATTTATTTTAACATTTGCAGAGGAGCGTAGAACAACACTATAACTCTTTCTCTTCCTACCTACAAGTTAAAGTGAATTTAAAACAAGGCTAAGTCAGTACAGTTTTGAGTAGATAAAACGCACGGCATCCTTGAAAAGCAGGTTTCTTTGTTACTTAGTGATTTTTATTTTATTTAGATGGTTAATATATTCTTGTTTTTAAATTTGATATTATTTATTTTGACTTATATTGTTAGCATACATTGTAGCTTTTATATTTTTAAATTATTTCTAATTTATTATGTATAACCGTCATGTATCCTGATGGAATTACCGTGTATCTATCTGGTCCAGGGGCAGGGGGGTGGGGTAGTGGGGGGTACTGTGATATTTTAGGTGGGGGTGTGCTGCTGGGAATCTGAAACCCCTTCATACCACTGATCAGTTTCCTGCTGGCAAATGATACCTTATTCTAGACCAAAATTCTCTGATTTCTATACACTAATCCCAGACTAAACTGCTTCTTGAAAACCACACCCTTCACAGTGGCACATACCCTTGTGGGTGGGGGGTTCTAGACAAAAAACAAACAACACATTTTCCCTGATAAATTATTTCCATTTTATTATCATTGCACAAACAAAACACCCTGCTGTGATCAGGCTAAAGCTAACAAAAACTAACAGCAGGTTAAAGTGAAAATTACCCTTTTCATTATGTGTGTAACTATTAACTCAGCAGAAAAGTTTTTTACTGTGAACAGTTCTCATTCAAAGTGTCCAAACTCACATTCTAGATTGTACAAAATATTCTTGATTAAAAACTCAAAAATATGTTACAGGAACATAATGAATATTCTGAAATCAGAATTCTTCAAAATCTTGTCCTTATCCCTCTTCCAAAATGTTGAAAAATGCTGATACATTTTACCATTTGGATATTTTTGAGCGCTTAGCAATGGAATAAAGGTTCTTCAGTTTATTCCTTTTTCAGAATACTCAGGAAAGAAATTAGCAATGTTATATTAATTTGCTAGTCAGAGAGGTTTCACATAACTCTGTGAAATAGAAATTCTTTTGTTTTCTTTTACAATGACTATTTAATTTTGTTTTACAGGTTTTGTGAAGTCACTCTAATTCAATATAACTTATATATAGAAAAGTACCTTTAAAGAAAAAGTTAATGAGTGATTTCACACAACCCGTGAAACAAAACTAAAATAGTCATTGTTAGATAGTCCAAAGCAAACAAAGGAAATAATGGAATTAGCATGTAACAGTATCTATTTCACAGGTTATGTTATGTCTAAAATTGGAGAGTAATGGGCACTTATAGTGGACTCAAAAATTTAAGCTAAATTGTTTAAATTTACGTGCCCAACAAGAGTATAATGATATTTATGAAAATTCACAGTATGTTATAAAAAAGGTAAATTCCGTGAAAAAAGGAAGAAAGTTTGGGAGGTGCAAATGAAGCCACTTTTGTACACCCCAACAAAATTAATACTGTACCAAAAATCACAAAAATATTTTAAACTCTACCTCTCAACACAACCATTAAAGTACTAGTACTTTAAAGGAAATTACCCAACCAAACAAATATCAAAGGGGTCTAAAACCATACAAGATAACAAAATCCCAAACTGCATTCAGTTGAATTTTGCTTTGCAAACACATCTTGCAACAGTTGTTAAGTACTTCCAGAAAGTTTGTACAGAAGATTGAATTACCAAAAACAAATTCCATTACAACAGCATTATACCACCCCCCGGTGGATGGGTGGGTGACTCCCATAAAAGTCATGGGGTGATCGCTGTACCTTTCAGGGGGGGGGGGGGGGGGGGGGGGGGGAACTTTGTAGAGTGGTACTGCTTTGGGTACAACTGCCTTTTAGGGTATTGAGCTTAAATATGGCAGAATATGATACAAGTTGTTTTACGATTGGTACCTCCTTGGAGTGAAAATGAATTTAAGCCACATCCACAAAACACGATTCTGGTTCATTTTAGCAATTTTCTTTAGAAAATTCTTACACTCACCCCCATTATTTTTAAATGGGAGTTCCCCCATATAACTTATGCACCTTTCTTTCACTTTATCCCTTAGGGTCAGTGCCTCGCCTGGAATGTGTACCGTAGAATTAGCAGCCCTGCTAATTTCTGAATTAACAGCCGAAAGGGCCGCAACTTTCGAGTGCCATACAACCCATATAACTACAAAATTGGATGTTCTATCTCAAAACATGGAAGAAAGTAAGGTCAAATAATTTTTATTCTTTATAATAATTAACTGAACACTTATTAACACTAGAATTCTAAGCCAGTGTTGCATTGGGGTTGTTTTTGAGGGAATATGACTTTCAGGTGGTCATTTACTATCTGGAATTGCTAGCAAGGTTCCAAAATTAATGTTAATTTTGGGTAGCCATTTTTCTTTTTGGGAGCTGTTCCTTTCAGAATTGTATGGTATTATGATTTTAATATTATTGAAAGACTTAAGTGAGAATTGACCTGTACATGAACAGTATGTCTCATTCAAACAGGCACAAAAAAGAACACACAAAAAAAAAACAGCAGTAGAATTGCACATAAAATAAAATAAAGTTATGTTCTGTATGTCCTTTGATTAGAATTCCCAGAAGTTAGACTTCATTTCAAAAATGCTGGTCAAGTGTCTTCCGTGAACATTATTGTCCTGTTACTTGACGAACAGTCCGTCGAAACATGCTTGAACCACGCCACAAGTTTCCCTATAAGAGAAGGAAGACAACAGCTTAAGCTGAATACAATGTCATTGTTACCTTGAATAATAGCAGGGGCGATCATTTGCTTTTTTACCTGGAACAAATTTGGATGTAGTTGAAGACGTAGAATTTTTTGTGGCGTTGTGACACCTCTAGGTTTAATAACTTGCATATATTAATATGAAAGGTAAGCGGAGCATGTGGAGAAATTCCAAATATTATTACGTGCAGAATGATCGTAGCTATAAGTTGACGTTATGGTAGACTGTATGAGACTTTTGTTAGGCCATAGACTTTTATTAATGTAGTGTATACATTAGATAACGTTTTAATGGATTGTAGTGCCATATATATAAATAAATATGGTAGACTTTAATTAGTGCATTATGATAACTGTTAGCTATGCTGATAGAAGTCTGTTCACTATGGTTGTGTATGGTTGAACGATGATAAAACCTCTTTGTATGGGAAAGATTATAAAGAAACAATGATCATTTAAGTTTTTAAAACATTTTATTCTTACGTGTAATTTAGTAGTACTATAGTTAAACCTTTTAGTTTATGTAGTTAATGTTAATCACGACTTTTATGAAAACCGTAATTATATGATAGGATATTCGTGAATAAATAAAAATTGGCGATGACGATGAACTAGCATAGCCTATAGTTTATGTAACAGTGAATCATAGTGACGTAGCAGCACAGTCTTTCATTGGCGTAGTTTTTTCCCGCAAAGGGAAAAAATCTAACTTTTGCCGTCGTCGATTGGCAGTTTCTACATGGAAGTGAGTAGTTTCGCGTTTGTCATGAACTTATGATTTCTATTTTTAATTTTTCTGGTGGATTTATTGAACGATTCGAGGAAGAGTAAAGATTATCAACTACAACCTGACGTTTTCCGTTTGCCGTAGAACGCGGTGCTTAATAGAGAGATTAAGCATTGCGTATATTTCTCCGCAAACGACAGGGATACAACTTTTGTCGTCTGCCGTTTCTACGTGAAAGTGAGTAGTTTTCCGTTTGTAATGAACATGTGAATCATTTTCGATTTCTCTAGTGGATTAGTTTAACGATTTGAGGAAAAGTAAAGATAATCAACTGTAAGCTGGCGTTTGCCGTTTGCCGTTTGCCGTAGACGCTTGATCTCTCTATTCTGTCTAACAGACCGTAACATACGCTAACAACACGCACCACCATGCTACGGCACAACCATGCGTTGTAACGTGAACTATCCGCTACGCTAATAAAATTCTACGATGCTACGGCACTACCATGCATTGTAACGTTAACTATCCGCTACGCTAATAAAATTCTACGATGATACGGCACTGCCATGCGTTGTAACGTTAACTATCTGCTACGCTAATAAAATTCTACGATGCTACGGCACTGCCATGCGTTGTAACGTTAACTATCCGCTACGCTAATAAAATTCTACGATGCTACGGCACTACCATGCGTTGTAACGTTAAGTATCTGCTACGCTAATAAAATTCTCCGTTTAACGTTATCTGTACGATACGTAGTGGATACGCTTACAATGCTACAATTTTGGGTAAAACAGTCACGTGCAATTAACGTTTCAGCGAACCGCAGTGTGGCAGCAGCGTTGATTTTATTAGGGTAGCATGAAGTTGACGTTACAGTGGACTGTATATACGTAGTGCTGTAGTATTGTAGACTTTTATTAGCGTAGCGTATAGTTATTACAATTAATAATCTTTTATTAGCAAACTTTCAATCACAATTATGTGGTTTTCAGAAAAGTCGTAAGTGTTAGAACGTTAGAACGATCGTTTCAGCATCGTGGAATTTTATTAGCGTGGCATATAGTTAACACTACAACTCAAGGCAACGTAGAATTTTATTGGCATAACGCGTTGTGAACATTACAATGCACTGAGGAGCCGTTAACTATACTACTATGTACGCCAATGAATGAGTACGCTGCTACAGCACTACCACGACCGCGGTGCTGTGGCATCGTAGACTTCTACAGCAATTCCAAGACACTAAAGCCGTTTTCTGACCGCCGTGGAGGCAAATTGCAAGGAAACTGTCCAACATGAAAACTAAACTTCCCATCATTTCTAGGGCAAGAATATGGATTTTTGGTTTCAGGCATGCTTCTTTTTCTTCGTTTTACTCCCCGTTCTTTTTTGTTCTTTTTCCTTTTCCCCCCTAGTTGTTTGCCCTTCACTAGACTTATGCGGTAAATGTTTCCGGGAAACGCTGAAGAAGGTGAAATTTTTTAAGAAGTGGCAAGTGATAGGAAGTCCAGATTTAGTCCTTCGATTTTGCCCAGCCTTATCTGAGAGGTTTTTCGCGTGTAACTCTAGCCCAAGTTACGAGATTTCACTCATTGGGGGTACTTTTTGAAAGATTTCTTTCTTCTGCGTGACTGTGAGTTAGTTTTGTTATAAAAAAAAGGGATGACGTCACAAATGGTAGAAAGACCGTGGTCCCATCACGGGCGGTTTCGGGCGTTTGAGCATAGTTAATAGAACAAACTGGTTATGAAGCTCAACAAATTTCAAAGAGTTAAAACATTATCTATACGGTACGCTAATAAAACTCTGCGGCCTCATAAAGGCCTACGATGCTCCGGCAAAACGGTCTGTTGTAAAGTTAAATGTACAATGCTAAGACAATGCGACAATTCTTGTCGAAATCGGATTGAGTGACATTTTGAAAGTATTTAGGTTGTACACTGTAACTAGAATGTTGTTGCTGTTGTCGCGCCATGGACTGGAACCTAGTGTAACTTTCAGGGGCTCAACCCCCCGCGTTCATTAAAACCATGTGCTTTTTGGATCGGCCATATTGTGTTGTTTACTGTAGTTTCTCCTCGAACAAATTCACTCGCTTTTCTAATTGACATTGGTGCCGGGACCAGGATATGGAGGAACTACAACGTAAGATAGCATCCAGGGGAGGACACAGAGCACATGTGACCAAACTTTCAAACAAAATGGAGGGAATTATGGACGGTGCGATCGATGCTATGCAAAGAGCAACACTTGGCAGTCATATTGAACAACTGGAGCAAAAACGTCAGAAGCTATCACAATTAGACAAGGAAATCGCCGCCCTTATTGACAATCCGGAAGATCTTGAGAAGGAAATTCTAGAATCCGAAGAATTACAAGGCACAATCGCAGAAGAAATTTGCCGAGCGAAAACTTTTCTCAAGATCTCACAGCAGTCGATCGAGCCCACGGAACAAATCGTGCAAGCAACCAGTGCGATCATCACAACGCAGCCGCCACAATCTGCCGCGTCAGGACACGTCGCAAGTGCTTCACTAACACAAGCATCACAGTCTGCTGACTCGGGAACCGTCACAAACACTTCTCCATCGCAATCAAACACGACTTCGGTGAGTACAGGTTCAAATTCAAGTGCATTTCAGAACATTAGCCGCCTCCCAAAACTCATCCTTCCAACCTTTGATGGAAACCCCCTCTACTGGCAATCATTCTGGGATTCGTACCGAGCGGCAGTACATGACAATTCTGGCTTAAGTGACATTCAAAGGTTTAATTATTTGAGGGCTCAATTGCATGGGGATGCTTCAAGGTCTATTGCTGGATTTCCACTTACTAATGCCAATTACCTTAGAAGTGTTGAGTTATTACAAGAGCGATTTGGCCAACCACACCGAATTGTTAATGCCCATATGGAAGCACTGCTGAATTTACCAAGCCCAACAAATCATTTGACCAGCCTTCGGCATTTCTATGATACATTGGAAACCCACATACGTGGTCTTGAAGCATTGGGGAAATCTCACGAGTCCTATGGGGGTATTTTAGTACCAATCATTCACAAGAAATTGTCTGTAGAGCTGAAGAAAAACCTCGCTAGAGAACACACCAACAAGGAGTGGACGTTGGATGAGCTCCGCAAGGCCATACTTAAGGAAGTAGAAATACTTGAAGCAGGTCAAAGCAAATCAGATGTTCCCGATCTACTCAACTGCACCCCTGCTATTCCCACTGCTACATTTATGACCAGCTCAAACCAGAAGACCCCATGGCCAACACAATCCAATGGCAAACGCCCCACAGCTAAACAGGAATGTGCCTTTTGTAAGGGGAAACACAGTCCGCTGGAATGTACAGTGGTAACGGATCCAACAAGAAGACACACCATTATACAAGAATCTCGCCTGTGTTTCAATTGTCTTGGCCGCCATCGAGTAACTGAGTGTAAATCAAGATTCCGCTGCAGAAAATGCCACCGAAAACACCACACGAGTCTGTGCCAAGGAGACTCTCAACTAACCTCACCTCTCCCAGTAGCGAGCAATGCTGTCACCACACACCAAGTGAACGAGGGCGACTCAACTGTACCTGCTGTGGCTACCTTCCATACAATTCAAAGGAATGACAACCTGCGTATGCCAACACTACTAAAAACAGCCATCGCCCCAGTCGAACACCATGGGAGGAGGGTCAGTGCTCACATCCTCTTTGATGAAGGCTCACAACGTTCATTCATTACAAGTGACTTGGCCAGGCAATTAGACTTGGTGCATGAGAAAGAAGAGATCATCTCCCTGTCAGCCTTTGGTGGCACATCAACATCTGTCAAACGCGTAAAGATAGCCACTATCTGCGTACAGACTGACGATGGAGAGCCCATTCCCATAGAAACGATCATTGTTCCCACAATAGCAGCACCCCTACAGAACCACATGTCTGTCGATTTGCAGGACTTGCCACACTTGCAGGGACTGAAACTAGCCCACCCAATCTCAAACGAGGATCTCTTTGAGATTGACCTCCTGATAGGCGCCGACCATTATTGGGACATTGTGGAAGACCAAATAATTCGGGGTCATGGACCTACTGCAGCCAAATCCAAGATTGGTTATCTCTTATCTGGACCGTCGCCTAACACCAACCAATCTGCTTTGGTAAAGACATCCATTCTACATGTCATGACAGCACACAAGCAGGACGAATTCGAACTTGAACGTTTCTGGAATCTGGAATCAGTAGGCATTAAACCCCCTGAAGCCACTGAACCAAGTAGTGACTTCCTGTACCATTACCAGGATAGTTCCATTACTCTGAAGGAGAAGGGATACTGCCAAACTGCCATGGAAGTCAGGTCATCCACCGCTCCCAACCAATGCTGACATCACTGAAAGAAGAACACGTTCAATGGTACAACACCTAGCAAAGGACCCACAGAAACTCAAGATGTACAATGATGTCATCGTTGATCAGGAGAAACGAGGCTTTATAGAACGGGTAACCTCCCCAGAAACAACCGTAGGCAAGTGTCATTACATTCCGCATCACGCCGTGTTTAAGGAATCTGCCACCACAACAATACGTATTGTGTATGACTGCAGCTGTCGGCAATCTCAAGTCCACCCAAGCTTAAATGACTGTCTTTTAGCTGGACCGCCCATTGCTAATGACTTAACTGCCATCCTTCTCCGATTCCGCTGCCACAAGTATGGCTTCGCGACTGATATTGAGAAGGCTTTCTTACATGTCAGCCTAGACGAGGGAGACAGGGATGCCACACGCTTCTTCTGGTTGAGTGACCCAGGTGATCCCAAGAGTTCCTTTCACGTTTATCGCTTCAAAGCTATCCTGTTTGGGGCTTCAAGCTCTCCATTTATACTGAATGCAACCCTCAACAAACACCTGAATCAGTACAGCGATCCTGTGGCAGAAGACATGAAGAAAAACATCTATGTAGATGACCTTATTTCCGGAGTACAGCACGGAGATGAAGCTGTGACATACTACAATCACGCACGGGCATTGATGTCACCAGTTGGATTTAACCTGAGATCGTGGGCATCCAACAGTACGGAAATACAGTCATTAGCAGCAGAGGAAAACCTCCTTGATGACCGCCCTGAACCAAAGGTCCTAGGTGTCCTGTGGAACACAGAAACGGACATGTTGAAATACCCGCAAAGAATCACAGCCTCATCCATCCCAAATCTAACCACAAAGCGAGAAGTGTTACAAGAATCATCAAGAATCTATGACCCACTTGGATTTCTCGGCCCGGTAACAGTTCGAGCGAAGATTCTGATGCAAGAATTATGGCGACAGGGAATAGAATGGGACGAGCCCTTACCTCCAGACATCCAAGTCAAGTGGACAGAGTTGGCCAAAGATTTGGAGAAAACCACTTGCTTAGAGATACCCCGACAATATTTCCCATCCAGCAGTGCGTGGCCGAATGACACAGAATTACATGTTTTCGTTGATGCGAGCACAAAGGCCTATGGAACTGTTGCCTATTTGAAATCGTCACAAGAAAACCACTCCTCCTTTGTGTTGGCAAAATCCCGAATCGCTCCAACAAGGGAACTAACCTTACCACAGTTAGAGTTAACCGCAGCCCTGATTGGTGCACGACTTGCCTCTCATCTTCAAAGTCATTTGCCCGTAACTAAAGTTTATCTCTGGTCTGACAGTCAGATTGTCCTCCATTGGCTTCACAGCAAGAAGGAACTTAAACCATTCACTGCTAACCGCGTAAAGGAAATCAAGGAACTTACCTCAGTAACGAATTGGAAGTATTGCCCCACGTCAGACAACCCTGCTGACCTGCTCACCAGAGGTATCAAAATCCAGCAACTTGCATCCTCAAGGATCTGGAAACAAGGGCCTTCCTGGTTACCTGTAGAATCCCAATGGCCTTCTTGGTCTCCAACAGAAGGACTTCCTCACCAAGCTGCCAGTCTTCTCACCGCAGACACAACTTGCACCACTACCACAAACCCTTCACAACCTCCAGGTCTTCATCAACTTATGAAAGTGTCAAATTTTAGCACCCTTTCCAAACTCATCAGTGTCACCGCTTACGTCCTGCGATTTGTCCAAAATTTAAAGGCGCAATGCAAGAAAAAGGGAGCCTTGACTACACAAGAGTTGGATAAAGCCAGAAATGAGTGGATTAAGAACTGTCAACAAATGACCTACCACAAAGAGATCAGCAGTATGCTATCCAAATCTTCACCTCGCACAGCACTAGTTCGCCAACTCCGCCTTTTCTTGGATGACGCCGGTTTCATTCGTTGTGGCGGGAGGATTCACAATGCACCAGTCGCTGAATCCGCCAAGTTTCCACTCCTACTACCGCCAAAGAACCCATTTACAGAACTGGTCATTCGCGAGACACATGTCCATCACCTGCATGCTGGTGTTAACTCAACACTGACTGCCCTGCGCCTGAGATACTGGATCCCTGCTGGACGACAGCATGTAAAAAAGGCAATCAGCCACTGTGTTACTTGCAGGAAGATATCAGGATTGCCGTATGATATCCCAGATCCGCCCCCACTTCCAAAGTCAAGACTCCGCGAAGCAGACCCATTTACAGTCACAGGCGTTGACTTTACAGGGGCACTCTACATCCGTGAAGGTGGAGTGCAAAGGAAGGCTTATGTTTGCCTCTTTACATGTGCCACAACAAGGGCAGTCCACCTCGAAGTCGTTACAGATTTGTCAGTGCAGACCTTTCTCCTTGCGTACCGCAGATTTGCAGCTCGGAAATCTGTTCCTCAACAAATGATTTCTGATAACGCCTCTACATACCTATCTGCAGCTGAAGAGTTAACTGAATTGTTTCAATCACAGACATTGAAGGAGACACTCAGCAAACAAGGTGTAGATTGGCAATTCATACCTAAAAGAGCACCATGGTACGGCGGGTTCTGGGAACGATTGATTGGCCTCACCAAGACTACTCTGAAGAAAGTACTTGGACGAGCATCTGTTAATTTGACTACCCTACAGACCATCGTTATTGAGATTGAGGCCATATTGAATGACCGACCGCTGACACATGTCTCATCTGACGTGATTGACGAAGAACCACTTACTCCAGCCCATCTCCTTTATGGACGAAGGATAACCGCCCTTCCCCACATCAGAGTAGAAGAAGATGAGATTATTGACCCTGACTACTACCAGAATGGAAGCAAAGAAATCCAAAGGAACTCCAAACGTCTTGCTCTTCTCATACAACACTTCTGGACCCGCTGGAGGCAGGAGTATCTGACGTCACTGAGAGAATTTCACAGAACCACAGGCAACAATGAGTCAAGAGTCAAGGTTGGCGACATTGTATTAGTGCATGATGAGGGTCCAAGAATCAACTGGAAACTTGCAGTGGTAGAAGAACTACTACCTGGAAGAGACGGCAATGTTCGTGCAGTAAACATCCGTACCCAAGGAGGCACAACCAACCGCCCGATCGCGAAGCTCTACCCTCTGGAAGTAACAGCTCAGCCTCAAGAGAATCCTACCCCAGTAATTCCAAGTGATGACCTCCCAGTGGACCCATGTCCAAGGAGAACCCGACGAGCTGCTGCAGCAAGAGCATTACGGCGCATTGCAGAGTGGACAAGAGACTAGTTGCCCGCCCCGCCCCCGGAGGATGTCGAAATCGGATTGAGTGACATTTTGAAAGTATTTAGGTTGTACACTGTAACTAGAATGTTGTTGTTGTTGTCGCGCCATGGACTGGAACCTAGTGTAACTTTCAGGGGCTCAACCCCCCGCGTTCATTAAAACCATGTGCTTTTTGGATCGGCCATATTGTGTTGTTTACTGTAGTTTCTCCTCGAACAAATTCACTCGCTTTTCTAATTGACAATTCTAAATTAACTGTTTCCACACTCCGCTTACCTTTGAAATAAATTTTCTTGACATGCAACTTTTTTAAGATACGCAAATTATGAAACGTAGGGGTGTGCAATGCTACGTAAAATTCTACGCTTTGAAGAACATTCGAAATCGTGCCACATTTTTATTTGTTTGTTGGAGAGTTGTGCCCTAATTGTACATACATTTTTTACCTCAACAAATCATAAAAAGGGCAATTTTCTACGTCAATGATTTTCCTGTGTGTATTTAAAAACTGAATGATTCAAATATTAATTGTTGCGTTGTGTTGAGGAAACTATTGTCCGTTAGCTTTTGTGTTGTAGTGATTTGATCATTTGCGTTTTCATTAGCAAGCATTAGCGACTCCACTATCCATGTAGCTTTTACCTACGAAATTCTATTGTTTTCGATGGTGTGATCATGAAAGTAAATTTTACCTCGGTAAAATCGGTTACACGTAGAAAACCACTTTACCCAGGTAAATTTGCTATTTGTCTATCAGAAAATAAAAGTTAACTCGTGTAACCACGGCTATTGTAACCAGCAATTTAAAGAAATGTTCTTTGTGATTTGCCATTTAGACTATCAGTCGGCAAAAGAGCAGTTTTCAATTGAGTGTCGTAAAACCAAAACCAAAGTAATTACTCTGACCAATCACAGCAGTCGTAAACAATCCAATGAACTAATCAGAACTCGAAGCAATTACATGTCGGCGGCGCCAAGCGCGGGAAAACGCGTGCGAGCAAGTCACGATTGGTTTTGGTTTTACTTCTGATTGGTCAAGAAAGTGGCGCGAGATTTTTCAGCCAATCACAAAGCGTAGCAATGCAAAACCAAAGCAATTGTGTAATTACTTTCGACACTCATTGAAAACTGCTCTTTTCCGACTGAAATTCTACATAATCGCCTTCAGCTCGAATCCGTGTACCACAAACTGTTTCTTAGTTTTGAAAGGGGCACTGTCCCGGCTGATATATCGTGTTTTCAAAATTACGGCCAGGCGTTTGCTTTAAGCTTGCTTTATTGTCTTGAAATACGAAGAAAAACTCGCTGAAAGCGATGAAAGCAAAAACATGTCAACTAAATAGATAAAATAAGGGCTGAAAAGGTCAAAATTCCACAAGTATGGCAATTTTGATTTCTTGATCGCCTGTCACGTGCACTGGCTCCAGAGGTCCGGTATCTACATATCAAGAGTGAAATTAACCACATAAACGTTCTTTTTATTTCTCGATGCGTTGCGCATCGTTGTCGCGGTTTCACCGCTCGCACGTCGGTTTTCATTAGAAAAAAAAAACCTCTGGTACCAAGGGTACCTGTCACGGAATCAAATTTGATGAACTGTAATCCACTTCAATACTTGCAATCCTGCACCTTATTACTCAACTACTGTTCCTGTTTTGCTCTATAGAATCTTTCTATCCAATAAAGTTGTATATTGACTATATTTGGTGGCATTTGGCGATATAAAGTAAAAATTTTTTGTTGTAAATGTATATTTTTAACGCTTGCAAAAATCTTCAGAAGTGAAGGAGGCAAGTTTAACGGAAGAAGAAGAAAATAAGGTAGGCGAAATTTTGTCATTTCGGCGGGACAGTGTTCCTTTACGGTCAATTTCTTTGATAAAAGTTATGATGATCACTGCACTAAAACCTATTGTCAGGGCTTATCACGCTCTTCAGGACGCTGAAAAGAATGAACTCTTTCAGTGTCCTAAAACCACACAAGTTGAGAGAGCATGCGACTGCTTGCGCTTTCGCCCAATCGCTAGTCTCCCACGCAACGTGGGGAGTAGCGTTGCGTGACAAGAAAAATAACGGCTGCGTGGGAGACTACCCAATCGTAGCACTTGATAGATCCAACATACCGTATCAGTACCATAGCGCTAGAAATGCTGCGACCACATAGTATATGTACCATGTTTTTGTATTTATGTGTGTGTTTTTTTGTATCCACTGGGGAAAATTCAATTTTTATTCAATCAAACCAAATGAGTACCATTTTCTCGCTGCATTTTTCCTAGCTTTAAGCTCTATATTTGCCACTATAGTCTACCAGGGTGATTTAAGTGTCATGTCATTAAATGTCAGAGGGTTAAGAAATCAGGTTAAAAGAAGAAGTATTTTCAGGTTTTTGAAAGATCAGAATTGTTTATTTTACTTTATGCAAGAAATTTATTCAAAACCAAGTGATGAAACAGTTTGGAGGAGTGAGTGGGGAGGTGACATTTTCTTTTCACACGGCTCAATTCATAGCAGAGGTGTTTGTATCTTAATTAACCCCTAATATGGTCAGACGGTTAACAACTTCAACAAAGACCAAAATGGGAGAATTGTCTCAGTGGACATAGCTTCTGAAGCAGGCAACTTATCTGTATGTAATATTTATGCTCCAAACAACTTACAACAGCAGAATGAATTTTTGCATTTTTTACATGAATATTTAATGTCCAACACTGATATTGGGAACCTAGTTATAGGAGGTGACTGGAATGTTGTTCTTTATGCCATTGACAAAATAGGTGGGGCGGCGTGGAAGCCACATACTTATCGAAACAATCTTATATCAATGATGAGAGAACTTGAGCTTGTTGACATCTATAGAAATCAAAATCCGAGCAAACTGAGTTTCACTTATGAGTCCAAGGCACTCAATCTCAGCTCGCGAATCGATTTCTTTCTTATTGCTGAATCCTTAATCAAATGTGTGTCTCACATAGGTACAAAAGTCTCTATTGCTCCTGATCACAAAGCAGTAAAACTTAGTTTGACTGTTACGAAAAAAAGACGCGGACCGGGTCTATGGAAATTCAACAATTCTCTTGTAGAAGATGACGAATATAAAAAACTTATAAAAGAAAATTATCCTAACATAAACATAATAAATAAATACTCGGATGTGGAAGACAAAAGGTTAAAGTGGGAACTTATCAAAATGGAAATAAGAGCGCTTACAATCCCTTATTCCAAAAACAAACAAAAAAAGCTTCGTATAAAGGAACAAGACCTAGGGGACCGATTAGAGGAGCTCGACAATCTCCTCTCTCAAAATGTCGATGTAGATGATACAAGCGAAACTCAGCAACGGGAATATACTCGATTAAAACAGGAACTTCATTTCTTATATGAAAACAAGGGAAAAGGTTCAATTCTTCGTTCTAAAGCTAGATGGACTGAGCAAGGTGAAAAACCAACAAAATATTTCTTTAATCTAGAAAAGCGAAACTATAACCGAAAAGTAATTAAAGAACTGAAACGGCCAGATGGAGATAACATTTCCAAAGAAGAAGACATATTATTGAAAATTGAAAATTTTTATAGAGATTTATATACGTCAAACCATGTAGAGGATAAAAGCAGATTATTTGAAAATTTTGTCAGAAATCTTGAAATACCGAAACTCCAAAATACGGAACAAGACCAACTGGGAGAAATCACTCTTAAGGAATGTAGTGATGTTTTGCGGACGTTCGCAAGAGGAAAATCTCCCGGAGATGACGGATTTACCTGGGAGTTCTATAACTGTTTCTTTGACTTGTTGGGACAAGACTTAGTCGATTGTTTCAACGCAGCATTTAAAGAAGGCGAAATGTCAATCTCTCAAAAGCGAGGTGTAGTTACTCTAGTCCCAGAAGGAAGATTCAGACCTAGCTGATCTCGCAAACTGGCGACCGATAACTTTACTTAACATGGACTACAAAATTGCGTCCAAAATTGTAGCCAGGAGAATAGAAAAAGTTTTGACGCTCTTAATTAATCCAGATCAAACAGGTTTCATAAAAGGGAGGTATATAGGTCAAAATGTCAGGCAGATAAATGATATTCTTGAGCAAACAAAACTTCAAAACATTCCGGGGTTACTTCTGCAACTTGATTTTCGTAAAGCGTTTGACACTATTGAATGGGATTTCATCCAGAAGACAATTACGGTATTTAATTTTGGTGATAATATCAAACGATGGATAACCACTCTTTACAAAAATTCAGAAAGTGCAGTTTTAAACAACGGCTTTTGTACCAACTACTTTAAGCTATCAAGAGGAGTGAGGCAAGGCTGCCCCTTGTCCCCCTATTTATTCATTCTTGCAGTTGAGTTACTAGCTTCTAAGGTTAGACAAGACAAGGAAATACATGGTATAACTATCTTTCGGAAAGAATTTAAAATAGGCCAATTCGCTGATGATACCACTCTCTTTTTCAAGGACACGAACACCGTGCAAAGAGCTATTGTACGATTGAATGACTTCGGTGACCTATCAGGTTTGCGACTAAATCCATCAAAAACAAAAGCAATGTGGTTGGGACCCTGGAGGTATTGCAAAGAAACACCTTTCGGATTCAAATGGCCAAAAGAGCCGACAAGAGCCTTAGGGATGATTTATATCCTATGATGAAAAAAAAATGACCAATACAATTTTAAAGAAAAAATTCAAAAAATAGATACTATTCATGGCATCTGGCAGTCACGAAACCTTACACTATTTGGAAGATGTCTTATAACTAAAAGCCTTGGCATTTCGCAGCTGGTTCATTCTACTTCGATTCTTGATATCCCTAAAAAATGCATTCAAGATGTTAATTCTATGATATTTAAATTTATATGGAAAAACAAGAAAGACAAAATCAATCGTAAAGTCATGTTTCAAGACTACGACAATGGAGGTCTACGTGCGCCTAGCATAGAAACTATGTCCAAATCACTCAAATTGGCATGGATCTCGAGATTTTTAATAAACGACCAAATGGGCAGTGAATCCTGGAAGGTTATACCAAACTATTATTTTGATAAATATGGTGGCTTAAAATTCCTGTTGCACTGTAACTATGATGAAAAGTTCCTCGAGCAGGCAAAATTCCCGAACTTCTACAAGCAGATCTTACTATATTTCTCTGAACTTAAAGCATCTTATAATCCAGAATCCGATCAGGAATTGATTCTATTTAATAACAAAGAAATTCGAATTAACAGTCAAACTATCTTTTATCGGAGCTGGTTCAGTAGTAATATTATTTTTATCCACGATCTGTTGAAGGCGGATGGAAAAATTCTCCCTTACGCTGAGTTCATCCGAAAATACAAACTCAGTTGTAATTTCCTAACATACATGCAAGTTGTATCTGCAATACCTTAGACCCTCATTATTAAGGCAAGGATAAAATGCCTAGATAAAACTATTCTTCTTTCAGAATATGAGTTTCAGCTGTCTCGGGATACTACCATAAATTTACTTAAATTAAAAAACAGGGATTACTACTGGCTTTTGATAAATAAGGACAAGCAAGTATTGAAGGCAAGCGTAAAGTGGGAGAGAGATTTACAGCCAGACATGGTGTGGATTGACTCTTTTTTTAGTCGTGTAAAATATATTTCTAGAGAAAACAAGCTGAGAGAATTTTACTTCAAACTTTTGCACAGAATAGTTGTTACAAAAAGAGAACTGCATTTATTTGGTATTAAAAATGATATGCTTTGCATTTACTGTCGCGAAAATGATGCCATTATTCACACTTTTTCAAATTGTCACTGGTCTAAAGAGTTTTTCTTGGAAGTTATTAAGTGGTTTAACAAAGAAAATGGCACCTCTTTCTTCTTATCCCCAACGGAAATTCTCTTTGGTACGAGCTCCACCTCCAAGACTGACCTGATTACCAATAACTTAAACTGTACTCTCCTCTTTGCTAAATATTACCTCTATTCCCAAAAACTAGCAAAGAAAAACCTATCTTTAGAGGAATTTGTAGTTTAATTAAACTGTAGATTGCATCTAGAAAAATTCCCTCTGTAAAATAAAACATAAGTATTATATAATTTACAATATATACTAAATGATTAGTGCAGCTTCAGACTATAAACAAAAATTGAAATCGTCAATGCCAACCCAGTCTCGGAATGTCTAGTGTAGTGTATTGTTGTAATATCTTGTCATGTATTCCTTTGTATTGTAACCTTTTAAATCTGCTTGTTATGTAAATGTCTTGCATAAATAAAAAAAATACCGTAGGAAGTCAACAGGAGCCAATCACCAAACACATAAAAGCTCTCTGCCCACAGGGGGTAGGGCGACAAAGCAGCTGACACTTCAGACTAGTTTGCTGGGGCGATTTCGTATATCAAAAGCAATCACCTTCTCAACCGCGTTCCCAGGGTCTTTCTTCTTCCCGCCCCCTGGAGCGAGACCCTAGGGAACGAGGTTGTTTCCTTCTATTTATCCAGAGGCTTTTTTCACGGCGTATTAAAATAAGAGGCGCGATGGAAACTATGAGAGGCACGAAATCGCAAAGAAAAGAAATCTGGCAGACAAAAATACCAACTATCAAAGGGAGGACGGAGTTTGTTTTCAACAACGAAGTAATGAGCGATGTCAAGTTTGTTGTTGCAGTATCTAATGACGAAACATCTAGAGCAACTAGAAGCAAGAGAGCCAAGATGGTGATTCCAGCTCACAAGTTTGTGCTTGCAATCAGTAGTCCTGTGTTCTATGCTATGTTCTATGGTCAAATGGCGGAGACTACAGACTCTGTTGAACTTCCTGACTGCGAGTACGAGAGTCTGTTAGAGTTGTTTCGTTATTTATACACTGATGAAGCGATTCTGAGCGGAAGTAATGTGATGCAAGTGCACTACTTGGCGACGAAATACATGGTGCCTTCACTCGCTGATAAGTGCACTAAATATCTGCAAACAAACGTGGAAGGATCCAATGCGTTTACAATTCTGTTGTTTGCCCAGAAATTTGGCGAAAAACAATTGGAAGATCGATGCTGGGAAGTAATTAAGACCCAAGCGACAGAAGCCGTGAAGTCAGACGAATTTGTCACGCTTGAGCGACCTCTAGTTGAGTCTGTTGTGAAGCAGGAAAGGTTGTTCGTAAAGGAAGTGTCATTGTTCAAGGCAGTTGATTGCTGGGCCTCAAAAGAAATTGAAAGGCAAGGTTTAACTCTTGATGGCAATATAAAGAGACAAGTTCTAGGAGAAGAAATTGTGAAATCCATTAGGTTCCCCTTGATGTCTCAGAAGGAATTTGCAGGTGTTGTCCCTGACTGTAACATACTTACAATGAGAGAGGTTGTTGACATGATGAAATACTACAGTCAAGTTTTAACAACACCTCTTCCTTTCAAACAATCCCCAAGGTCTGGTCCACTTCTACGCTGCTTCAGATTTATTACAGGGTGCAGCATGAGCGATTTTTCATACCAGTTTGATATTAGAAAATGTGTTATTATTTGTTTCATGCCCAGTAAAGCAATTTTTTTGCATGGATTGCAGGTCTTTGGCAAGTTAGATGGCAGGTACACAGTTGATGTAAATGTTACAGTTGCTGAAGACTCTTTCTTTATACAATCAGGAATATTTGTATCAAAGACATATAAGGATAGAAGAGATAATTCAATTCATTACTTTGATGTGCTGTTTGGTCATCCAGTTTATTTACAAAATGGTAAAAGATATAAGATAACTTTATACACAACAGGTCCCTCAGCACCAAAATACTTGACAAGTAAGATGACAACTGTTGTATGCAGTGATGTTACTTTTACCTTCACAGATGCAGGTGCTATTTCTGGTAACAATTTAGACCAAGTTGCTGCCTTAATTTTCAGCTTGTAAAAATTAGTCATTGCATTCAGGGCTTTACAATTTTAAGCTTTAGCGAGAAAACAAAAATGATGTATTTTGAAAACAAGTCAACACTGTACCTTGAAAATCTTAAATCATGTATTAAGTGATTACCATCAACTTTTGTTGATGCTTGATATTTGCTCAGAATTACATCAACTTTGGTATACAGATTAGTTTCTGTGTAACTCGCAAAGATACACACCATTAATCCTCTATAAAGCCCTAGGGTACACCGTTGCTTATTTATTTTGAGCATGGGGGCTCATTTAATTTACAGAATGGTAGCACATGGAAAAACATACGTTAAACATAGTGTTATGCTCATGTTTCATAGGGATTAAGTACTTGAGTAATTGAAGACAATAATTATTATCACGCTTTGTTATGTGTGTTACACCACAATAGGTGGCAACAATTAACTGCGGATTTACTTTAATCCAATATAGACATTCAGCAGAAAGAACCTCCTCATAGATAATGAAAATCCACATAATACTTAACATTTTATTAACCTCAAAAAGCATTGAAGATTGTTTTAACATAAAGAACAATAAGCTGAACCCAGGAATATATTAATAATTATTAATAAAAAGCTTGTTAATAATGATTCTAGTAAGTAATTGATTTTGTTTTATTAATAGTAATAATTGACCTTTTTTATTATTGTAAATACCATGTAATAATAGAAATACCTAATAAAGTTGTTGTAACCCCCAATTTACCATATGTGAAGTAGTGCCCAGAGTAGCCTGCAAGCAAGCTCTCAGGCTAGCGGGGTTGGGGGCTTGCAGGGTTGGGGTTGGGGGAAGGGTTGGGGTTGGGGGAGGGGTTGGGGGAAGGGGAGGGGGAGGGGGAGGGGGAGGGGGAGGGGGAGGGGGAGGGGGAGGGGGAGGGGGAGGGGGAGGGGGAGGGGGAGGGGGAGGGGGGAGGGGGAGGGGGGAGGGGGAGGGGGAGGGGGAGGGGGGAGGGGGAGGGGGAGGGGGGAGGGGAGGGGGAGGGTTAGGGTGGAGGTTGATATTCAGAGTATCGAAGAATACTTCAGTAATCACCAGGAGGGGTGCAATTATTTCAAATATTTTCCCACAAGGGGGGTGATTAATTGAGGGGTGGCTCATGACATGACAACTGAAAGAGCAACTGTCAGTCATGTTGTCCCTTGCATAAGAACTTAAAACTTGAATCAGAGTTTGTTCATCTTGTATCATTTTGTTTGTCAATGATCATTCACTCTGATGTGTGTCCATCATTAACATGACACTTGCATCAGAAGCTGGAGTTTTAAGTGTACACATAGGTGATCTGTAGGAGCCCATAGAAATGTTACATGACACGATAATGAGTAACGTTTCACTGTCACTACACATATCATCAACTCACCGACTTCCTGAGGTATTTAAAACAGTCTGTCCATCCAGAAAACACTGGCATTGCAGGGAGCTCACCCGCAGCAAGTCTGCAACGATAAAACACTGGTATAATTATCAAAACTGTGAAGGTGGTTTGGACATGAGATAAACTAATTGCCATAAATTCAGTCAACGTCAGCTTTGAATTTCTCCAAGAATTATAAATGCCGGAGAAGCTATATATAAAACACAACAAAGAGTTTTTCATCAGGTAATCAAACACCTTGAAAAACTTGGCAGCCCCAAGTTATCTTCACCCACTTCTCAGTGTTTGGATATCCTGATGAAACACTGTCATGTTTGATATGCACTGTATACTACATCTATGTCTGATAATATTATTTCTTGTAGGCATTGCCTGTCTTTGTCCTTCTCTGTGTTTCAACCTTTCCTTACTTACCAAGTACGGTATGACATTTGTCATGCCTAGCGAAAACTACATGTATGCCTCTATTTTTACCCATTTTATTGGGCAAACCACTTACTGTGACAGTTCAGAGGCCTGTTTCTCAAAAATCCCAGAAAGCTTTTTCATGTGCACAATGTTGCTATTTAAGATTCAAATTTCTTTGGTTTTGAAAGCTAAACAACAACAACAAGTTTATTTAACAATGGAAAAAGGTTTTGAGCTTTGCCAGCCACAAACCAGTAAGAAAGCTCTCCAGTTTGGTTTGCGGGCTAAAAACTGCACCTCCATTTTGTAGTTTCTGATTTTAAAATATAGCTCAGGACTTTCAAGAAAGAGGGCCCAGGATGACTAGTTCAAGACTTACCCAACATGATTGACAATCATCATATTTGACACCAGCATAAATGGATATGTCACTACTCCAGCAGCATACTTTAATCACATGCAAAAAAATTATTTCATATCAATATCTCTGGAAATTCCAATTTGGCTTCTTTTGAGACCCCCCTCCCCCTCAGAATATCCAATGACCTTCCACAGGGGAGTGTGGATATTTCCTGCAACTGTACAATAATCTTCATCAAACAAGAAAATATATTATTTTGGGATGTCCTGTGATAATAATAAAAAGGCAAAAATATTTTTAACACATGACTCATAACTGCATCGCGCAGTCACATTAAGGCATAACGAGGATGCAACCAACCAACCTCCTAAGTGAGTCTTATAAGAAATGAAACATAAACAAAATAGCATCTTAACTCTCTTAAGACTCATCTTAAGACTCACTTAGGAGGTTGGTTGGTTGCATCCTCGTTATGCCTTAATGTGACTGCGCGATGCAGTTATGAGTCATAATGTGTTAAAAAATATTTTTAGGTAAAATAATCCAGAGAAAATGAAAAAAAAATACTGGTTCATACAAACCTGAAAAAGACCATTGGTATAAACCTGGACCTCCTTTCGCCTGCTGACCTTCAATTTTAAAACAAACATTTTTAGAGTCAATAACTTTTTAGGTAAATAAAAATGAACTGATGACCCAGCAACAAGCAAAATTTAATAATACATAGAGCTTAGTGCAGTTTATTATATAAACACCAACGAAATACCAGGTGAGCTTTCGCGCGTAAACATCATATCTTCACACGTGAGAATAACATGTTATCTTCACACGTGAAAAGATCACCGTTGCTACGTTGTTCTACTTTAGGACTACAAAAAAATATAAAAGTGAAATGGCTTGATTTCATTGGTGTTTATATAATAAACAGAACATTACATGGCCGCTTGAAGATACAAAATTTCTCTTCTCATGTTGAAAAATATTTCACTCGTTCGCTGCACTCACTCGTGAAATATTTTTCAACACTCGAAGAGAAATTTCATATCTTCAAGCGGCCATGTAATATCCTCTATTTCTGTTGCAGAAAACAACATGAGTTGGACTAGATTCACAGATTGATCCAGCCTAAACTTTCCAATACAAACTGTATTAATTTGCTTTCTTTCTATGATCTGTACAAAGAACTATTTTCCCATAAAAATTTGAATTCTTGAGTGACAAACTGCTGCCTCTTCCCATCTGACATGAAATAACTGGTCAGTGACAAAGTTTTTTCTGGAATCGCCAGTCAGAGCGGAGAATGTGGCCCATAAAAGAAGGCCGAAGAATGTAATTGAAAGACTGGATTATTTCAAGGGCCAGGAATACAATACATCTCCACTTTGTGTTAAATTATAACAAAATGTAATTAATTAAAAGCAGTTTTCTCACCTCACTGTCAATGGCATACTTTCTAACCAGAAAACAAGCTCCACGATATAGCAACAGGGAAAAGATTTCTCCAATAAGACGAGGAATGATACCACTGCGAACACAGAGAAAAAGTTCTTATTAGACAAGTGTTATTCCTGGAACAACTTAAAATGTAATATTATGTGATGGCAGAAATACATAAGTGGGTTGAAACGTGCAACTGTCTCTTGTACGCTTCAAAACAAGCTTCCGATTATTCAGTTTGCTAAGAAGTTGTTACAGCCATATTTGGAAAATCAAGATAAAAATATTAACCTATCAATTCGCTACAACAACTTGCTTCCAATCTCGAGGGACCTAATGGTTTCCAAATATGGTACTAAGCAAAAAATGAATACTAGGAAGCTGTGAATGCGCATTACACGTTTCAACCCACAATGGGTTTCTGGTGATGGTCAAAACAAAACTGTCAAATGAATATCAATGGGGTCTTACTTCGTGTACCGCACAGATGACGTAAAACAATAGGAAACATTGTTTTCGGTCATTGTTTTTGGGTAAAAGAATTTTGATGAAGCATTGTTTCCTTTTGTTTTACATCATTTGTGTCCTCTACACGAAGTAAGAGCCTATCAATGGCATTTTGATCAAGTTATGATGCAAGGACGTGTTTTTTAAGGTAAAATTATCAAATAAAAATTATGTATGTACATGTATGTACCTAAAAAATCCTGCAATGCCTTCATTGTTGTAGATTTCTTTAATAGATGCACGCAGACCACTAAAAACAAGAATGTAACAAGAGCCATGTTAATATCACTGTCAGTGGCAGAGAACTTACTAAAAATTAGTAGCATATTAATAAAACGTTATGACAAAATAATAATTGCACTTCTGTTAACAGATACAGTAATTTATGAAATGATCTGCAATGTTGATTTGTGAAATTTGAAATTTCAGTCAATGGGAATGCTCTGTAAAATAAGGAAGATACAATAAAGAAAATATGAACCTTAAAATGTAGGGCTTAATGCAAAAGGAGCCCAGTTTTGTCTAAAATATGGAATACAAGGCTCCAAACATACCAATTTTTGCATTTGCCGCAGATTTTGTGTATTTAAGATTGATCTACATGTACATTTATTTTGTTGCCAGAATGCTAATTTCATAAAAAAAAATTCACCATCACTGTTGTTCTAATTCTGTCCATTTGGCATGGCTATAACCTAACAAATTTAGCCTTCTGGCAAAAAAATTAAATTGGAGCAATGTTAAATACACAAACTCTGCACTGCATGCAAACTATGGGCAGGCCTAGAGCCTGTTTTCACATATTTTGCTGTGATATACACCCTTTTTACACCAAGTCCTTCAAATGTGCTGGCAGATTCTTTTCTTGACTGAATGCCAAATTGCTATTCATTTTTATGAAATACTGACCTGTAAATCGTCTCTTTTCCAACAAACTGAACCATCATCCTAACTGAGATTACTGCACATTAAAAAGGACAGAAGATTATAAGCCACCTCAATTTTGGATAATTTGAGGATTAGAAGTACTACGTGAATGAACTCTAAATATCTAAACTTAAATGAAAGAGTTTGAGTGTACATGTAGTTGCGTTCGACAAAGGAAAACGCATACTATTCCAGTTCTCCCATGGGTATCGATCTTGATGCCAGATGATTTCAGGGTTCATCTTGGTCTGGCACAGATGGCCTCAATCTCATGTGATAATTTTTCTCGGCCGCCGGGAACTGGTATTTACATGTGCAGTGAAATTACTTGAGACGACACTTGTTTGTTTTTCTTAATGTGTCGCGAATGCCTCCGTTTGGCACAAGAAATCCACAACAATTCTCAAGTAAGAATGATTTAATCTTAAAGTCCCTAGATCCTTAGTCACAATGTTCACTGATCCCGAAAACTCGTTCACTCTAGTCATACACATGGTCTATAAAGTAACCTTATCTTAACTTTGCATATTTAAAAGCTTTACGGAATCCTACTTATCAAACTAAATCACTTGATAAGATCAATGAATGATAATATTGAAATGAACCTATTTCCGACAAACATCAATACTTCTTCTTTCAACTGTTGTACAAACAAAGATGTCTAACGCGCTCTTTTAATCTGTGATTACTGCTAGTTGTAGTATTAAAATAATACTGACAGTAATGTGACTTACCATAAAATGGATGGCTGATGACAAGAGCACTGCATTTTGCCACTGTCTGCATGCAAGTCTAAAAGATGCCAATTTATTAGTCAATTATAAGATTACTGTTATTTTTTACTATAATTAGAAGTCAATTGTGTAAGTATAATTTATTTTATTAAGATTGGGTCAATACTGTTTTGAAAAGCCATTTTGGGAAAGTCAATAAAGTATGTACATGTATGCAGCTCTTCTGTTGCAAGACAACACACATTTTTGGGACATTATTCATGTGGCAGTTCAGTAAATTCAACCTTGGGTTGCAGTTTCATCCATCGTCAGTATATGTTGTTTAGAATTTTGGTTGATTTTAGAGACAGTATTGTGGTTATTATCAATTTTTTCATGGTATTGAGGTTTTAATTAAATACAACAAGCATGAATAAGGGTGTGGAGAATCTTGACAACAAATGATTGATTTACCTCCTCAGCAAACTCCTTTAACTCTTCCTGTCTGGTCTGGAATAATGCAAATAAAACAAGAAAACAATTACAAGAAAATAAGAGTGGCCACTGTAAAGAGATTCAAAAACTGATGTTTCAAGCGCTGGCCCCTTATCAGATTTTCAATCCCTTTACAGTAGTCAATTAACCCTTTCAATCCCAGAATCAATTATGGAGACAAGTAGTGTAGTTCTAACTTTTGAGTCTGTCAACGAAATCCTATGGTGTCACCATTCAAATGAAACCTCTTCAGCAGTACTTTTGCATGGTACCATTTGTTCTAACTTTTGAGTCTGTGGATGAAATCCTATGGTGTGACCATTCAAATCAAACCTCTTCAGCAGTACTTTTGCATTATTGGTACCATTTGTTCTAACTTTTGAGTCTGTCAACGAAATCCTATGGTGTGACCATTCAAATGAAACCTCTTCAGCAGTACTTTTGCATGGTACCATTTGTTCTAACTTTTGAGTCTGTCAACGAAATCCTACGGTGTGACCATTCAAATGAAACCTCTTCAGCAGTACTTTTGTGTGGTACCATTTGTTTTGCATATTTTCAAAATAAAATTTGGGATTTTTCTTGAAGTTTGATTTTTGGCACTCTTCGGAGTGAAACGGTTCACCAACATATAGATTGGCTACAAATGAATAAAGGGGTTAGTTTCTAAAGAAACTGCGGTGCTGCAGAAAACGTTCTAATTGTAAAAAAATATAACTTTCTCTGTGTACTTTTTCTTTAATCTGCCTGCCTAGAATAGCCTTTGCTAAACGCGAGCAGCTAAAATTTAACTGTTTTTTTTTTTTTTTTAAATAAAGACTTTTTGTTGTTGTTGTTTGTTGTTGTTTGCTGCATTGGTGGGGGAGTGAAACATGAAAATTTACTTTTATCAACTGAGATGATAAGATTAACCCTTTAAGCCCTAATAACAAAATTTAAATTCTCATTTCTTGTCCCTATGCAATTCCTATAGAAGTAGTGGGGAGAAATTGTTTAGATATCAAGAGAATTTATCTTGGGCGATCATGTCCTTAATTCTCATGACCTTTTTGATTGATGAGGCATTGATATTACAAGGAGAAATTTGATTCTGATCACTCTTAGGGCTTAAAGGGTAAAGTAAAATTGTAACATGGGGTTAGTTATTATTATTATTATTATTACTGTTATTAATAATAATATACGTGAAAAAATTACTCAATTCTGATTGGCTAAGAGCAGTGCAGTTCAAGTGTAACACCAGTGCAAAAAGTGTAACACCAGTGCAAATTACAAATTTAAAAAAATTGATGCAAAAATTTTTTGCAACTAATAAATTTTGCAAAAAAAAAATTTTGCAAAAAAAAAAATGATGCAAAGCGACTCGTGCAATTTGAGCTTTTTTGAACAACTCACTCGTGCAAATTAATCCCAAATTGAACTCGAAACCGTATGATTACCTATACTAATACAAAAGTAATACTGTTAGTTCATGTTACCTTGTTTTCTTGATTAACAATGGGAACAAGTGTATTGCCTTTGTTTGCAGATATGGCCTATTTAAACATCAATCATAAAAATAGTATTAACTTCATGATAAAAAATATAATACAAATAATAAAGATAAATTTTCAGATATAATTGATTATATATATGGAAGGGCTCTGAGCAACAAAGAGGAAAGAAGGTATACTAAAATGGTGCTAAATCTTGCCGAATGACTAAGGGAGCAGGGATGGCGCAGTGGTGAAAGCACTCGCCTCCCACCAATGTGGCCCAGGTTTGATTTCTGGAGGCGATGCCATACGTAGGTCAAGTTTGTTGCTGGTTCTTTCTATGCCCCAAAGGTTTTTCTCCTGATTTATTTATTATTATTTATTTATAAATGAAAACTGCTGTCTTCTAGATACTATTGGTCGCTAGCAGCTTTTTAAATAAAATTAATATAATTTATAATATTTATGTCTTACCTGTAGAAGGGTGTTGTTTACAAGAGTCCCAATCATGGAGGAGCATACCCTAGCAGCAAGTTATAAATAAAACATTTTTTTCCAAATATTCAATAAAACCTGTTAACACATCATAAATTTAAAAGAAAGCTTACAGTACAAAATATGGAGTTCAGAAATTTATCATAACACATGTCCATCATCAGGTATATTACGAACTCACAAGTGACCATCTATCCATCTGGCTTGATAGCTCATTGCATAGACAAAATAAATGAATGAATGAATGAATGAATGAGTATTGCACAGGTATTGCAAGGTCATGGGTTCGAATCCCATTCAAGCCTGAATTTTTTTTTTCATTTCGCTTTTTCAACTGCTTAAGTTGATAGCACACTGTGAGGATCACAAATTCCACTCATGTATATCCGCAGTTCACATATATATGATTTTCATATTATTCATAATTTATTCAAATACATGTCCAGTCGAACCTCCATGTGCGACCACATCTCCTAAGCGACCACTTTTCCAAAATACCAAATTTCTTCCAGTCAAATCACTATAGTCCAAACCTCACGTAAGCGACCACCTCTCGTTAGCGACCGTGACCACTTTCGATGCCCTTTTCATTGCCCATATTTCACCCATATTTTGATGTTACTGCAGACGCAAATATGCATTACAATTCAAGTCCAATAAAACAAAAAAATTTTCCTTCAGTAAGTGACTACCTTCAAGGCTCGAAATTAAAAAAAGTTCTCAATTACAATTTGCGAGTAATTCCTAAAATTTAGTCGCAAGTTCGAAAATTTTAGTCACAAAAAAAAAAACTACCTACTACTACCCGAACTGGAAATGAGAAACGAGAAATTTCTGAGTAAGTCTGAAAAAGTTCGCCTGTGATACACTTCTTGGAAACCGCGTTAATGGAGCATGAAATCAACGATTAAGTCACGCAACATTTAATGTGAATTTCGCAGGATTTTTTGGATAAAATTACAACTACCAGTTACAAGTAAGACACAAGACTGTTGAATATAATTCCTTTATTAGCTAGGCCGTAAAACAGTTGCAAAATCGCGACTAATAGACAAATTTTAGTTGCAAAAGCTAAATCTGTAGTCATAAATGTGCCCGATACAGGCGCAATTTCGAGCCCTGACCTTGGCTTTGCATTTTGGGTGGTTGCTTATGGGAAATTCAACTGTAGCCCTCAAGGCTGGCACTGGTAAACACAAAATTCACAGTTTGGTACAGCTTTGGGGCTTGGAATAAAAATGGACCACCACCATGTGAATTATCCCAGTACCCTTATGAGGAATTAAGCTGGAAAAGGATAAGGAAAAAACTACTCACTTAAGGTTCTCAAAAACTTTTTAATCAACTGTTCTATTTCAGTTAACAGCCGTAACAATAGACGAATTCGGCTAACGCATTGTTGTACCCAATTCAAACCTTCTGGGAATAACATCCTTTGTTCACAGTATTTCCATATAATTTCCATGTCAATGCTTCATTGATATGGAAATATGACGAACAAAGAGTTCTAATCCCAAAAGGTTTGAATTGGGTACAACAACGCGTTAGCCGAATTTGTCTATGTGGCACATGGCCAAAAGGTCTTACTAAACTTTGTATTGAAATACTTAATTCACAGCCGTAACACTTACTAGTGACACCCCTCACAGGTTCACGGGTTCAACTGCATCACTTGTCAAAAATAGCTGTTACCTCTAAGGAGTACATGTAAGTGACATTCAATCCATGCCCACAGAAAAAGATTCTGGGACATACCCTGTCAGAATTTCTGCAATAAAACCCATCATTTCAATAAAGAGCCTTGTACCCCCTCTTCCCTGGTGCAAGGCTTACCTTGGTATTAATCCTCTATACAGTCCACTCAAACCATCTAACTTCTTGATGTGATTTGCTATCATAAGAATGTGTAGAAAAATAACCAATGATTATTAATCCTACCAGTCAGTATTTCAGTTCCTTCAAGTCACACAAAAAATTGTTTTTATCAACTGAATTAATAAGGTAAATTGGGCACCGTAAAGACATTGAAAAGCTGACATTTTGAGCGCTAGACCATCATAAAAATATTTATCTTTTTTAGGACCTTTTCAAACCTGTCACTTCAATAAAGAGCCCCTCTACCCCAGTGATAATGTTGATTTAGCTAAATACTGTATTCTGGAATTAAATGTTTTGCTCTGACAAAGGGCTAGCACTCGAAACATCAGCTTTTGAATCTATTTACCTGTTTACGGTGGCCAATTTACCTTTCGTATCAACTTGAGTAAATCAAAGGCTCCTACAAGCCAACTCATAAATACATGTAGGAAACAACCTTCAGACCCTCCCCTCCCCTACATGTATGCGTTTTGCTCAACCGACCCCCCCCCCCCCAACCCTCTGTGTCCAACTCCCCACCCTCCCCTCCCTCAAACGCCATCCCCATGGGTAAGGCAGGTGACCATTACCTATCGTATTTGGAACAGGCAAAATATATGCCCAAGTCTTACAGCTGAGTGCTGTAACTCTTTCACCACTTTGCTATTTACGAATTAAAAAAAAAAACAATTTTTGTTTCTTTCACTCCGCATAATTGTACAGATGATTGTATGGCAAAGAGGAAAATTATTTCTAGCTTCTACTGCAATATTGAACCCCACAAATCTCAACATCTTCAACTTTAAACACATTTCTTGAGTTTTGGCTATGAACCCAAACTTGTCATGAACCAAAACAGAGGAGCATAACCTAAAATTTACCTTGTTTGTCCCTATTAGCCATGTTGCAACATTTTGCCTGAAGGGGCTTATTTCCTAAAACCTCTTACACAGTTCTTACATTTTTAATTGGTCAGTTCAGACAGAAGTTACCCAAAAGGTCTCAAATTGTGTCAAAAACTTCCACAAAATCTTTGTTTAGCCACAAGGGTATAGTTCAGAGCAGTATAAGTTCCTTCAAGCCTTAATAACAGTCTTGTTTAGCTTACCATATTGGAAGAAACTTGGTAATCTTAACACTTTAGTTCCTAAAAATGTTCTTGATGGAGTCGGAGGAATTGGCTCATGACCAACCTTGGAAGTTAAACCATAAGAAAATAAAAATACTATAAACATGAGCAATTACATGTTGAACTTTAAACTCCCTCAACTGTCCTTTCATTAAACAATAGCTAGCTGAATAACAGTCAGGCTTTGCACAACATCTAGAATCATATCAATGATAGCTGATGGTAGTGCATGATAGTCGGTGGTCAAACGACTATCATCAACTATCATCGACTATCATGAGCCATTTGACCAGGGCTTTAAACCAGATCCAGGGGGGGAGGGGTACTCTGTATATTTTTGGATGGGGGTGTGCTGCTGGGACTCTAAACCTTACCCTATACCAGACCATGTAAAGCTGATTTTGCAACCCTACACTAGACTAGACACCGAAAATCCCTACCCTATCCCAGACTTGCTACTTTTAGAACTGTATCACCATTAGTGTTTTTAAAGGGACACTGTCGCGAGGGCACATGCGCGAGTTTTTCGACTCAAAACTTGAAAAGTTCAGCCTGAATTTTTCAAGTTGAACCATCAATTTCAAAATGGCGTCGACTAGTGGCGGCGGTGGAGGGAAAAGAACCAATTCGGGACGGAAGAGGAAGTTCGAGGATCAAGCAGAATATAAGATAGCGTGGTCTAGAAACCACAAACGAATATATTTGGAAAATTGGATATTTAGGTTGTGGCTTCAGGCTAAATTTGATGCCGGGTATGAAGCTTCCAGTGACAGCGACTTCGTCGCCCATTTGTGTATCGTCGAAGGTATGCTATGTTTTCATGACTTTGGCTTCAGTTTGCCCTCCTCAGGATGAGTGGCTCCTTGACGGAACCAAAAAAATGAAAAATGAAAGGGAGTAAAAGAAAGAAAAATGATGAGCCTACGGCACGAGCTATTCCCAGGCGGTCACCCATCCAAGTACTTACCTCGTCCGACAGGGCTTAACTTCAGTGATCGGACGAGAACTGGCACATGTCAACCCGCGACAGTGTCCCTTTAATGGAAAACCATCTGTCAACAATGTTGCCACGATGATTTTATTTCCATTTAGGGAAGGCTCTTTCTTATCCGAGTTTCAATTCCTATTCTATACTAATTCTTCATACCATTGATCAGTTTCCTGGTAAATGATACTCTATGCTAGACTAAAACTCTTTGATTTCTATATCCTATCCCAGACTAAACTGCTTGAAAACCATACTTTTCACAGTAGCACATGCCCATATAGCTTATAAATGAAATTAACGCCCCCCTCCCCCCCCCCCCCCCCTGAACCAGATCTTGATCACCTGAATACCCCACGCCTCTAGATCCACTACAACAGTTCATCCATGCAAGTGGTTAATCTATTCAAATGGTACGTATTTCTCTGATAAAGCCCGGTTTCCATATGATCGCTACGATCGCTGCGATCGTTGAAAAAAATAGTTCAGCGATTGTAGCGATTGATGGTTTCCATATGATCACTGCGATCGCTACGATCGCTGAAAAAAGTGAATGAAGATCGAGGGGAACTGGGTCTGACAATATCGTTTCGTTCCATTCTTGAAATTCAACATGGTGGCTGTGAATTGTTTTTAAAATTTGTTATAAAGACAGTCATATCTTTGCACTTCTTCCATAAAAAGGGCCAAATCGCACCCTTTGAGTGAGCGTATGCAGTGCATCCTGGTATTTTTGCTGTCGCTGCGATCGCTGCGATCACTGGTTTCCATATGATCGCTACGATCACCACGATCGCTGAGATAGAATCACAGCAATCGCAGCGATCGTTGTTGCTGCGATCGCTGCGATCGCTACGATCGCCGGAGAGTGGTTTCCATATTATCGCTACGATCGCTGAACTTTTTTCCAGCGATCGCAGCGATCGTAGCGATCATATGGAAACCGGGCTTAACAGTAACCTGTATACTTTCGCAGGGATGATTGAACGTTAAGTATTTTTTCTATATATTGGTTCTTTATAATCTGGGCCGGGTTAAGCTAGTTGTTCAAAGTGCGATTAAGCTAACCCAGGATTAGGGTCAATTTTGATTCCAATTAAATACTTAATCAATGGAGATTTTTCCAAAGTATTTTCGCCATTTAGTTTTGACTTTGACTTTTCTTCTCGTGCAGCTTAAAATAAGTTTTTTAAACACTTCTAACAAGAGAAATTAAATCCTCGGGGGTAAGTTTTAATTCTGGGTTAGCGTTAACCAACTTTCAAACAACCGGGCCCTTGAATACATTTTTGCCCCATTTTATAGCTTCACCCAAGACCAATGTTACACCAATTAAACCAACAGAAACAGGGTTTTAAGCTCACTTTATAACATCTTTACCGTGATCACTGCGTTCAAAAATGTGCATACCACAGGAAAAAAGTATTGACTTTTTTTAGTTCATGTAAACAACAACAAAAAAATACCTGCATCAGAAGTCTAACACATGTTAGTGGTTGAGTTGCTGTGGTCATCAATGCTGTGAGCACAAGAGCTCCAGCCGGCGTGCCTTCATTATCAAGGAGGTCCTCGAAACCTTGGTTATCATGTGCGGCCGCCATCTTGAATAAGCTCGTCTGTCACCCGACGGTACGAAAGTGAGGTTACTTGGCCATTGGTTTGCGAATAGGGGAGGGGTAGGAAATATGTCAATCTGTCACGAAATTGAGCTCAATTGCCTTTTGCAATATTGTTTTTCATTTAAAGTTTTTGTTCAAATGTTTCTCAGATAAATTGCAATATAGATATTCGACATATTTTGTAAAATTATCTTTATGCTTATTTTATTACTGTTCTGACCTCACTGGTGGTATTTTTTACCCCTCCCTACAAAGTCGACTGTTGGTAAAAAAGCAAGATGGCGGCACAAGTGAAGCATATGCTGAACTCTCTCTCCAACGCCGGGGGCTCACACAAGGATATTACGGGGAAATATCGGGAAATTCTCGAAAAGATTTTCAACTTTAAAGAGCCTTCACTCACAGAAGGTCTCAAAACGTTTATTGAAGCTGGTAAGTTTGAGTTTAGAAGTTTGACTTCTGAGACACCGAGAAAGGAAAAACGATGTGACGTGCCGGGGTAAAATTGTTCCACATTTTAGTGAGTTGTAGAAATCAATGACTGTGTTTTAGTTCAATGATATACCGCGATTTGTGTTCTAACCCTTATAATTTCCTTTTTGTTTTTGCCCCAGTTTATCCGTGTTTTTCATTGAACTGAACCAGTCTGTTCAACTTCATCAAACCCATTTTAATTTTGCTTTGTGCGTAAAAATCTATTTTATAGCACACATGTCATTCATTCTCAGGTCCTCACCTCACTTTGTTATCGGTGATGCCAACCTCTGAAATTGGTAGCTTGCACACAGACGTTTCCTATTTCAATCAGATGAAATAGGAGACATCTGCTGTGCACAGGTTATGAAATTGGGAGACTTTCTCTTTGTGGCAAATCACAAATCATCCCTCAAGGACAGCCCCCCCCCCCCCCCCCCCCCCCCCCCGTTCAGAATTTATAAATTCAATGCAACAGTGTATTTCTACTGCCGATGCAGTCTCCACCACTTTTCTTAGTTTGACCCAAAGTTACTGTTGCCAGTGCTGTTCTCAGCTGTTACAACTTTTTATAACAGTCAAAGAGGCAGGAAAATGCAAGCAATAATGAAATGACCTTGGCTTGTTTTATCGGGGTTGGTGGGAGAATCATTCATTTTTATATTTGGATAATTTAATAGATAACTTTTAAGGGGGTGAACCTTAACTACAGTTTTAGAGTTATTGCTAGGGACATTATTTCGCAGTTAGATGGAATGTGACCAAACATCATAGCCAAGGAAGTTAAGAAACCGATTATGTGATGTCAGTTGGAACCCTTCCATAGCAACCACATTGTAGTTGTAAGGTTCTCCCCCATTAATGTCATTATCTTGGTCTATATACTATGACATTTTGAGTCACTAGCTATAGTCTGTACTTTTGCTAACACCTGACTCCCTTATTCAGGGTGTTCATTAGGCATCGGAGATCGGAGAATTCTCCGCCTACTACGCAAAATTCTCCGGCTAAATTTCGATGGCAATATGTAGCTATCTTCACTCTTTCATAATATTCTCCTGTTACTTTACACTATTCTCCTGCTACTACAATTCTTAATGAAAATTCTGCTTATTAAGCCGTTAGTCACTGGTCTAAAATATATTATATTTATATACTGTAATAATAATACTCTCTTTACTCCCTATTCAGTTTTCAGTTTTATTTATTATTTACTATTTATTATTATTACTAAATGAGCAGATTTCTGTCACCTAACAGAATGTCCCACAGATTGCTGGAAGTATGTTCATATGATCCTTATCTAGAAGTTGGATCTTACACAGAGTTTGTAAATCGTTTCTGATTTTACACCTTGTGAAGCTGTCCTCAGTGGTAATGAACAATCTTGGCATTTTCTATGTACACAGAATGGTCTATATGAACTTCCAGCAATCAATTCTGACATTCTGTTACATGACAGACAAGTTCTATCGCATGTCACATGAAAGAAATCCATCATCAGTCACATAAGAAAGGCACTGAGATAGTCCTAATTAAACAGAATTAGGTAGCACTAAAAAAGTTTTTTGTTGTTTTCTGGAGACTGTTTTCTTTACATTTACAAGTTCAAGTCAATGATACTATGGTTGAATCTCTGTTGAAGGGACACCGAAGTAATGACATTGTGTTTACTTAATTTCCATGTTATATCGCCAAATGCCACCAAATATACAACTAAATTAGATAAAAATACTCTATGGAGCAAAACAAAAGCAATAGTTTGGAGATAAAGTGCAGGATTACAAGGATGGAAGTGGATTACAGTTCATCAATTTTGATTTCTTGACCAAGAAATCAAAGTTTCGATTCTGGTGGAACTTTGAGCTTTTTAGTTGTTATTTTGTCTTTTTAGTTCATATTTCGTTTCATTCATCACTTTTGGCGATAATTTCTTCCAATTAAGTTTAAGATAATAAAACAAACTGAAAGCAAGCTACTGGCCATTAAGTAATGCTCCACATAAGAACTATAGTAAACTTCATTGTTCTGCGGCATTGGCTCTTTCCCACATAAAATATCTTTGGTTTCAAGAATAGAGGAGGATCTGATGGTTCATAATTATATTTCATTATAAAAATAAAGAAAATCCATTTGCGTCAAATAAATTTTAGGAAATGTTTGTGCTTAACCAATCAGAATAGCAGAAGACAATAGCTAATAATTTTGCTTCTTTGATGAAGTTCCCCAAATACAATAATCTTTTAAAACTTGCATGTTGTGCGATTGGGTCTCAAATTACTTGAAACCTTAAAAAAATTAGACTTCATGCACCTTGAACCTTAACTTTTTAGCGGTTTTTGAGTCTTGGCCAATGAGATCACTAGTTAAAACAATGAAAAAAGTTTACATTCCATCGTGCATTGCGGTTGAGCACTATCCTTCTTATGCAGATCATTACTTAATCATGAAAACACAATATTTTAGTCGGGACACTTTCGGGAGATACTCATTTGTGGAAGTGGTAGCTAAGACAGAAAAAGCTGTACTAACAAATAGAACTGTTGTGAACTTATTTCCTAATTTAACAATCTCCACATTGCAGTGGTTCATGAAACTGTCAGCCTTGTTGTATCAAGACAGGTATTAACAGAACTTTGCAATCACATTCCAAACATGGATTCATCTTCTGCCAAGCAAGTATCGCACTTCATACTCGACAAATTGCAGCCCAGGGCTATCTCCTTTGAGGAACAGGTCAGTTTTGTTGCTATCACCAAATTATCTGTAACTATCTTGTGGACATTCCAGCACCCGCTCAGTAATCTAATTATGGTTATGCTATTTATAGGTTGCTACGATCCGGAAGCACCTGGCTAAAATCTATGAAGAATGCCAGGAATGGAAAGAGGCTGCAAGAGTACTTACAGGAATTCCACTAGAGACTGGACAAAGGTGGTGTGAATTTAAGCCACAGTAGTTATCATAACCATATATATTTAACATATAATATATCGTACAATTTAAACTTTGGATAAAAATAAACATTCCATTTTGAGCATGTGCACTACTGCATACACCATGGGCCGCCATTCACTTATCTGTGCATGCATTACTAACATTACATTACTAACATTCATTGCGTGCATAATTTTTCCTCCTGCGGTATTGCTTGCGTGACATGCATGCGTAAGGAAATATATTGTCCCTCAAAACTGTAGTAAGCCACCTTAAATGAGTTGGAATAATTGTATTTAGTAAACATTCAGTAAAAGAAAGTGAATTTAACTTAAAGTGAAATTTTTGTTATTGTTGTAGGGGGACTTTATAGTTGCATAAAACCCCTAATAATGTGTTTGTTGCATATTAAATTACAGACAGTATTCAGTGGATTATAAACTGGAGACGTATTTAAAGATTGCACAGCTATACCTAGAAGATGAAGACCCTATACAAGCTGAAGCATATATTAACAGAGCATCACTACTTCAAACAGACACTAAAACAGAAAAACTACAGATACTTTACAAGGTACTTCATAAAAAACAAACTTGAGACCGGCCCAACGTAATCAACAAAAAACTGAACCCCTGCAGATCAGGCGTGCATTTCTTGAAAATCACGAAAATGTTTCGGGTCTGAAAAGCTGTGTTATGTGCAGAATGTTTACCAACAAAGATTCGGTTTTTGTTGATTTTGAAAGCTAAGTAATAAAACCTTTTGTTTACTACAAAAGTTGAGCTGGTTTGTGGGCTAAAAACTTTAATGCCATTCCTTAGAAACAAAATTTTAAAAAAAAGCTTTTGGGCCCGGAATGTTTTCAGGGGGGTTTGAGAAATGCTGATTTAAATGTTGCCTTTGAAAAACTGGCTCCACAAGGAAAGTAGCCAGTTATAAAACAAAGAAAGTCTTCCATGCTTGTTGTTTTGTAGTCATTTTCAAACTTTGAGTAGCCCGTCATTTTTACTGCAATTATTGCCGACCATATGTGGTTGCCAGCTACTAATGACAACCCTGTAGATATGTGTATCTCATGGCAAATAAAATTTTCCTGTTATACTTGAAGAGAATGTTTGTGTTTGCAGTTCTTAAGAGAATAAAATCACATTTCTATAAAAGTATACAAATCTAAAGAATTCTCAATTCTCAAAATACGATAAAACATTCTTGAACTATGATAAATATACCAAAAATTGTAACATCTAATAATTACGATGAACTAGCATGCTATCCAGAGGGGAGTAAGAATACTCCTTTTTGTTTCCTGTTACCGAAACCAGAATGATTGCTGGGCTCATGGGCGCCTTGGCTTCTCAGAAGACTTCTCCTTTTTTCATGATCTACAATCATATTATTCATCAAGTTTCAGTGAAAATGCACACTGACTTGTTTTCCATATAATATTCAAATTTGCACCGTCATTTCACAGGTATGCTATGCTCGTGTTTTGGACTTCAGACGCAAGTTCATTGAAGCTGCACAGCGTTACATTGACCTGTCATACAGGACTGCAATACATGATGATGAGAGAATGACAGCATTAAAACATGCTTTGATCTGCACTATGCTTGCTTCAGCTGGTATGTCACTCATTCTTTTAGTTTTTTTAAAACAATACCTGGACAGTACATTTATTTAGCACACAACTTAGATATTCATTGGACTTTAATAAAGCTATTCAAACATGTGAATTAGAATCAATTACACGCAAATAGATTTCTCTAATACTGGGCGGGTCAGTTTGCGGTTAAAGCCCACGGAAGTGCCTTGGCACTTGCGTAGAAAAAAAAACATGCCTTGGCACTTTTAGAGATTTTATTACTGGCATGGCTGACTGCTTAATGCTATTTAAGGATAAACAGGCCAGAGGTTCGACTTTTAAAAGCCGCAGCCAAACCTCGGTTTGAACTTTTAAACCTGCCGCACACTAATCAATTTTTTTTGCCATGGAACTGCAGTTTTTTTTTGGACCAAATCAAGGAAAATTTGGTGGGGCAGATAAGTGACTGTACATGTACACTGTATGCTCTGTGGTTGGCTTAACAAGATCATGGGGACTTGTTGGACAATATCTAGCACTTCCAGATTTCCTTTAGCTTTATATTGTATTAAAAGATGTTGAAGGGTGATCAATAATAATTTGTATAATAATTTTTGTTTTCAGGCCAACAGAGATCAAGAATGTTAGCAAACCTGTTCAAAGATGAACGTTGCCAACAGCTGCCTGCTTATGGCATTTTAGAAAAAATGTAAGTTTTACCTAGTTTTTATTGGCAGTCGATTTGAATGTTGTCATCGTGGATGTTCTCTTGCAGTTCTGCTGAAAATGATTCATTCTCCCAGTTGCACAAGTAAAATTTGATATTACATAAAATACCTTATTTATTGGATTTGAGTCTTCACAGCCAATAACATCATAGCTTAACTGACAATACATTATTCACTTTTGACTGTGAAGGTGACTTCGGCTAAGGTCTTTCAAACATTGGTCACAAACAACAGTCTTTCAGGACCACTCTCACCAGAATAGTCATACTAGACAGAGTACTGATACTCCGTCTCCAAGAAACATAGAATGCACGATCACTGCAACAAACCATTGAGAATGGCCAGATCTGGGTTTCCAGACGTAGATCAGTATTAATACTTGAAGTGAAACAAAAGAAACATCAAACTGATCCTTACGGCAGAAAAACAAAAGCAGGAGCAAATAAAACAAAATAAAATAAAAGTGGAATATAATAGTGCACTATAATAGTGATAAGGAGGCACTCTAACGAGGCCAAATTGTTAGACCCCCAAAGAGTCCTTTTAGGCTTAAACCAGACACCAAAAAAGTTCAACAGCCCAGAACATAACCCCCCAAAAGTCCCTTTCCTCACTGCATAAAAAGGTTACACTTTTTGCCGATCCCAAAAACAGTCCTCACCAAAATCTTTCACTCAAAAAAAGTCACCACAAAATTTCGAACCCCAAAAAAGTCCTCAGATCGCATATCTCAAACCCCAAAAATGTCTTCACACCTCCCTGTCACTATCATACCTGAGTACCCCCCCCCCCCCCCCCCCCCCTCCCCTCGGTGGGAACTGGGATTGAAGAGTACAAGAAGACCCTTGCGGTCTCCCCTCACAATCTAATTCTGTTGAATGAACAATGAGACTTACAGCTGGGTGTTTAGTAATTGCCTGTGTTCCTGTGTTTTCATCAGGTATTTGGACAGAATAATTCGTGGACCAGAGCTTCATGAATTTGCCAATATGTTGATGCCACATCAGAAAGCAACAACTGCAGATGGTAATATTTCCAGCAATCCTCAACAAAGTTTCATACAACCCCTATATAAACGGTTTACTCTGCTTGTATTGAATAATGTTTCTTTTATGATTCTTATAAGTGTAGAATTATATGGAGACAAAGACATTACATTGTGGGTGCTTCGTGAATCGTCAGAAACTTTTAGGCTTAATCAGAATGGGCAATAAATAGAGGTTATCCATAATAATAAATATTGCTGATAGTCAGTGAGTGTTGTCTGTGAAAAGTGCAATTTCACAATTTTTAGTTGCCAATGCCGTCAGTGCATCTAAGTGTGGTAAGTAGTCCCAAACAAGATGACCTAATCACAGGCTAGTGGTGTGGAAATGTGAATTGGTGGGTAACAAAAATGGCATGATTAGTTGATTAACTGTACAGTAGGCAAAGTTCACATCATTATTTGACGACCATAAACAAGACATGTTTTGCTTTAAGTAAAGGTTAGGTAATACGGGCAGCTCTGATGTTGCGCATATTACCAGCACGCAACAAATTTTCATGTTGCATAATGTAGGCATTGCTTCTACTTTTCAAAACATGGAAATTTGTTGCGGGTGTAGGTGGTATCAACTTGCAGTGCAACCAAGTTACACAAAAATTTTTGCCGATTTAATACTTTGCCTTTAAACTTGTTTAAATCTAGTTTGGGAACTTCATTCTATTGAGCAAATTTGGCTCCTTAATTTCAATCCAAACTGCACGTCCACGCACAACCTGCATGTATAAAACACCTGAAAAACCCCGTATGCAACCCAATGCGCATGACCACGGCGAATAATCGCTGACCTGCATTGACTTGAGTCTAACTTAGCCTAAATTCCATTTAGCCACATTTAGGCAACAAAAATCATGATGGCATGGTTCGAAATTTTATCAGATTTTTATTCCAGCTATTAAAAACATGAATATCAGAACAATGGTTTCACTAATTCTGTCAAACTTGTCTTTGTTTTAGGTTCAAGTATCCTCGACAGGGCAGTAATTGAACATAACTTGCTTTCTGCTAGTAAACTCTATAACAATATCACCTTTGAAGAACTTGGAGCTTTATTAGAAATACCACCACCAAAGGTAAGAAGTCGAAAGGGAGCCGTAGCAATTGCGGCAAGAGCGTAACCTCGCTCCATAGCCGCAAAAAAAATTTAAAAAATAGGCTCCTTTTGGGGCGCATGTGTCTGCTGCACGCTGCTAAATTTTAATATGTACAATTAATTCAACCTTTCTTCTTTTGAATTTTTGTGGTCTACTCGTTAAAGATCAACTCCATTTATAGGACATCTGGTGGGTAGTAACCCACGCGGCTGTCACGCGCGGCCCGTAACGTCTTGATTGATTTTATTCGGACAATTTTTCATCAATTTTCATGTCCCAGTTAATTTAGGAAGATAAGTGATCGTAATTATATGATTAGGGTATGTTTTTGAATACGTTTTTAGCTAGGGTTTTATTAGAATTAGTTTTTAACTAGAGTTTTATTTAGAGTAAGGACTTCAATTTTTATAAAATTTTAATGTTTATCTTAGTTTTTTAATAAGTGTCACCAATTAGTGTGAGAAACGCTAGAACGATTGACATTAAATAAAGTTTACTACTACTTTTACTACTACTATGTCTTAATAGAACAAATATTGAAGTATTTTAGCTATTGTAATGTTCAAAGTGTCGACTTTTGCAGAATTTAGTCTGTAGAGAGTTTAAAAACGTCTTTGCGTGATTCAGGTCTCGTGCCATTAAGCGAATTCGATCTCTTTCCGTTTACCTGGTGATAAATGGGTTGAAGCTGTCGTCCTGGTGTTGGTGGCTATATTAATTTTCTGTGCACCGTCAATGGCATATTGTCTACGCGCACAAGACACAAGAAACAAAAAATCCAAGACAAAAGGGAAGCGGGCGCGGCACCATTGCCCCACAACAAACAAATTATTTTTATCGAAATATTTCGCTTTATGTCATGTTTTGTCATCTTTTCACTTTAGAAATTAAATTGGTGTGCTCTTAAATTCGAAACGCCCGTTTCAGTGTTTTTGTTCGAAAGAAATTTTATCGGTAAGCAATAAAGAAAGTATTTAAAGTCATGAAAAATTTGTTTATTCATATGGTGTTTCGAAATGCTTTCTCTCGTTTGTTCTGCGATGTGGTTACAAAGGGCGCTTTCAATTCCGAGTCGGTCAATTCTTAAAAACTATGCCATTATTTTTTTCAACCTGGTCATCCAGACCATGTATGTATGTACCGGTCAATTCGTAGACAACATCCATCATTTTGATGCACTTGTAGGGACGGTTCTTCAAAAGGATTCATTCTGTTTACAAACTGTCCGATCTGACTGGCCAGTCCTGGCTAATGGGAAGCGCCCTTAGTTGATTCTGTTGGCGAGACTATCGGTCTGCTAATTTCTCCGCCTGAAAATTGGATGTTCTTAAAACTACAATATAAACCAGTGTTGGACTGTTTGGCATCCCATCCCATCCCATCCCATGTCGGTTGATGATGGAGCAACATTTTTTGAAGGTCAATACGAAGTTTTGTTTTCGATGGAACGTTTGGCCTTGCATATTGTTGAACGCAACAATATTGGCGCGTTTAGTGTATGAGAACTCAGTTAAGTGGACAAGACAGCTCAAATAACCAAGCATATTTAGTTACGTTTGCAGACACCTGCACAAAACAAAGTGTCAATTCCATGGTGCTTCTTTTATTTGTTTCAGTTTCAAGTCAGTCCCTATCAGTTAGCTCAGAATTTTTCGATTATCAAGTTGATGTTAAACAACGAGGCTTGAAATTCCGGACCAACGGCGCTGATCGTGTCCTCAAAAATGTCTGAGTTCAAGTTTGTGACTTATGTGGGCATTTTGCCATCGCAAAAATCATGAAAACAAAACTCACCGAGAGAACTTTTTATAATATTGCGGACTCTTTGAACTAAACGCAAAACAAACAGACAATTATGAGTTCCAAAAATATTGGATCACATTAGCTTCTTAACGAACATTACGATGCAGCAGCATTCGGATATATTTTCAAACAGTTTTCACGTGTAACCTGCTTCTCGGAATGAAATTTGTTTTTGGAAGAAAAAATTTCGCGGCAACTGTCAGCCGCTAGTCTCTTTGACAGAATCGTCAAGAAGGAATTCATTATTCCCAGAATGTTTTTCAACACTTATATTTTTACGTGTAGTCTAAGCTTAAACACTTGAACTTGGTTCTCAGAAAGAAATTGTTTTAAGAGGAACACATTTCGCGGGCAAGTATCGGCCGTTAATCATTTAACAGAAACGTTTAGAAGGAATTCATTATTCATAGAATGTTTTTCAATGTTGTTTTTACGTCTGGCCTGAGCTTTAGCACTTAAACTTGGTCTTTGGAATAAAATTTGTCATGATTTGTTCAAAAGGAACAAATTTCGCGGGCAAATATCACCCGCTAATCTCTTAAAAATATTTACAAGGAATGAATAAAATAAATAGAAATCCGATAAAAGTCTGGGTGTTACCATGCGTAGATATCGCTTTCCTTTGTTCTTCTCCGGAGCTGTGTTTGTTGTGGTATTATTCGAGGCTTGCGAGGGTGGGTTTTTAAACTAACGGTTTGACTCACTCAACTTTAAATCACCAAAACAAACACAGAACAACATAGGAAAACGACATGATAATACTTTATAGTGTTATTATTTGAAGGGGCAATGTCACCTATTTTTAGTGTCACGGTTTGAAAAGCCGAAAATCGTATTTGTAACACTAGAAACCTAATATTAATGATGCAGTTTGTTTTATTGACAATTACTCTACGAGTGCGCAGAAACTAATATTGGGTGTCTTTATCCGCGGAGGGCAGGATGGAAATGGATTGCAACTTGAAAAAAAACTGGCCAATTTTTCAAGTTCTTACCGTGTTTTTTGGGAAAATCGCTCAGTAAAAACTGATTGTGGCTTGTATCTTCGAGTAATCATTCGATATTCTCATCTCCATGTTCTGAGATCAATTTCATGTATAAGGAATTAAGGTACTTTGTTAATATTTAGGACGGTTTTGATGAAAACACAACAACATTCCCGTGATATTTCCCGGCTTTGAGGCTACAGTCAAACCTGTATTAAGCGGACACCCTCGGGGAATAATCTTGTGTCCACTTTAGACAGGATGCCATAATACGTCATAATTGATGCCAAATATCATATTATCAGTTTTGAACGTTGGAAATTATCGTTGAATTTAAAAGCGCGTTTCTGTTCATTCGTTTTATTAAAAAAAGTGGAAAACGGATAGCGTTATATTCCTCAATGGCAACACGATTATATTAGGAAAAAAATTTTTGACAAGAAAAATAATAATAAAGGCAGACGTTAATTTGAACAAATTCATTATAACTTCAGTCTCTGCAGCTTGATTTCTCGGTTAGTCCAGCAACAACTTTCAGTTGTTGATCTTTAAAATCTTGACCGCTTTTAGACTGATTTCAATTCTTCCGATCAGTACGCGCGTTCTTTTTCTTCATTTCGGACCTAATGGTAGGAAAATATCGATTTTATCTTCTTTGTACCAAGCTTATAACTATAAGCGTCCGTTTAACATAGGTTTTAGAAAATAGAAAAGACCATTTAGGTCAACTTTCAGGTGTCCACGTCTGCTTAATAGTCCGTTTAAATGCAGTTAAATGTAATTTTACGGAATTAACAACAAGGAGCGTGTGTAATCGCTTTGGTCAGCGGTATCTGGCACGTGTGCATGTGCCAGGATTCCATGTGCTCTCAGAGTCGGGCATGTTTGGCGTGGCGTTTCTCTCGTAGCGTAGCCTGCGTAGCAGGCGTTGGGAAGAAGGGAACTGGGAAGAGAGGGAAAGGACGCCTGCAATAAATACCCCCATTTGTTCATTTCTGCGGACGCTGGCGGCCGCAAATTCTGATTGGCTAATTCGCGCTGGGCGGTAAACATAGTAAATTCCCGCGTGAAGTCATCCATGCGTAAAAGCGCGTGCTAGTTAATGTTTCTTATTGGTGAACATATTGACAGTTGACGTAATTCGATTACAAGGAAATCGGTGGGCGTAATGTGAGTAGCCCGGTTCTTATGGCAGGCGTTCCTTCCCTTCTCCCTCTTTCCTTTTTCGCGCCCCCTCCCCCTCCCCCCTCCCCGTTTACGCCTGCCACGCAGGCTACTCGTACTGATGTCCCAGACACCCAACCTCCACTTAGCGAGGCGGTTGTTAATACAGATATTTTTCACAGTAAACATGGAAACCAACCTGTTTGGACTTAGATTACTGTCCGCTCAATAAATGGCGTCCGTTAAATACGGTGTCCGCTTATTACAGGTTTAACTGAAATTTGGTAACTGATACAGCCGTTATAAAAGAACAGAACCCACACAAACGGAGAATGGTATGCCTGTGCAAAGAGTAGCCAATCCACTTCTCAATGCCAATAACGAATAATCATTTTATTTGTTTTCTAGGCCGAGAGAATCGCTTCACAAATGATTTCCGAGGGACGCATGTCTGGCTCCATTGATCAGATAGACGGAGTTGTACATTTTGAAAGTAAGACACCACACCTTTTTACTAAAGATTTTACATATTGTTGTACATTAACTATGATAAAATGCTCATTGATAAACGATAAATAAGAGCATCGAAATTTATTTAACGTTCACGAATTTAACGAATTTTAACGAATTTAACGTTTATCCGTTGAGATAAAAGCATAAGCGAAACTAGAAGCAAACTTATTTTTACTAGCAAACTTATTTTTCAAGTTTGTCGGAGGTCATGTGCACCCGGTTTTTAGTCGTATCCACCAAGCTCATGTTCACTTTCCATAGATAAAAAGCGGCTTTGGATTGAGAGTAAGAGTAGTGATTCTTCAGCCAATCAGCGTTTTCCCCGCTTAGCACTGCATACGCGTTTTCCCGCGCTTAGCACCGGTTGCCCGCTTTCTCTCGCTTAGCGCAGCATCGGGTGCACGTTTTTCCGCGCATTGAACAGGTTTCATTTCCTTGCTTTGATTTCTGATTGGTTCGTTGCACAGATTTGTTTGTTTCTAATGGTTTTGGTTGTACTATAGTCATCAGAAAACTGCTAGCTCCTGCTATTTCAGTGGCTGTTTTATACACCAGACGCACCAAGTTTGATGTCCGCGATAACGCAGGCGGGCTTTGTTATATTTTTCTTTCCTGTCTCTGAGAAGCCAGTGTCTGAAGTGGTAGCTGTCATTTTTTCTTTTCAACCTGCTTACAAGGAAGTAAGCCAGAGCAGCCTTGACCCTTTCACTTCCAGAGTCACTTATGGAGACATGTAGTGCACAGTTGAACCTCTCTAATACGGACACCGAAGGGACAGAGCAACGTGTCCGTATTACAGAGGTGTCTGTATTATAGAGGTCACCACGATGATGTCACTTTTAAGACTCCACTGACAGTTTTTGTTCAATAACTAAAAACAGGCCCACACTCGTCTTTTAACTGCATCTAAATTGATTAATATACAGCATTGAGAACACTGTCTATCAGTAGTAACTACATTGTAAAATCCTCAGCTACATAAGGTATAAGAATCACTGTTTTAAAACAAAACGAACTACAACGCAATGCTGCATGTGAAAAAGTACTATAAAGTACAATTCTAAAAACGTCTTTTGATATATGTTTGTAACCACAAACAGGAAATTGTATAACTTACTCAAACTATCATCACCTGATCACCGGAGTGTCCGTAATAAAGAGGTTAAGTTTATATGAATTTGCTCTCTGGGACCGAGATTTAGTGTCCGTTGTCCGTATTAGAGAGGGTCCATATTATAGAGGTCTTTTTTAAAGAAAATATGTGAGACTTTTGTCGGGACATAGGAAACTGTCCGTGATAGAAAGGGGTTCGTATTAGAGAAGGTGTCCGTAACGAGAGGTTCGACTGTAGTTCTAACTTTTGAGTATGTCGACGAAATCCTATGGTGTGACCATTCAAATGAAACTTCTTCAGCAGTACTTTTGCATGGTACTATTTGTTTTCAATATTTTACAAAATGAAATTTGGGATTTTTCTTGAATTTTGATATTTGGCACTTTTGGAAGTTAAAGGGTTTATAAGAGGAAGAAAGGAAACCTCATTACATGCCGTATGAAGTCGAAAGAATTAATTTATCCTTTTAGCCTCCCGGCGGTGCAAAAGACGTTATGAAGCTATAAAGACAGATGAAAATGCCTTCCCTTTGATAAAGGTTTTATTCATGTCTTTGTTAAGTCAAAAAAATTATCATGAAAACTTAAGTAGTAGACCAACTCTTTGGTACACCACCAACCATCGCCACCCCTTTCTTCAAGCCCCTAGCCCACCCCTGTCGGGACTCTCACCCAACTAGACATATAAGCAATATTTAGCGCTGTCTTTCGGCTCTGGATTTCAGCTCAAGAGGTGTTACCTTCATGGGACAGGCAAGTCCAAAACTTGTGCTTCCAAGTCAACAACGTCATTGAGAAGATCAACAGCCACGCGCCAGAATGGGTGGCTAAGTACACAGAATCACAAATGTCGACTTAAACTTGGGACAGAGGATGAGAGTTACACAGAACTGTACATAGAAACAAGAAGGCGGGATTGAACTGTGGGCCGGACTGAGCACAATGCTGACACTACTGCTCCCACGAAAGGGAGAGAAACGGTTAAGTCGGACTCGGAGTTAAGTCATAAAAAATTCAGAGCTTGGACGAAGACAATTAACATTGTTATAAAATGAAATATATTTATCTTAAATAAACTGAAATAAAGCTTGATTTTGCCAAGTAAATGGAATTATAGTTCTTGTGCATCACATAAATTTTCCTTCTGTTTGTGCTAAAGGAAGTGAAGGTAATAAATGAAAGACCCAAGCTCCAGGCATTTCCCCTATGTTCGTAAAAAAGCGATTTAAAAAGTGTAGGTGCCAAGATACTTTTTTTTAATTTCAAGGTTGAATCTTTTATTCCAAAGTCTTTGAACGCAAATTTTCAACCCGATTAACGATTTAGCAGTTGAGCGGCGGTGCGTGTTTGCTTCTTGCTTCTTTCTCGTAGTTGCTAGGGTGACCCAAACCAATTTTTATACACGTTTCCTTGTGTGTTATATTCAAACATAACTGTGTCATATTCAATAAGTCTTGGCGTCCCGGAGTCGGTCAGTACTCGAGTCACGCAATACGGTTCTTACTGTGGGTCTGTGGGTAGGTCTACTATTCTAAATCGTGACCTGATAACTATTGAGCTCTAAAGTTATTGCTGTGCGAAGTTTTGAAAATATGTCATATTTCAGCACTTCAAATATGCCGTGCATTATAGCCCTTGTATTCTCAAAAGAGGCCAAGATTAAAACAGGGAAAAAAATTCATTTGGCAACACACAGGGAAACAAACAGCTAAATAAAGGCACTTCGCAGGGGCTCCAGGGGTGGCGCCGCGAAACGACGTCCGTTTTCTCAGGCTATTCCATATTTGGAGTTTCATCTGGAGACAAGTTAGAACGGAACTGCATGAATAGAGGCTTGATTCTGGGAGGCACTGGCTATTAACCCTTGCATTCTCGAAACCTGAGTGGTCAAGATTGAAACAAGGATAAAATGCTAAATTTACGAAATAAAACTGTTGCTCATGAGTTTCATATGCATGGTCACGCTGTGGAGTTTGATCCACAGGCATAAACGTTACAACCATACTACAACAGCCAAGGTTTAATTTTGTGAACAGATAATTTGAGTAACATTATCCACTGCCAAAACGATTGTATCATGTCACTGGTTTTGTGTGCACTTGCCACCTGCCCCTCCCCCACTGGGTTGTTTTTGTCATATGATCGCGTGAGTGCTCCGCTCTGATGCGGCGCGCGTAGGAGGGTGGCCTTTTTCACCAACACCGAGTTTAGTTACAGGTGGCGAAGGCAAAGAAACCTCTTCGCCAAAATTACAAACAAATTGACACCTTTTGTGGAAACTCCTCAAGTTTGCGATCGTCGATCGCTTTGAGCTACTTACGGAAAATGTACAATTGTCATTTTATGGAAACTTCTGGTCAAATTGTAGGCGAGTTTTACCGGAACTTTAACAAGACCTTGAACTTTATATCACTTTTTTAATTAAAATATTGGCAGCCTGCTTGTGTCTTGTTTGGTGCAGCTACGCTACAGTTCTCCGAATTGTTTTTCTTTGTTATTTCATAGCGGGCCAAGTATCCTTTTCTCAGTGTCACTTAAAGCAATTCAAAAACCGTGAAAACGTGAAATCGAAATCCCCTCAAATATTTATTACTCAAGTGATTATTTTCTCGGTTGTCACACATGAATTGTCAGTGTTCTTTATTTAAACCTCATTGTTTCAGTTTTCTATTTTGACAGCCATTTTTAATATTCCCACATTTTCTCTAGAACCTTCTGACTCTTCGCAAAGGTTGCTAAGCTTACGGCTTGCTTCTTGGCCTATGTTTATTTTGTTTCATTTGAGATAAGCTCTTTTCATTACACGTCAGTATTGATTTAAATTCACGGTGCGACCAAAAGTGTCATGTGTTGTCTAGTGTCTACGTATGAAAATGAGTAGCTACAAACATTTCGACGAAAATGACTTCCGCCATCGATCGAGCTCATTTCATCGAATTGAAGTCATACTAAAAAATGTTTTGGCATATGTCAAGATTGTTCAACTAAATGTTTAAACAAGACACACAAGCAAAGTTAAAGTTTTCATTAAAGGCTTCCTTTGCCCCCTGGCAGGAACAGGTCGCGTGTTTGACAGAAATGCGGGTGGTTGATCGCTCCTAAGAATAACTCAAGGTCACGCTATTTAAGTCAGCCGATTCTGGGTTTCAGGTTAATTTATCCTCGCTCCTGTCTGAGTCACGAGTATTTTCGCACGCTCGCCATACGCTGTCGCCAGTTGAAATTTTATCGCTGATTCGCGTGAGCATCAATGTGGGCTGTAGTGTCTTCGTGCCGTAAGCGGAAAATGCAGGAAAAACGCCTTGATGTTCATGGACCCCGGAAAGGAAAACTTCCAGGCTGGTAAGGAATATGCTTTGTAGAATCAATCAGCTCAGGACTAAAGGCCTTAGCAATATCGCTACAAGGCGCAAATTAGTAAGAATTGCAGTGCGAAGAAATGGAGCGCCAAATGATATTTTCCTGTTGGGTTTTTACAATATTTGTTAGATACGCAGTATATATTGTGACGATAGACTAACCCTAAAACGCATTTTTTTATCAGGCAGAATTGTACTTAATGTTTTACTTGTAGACAAGGCTTTCAATTTGTTTGAAGTGAAGGTTGTGGTGGTGAAATGATAGCGGAACTGACTGGGCGAAACTACAAAATGCGTCCGATTGTTAACTACGAGATAATTTTTTTTATTATTATATTCTGCTGTCTTGGTGGTGTTAAATTATATGAATAGATTTAAATGCAAACACGTCTTGTTTGGTGCAGGTTTTAATAATGGCTTGTAGCTTTTCAAATAGTAAAACAGTGCTTATAGTATCGCTCTAAACTTCTGAATTTGAATTGTTGGAGAGCTTAAGCAAGACTAGCGAAAGTTGAGGTTGGCGATCAAAAAATCTGCGCTAGCCTTCGAGTGTTTTTAAAAGCCACAGAGCTAAAAAACAAAAAGCGGTGCGATTGGCCGAATTATACTTCAAAGGCGAAGCCGCCGTAACAGCTTCTTTGTTTTCTTCTTGAAAAGATGGAGAACCTGGGCACAAGTTGTTTCAGCTGTGACATCGGGCCAACCTACGCAAAAAGCACGATAGAACAGCCGAAACGTACCACTTGTCTGAGCTTAACGATTTTGCGTTAAAGAAGATTAAAAAACGAAGTTCAAATTTGAAACTCACTGTTTAGAAACTATAAATATCATCTGTCAGTGAAAAATTAAGTCATCAGTTTCCTATCAGTAATTAATAAGGAAGTTGAGGTCGAAAAACAATTTGTCCGCTTATTTCGCTCGGGCCATGCATTTATCGGCTACTTGTAGTTAATCAGTATATTGATACGCTCGCCAAAACTTTTCTTAAAAGCCAGGTACTCTTGATGCATTTTCACGTGACGGAGAATTTTCTTTTTTCTTTATATTTATGAGGTTTCGATATTTATTGATTGCATATCCGCTTCTTTAGTTTTGAAGTTTGTCATTGCATATTTTGTATGCATCTCTCTTTGTGCCTTTTGTTTCTTCTCTATTTTCATGATTCTATTATCGCTGCTGTAAAATATACGTCATTCGTTTTAATTCATATATGAATTCTTCGCTGTCTTCTATTAAAACACCGATGATTAGTGCCAATGTCGAAATGGACTTCACATCACCTGCAAGTTAACAAGAATCATCTCACGGTCTTCTTCCATATCAAACACACTTGACCAAATTTAAGATTTTGATGAAAAAGGTTTTGAAACAGGAGAAATGAAAAATCGGTTATCATTTAATCCAGGATCGACGTTAATCAGGAGCCAATTAGTCTGGTAGTGTTAATCGGCTTTCGAACAAGACTATTATTTCATTATAGTTCTAACTCACAAAGAAGTACCATCTTTATTTATTGTATGTATTACGCACACGCTCTCTCTTCTCTAGAAACTTCTGTTTTGTTGAGAGAGACGTAATGTAATCATGTCGCAAGGGTAGGACAAAGAAAACAATCTGAGTCGGTGTCCCCGACAGAAATCGGACCAATGACCCTCCCAATGGATGGCAATTTTCCTAGTGCAGGATTTGTTGACCCTCACGTCAGCAGACACCTCCCCACAACGCTTATCTCTCTAGTGTGAGCATGGCTTCGCTGAACTATCCATTCTCTTGAAAGTAAATCTTGAAAAAACTCTTTATATCAGTCACCTTTCTACATCGAACGAAAAATTCTATATGAGCATACAAAATCAGGTTTCGATTTACAATGTTTTCCCTTCTGGGATGCACCCCGCCAATGATCCTCCCTCTGGCGTTCAACTTTTAGGTTACATTGGAATAACCACATCACTTCCCCAAATCCCTCAAAAAATGGAGTAAAAGGCATCTCTGGGACAGAAACTCGGACATATTCCAATCTGCTATTCCGGTTTCTTCCTATAGCTAAGGGAATCAAACCAGCAATAATAGTAGGGCACAATTGGTTCCAAAAGTCTTAGCTCCTAAGGCTTATTTTATGAAACATATATAGCTCAATTTATTTGTATGAAAACTATCTTGACTGGACCAAACCATTATCTTCTGAACAATGCCAATCTTTGCCTTTTGTTTTTTCGTATCGTTGGACGGGCCTACAATTTCTGCGATGTTCAAACTGTGTTCCTTCCGTCTCGCAATTTGCAATGTTGTTTCAAATTAGGGTGAAGACACGCTTTCATTGTAAACAATTGTATTCATGTCTCGTTTTATTTTACGCCGGTGATATTCGATTCAGTACTGATTGCAGCTTCTAAAATGCTGTTAAATATTTATGACTTGAGTGGTTTTGTGTGGGAAAAAAAAAAAACTGCTAGAGATCCTAGATAGTCGCGTGCTCGAGCTAATCACTAGAGAGGGCGAAGGTCTCTTGCCCGGGGGGGGGGGGGGGGGGGGGGGGGGGGGGGGGGGGGGGGGGGGGGGGGGGGGGGGGGGGGGGGGCGGGGAGTACTCCGCTATAAAAATGACGGGGGTGCTCGTTGGAAAATTTCGAAAAACACCCTAAAAGGTACCAGAATCTCGTTTGATAGGCGTGACTCAAATATATTTGTACCCCTAAGAGGTACCAATTTCATACAACACAAGACATATTCTGATTTTGTCTGCCTCTACTCTGTTTCCCTCGCGCGCGTATTATCTCTTACTCGACTACTGGAAAGGACTGGCAGTCCCGCTCGAACAAAAAAGAAACGAAAAACCTCCGGCAATACAACAACTTCTTCAACTAATCCAATCGAAGGCGCCGCATTAAAACATCATATTCCATAGGATATAATGTACATCATCATTTTTACCGCACATTTTTTTAAATATCACATTCAGAGGATGGACAATTCCAAGCTGCCTGTAGAATAGCTCGGAAACCATACATAAGTTTTGTCTTTGAATTCCGCCCAATGATAGGTTAAACAGTAAATTACCCCACAGACAGCTGAGAAAACGGATATATTCGTTATAATTTCTGCTTGCATTATTAGTATATTCAAAATTTGCTTCGTTTTAATGCATCGAAACTCGCGCTTCGTCGAATTTTGGAGAGTTTTCTATGGTTGACGTGGATTTTTTCTTTTTATTTCTTTTTTCTTTGTTGGTTTTATGTTAGGGTATATCTTAGGAAGAAGTCCAATAACGCCTTTTGTTTCAATTGTGTCAGTTTTACGTTCATCACATTTGCTTTTAAAAACCTTTGAGAAGGTTTTTGACATGCAGCCGGAAAATTTAAATACGTTGGCCTCTTCCGTTTCGTGTTCGAAAGTAACTAAAGGGTCGACGATATTCGAGATATCTTCGTAGGTTTCAAATCACTTCCTAAATGTTTAGCAACCATTGTACTGATATTGTTATTAAGGAATTATTCGTGTACAACGAAACTTCCATTGTCCAGGAGCACATTATAGCAAGTAACAGCTGTGCAAATCGCTGTGTTGATCACGACATGAGACGGTTCTCACCAGGAGCCTATTATAGCCTCCTATTCTCACCACGGTTTTGAAACGAGACAAGTGAAAAAACCATTGAACCCGTCAGGTTTGCGGAAGTTAACCTTCGTTTTCATCTCTCAAACTGACGTTGGACATCTTATGTGGTTTACATAATGCAGTATTCTTTATCGTTATATTACTGACGTACATGAGAACAAAAAAACATTTATTAGGCGGAGAACTGAGAGAATAGAGCTCCGGTTAAACAAAGAATAACGTTTTGGGGTTTAGCACTGATCTACAGTGTTTATGCATCAGTCATTTCGAGCACTGCCCATCCCACCGAGGCATTAGTCGGGCATTTGCTCACGTTTGTCAGTGTTCTCCGGGACATTTGGCATCCTCGTGTTTTCGACCTCAAAGAATCCTGGCTCCATTTGTTACGAGAAATTACTGCAAACGTGTTCTAGCTGGTCTGAGGGAAAGCTTTCCTCTGTTGGCTTAGTTTGCCTTCAAGTGTCAAGTATTTAGCTGTTAGAGCTAGTTGTGGACACTATGCTAACTACATAATACATTGTAAATTAAAATTATCCTAGCCCTATGTATGAGGGAGAGTTGGATGAGCCTACAATCAAGGACAAAAGTTCTTGGGACAAATGTTACAAAGTCCTCCTATTAACTAATAATTTTGTCTGACTGACCAATGAAGCCATGTTTTTCGTTTAAAGTCCGTCTTACCAACCCCACCCCTCCCCCCGAGACAATGTTGAAATCCACACGCAAATCATTTTTATTACACGGGCTCAACATTGTAAGGGGGTAAGGGTCGGGAAACGGACACTTATCGTTTGCGCGTACCGTGTTTCTGTCGCGTGGGTAGGGAAACATCGTAAATGCAAATTCGTCCCAACCCTTTTTGTCCTTGATTGTAGATTCAAAGAATTTTTCTTCTTATTTTTATAAAACCTAGGGGCATTTGCACAGCAACTTTTTTTTGTCTCCCACCATGGGGCATTTGCCTTTTTTTTTTTTTTTACAAAATAGTTATGCCCGGGGGTTGTTCTCGGGGTGGGGGGGGGGGGGGGGGGGGGAACTTGGGCACTGCTGGAATTGACTGATGTATTGTGGTTAAATGATTTGAAAACTTTTAGTTTCCATTTATTGTTATAGTAACTCTATAAATATGTCAAAAATAACATCTCCCGGCAGCTGACCCTCATTGGTGTAGCGGATATGGATAGGCCTGTCCCGATTGTGCTCGGCAACTTTTGAGCGACTTTTGGCGTTTGAAGCAACTTTTTGCAGTTCTAGCAACCTCGAGCAAATTTCGCCTTTCAGAGCAACTTTTGAGCAAATTAAAGGTTTACAGCACATATCAAGCAAGAAAAAGTGAACAATTTGATAGAAAATTTCAATTTAAGCGAATTTATTGATGTTTATCAAGGCCGTTTTGAACAAATAACCTGTCACTTGATAAGACGTCAAATGAACCATAACTTTTTTTCGTAATTTCGATCCTTAAAATGCGCGTAATTTGCGAGGAACTCTTTAAAGCTTAAAGTTTTAAGCTATTTTTCGTAACTGATATTAGCAATTATTGAGAAAAACATAAAATGAAGCTTTAATTAACGTTTGTAGAAAATATCATGAAATTTAGTAGCAACTTTTGATATTTAGGTAGCAACTTTTTGGATTTTTGGCAATTTTTTAGCCCCTTTTTGGCATTCTAGGGAGCAATTTTTCGCCATTTTACGAGCACAATCGGGACAGGCCTAGATATGGATATGAGTTATGAAGCGAACGACTAGGGTTCGTGGCATACATTGTACGGATTTTTTACTTCTTGAACTCTTAAGGGTGAAATAAATTTTACTTCATGTAATTTTAAGTGAAAGAGAAAAATCAGTTTGAGGAACACAGGCTCTCTTCTTCGAAGAAGCGACAGAGTGGAGCTTGGGAACAAGCAGGAGATAATGAGTAGCTTCCCGCTGTTTTCACTAAGATAGAAACTGGGTACTAGGTCACCCAATATCCGCTCAATCCAACCCAGTCCTGTTTACTGCAATTCACTGATTCAAACTAAATCTGCAGTTAATTAAGAAATAGCTGAGGTCGCGGGCAGTCCGACATTTTCAGTCACGGAAACTTTAATTCTGCAACAGACACAAGTAAAGACTGTGTACCGTGAGAGGCGGGTGTATTCGCAGGCTATACTGATGATGATACTTGGTCACAAGGGATGCTTATAGTTCTAAGTGATGTTCGGATGTCCCACTACACACTGTATATTCTTTCTTTTATTTTTATTTCTTTCAGTTCTTTTCGATTGTGTACCCGATTAACCGCACACTTTCTCTGTTTGCGATGCTGTCCACCGGCAGGGTTCGACTCTCCATATTATTATTATTTTTTTACAAATAGACCTACCTTTGAAAAGAATCAACAGCTAACTACGCAATGATCAATAGGCCATTTCATGATGTCGTCATTACTACACTGAACTACCAGAATCCTTCAGTTGCTTTGGATTAGAAAGGAAAATGAAATGAATCCTGGCAGTTGTAGTAAAATGCCATCGTAAAAATCGCCGTCTGCCGCTTTCTTTTCCTCTCCATCGGCCACCACGCGCTTTATATTTCCCTCTTCACAATCTTCCCCGATATCGATCCCCAATAAGCCTCTGAGGAGGAGAGAGTAATGGAGCAGAAAAAGACGGAGTGCGTTTGGGACTACGGGAAACTTCTTCTTCCTGATTGGTGCTAATCTCGTACGCAGAAGTCAAAATTCCACAAGAAAGGCATTTTTTTTTCTTTTTTCGCGTGCCAGGAAATTTTATGTTATCACAGAAAATGTTATGTTATGTCAGCTTTGCTTCAATCTTTTGTCTTTTCGTTGATCTATTTTCTCCACAAATGAGGAAAATATGGAGCACCCCTTCACATTTTCCTGGACTTGCTAAACTACGCCAGATTCGTGCCCAAGTTGGGTGGGGTGGGGAACTCATGCCGATTAAAAATACTGTTCAGGCACGTTGCTCTTTGTATCTCACGTGTTGCCGAGAAAATTCTTAAGGGAACTGGAGACAATGAAAGAGATAGATACATAAATCAGTAATCAATAAAGTGAACTTTTTGACACAAAAATGCGCGTCCTTATCTAGATGCAATTTTCATCATGTTGACACTTTTCGTCAGTCAAATGTGAAGACAATGCTATCAAACATGAGATCGAAGAAAGCCAGCTGTTGATCGACACCACTTTATGGTTGGTTCAGTGCAAAACCGGTTTTTAAAACAGATTTCCTTTTCAAAAACAAAAGCAGAACACGGAGTCAGTAAAAAAACACACTTAATAAGACAAGATTCTTTTTAAAAATAGATATCCTTTAAACATGGTGCACGAATGTTGATGAATACCTCTCGTTAATTGTTTTGAAATACTAATGAAAACCTGGCCCACTTAACAACACAATGTGCAATTATGGATTCAAGTCGCAATTTACAGAAAAAAAGCGACAAGCTTTCTGAAGGGATTACCACATCAATATTCATGACCGCCTCGGCCAGGCCAAACAAACCTTCGCTGCACGCAATTCAAAAAAAGCGAATTAGTCTTGGTATCTTTAGGCTGAAAGGGTAGGACAAGTTTATATTAACACTTTTTGAGGTTTCGACAAATTTTAGGATTTCTAAGACCGCTTTTTTCTTCGAAATAGAGACGTATGAACACACCTGGCTCTCTGTAAACTGTCTGCCAGCGTCTGACCAGATTACTCGCGCAGGACTGGGCGTGAGTTCATTATTTGTTGTCTCGGCACCAGGTGCTCAGTGAAATCATGAATTTCCTGGGAAGTATTACACGCCCTCGTTAGGTATCCGACTCCCAAACTCAGTCGAAATTATTTCAGGACGCAACATTGAAAAAAGAAAACAAGCGAAAGAAAGGAAAAAGTCGAAGGCTTAATTTCTCGATATTTTCTAAAATCGTCCTTTTGATAAATGTGTGTTGAAGCAGACCGGAACCAGAAACACAGACTCGCTTTATCAGTTTGACTTTTCCAAAGATTTCCCGTATAAGTTAAGATTTATACTATTACTCATGATGAACTGACTAGAACAGAAAACCTTTTAAGTTTTTTTTAAGGTTGGGGTAGGGCCGGATAGTTTTTTTTAAATAATATATTTATAAGCGTCTTGAATTAAACGTACTCTTAATGATCGAGATCGACATTGAAATAATCCGCATTTCTTTTTATTACAAGACTTTATGTTTGTATGTTGCAAACTGAAAGTCGCTAAAGGAACTGTGTCGCGCATTTAGTACGATAAAAAATTGGAAATGAACCTAACTAACCCTATTAGTTCACGCGAATCCGTTATGTATGTATGTATGTATGTATGTATGTATGTAGTATTTAATAATAATAATAATAATAATAATAATAATAATAATAATAATAATGTGTAATTTATATAGCGCCATTTCCTTGTAGCCCAATGGCGCTTTACAACCATATAATTCATTAAAGACTAGATTGAACTAAAATAAAACTATTAAAATATACAGATAAACCGGCTTCGATAAACGGATAGTTCATTTAATTTATTCTCATCGCATCATTATTAGGCATTCATTCTCGACCATGGTAGATTTTTGTTATCAGCCCGCGTCAGCCCGACCCGATTAGCCTGTAGCAGGCGTCAGTTTATATGTAAAGCGTGATTTCAAGTATGCGTGCGTGCCCTGTTCGCATGCTGCAAACCGATGTGAATTTTTTGCAAATAGAAAGGAGGCTCTATTTCTTTGTCGTTTTTTCCACGCTTTGCTCCCGTCTCGTCGTTTTCGACGTCAGGCGTGATCCAATTTCGAAGGAAGGCGTGAACTTACGGATTGCGTGAACTTTCTCGTGATGTATAACTTCGCATGACATTTGCGTACAAACTGTGCGAAATGCATTATAAGTGAATTTCCGTCACGAAAACGGCTGAAAAGAGTCTCATTTTACGTGAAACAATTGTAAGAGCATTTTGTTCTGGGTGTTTTTTGTTTAAATCATTGAAATTGCGGTCTTTTGAAAAACAGAATACATTTTGCATTTTGATTTTTGCGTGACATAAGTTCAAGGGGGTGTGACACGAGAATATCCTGACTCAGGAGTCCTGAGTTGAATACAACACTGAAAAGACTATCTTTTTTGCGATCCCAACTAAAATATTATTCTTTTTAGGCAGAGATATTGGATTGTTAACACCACTTTCTATTGATGTCTGTTCAATATTCATTGAAATGATATTGCATAATCTCGAGTAACACAACACGGAGCTGGAAAACTGCTTTATTGCCTGAATACACAAGCAACTAAGAACAGAAAACGGAATTGATGATCAGGCGGTGTTTCTTGTCTGTTTAAAATATTGACACAGTAGTTCTTGACAATCACGTAACAGACAGTATTAAATTTCACTGTTGTGAAGTTGCTTTTACGTACCTGGGGACAAAAGGAATCTAACAAAGACGGCCAAGTTATTACAATAAAGGACTAGTACAATAAAAATATGTGCGTCGCAGCGTCTCGTGAGATCTTTAAAGAAACCATCTTGTATGAATGTAATTAGCATCGCGACTCACGTTTAAAAACCCGAATTCGCGTTCAAACGAAAAAATTTCATCGCCCTTCACCTTTTGTCTGGAAAACAACCTGGTTTGACGAAATCCAGGAGTCGAATTTCGCGGATGAGTGACCTGATAAGCTTCTACGTATTCAGCGTGACTAAAAAACATGGACACTGGTAGAACCAAAACACAATGGCAAGCCACTCGCATGGAACGAGACTTTTCCTTTGCGTTTCTTTCACATGCAAATTTTGAGGATTGTTGTTCCGGGCGGCAAATTGTAAATATTGCATAAATTATCTGGGTCGTCTTAAAACAAACCAATTATCGTGTCTGTTTCACGTGCGCAGCCAATCGCATCGTTCCTTTTATAAACCTAGTCAGTTGCTGGCCTTGATCAATACCAGCTCGGTACAATGTGCATGTCAATCATTTTGGTGTGGGGTCGCAGAATCGGGTCTACTCAACCCAAAAGTTGAAATTTCACCGCTTTGTAGGATTCTAAAGTCCTCAGAATTTAGATATTCACACGGGGATAAATTCGCTGGGGCGACCACTTTCCGTGTGTGAACAAGTCGTGACTTGAGCGAACGAATTCGCGCTGGTTTCATAACGTGAAAATCATATAAGCTTTATGGCTGGCCGCGTAGTGTCTCGCGAATTTACCATCGACAATTTGGATCTTACGTTATAGTAAAGGGGGGAAGCAATACTCTAGTCACCCTGGCGGACTCCGAATTCATGGATGCGAACGCGAACAGTAAGCTAAAGCGGAAGAAGAAAAACCATGGGTTAGTATCGTGAGCAGTTTGTTGGTTGGTGTTTCGTGTCGCTGTGAGAATCGTGAGGTGGAAAAGGCTCGATTGTCCGACTTGAGCCTGGACATGGTGTGATGTTTGTTTGGAGTGTTCTCACCTAAAGTTTGACCGTGGTTTCAGGAAATTGTGCTACCTATTGATAACATAGGGAAGTTAACAGCAGAAATGATATATTTGTTGCTTAAATCTTGTCTTTTGAATCGTTTTTCAGGCCTGGGAACCCGTCGAAACGACATCGCGATCGACTTAACGCCGAGCTGGATAATCTCGCAAGGCTGCTGCCTTTCCCAGAAGAAATCGTCACGAAACTGGATAAGATCTCCATTCTTAGACTCACAGTAAGCTATTTGAGAGCCAAGAGTTTCTTCCAAGGTAATTAATGTTTTGTATTTGTTTCTTGTCTCGATATGCTTGTTGGTTTACCCGTATCGTGAATTTTTTTCTCTATTGTAGACAATTGCGGTGTTGGTTGCTACCATTAAGCTTAAGCTTTATAATTATTTTTTTCGTAAATTCGCCTGTGGATTTGAGTTTTATAAATTGTTCGACCCGTTGTAAACCCTGGAAAGGTTTTAGGAATGATCCATTTTATGATATTAAATTGATAGAGTTTTGCTTATCTTATTTGTCAGTCATGTCTGTTGACGAATGGAAAATTTCATTTTGTTTTTGGCGGACTTTTCAAGTCGTGTTTGACACGGCATCTCTGGACTGTTTACTAAGCTCAAGCCACTGAATTGTGTTGCTGCTTTTCCAAACGTCAATAAAATAAGATGACAGAGGATATCCTCAAACGTTTTGATTATTCTTAAAGACTGGAGGGCAGAAAGGTCATCCGTGATTGCCCTATTATGAACCTTTTCTGCTGTTGTTAAAAATTTGGAAGTGTAGTGAGATCGAGAGCAGACATTTTCAAATTTGTTTCCCATGGGCTCAAACATCCAGCTGCATCACTTAAAAACAGCATTGTTTGGATATTTGTCTGTCAGAAAGCGAGCTGCTAACATCCAGTGATCCTTCCCTCTTTCCGGTCTAACTAAAGTGTACTGATTACATGTTTGCGCCATTGAAACACTTTACCACTGCTTGGGAAGATGAATATATATTTGTGATACGTGACTTCAATGAAGATTGTGTTTGTGGCCCCGGAGAGAGCTTAGCCCGGAGAGACTCGCTTTTAAAAATTTTTTAGCCCAAACATCACAAACTTAAGCATTCAGGTTTTTAGTGAGTTAAATCAACGTTTGACAATGGTATCCGACAATTTTATGATATCGCATCGAAGTCCTCTCGAACTGAATGCCGTTGTCTTTTTTCTTTTCTTCTTTATTTCTTGCTCCGTCGACGGCCTGCTCAAATTTTTTTCTTCCGGATTTTGACCCTACTGATTCCGATTTAACGTTATAAGGTTAAATGATAATAACGACCAAAAGCTATTGATGAAAAATGTTTGTTTTGTGGCGCGACGCTTTTTGCGTTCCCGTTGAATAGAACCGCCCAACAGTCTGTTGGTTTCTTGCAATCGGAAATTAATCAACAGAAATTACTTTGTACGCAGGCGAAAACAATCAAAAGCATGTTCCCAGTTATGTAGATCGGAGACGGACATTTCGTGGAGAGATTTCATTCTGCGTGAGGATTAAACGAAAAACAGAAAATGGTCTTGTGTTGTGATCGAGAATTTCTGTGGCTATTCACACCTCTTACATTGTAAAATGCATTTGATGTAAACCCTCGGTCACGCAGACTGTAAAAGCGAAATATTTATTACTGTAGCTCACGCAACAAGAATCTGCGAACGAGGAAAAATAGGATTACTCCTTGCTGTATTTATAGCTTTAACTTTTCATGCACTAAGGCAACTTCTAAGTTTTTTTCAATGCAAAGTAGTCCTTTGCGAGTCTGCTCGCCGTCGGAGGAGATCATGAATCATATATAGTTCTTTCTTCTTGCACAGTTTCTCGGTTTGTGTTTGAGTGAAAGCATCGCGATGGGTGAGCGTTTTTGCGGAATTTTACCCTTGACCTACGAGATTCCAATGTAGGAAATTGTTTACTCTTTCGGTATTCAAATAATCACTTTGGACCTCCGCGTACAACTTTTGCGGTCGCAAACTGCGGGCGATATTTAGGTATTGTGCCTTTTATTGCAAGTTGCTAATGTTTGATATCTTCAACTGAGCTGTTTTGATCGTTTGGTGAAACACTGTTACATGTAAATTGGTTCACTTAGCCCGTTCCTTGAACCAACAGCGGCGTCGAGAACTTCGATTGCTTCTGTAAACGCCCCGATCAGATTGAATAATTTCGAGCTCATTTGTTTTCGTTTGTTGTGGTCTACAAAGGCCGTTGTTTTTCGAAAAAGGCCTCCTGATGTGCTAAATTGTAAAGAAGCGTTTTAAACCCAAAACAAAATTTCCCGTCCATGTGCATTCGACGGATTCAATCCGAAAATTTTAACTTTGTAATATAGTCTACTTAATTCTATAAATATGGTACTTGGGAAAACAATATTGCTTCGCACTCCACATGTAGATCACATTTTTGCATATATTAAAATGGTCTTTTTAACGATTTCAAGAAGCTCATAAAATGCATTACAAGTAGACTTGTACTGTTCGAGCGAACTTATCAAAATCTTTCTCTTCAATTCGCCGATTCGGTCGCTAAAAATAAAGGCCCGTGTTTTGTTACATTCGAGACAAACGCTTGTCCTTACGTAAAATTTATCGTTCGTTTCTTTTATGTCGTGTCATCCAGACACAATAGACATTCAAGACACGTATTGGTTTACAATTCAAATCGAACCTAAAACGCGTACGTACTTTGAGAAAAAAAATAAAAACAAGCACAAGCAATTTATGTGCAGTGAAATAAAAAGAGAAGATGGGAAGACTGAAAATATGTTGAGACCATTTTGTGCTTGTATTTTTGTCATATAAAGGGCAAAAAGCTTTTCATAAATGCCTGATGATGTACTGTCGATAAACTTTGCGTACTTAGAGTAATTAACGCTTTGAGATAATGCAATGGTGGAATGTAACAAGAACAGCTAAACTAAAATCAAAAAGTAGAGATTTTGCAAATAACATGAGCCTTTAGTTTGAGTTTATGAGTCACGTTTATTGCAATTTGAAATTTCCAACATGTTCATGGTGGTTTTATTGCTATGTTTTCGCATGTTTCCACGCGTTTTTCTCACAAACAGGTTTCTCATTTGCAAGTTTAATCAGTGCTTGTAATGCCCCTGAACTCTGAATGCGTGACAAATTTTATAGAAACGGAAACGCTGATCGATGGAGCATAAACCTTTGACTTTGTGCCACTAATGTCTTTCATCCATTGTAACTAAATCTTCTGTTGAACTTTGAAGGCGCCGACACAATATGCCAACACGATAAGTACATGTTTACAGGTTTTAACAGCATAATGTATGTGATGGTGAACTTAAAGTTGTTCTCTGCTCATTGATTAAATTTCCAGTTTCGAATGGCAGACGTGGAAAAGAGGAAACTTGTGAAGAACTTGTTAGAGAAGTTGAAGGAAATGGAGTCTTCTCACAGCTTTCTTTAGAGGTAAAGAGAAAATGGGCAAGATCTATGCTCAAATTGCCACTACCCCTTAGCTTACATGAGTCAATAAGCCCGGCATAGTCATTCGAACGTTCGAAAATCGAACTCAATCGAACTCAATCGAACTCAATCCGTTGATTGAGTTCGATTGAGTTCGGCAATCGAACGAAATCGAACACCAGACTTTCAGTGAGTTCGATTTCCGAACAAATCGAATTCAATCGAACAAATCGAACTCAATCGAACTCAATCCATTGATTGAGTTCGATTTGGTTCGAAAATCGAACTCAATCGAACTCAAACGAACTCAATCGAACACAATTAAATGCTACACGTGTGAAAATCTCGTTATAGTGAACAAAAGTTGCCAGTGAAAAAAGCTTTATTATCAAGGATTATCTAATACTACGTTGTTACATTTGTTATAAGTCTCATTCACATTAAAATAATGCAAAGTACAGCTTCAATTTTAAGAGTCCAATAAATTGTAATCTCCCGAGTCATATCACTGGTCAGCGCTTCTCGAGTTTATTTCCTCCCCGGCCGGTTCATCATCCCTTGAAAGGGTCACAGCTAAGCCATTCTGCATCACGCTTTCCTTTACATTCAATGCTACAGCTCGGCGTGTTGAAAACGTCAGTATGACTGGAACATTGATACCACCTCCTTGTCTCCAGCGACCTTTAGGATCATCAAATGGCGGCCCACAGACTCTACTACAAGTAAAAAGTATGCTAGCATAAGTTTTGCTTTCATAAGGCTTGCACAATACTCGGGGCAATATATATATCGGTTTATTCCCGGTTTTAATGTTTCGGTTGGATCTTTACTTACCAAGTCATCGATGCATTTATGGGCCACAAGGAGGCAACCAGTTCGCGTTGAAGGTGACCCAATTGTCCCCGCTGGTTTGAAATCCGAAATGCACGGCCTTTGTCACCTATTTTCTTCAAAACCTTGAAAACCTCGCCGTCCTCGACGTCAAAGCGGCGTTCCTGGTAGCCTTTTACTACACATTTGATGGTCACATTCCACAGCGCATCTGAAGCCATTTTTGTCTCATATATTTAGTAAAAACACGTGCGCTACACTTCAAGCTGAAACAATTCCAAGATCTGGTTATCAATTTTCAACGCCTGTTTTACATAAATCACGGGTTCGATAATCGAACGTTCGATTTGGTGCGATTGATTTTTTCCCATTTCGGTGAGTTCGATTTCGTTCGATTGCCGAACTCAATCGAACTCAATCAACGGATTGAGTTCGATTGAGTTCGATTAAAATTTGGTTCGATTGGGTTCGATTGACTATGCCGGGAATAAGGGGTGAGTGGAATAAAGCCCTAAGTGACTTCTGATCAACTGCTAGATTCACCTTCAAGTTTGTCTTGTATATGCTCATGTAACAAAGGGAGAATTTGGCTTCAGATCAGGAGTCACTAAGGGCCTTATTCAAAATAATGCTTGGAAAATAAGGCCCTTAGTGACTCCTCGTCTAGAGCCAAATTCTCCCTTTGTTACATGAGCATATACAATACAAACTGGAAGAAGAATCTAGCAGTTGATGAGAAGTCACTTAGGGCTTTATTCCACTCACCTCACCCATTATGGAGACAGTAATGTAGTTCTAACTTTTGAGTCTGTTGAAGAGATCCTATGGTGTGACCATTCAAATGAAACTGCTTCGGCAGTACTTTTGCATGGTCCATTTTGTTTTTCAATATTTACAAAATGAAATTTGGGATTTTTCTTGAGGCCCAGCCTCTAAACTAGGGATAATTTGGAGGGTCTCTTTCTAGGAATATCCTTTGTGGTGTTGCAAAAAGAATTCTTGTATAATATTTTGATGACTGATGCATGGTGGTGCTGACATAAAACTAAATATTATATACAGCCTCTTTATTGTTTTGAATATCATATAGTTAATGTTTTGTTCAAGGGATTGGCAAATTCCTTAAACACTGACCTTTAACAACATAATTAAATTAGGTGAGGAAAATGTAGTTTGCATGGCTTCCAGTATATAATAATATTTATTTTTGGCTCTGTTAGTATGTTTATTCCTCTTAAAGCTACAATCTGGTTGACCTTGGTTGAATTAGACCCTCCCTTTTTCAGGTCCAAACTTGACCCCAAGGCCAATTTTAATTACTATTCTACATAGGCTTAAGTCACATGAAATGCTTTTATCTGACTTGATATCTAGATTCTTATAATTCCATCAGGTTCTTAGTGGATAATGACTGTTTAGGCTGTGAAGACATGTCTAATTGTTGAATATTGTAAAATATGATGACCTACATGTAGAGTACACATGATCTTTTGAGTTGTCTTTCAATGAATGAGTTTGGCTCTTCTGCAATAATAATTGTACTTTCCTGTTCTATTTTTCAAGCTTACATTCCTTAATTTCGAAATGATTGAGGTCTGTAATATCAGCCTGTCTGTGGTAAACTAGTATTAGTGAATAACAGCTATAGCCTATACTCAACACTCAAGCGTGTAATTTAGATCAGAAATACAGGATCAATGTGGTACTAAAATCAGAATTCCATTTCTGCTAGCTTTAGTGAGTCTTAAGTGTTGGGGAGCACGGGGTTCCAACCCTCCTAAATCCCCCCTCCCCAATCCCCCCTCCCCCCTCCCCCCTCCCAAACCCCCCTTCCAACCCCTTTCTTGACTTAAATTGTTGGGCTATTTGATCTTTATTATGAGTGAAATAAAACTGTGCATCGTTACTAATGCCTCTTTCATAGCAGTTAAAAACAAAAACTCAAATGGTCAGAAATGGCCTAAAATGCACACTTAAGTTGGGTCTCAAAATTTCAAAAATTTTCTGGGAGTGGTCCCCTATACCTCTCAGCGGGAGTCCCACACTTATCCTGAATTGGGACTGTAAGCCAATAAATGGTCCCTGTTGTTACAAACCTTAACAAAAACCCTGTGTTTGATACAGTTTCTGATACATTGCCCAGTATATAGTTAATTATTGACCCTCTTATATCTCCACATTTATTATACCCAGACGCGTACTGATTTCATTACTTTTTATAGGAAAACATGCATTTAGTGTTAGATGATAATCCCACAATCTAATGAAAATGCATTCTAAAATCACTTGAAATGTTCACTTAATAAGGTTTCATGTAACAAAATGGCCTAATTTTGTTGTCTGTATCCGCTTAATAGGGGGGTTCACTGAATACAGGTTTGATTTACAGTAAATATGGGAAGAAAATTTTGGGACCCAAGCTGGTGTCCGCTTAATAGAGGATGTCCGCTTAATATGTGGTCTGTTTAGTACAGGTTTCTCTGTATTATTATGAAATGTTCTAGAAAAAAATCCCATTTCTTCAGCTTCCTTTTATCTTGGAAATCCTGCATCACAAATCAAAACCAAGACTTTTTCATCTTTAAAAATGCGAGGTCAAGATCGAAAGTTCAAGACAGCTAAGCAAAAAAAAAATCAAGACCCGAGACGTGGAATGAGAATCACTAAATAACCCAAGACTGTAAGACCCACAACTAAGATCTGTTGTTTTTACTAACTCCTCTAAAAAGGACAACTCCAGTTTTAAGCAAAATTGTTCCAGCGCAATTCTCGCATATAAATGATACAATGAGTCAGCTCTCAACCCTTTCATTCCTGTGGTCATTGACTGTGTTAAGTTACCCTTCACTCCTACAGTCAGTTATGGAGTAATATAGTATGTATGTTCTCTTTCACCAGTATGTTTGCATGGTACACCGCTTGTTTTTCAATAGGTGGTTTTCACGTTACGTCACGGCGGCCATGTTGGTGCACACCTACAAAAGAATTTTAATTAACTTCTTTTGTGTGTGCACCAACATGGTCGCCATGGCCTTTGTCATTTGAGTCCCACAGGACTGAAGGTCACGTGAGTGAAAACCATCTATATTTTACACAATGAAATTTGGGATTTTAGATGAATTTTTATCTTTAGCACTCTTGAGAGTTGAAGGGTTAAACCACAATAGCCAACTCAAAATTGTATGAAGTACATGTACACTACATGCATACCAAGCAGTGTGCTCTATTTGTCCGAGTAAAATAGAATTAATGTGTAAAATCAAATAAATATTATTGCATGGTCTTCTTTGTACCAACATGTTTATTTCAAATTAGACTTTTTCTAGGAAAATTTGGGATAATTCTTAGAATGATGCTTTGGTTGGCTGGTCGACTTAAAAATGCATGTTTCTGGTGCTAGAACTTAGCGATGGTGTTCAAAATTTATTAAGTGATTATTAATTTTCAGATGATTTATTGAACTTTCTATAACAAAATTCCACACATTCGTATAAGGTTTTATTCCAAATTGGTGCAAAATGTTTATAAAAAAAATGATATTTTTCTGTTGGTTCAAGTGCTTGTTGGGCTTGTTTGGGCTTTGGTTAATTAATTTACATGTAGTGGCAACAGGCAATAAGTTATGTTTTTATTCATATTAGTGAATTAGTCAATCGATTGACCATGTACAGTATTAATTTGATCTGCATGCAGAATCGCTGAAAGTTTTAAGTTGCTGTTCAACTTTGGCGTTTTTTTTTCCCTTTTAACTTAAAAGTGTGGATTTTTTTCCTGCAGTACAAGTACGCAACCTGCAGGTTTGAATAGAATGGCAGGTTGTAATCTTTCTGTTTTCGTCAATTAGCTTGGATGCTCTCCAATTGTCTCATGTTGGAAGTGGTATTGAATTACTTAATACTTACGTCTCTTCCACTGCCTGGCAAAGCTGCTGTTATAAAATCCATATTGAAAGGCTGGGTTTATGCAACTTAGTTCTTGAGTACAAAGTCAGAATTAAGCAATAATAATAATTGTACTATGCTACATAATGGGAAATTTTGGCTACCTTGTGACTTACATGTGGAATTGCCCAACTGGGTAATTTTAAATATGTTAAAGAAAAAGGAGCTTGTCACATGAAAAAAAAGTTATCAACTGATTTTGCTCTTACGTTGTTTTCATGGTTTTATAAAAGCATCGTTTTTCCTTATTTCTTTTGTGAGTGTACCAATTGTTTCTTTCAAATAACGCAGTGCCTGTAACATTACAGACCTTACCAGCCTTTCACTGTATTTTATTATGAATCTGTGCGTCTATGCTGAAAACTTTGATTTTTCAGCAGACAGAAAATTTGTTCTTACTTGGCTGAAAAGTAAAAAAAAATAGACTAATAAACCAACAGTTAATTACTCTAGATCCAGCATTTTATTTACACTCAGGTTACAAGAAAGGTTAGGTTTATCCTTTAAGTAAAAGAGTGATGAATTCTCCAAACATATGGCTTATTTATCTGCATTTTATGGAACATTAAAGATAATAAACTACAGCTTTTGCTGCTTGATGTGTAATTTCTGTCTGATTAGTAACTTGAGAGATCTGCAGTTACACAATAAGCTGATTATTTTCTTGACTGGTAAGTCAAGAAACCCACCTTGAAATTTTAGTGAATCAACTTGAGACTTGTGCTTCAAATTGTCAAGATTAAGAGAAAGGAGTCTTGAGTCTTAATTAACTACCTTTGAGTAGCACTGTGTGCATTTTTGCTTAAATTTTTTAAACTTGGTTTGGTTTTTATTTTCCTTTGTCTTTCCCTCAATTCCAGCTTATGGTATTTTATGATAATGAATTATGAAACAAAGGAAATTAAAAGTCAAACCAAAAACAATTTTAAGCACGTCATATATATGTTTACTCCTAAAGCCTGAACTCTCGTGAAGTTATATATATATATATATTTAAATGTTCTTTAACTGGGAAATACAAAAAAACTACAGCACAAGTTAGTTGCTGAAAGTTATTTAATTCTGTTAATTTTCCAGGCTCTTGATGGCTTTATTGCAGTCATAACGCAAGATGGTCAGTTGTTTTATGTGTCAGAAAATGTGCGCGACTTTTTGGGGTATTCTCAGGTGGGTAACTGTCAATTTTTATTAAATATCTCAGTGTCTTTCTAGTGTTTCCTAGTCTGTGTGATTCTTGTTCCTCTGGACTAAAAATATCAGTCGTATGCACACAGACCAGTTTCAGTCTTGTGCATATACCGGCGACGGTCCAGTTTCTCATTGTTAGGTCAAAAGGTGTGATATTAGGGCAGTTGTCAGCCAAAAACAGTCAAAATTCAGCTGTTTCTGTTTTGGTTCAAATTTTTCTTTGGTTTGAAAATTTTCAAACCAGTTTGATTTTTGTTTGCCTTTGTCTCAAAATATGATAATGAATCTCAGACAAAGGAAAATAAAAACTAAGCTGGTTTGAAAATGTTAAAACCAAAGAAAAATTTGAACCACAACATTTCCACCTACAGTATTTAAAGTTGCAGGCCTTTCTTTGTTCCTTGGAATATGTTATCTGTAGTTTAGGAAAACGTATTATGTTACTGCTTCCATGTTTATGTTGTGGTTCAAATTTTTCTTAATAACATTTTTGTTTTCTTTTGTCTCAGATTGTGGTAATTAAGAAAAATAAAAATTAAACTGGTTTGAAAAAGAAAAATTTGAACCAGGGGTCAATGTAATAAAACTTTTACAGGTGTAATTTACAAGCATAGCCATCAATTTGTTTCAGAGGTTGAAAACAATAGCTACACTTGTAAATTACAAGTGTAAAAGTTTTATTAAATTGACCCCAGAACTACATTCTCAGACAGAATGGGCAAATAATTCACTAATTACTTCCTCAAAATAATAACACAAATGTATATTACCAGTCAGTGACCAGTAATGATTACCCCCTCGTTATATCAGTTGCCGACTGTTTTTAAAATTAGCCTGTCTCATCGCGTTCGAAGAACGCAATCCTAATTTCGTGTTGGTTGTCCTGTGGTTTAAGTGCAGTAAAATTTGAGATTTTTTGGTAGACGGTCTCCCAAATGGCCGCCCCTATTTTTTTTTTCAGGGGCTCATTTCTGCCGGAAATTCCTTCAAACGCGTCTCCATAATCTGTGATTACTGCTAGTTACTAAAAGAGAAGTCAACATTGTTTTCCTGTGATGAATGAGAATCCTTTTTGTGTCTATTGCACTTGCACAAGTAGACACTATGCTAAAACCGAAAGCTTAACAATAAAAGTTGTAACAGTGAAAGCTATAACAATGATGCAAATAGAAATATAAAATTCACCAAAGGTTGTAGCACAAGACCTCAATCACGCAAAAAGCTTTTCACACTTTCTACAGAATAAATTCTCCAAAAGCCAACACTTCGAACATTAAAACCTCTGAATCTTTAAATATTTTGTTCAAGACATGAAACTGAAGAAAAATTGGGTGGAAAAATTCAGACAAAACGATAATAAAGACTGTCATGACAGCTGCGTGGGTAAAGAATTATTATTGCTACCCACCAGCTGACATGGTAGAGTTGGCGATCTAGTACACCTAGTGGAGTTGGCTTCAACATAGAAAACTATAATGGGTAGACCCGGATACACCCTAAAATTTCAAAAGAAGAAAGGTTGAATAAACTGCACATCTAAAAATTTAGCAGCATGCAATAGACACATGCTCCACAACAGGAGCCTATTTTTTTATTTTCAAATGTAGTTCAACACATTTACAAAGCTTTGATGAAAAAATTCACTGGTCATCTTTTGCATGTTGTGAGATCAAGTTGCCTGCTTAGTTCAGACTAAGCTATTTTACTGAATTTTTTATTTTATTTTACTGCAGGCTGCTGTTATTCACCAGAGCATGTTTAAGTTTTTGCACATTGATGATCACGATATGGTGAAATCCAACCTGGCCTGGCCAAAACTCGCAGGAAAAAAAGCCAAGGCAGTAAGTGCAGTTTAATTCTGTATTTTTGCTGCATCACAGTCATCATTACTGTAATGATTATTGGTTTTGTATTAAAATAACTCACATGAAAAGGAGGCCTTTGCAGTTGATAGCACAAAGATCTTAGCTGAATACATGGGCATTTGTATAACTTGAAGGATGTGAAATTGAATATTGTGTAAGTGTGGCCATCAGCCCACTAAAATACCATCCATAGTTACTAAATGACAAAACTACCCAAAACCACCAACAAGGGTTCACACGAACCAAAACTATCCAGGAACAACAATTAAACAACCCAAAACTATGAAATGACCAAGTACTTACAAATTAGGCAGCTCCTTTGCAAAGTGGTTTATCATACAGTGTACAATTTGCGACACTTTTTTTGAAATGTTGAGTTTTAAATACCAAAAAAAAATTCACTTTGCAAAGATGCAAAAACTAATTGATTACATTTCAAAACAAGTGGTGCAAGTATGATAGATACTTGGTCTTTCAATAGCTATGCATTCTTGGTAGTTTTGGGCCATGTGAACCCTTGTTGGTGGTTGTGGGTCATTGTGGGTACTTGGACCCTGATTTAGTAACTACAGCATGCCATCCAAGATATTAGCGGACTTTAGATCGGACTATGAGTACGAGATTGAGTACGAGTACGACTTTTAAAACCTAGTTCGCATGCTCTAAATAACCATTTACCAAACAAATAAAGTCTCCTTATCTTCTGGTCTGTAGCAAAAAGGACCGACAGCTCCGGGGACGTGACTGGCTTTAAATTCCAAAGTCGTACTCAATCTCGTACTCATACTCAAATCTAAAGCTCCCTATTTATGGACAGCTGGATGGGTTTGCTAGATAGTAGTGGCCCTTATTAACCCTTTAATCCCTAATATCAAACTTTAAATTCTCCTTTCTTGACACCTTTTTTATAGAAATTAAGTGGGGAAAAGTTGTTAAAATATCAAGAGAATTCATCTTGGGTGATCATGTCCTTAATTCTCCTGACCTCTCTAATTAATTAAATATATCTTATTGACCAAGCGCGAGGGTCGTACTGAGAGAATATCAGCCGTGGTCCGTACAAAAAAGACAGAGGGCCGATATTCTCCTAGTATGGTCCCAAGCAAGTTTAGTTAATAAGAGATTTATTACATGACTAAAGTATCGTGCGGGATCATTCAGGACAATGCCCATCAATTACTTAGAGAATATTTGACCGGCAATAAAACATTCTGATTGGTTAATTTTAGTTATTGGCCCTCTGACTGTCTTAGTTGTGTAATAAGCATTGATATCACAAGGAGAAATTTAGTAATGATCACTATTGGGGCTTAAAGGGTTAGCAGTATACAGTGGGTAATTTAAAAAGATATTAAAAAGTTGACACTGGCTAAAAATGTTGTTTTTTGGACGTTTCGGCAACTACTGTTGCCTTCTTCAGCAAGAGATAAAAATGCAAATGTCTAACGGCGTCCTGATGGTATAAGATACATGCAAATATTAAATCGCACCTCGAAAGAATATTTTGAGGTGAAACACAAGTCTCTAGAGCATTCTTCATTATTTCTACAAATTCTTAATGTTATTATAAACATTTGGAAGCGCTATGTGTTCGTTTATAGCGTTCGTGTTACGCACGGAATGCCAAGCTTCAAGAATTAGTCTTTGTCGCCATGCCGATGATCTGTCAAAAAGACAAAAAGACAAGATCGAGAAAGAGGCCACCAGAGGAATCATGTATAAGATCAAATGTAAAGATTGTGATTGTGTTTACATTGGTCAGACATCGCGCGCGCGCTAAAATCACGCGTGAAAGAGCACGCAAAGGCTATAGCAACATTGGATAAAAACTCTTTGTTGGCCAAACACCACATGCTCCACAGCCACCAAATAGATTTGACGAGTGTCGAAATTGTTGACAGATCATCGGCATGGCGACAAAGACTAATTCTTGAAGCTTGGCATTCCGTGCGTAACACGAACGCTATAAACGAACACATAGCGCTTCCAAATGTTTATAATAACATTAAGAATTTGTAGAAATAATTAAGAATGCTCTAGAGACTTGTGTTTCACCTCAAAATATTCTTTCGAGGTGCGATTTAATATTTGCATGTATCTTATACCATCAGGACGCCGTTAGACATTTGCATTTTTATCTCTTGCTGAAGAAGGCAACAGTAGTTGCCGAAACGTCCAAAAACAACATTTTTAGCCAGTGTCAACTTTTTAATATCTTTTTATTTTTAACATGCCTGGCTACACACCAAACATTTTTAGTAGGTAATTTACCGGGCTGTACTTCCCAAACCAAACCATGTTTAAGTGGCCTTTCTTGTCCACTTAAACATGGTCAGAAGTAATACATGTATGTTGATCTAAGTGGATATGAAGCTGACCCAGTTTTCATACTACTCAGCTAAACTGGTCATTAATATTTTGGTATTAAGATTTTCTTATTTTTTATTTGTAAATTTACAGCACAAACAGTTCTAGAAAAATACAGTAGCAAGGTGTACCTTTAATTGTAATCTAGTCACATTTATCTGTATTCAGAACTCAAAAGCATCTGTTTTATTTCAGAGAAATGATGAGAAAGCTGGTGATGTATTAAGTCAAGATGACACAAAAACAGGTGAGGTTCTTGGAAAAGAATTATGTCTGGTAGTTTTGAGTTTGCTTCCAGAAAAGCAAATTATTTTCTGCATGCTCACGCAAAATAGTAAGATGCACAATTTTGTCTTTTTATTAAGGCGATAGTAAATGCGATCAAGTGCGTTGTTGAGTTCAAGAATTAGGAAAACATGAGAGAAGTGCTTTTCATACTTCTCAAGTGTTTTTTTGTTTTAATTCTCAAGTTCTTAATTTATAACTCAACAATGCATTAGGAGAAAGTTTGCTATATATATGCCCACGCTCATGCTGGTGATGTAGGCTGGGAACTTGATGAATCAATAAAGCATGTGCAAGATATAAATGAACTGATAATCTGACAAATCATAGCATGCACATTAAAGGCCTGACTATGTGGCAAAACTATACCTGTACGAGTATTCATTGTTTGACTTTTTGGCTCTGATATCTTTATGTTTTGTTCCAAAGATGTGCGTAATTCTTCCAATTTCTTTAGCTTTTTCTGCTTGAGTATCAAATTGAGTTTTTTGTTGGTAAGTTTACGTTTGGGTTTGGGTTTCTATTAATGTATTTAGATGTCCAGAACATTTCTTCACCAAATTATTAAATGTTCATGCAACAACACGTAGGTTCAGATGAAAGTGACAGTCTTAACCGTTCATTTACCTGCCGTATGAAGTGCACATTAAACCATGGTGGAGGATTTTATAAGGTAATCCAATGCTCAAATTCAGTGTTTTTTTTATTACATTTTCTTCACCTCCTAGCAGTACCTTAGCATCTTTTTGACAAATTTTACTTAGTTTTTAACTTATACAAATTAATGCTGTTTATTTAAGCTGTCAATCATTTGTTTGGTTTCACTTTAGGATTTCATCCAAAAGTACTGCTCAAAAGCATTTAATTAATTTTTGTAATAATAAAATTCAAGGGTTTTGTCCGCAGACTTAAAAGTTACAATCAATTTATAATTCATCTTGCAACTGATTGGTTTTCCCTTTCTGAAAAAAGAAACTTTCCAGAAATAATTCTGGTGTTTGCACTGTTTTGATTCATACAGCATCAGTAAGTCTTTCAATTAATTTCTGTTATGTGGAATATTCCAACAGCGACACCACACAGCTTGTTATAGATTTTTTGTTTTGTGTTCCATTGTAGCTATTCAAATTGTCTGGTCGACTAAGAGAAATCCACACTCGTAAGCGAGACAGCCAAATTGTTGAGTATGGCCTTTTTGCCATCTGCTCCCCTGCAAACAGTCCAAATACACATCATCCTGGTGCAAGCATTAAAAAAGAAGTCGCGTTGACTGCCCAGAAAAGATTGGAGAGAGCCAATAGTGATCCCATTTGTAGCAGGTACATGTATGATTGATGCTGATTTGTGACTTTGTCACAGTAAAGGTGCTGCTTCATGCAACTTGTCTCTCAAAGTGGCTGAAACTGTGCATTGCAGCTTTGCGATACACTTAAGTTGTATTATACAGTAGTATTACACTCAAGGAAAGTACACTGCTATAAATCACATGTCCACATGCATGTTTACTCGAGACCATGTGTTCCTACAGTGTAAGTGCCTCAATCACAACTTTGAGCTTGTGCAAATTCTGGGACATTTTGTTACTCCCCTCTCATTGTCAAATTACTGAACACCAGCACTTGGGGATTTTAGAATACATTTTAGATGTGCAGTGCTAGGAGCACTCAGCTGCACCTTTTTTTTTCTCTCTCTCTATTCCCTTGTCTTAAGTGTGTGATTTTCACATTCCTGTGTGCTTAAATATAACTGATCAATGTACTTAGTCATGTCTACAATTTCCTTAAAATACTAGAATTAGAAGCAAGAGAGATTTAAAAAAAAATGTCAAATAGTCATTAGAAGGTCAAATAATATTATTGTTGTTCACTTTACCTAGTGCTGTAGGTACATGTATTTATGTACACACATACAGGTACAAGTAATTTATTTTCTCTTGATATTCTAGGAGAACTACTCTACCTTTAACAGGTATGCTGCATACCATGCCTATGAACCGCCACTTTTCCATGTCTGAAACTCGCTCAACAGCAGTCAGTCCTTTGGCGTCACCTACAACGTCATCTGACTCAGGACACCCATCCCCTGATTCCAGTCAAGGTGGCAAGCTGTTATTGACAGACTCAGACATGCGAAGTGATGGCAGTGAGATTTCTCCACCATCAAGCAGTAACTGCCAAGATATGGAGGGGAGGTTAGCTTCGGACCGGCTGATGGCTGGAATGAACAACCCATTTATGAATGCTCATAGGATTGATCGTAAAAGAGCAGCCAATTTCATGGAATCACTCAGGGCTGAAGACAAAGATCCAGCAAGGAAGCGCTCCCGCAGCTTAGCAGATGCCAGTGAGCTGTTCTTAAGAGATGGTTCAAATCCAAGATCTTTGTTCTTCAGAAGCAACTTGCCCTCAATACCTGAAATTAAAGTTGAAAGTGCAAAAAAGAAAGAGGAGTGCACACAGTCTTCTGAAACAGCAGCAGCAGATAGAAGGCCGCTGAACAACCCAGACAACAGGCTGGATGCCGCTCAGGGCCTTGTGAATCTTGGCAACATGGCTTCTCAATTTCCAGGGCTTTGTGCATTTCCTCCTGAGTTAATGTATCCTGATGTCATGTTTCCACGTGACATGCTTCATGACCTGCAACACCTCAGAAATCCTTTTGACATCCATAATCCATGCTGCTTAGGAAATGATCCATACACAGCTTTGGCTATGAGGCGCTGGCTGAGCAATCCGGACATGTTCCGTTCACCACTGAATCCGTTCTTAGCTGCCCAATCAGCCATGCTCACCCCAGCAGAGAGGCTTGGCTTTCTGAAGTTTCCATTTGGCTACCCTTCTCCCTTCCCTGGTCCATCACCATTTGATCTTGGTGCTGCAGCTGCTGGGCTAACAGAAAGGAACCTGCCGGAGTACTCCTTAAGGGGCCAGTACCGAAATGGCCTTGTCCCTGATATGGCCAGGAGTGGTGCTTCAAAAGAAACAGAACAGAGGTATTCTCCATCCACAGAGAAACAGTCTCAGACGAGAGAGGGTACCAGCAGCTCCCCGAGTAAGAGAGCAAGTCCTCAGCGAAATGTGACAGTTAAGAAGGAGGTAGTGTCTGACGACAAAGGAGAGGATACAGACAGTGCAAAGGAGGAGTCGTTTGAAGGAAGGAATAAACCATCATCAAAGGTTTGTAACGGTTCCATTGAGGATGATGATGAAGATGAGAAAGTAGATGTGGTGGGAGGAGTCAAGCAATCACCTGGGCTGCGGCAGACGTTTGCTGGAATTCAGGAAGAGTTTAATAGCCGATTAGAAAACCTCAACAAGTCATTTGCGCGATCCTTGGATCACAACATGACTTGTCCTTAAGCAAAGTAAGACTACATAGTATTTTTAATCTGTTACTTGTGAGGTGTTATTATGGATGTTGTAGGTCTTTAGGTTGAATTCCGGTAGCGAGAGAGGTAGCTCTGTCTGTGGGCAGATGTCTGCCTCGTACACATGTATGTAGGCTGCTGTGGCAGCCAGAGCAGCAGTGGAAGCTGTGTTGTGATGAGTGTCTGTGATATACAAGCTAGAGATCGTTTTACAACCTAGTAGGCATTGCTTTCTTTAACATATTTGATGGTACATTTGTGTTTTTCCCATTCTGTTAATGTTTTATGCCTACTGTTTGTTTCATAAAAGTAGATGAAAGAAAGCAATGTGTTCACAAACAATGCATTTTTAATATCTCTGTTTCAAGAGACTTGCATCTGGCTTGCCACCTCCTGAAAATTGGCAACAATAGGTTTATAGGTTAATATTTTCATGTTTGGCACTTAGCCGTATGCAATTAATAAGTAGTGTGCGTGGTTTTACTTCAACCCTTTTCATGAAAGATTACAATTTTGACAATGTTCTTAAAATTTCAACTTACAAAGTACTACTGTGTAGCTTTCATTTCATGTTTGTGTTTCATTCACAAGCCTTAGGATGGAAAGGGTTAATCACAGTTTCACAGTCTGTAAAGTTATATAGTGTACCTTCATTCATGTCAGTAGTAAATTATTAGCAGATGTTAGATAAGTGAATTAGCAATTTAATCAATGCCCCACAGATATGTCTGGGGTGACCATGCCTAGTTGATGAGGCATGGCAAACGTACCGCATGTACTTCTTAGCTGAGGTCTCAGTTCACCTTTGGGCATTTTGTCTTTAAAGTCTGAGCACCAAAGCACTTATTGTGTATTGCTTCGGCAAAGCAATGGGATAAAAAAGAAAACTTCCTTTCCCTGTAAACATAATGTGTTTCACAGTTAACACTGGTGTACTTACCATTTACAACAAGCCAGCAATGTGTTAACAGTTAACGTTTTGTCTTTTCCTTGTGAAATGGTCCATCAACCAGAAAGTCTAGAAAAAGTAAATCCAGTAGAAAAAAGTAAAAAGCCAGTAAAAGTAAGTTGATATTACAACTTTCCCCGCAGTTTCCAGCAATCAACCTTCCCCACTCAACTCCATTAAAAATGGTGGGCGTGAAACCCCCGGGAAAGGCTGCCAAAATATTCCAAAAATGTGCAGTTCCAGAAAATATCCATACTCCCCCCACAGAAGGTTTTTTGTTTAGCACACCCCATACTCCCCAGGAAATTCCAGTTTAGCTTCATACTTTGCTTCTAAAATGTTGGCTTTTGAGACCCCCTCCCCCCTAGGAATTTCCACTGACCTTCCATGGGATGGGTATGGATTTTTTCTGGAACTACACAATCCCTGGAAATAACCTCTGGAAAAGCCATTTTAAAATTGTGTGTCATGTGACAAATTCTTTGTGTATTTTGGCAGTTTTGTTCAGACATTTCTACGCGTGCCCCACTATTTTGAATTGAACAAAGCGGAGTAGGCCCTGGGGATTCTCTAGCACTCTCAAAATAGAATGACGGACCATTTTATATTTCAATTGGAATTACTGGTTTTTTTATGTAATTGGTAAGAACTCCTGGGTGTATTTTTGGCAGGGAAGGAAGATTTTTCTGGTTTGGAAATGTTGGGTGTTATGAAATGGCAGATTATTATCTGTTTGAGGGGAAATGATTTCCCAAACCACTTGTACTTCTTAATGAGGGATGATCAGTGATTGGTACTTATCAAAGTGACCAATGAATTCATCCATGGCAATTGTGCCAAAACATACAATTTATAATGACCCTCTGAACAATGCTTTTAGTAGTTATTTTTTGACTTCTGAATCAAGTTCTTGCAAATTGACGCTTGTTATCCACTAGTCTTTGTGGCTTGATTCATTCCTAGAATCAATTATGGAGACATGAAGTGTAGTTTTAACTTTTGAGTCTGTGGATGAAATCCTATGGTGTGACCATTCAAATGAAACCTCTTCAGCAGTACCTTTGCATGGTACCATTTGCTTTTCAATATTTTACAAAATAAAATGTAAGTACGGTTCAGTTTTATACAGTGTAATAAATTACCTGAAGAGCTCTGCTCAGTATCTTTCAGTCTCAGTAATTAGAATCATCTTACACTTCTGAATCGCTTTAATGTATTTGCATTTTCACACTTGAGGATTTCATTACCTGGTTCAAAAGTTAAATGACCCAAGGTTTGCCAGTGGAAGCATTAAACCTTTTACAGTACGCTTTCATTTTATAGCAGGAATAGTTGGTTTCTCTCCGAATTGCCTAAATTAGCGTGAGGAATCCCCCTAAAGTTTAGTTAAGCGATTGTCTTGAAAGCATGTATCATTGGGTCATGTTGTATAACAAGTTAGTTTTTGCTGCCTTACCATTCAGTTATGAATGAATGCGGCATTTTTTTTTTTCATTTCGGCGTAGATATGCAGTGCAGAGCCCTGCGTTTATTCAAAGTAGCTTTTTATGCTGAATCAAATGTAGCTAGCATTAAGGAATAATTTGACATGTTATCTCTGTGTGTTCACATATACATGTATAGCGTCAATAAGAGAGTAAAAAATATCCAGCTTTAGTTTTTACTCGGCGTGTGTAAGATTATGGAGCTTTTAGTTAGATTTTTAAGCTTCGAGAAAAACACATTTAGTGAATATGTGAAGTGCATTTCAGTGAAAAATAGCGTGCTAAAGTCTTGACAGTGAATAAGAAGCTCGAGGTCATTGAGAAAAATATGCACGTGACTTGCTCTGAAATGTACGTCGCAGTCTTAATTATTACTTATTATTGATTTATAACGGTAACCTGTTTGCTATAATAATGGTTTCCTATCGAAACACCAAAAGAAGGTTATCACGTGTGGCTAATCCAAAAAAAGCTGTAAATAACCAATCAGAACACGGGACAAAATACGTGCACCCGGTTCCAAGCGCGGGAAAGCGCGCGTAAGCCAAGTCCTCTTGATTGGTTAAAAACAGAAACCAAGCTCAGATTGGTTAATGCATGTTGACTGTCGATCAAAATTCGCCCGTTGGTCATGTGTAGGAAACAATTACAAAAACAAACGGTACGTTCATTTAGTATAACCTGAAAAATGCGTGAAAATTTTATTTTGCTTGTAAACAGTAGCACCGATATTTTGTTATTGATGTAATTAGCGTACGTCTGATTTTGGTTACTTAAAAATATCCTCCAGTTATTTAGGCGAGGTTTTGTGAATTTTGTTTGTTTGCTTCTTAGATTAGTCCTTCCTTTTGCTCATTTTGCATCCGTTATTTTGACATGAGCTGTTTTCTGATTAAAAATCAGCAAATCAAGCAGATCCTTTGCTTTGAGAAAATCTCATTTGTTAAGCATTTTTAAACATGGAGGATAAAGACGCCCTTTTTCTTGTCCTCCTTAATTTGTTTCCAACGTCTTGTTGTATTTGTCATTGTATTGTTTTTGTTTGTTGTTTTGTAGCAACATTCGCTTACATCAAAATGAAAACGTCAAAAGAGTGTCAGTAAAACGCGGGGTCGGGGCCGGGGTCGGGGTGGGATTAGGTCTAGGATTAGGTATGGGATTAAATATAATCCCTTTACCTAATCCTAACCCTATGCCTAATCCCATACCTAATCCTAGACCTAATCTCACCCCGACCCCGACCCCGCGTTTTACTGACACCCACGTCAAAAAGCAAGTGCTTTGAGCAGAGGGGAGGAACGTAAATATATTTTTAATGGCATATTTAGTAAGCGAGCTGTTGTTTTAATGAGAGATTTACACCACCTAGTGGTCAATCAAGTTTTGAGAAAAAAAAGAACATTTATAGTATAGAGTATCAATATTGAATGCAGAATACAGACCTTGTAGTGTGCAAGATTCTTCAGTAATATATATATATATATATCCATATGTATCTCCATTTACCTTATCTTTAGCAGGGATAGAGACTGTATCGTAATGTGCTGAATATAGCTTTTAGTGCTTCTATTTTGTCTGGTCTGTTTCCTTGTTTGCCGTGTTGAAATTTCCTTAAAGCAAAAGCAATATGGGTCTTTGTGCGTGTACCGGTACTCATTGTCTTCTATTGTATTTTTGGTCTTGTTTTGCATTTGTATTATTGTCGTTCTTTGTTCCTTTTGTTTTATGTCAACTGTGCTCCGGTACACACAGAAAGAACCAGCAATATTAACACCCGCTACACCATAATAGCCACCCCTCCATCCATCACTAAACAATGATGGACTGAATCTAGCATCGGAGAATTCCTTAAGCGGTAGGGCTCTGCCATTCGGTGGCCATCATTAAACCATTCGAAGGATTCTCGTCCTGTCGATGCCGTTGGGCTGATGTATATAACACATTATTTTTCTAACTCGTGAATACGCCAAGCGTTGAACGAGTTGTAGCGTTCGAGGAAATACTTCACTCGACCGGCTGTAAACTTTGTGCCTGCGATATGTAATGGCCACCTGCTTTACCCATGGAGACGACGTTATCGCGATGGTGTCTCGCAAAGTCTATTTTTTTACGTAGTCAGATCAGCCCTGCAGTTTATTGTATGTTTGTTAATCTTTTGGCTGGTTAGGTCTTTCGCAGATCCTACGTATACCGTTAGCAGCATTATCGTTTGCGGTCCTTTGCAAATTTCACTTTTATTTTCCGTACTATGTACTCACTTGTTACCCGAATCACGCGTTGCCACACCACGTGTTCCAGGGGACCAAAGTGTCGCAAAGATGTCACGCAAAGAAAATTGTAGATGGACAAAGCCGATCTGATCTACTGGGGTATGTCGATCGAACCTATTACTTCAGTGTAAATTAAGAGGAAGATGGAGAGAGAGAGCGAAGGAAAAGAAAAGAAAAGATAACTTCCCCTTCCCTCGAGCTCCTTGTGCTTCGCCATCTTTAGAAAATCCCCTTTAATCAGTTACATTCTTATTCTAGCGCTTGCCACGCAGGCCAATTTTGCAAGCACAAATTTCCCTCCAATAAGACTCCAAGCGTAGGTTTGGCCCAACCTGCAAGATGTATATCATGGCTCTCAGCAAACAAATAGAAGCCCAGGCATTGTATTCGTAATTTTGCGATTGTTAACTTTTGCCATTTCACGACAGAAGAAAAGCGTTATGGAAAGACTGCTTTTATTTCAGTTTTCAAAACTTCCGTCAGTAAGGTACCGTTCGCACTAGCTGACAAAATTTATTTGGCGCTACCAAAAATCTCGACAAATTTTGTCTCCGCTTGACAAAAATTTGTCGTGCTTCGAGGCAGGACGACGGCGTCTTTGAAGTTTGGTGCGGCTTGACAAAATTTGGTGGGGAAAAAAAATCACCGTCCGCACTTATAGCGGAACCGAAATTATGACAAATATTTTTGCAAAATGAACAAAAATTCACCTAGTGCGTACGGGCCCTTTTAAGTGGCTGAAATTTTCGATGATAACTTTCGACATTTTTATGTAAGTTGATCACTTTTGGGACTTCAAGTGTAAAACAAGGAAGCCTTTGTCGTCTCGTTACAGACAATGCATATTTATGTTACTCTAAGATGTTTTCATTTACAAAATTGCCCGAAAATTCCGAGCATCCACGTTGAATTTTATTGTAATGCAATAAAATGAGGAAGGCGTTAACCATTAAAAGGGTTATTCTATACCTGACCAAAATGCCTTGAAAACCGTCCCCATTTTGGCCATAGGTTCATAGAGGAGTTTCCCCTTAGGCAATAGGTAATGTTCAGTCCACCTCAGGGACCGCGGAGCAAGGTGAAAAGTGGGAGGGCTGACAATTGAAAATAATTTTTTCATATTGAAATAGCGCAAAAAGTGGGGGCGGGGGCGCAAAAAAGTGGTGGGGCTGCGGCTACTTGAAACCAGGGGTCAATTCAATAAAACTTTTACAAGTGTAATTCACAAGTGTAGCCATTGTTCAGAGGTTGAAAACAATAGCTACGCTTGTAAATTACACTTGTAAAAGTTGTATTAAATTGACCCCAGTAAATCTTTTGACAGTCAACAAAGTGGTTTCCAAATGACGTCATCATTCGTTGCCATGGCAACGCGAAAAGAGGTCAAAAAACGCTATTTTGGACCATTTGAGGCTAATAACTTAATAAACTACATGGTGAAAGTTTTTGTTTTCGATATATTTTTGTTTAATTGGCAAGAGAAACATTTTAATAATTTTTTAAAAAATTCTGTACATAGAGTTCAAAGCTACCTTAAATTTATGTAAAAAGTACATATCTCTGAATCCTATGTACAGTTTTTTTTCAAATAAAAGAACAATGAATCGGCCGCCATTTATGAATAATGTCTATGGTAGTTAAAAAGACGCGAGTTCAGTTTTTTGTTAAAACGACAGCGAGAGCGTGCAGAGAGTGAAGTTGGCAACTTGCTAGGCTTGGATAAATTCTGCTAGTAAAATGGTCAGATCAATTACTACTCTGATAGACGAAATACGAACAAGCTTACCATGCCGTTTATGAATAATTTTGTGTTCTTGTAACTCGACGAGGTTATTTTTTCTGGAATTAGGTACTTACCAAGAGAATTATAATCTCTTGGTACTTACCGCGTGGACCTAAATCAGAAATTGCTACACATGCAAAAGGGTTTCAAACGTCGCTCTATAGCCCGTCGTGTTACCCAATGCAGTCGAATTTAAAGTGTGAGTTTACATTGTAACACGGCATTTAGTGTAAGGTTTGTAACAGAGCAAAAAAGACATAAATTCTATTTGAAAGTTCCGGTAGTGTAGCAGCTTTCAGAAACCTCTATTTTCATTGGCCTTGTAAAACACAGCTGCTATTATTTTTAGGGCTAGGGTCCATTGTTGTGTTGTTTGTTCCATTGTTCTCTTGAAGGGTATCGAACCAATGGTGTGAGACCTTACGAGAGCTGCTACATCGTGAAAGTTCGGGAGCCGCTATAACTTATAAAAGTGAGGGTAAACGATAAACAAGTGGTTTGTTTCAGAATTTTGTTGATAACGGTCCGTCGATGAAAGGTCTTACTCTAGGCCTTGCTTTGAACATTGTTGTTAAGGACTCCCGCGAAGTTACTAACAAGTGTTTCAACCACTTTTTGCTATTCCATCATATTCCAATGCGAAGTTACATTGTTTCAATACTTTGTTGATAACCCTGTCAACGAAAGGTTTTATTCTTAGTAGGCCTTGCTTTGAACAAAATTTAAGAAAAACATAAGGCAATTTTATCAAGGACTCCCGCAAAGTTACTTTAAAAATCAATTGGTGGTTTCACACAAGGGCTCATTGGAACATCATAATTGCTCTTGAAACCTACTTTGAATGTGAAAGAGTAAAAATACACATACCTCAAACACGCCTACTTTGTGACCATGGAAATTAACGTGTCTATTTCAAAGGAGCCGAAGTACGCCGCCAAGTATGATCTACACCACACTTGAGAAGGCACGTGACCAACGAGTATTAAAACAGAAGTCGACTAAAAGACACATGCAGCGGCGCAATAGTGATTGACAGCTTATGTTCCAAGATATACATTTTTTTTTTATCAGGTGTGAATCCCGGGGAGGGGGGGGGGGACTCCCATATAAAAATGACGGGGGTGCTCGTCGTACCTTTTAGGGGTCAAAATTTGTAGATTGGTACCGCTTAGGGTACTAAAATCTGAAATGACTACCGTTAGAATTATCGCGGTACCTTTTAGGGTATGAGCCGAAAAAATATGACAGAATATGACATGTGTTGTTTTCGAATTGGTACCTCTTAGGGGTAAAAATTATTTTGAGCCACGCCCATCAAACAAGATTCTGGTACCTTTTAGGGTGTTTTTCGAAAATTTCCGACGAGCAACCCCGTCACTTTTATATGGGAGTCCCCCCCCCCCCCGGGGGGTGTGAATCCCATTTTTTCTGACGTGTTCAGTACTTGAGAATCTCAAGTGCGCTTGAGTCAAGCTCTTGCTTGAGACATACTTAGCTTGTAGCGTGAAACCAACAAATGATTCACACGTATAGACTGTTATCTTGTTACCTTTACTTTCGTTACTTTGTGAGGTCCGCTACTGAAATGTGTCAATCTCTTTCTACTATTCCACCTCTGAAATTTTCTGTCTTATGATTTGCCTGCATATGTGTGCCCGCTCGGCTCTCTATCTGCTCTATACAAATCACGGCATCATGAGACTGTACTTCCACCAGCTCCCGGACCCGAATTTCAAAATAGACGGAGATTAAGCATCAAGTTTGGTGTCCCCGCAAACGGCAAAAATCAACTTTTGCCGTCTGCTGTTTGCCGTTTCTACGTGAAAGTGAGAAGTTTCGCGTTTTTCATGAACATGTGAATTATTTTTTTTTATTTTTCTGGTGGATTTTTTAAAAAAGATTTGAGGGAAGGTAAAGATAATCAACTGCAGTAAGCCGACGTTTGCTGTTTGCCGTAGTTATGCATGGTTCAATTCCTACAGTTACCATCCCCCCCCCGGGCAACCCCCGGGACAAAGTCGGCCCTTGTGGCCCGGGGGTGGGGAATTTTGCAAGCAGTCTTGTCCCGGGGGGTAGGGGGTGGGGATATCTAGGTGCGCAAGGAATTATGGGGCGAAAATTTCGTCGAAGCACATGGCGGACGACATGACTCAACAAGCAGATTTCTTTGCTAAGAAATCCTTACAATTTGTTAGTAATTGGCTGGAATAAAACAATTTGGCAAAGTTAAAGCCTGTCAGTGGATGATGTGAAGTGTTGGGAAGAACACATCCTCAGTACACGAAACAACCGCAACAGAGGAGCGATGAAAGCCAAAGAAACGCGAGCAAGGAAGAAAAACAATGGGAGAGATGCTTCCTGATCTTTGTAACCGTACGAGTCTAGTCCAGTCCAGTCTATTAGTAAACTGTTCGGTGGATTTATAATTATATAATAAATATTTCTGTCTTCTTGAAAAACGATGCAGCTTGCTGTCGAGTGCCCCGGGGGGTGGGGAATTACCTCTTTCTTTGTGCCCGGGGGTGGGGATTAGGACGCCAAGTGAAGAAAAAATGGCAAATCCCCAGGGGTGTGCCCGGGGGGGATGGTAACTGTAGGAATTGAACCATGCATTAATCCCTCTAATCAGTAGCTATCAGTTAATGACCGGCAGAAGACTACTATGGAAGAATGTTCTGGCCGGTGAAATATAACCAAACATGAAAAGAAGCGAAATATGGTCAGTATACAACTGATGCAATAGTCAGTGAAACTTCTGGTCTCTTTTTAAAAGAAGTGAAAATTTTGTATGTTTCTGCCGATTGATTGATTGAATGATTGATTGATTGAATGAATGAATAAAAACCAGGTCAAAACAGCTGTCTACGGTTGCATTTTGGCTTTCAGTTTGGGCTCTATCATGGCGTTGTCGCGTCGTTAAATGTTCTACGTAGTATCACGAACTTTGCTTTATACTTTGATTTTATCTCTATTTTTGGCTGCCTATATCTTCTCCAGATCCTACGTACACCAGCAGAATTTTCGTTCGCGGTCCTTTGTTTCTTATTTACTTAATAAATGAACGAATGAATGAATGAACGAATTGAGAGAATTGGTAGCACTGCATCTCTACCCGACGGCTACTACCTGATGAGTCGCAACAAGGCCGGAGACTGTGCGCCCTTTGCAGTTCATAGTTTTCCCGGCTGAAGAATTGTTTCCTTGCCACGCCACAAACTAAGAATCTGTTGGGTTTTCAGGATTTCGTAAAACATTTTCGACACTGACCCCTTTGCCCTTCCTCCACTGATAAAAGATTTTGTATCAGACTTTTTTTGTACACGTTTGTATATAATTAAAAATAGCCCAAGGGCAATTTTTAAGAACTCAGCAGTTGCTAAGAAACTAAACATTTGCGATTTTAAATTCAACTGAAGCTGCACAGCTTATTCACAGATAGCTTTCTTCGCCAAGGAACACAGACATGGCGCGCTGTTGTCTTTACTCCTGTTTCTTTGTGGGTTTCGTCCTTTGGTTACAGCACCTGAATCCAGCAACATGCGAGAAGGGGAAAAAACTTGTGATGATGAACGCGGTGAGTAAAGAATAATTTTTATAGCTTTTATCCTGAAAAATCACCACAATAAAAAATACTTTTCATATATACGGCAGGTTTTTGTTGTTACGCGATCGTCGAATGATGTAAAACCTGGAAAAATTCACAGTGCACGGTAACTAACCAGTAGTATTTTTCAGAGCACCAAGTAAAAGCCTTTTTTTGTTAAAAATAACAAGAAATCATAAGTCCGTCAGGTTATAGAGAAAGCATTTTACACTAGAGTACACTAGAGATTGTCAGTTGTAGTCACAGTTGAATAAAAAACAATCCTCTGTGTTGAGTTGATCTTTAAGAAGCTCTTATTGCGATGCAGTTAATAAATCCCAAGATCATGATAAATTCCGCGCTTGTATGTTCAACCATTGTTCCCGGTTTTATCTGAATCCTTAAGTGTTTTATATATATAAAACAAATGAAAAGAAACCGAATACAATCCGTGTAATGTTTGTCTCTTCTTTTTAAAGAAATGAAAACTCTGCCCATCTTTTTCTACTTAATTATTTGTTTAAATTACCACTCAGCTCTCTAGTAAATTACTCTGAGTATGATAGGGTTACCGCGCGCTCAAGGTCTAACCTGATATAGTGAGTTTATTTACAGCAATGTTTGTCCATGTTTTCTTTGGTGTTTCCAGCGCAAAAACCCTTTAACCATATTGTTATTACACCTCTTAACTGCACTACTATAATGTGAGATGGCCAAAAAGAAGGCTTTTGTGGAGGTCAATTTTCCTTTCTCTTTCGAACTGTTACGCCGTCCCGATAAAATTCAGCCGGCTCCTGTATAGTAATAAGCCTTATAGCACAAATTGATCCAGCTGGAATAATCGTAAAGTAATTTGAAACAAAGCAACTTTAACTCATAAGAGTGCCGAAAATAAAAATTCAAGAAAGGATTACAAATTTCGTTTTTATAAAATACTGAAAAACAAATGGTGCCATGGGTGAAAAGTACTGCCGAAGAGGTTTGATTTGAATGGTCACACCATAGGATTTCGTTCACAGACTCAGAAGTTAAAACTACATTTCCCGTCTCCATAATTGACTATAGAAGTAAAAAGGTTAAGTCATGTTTTCCTTTGCGTTACCGCTATGGTTGCATGAGCACTTTCCATTTGACTACACAGTGAAGCCGTGTAACGGTTCAGTAAAACTGGTGTTGGAAGCTTTCATGGCGATTAACTACTTACAAGGCTCAAAGAAGGGCAAATCGATTTATTTGGAGAAAACGTATTGTGTTTGTAACAATTTCTACATTTTTCGATAAATGTTAAATGTCGTTCTTTATACCTCGTTTTCCTTTGCTATTTTGGGGAATTATATTGCCCGTATATACCTCTATAAATAACCACTTGTCTGAACGGAGCCTGGGGTAGCTTTGATTGTAACAGAGGAGAGTGGCGGGGCTTGTAAAAATGCATTTTCATCATTCTCTTGCAGGGCCAATTTCACTAATGCCGAAATAGAAAACGAATCTGCTATTCTAGATTATGAATTTGATGATGAAAATTTCAACATTGTGTTGTTTGTTCTTCCTTTAGGAATCTTTAAACCAAGCGACTTTTATCGTACTCTTTAACTTGTAAAAAGGGGTTTGAGGACAACTGATCCATGTTCTCTATTCCGTCGACAATATAATTATTACAAAAAGCGCAATTTAGCATGCGGATTTTGTATTTCAAGGCAAGATCAGCATTTGTAAATGAAAATGGAGAAAAATTTTCCGTCAGGGAGTAGGTGATTAGTTTTCGAGCGGGACAAAACCTGAGAGTGACCGGTGTGCTTACCTCGAATGTTTTGAATCATTTTAGCAGCTTTTTTTATACTTTGAATGTTAATTGTTGCCTAAGGATCATCGGCCTTTGTCATCTCATCTACCTAGTCCCCTTCCCCCTCCCTCTGGATAAAAGATTTTACATGAGGCCTCGCTTTCAACGCGCGTTAAAAAAAGTCGGAGGGAAAATTTTTATCTCTCAGCAAAGTTTCTAAGTGACAACAAGTTTCTCATTTTAAATAACGCCCAAGCTAAACTGCCGATTCACAAATAGCTTTCATCGCCATGGAACACAGACATGGCGCGCTGTTATCTTCACTCTTGTTTCTTTGTGGTGCTCGCCCTTTGGTTACAGTACCTGAATCCAGTCTCGCGCGAACAGGGGAAATAACTTGTAATGATGAAAGCGAGCGAGTGAGCGACATTTGTTGAACTATCAAAAGAGAAAGGGCGCCTGAAATGAATCGTGCAAGCTCCGTTCGTACCGAAATTGTTAATAGTTTCCAGAATTTAATACCTAATGAGCCAGAATAACATTATGAAAAAACTGTTGATGATGATTTTTTTTTCAATTATCAGTTGTTATGGATGATTATTTTTCATTTCACTTGCGCAGCGTTCACTTATCAATAAAAAAGTGAATATTTGAATCTCTTTCTGTACTCGTGTGCATGAATGTATATTGGTTAGGATAAGCCACTTTTGAAAATGACGATTTTTATATTTCGGATTTGTTTAACTTTTGAGACTTCTCACTTTATAGATTTTAACTTCTTGAACCTCTGTTGCGTTTTTCAAGAACCTCACTGTTGTTATGCAGGTTATATTCAGCATCACATTATACAAATTTTGTCTGCACTAATCGACATCTGAATATTTGTGAGTGGTTTAATTACCAAATTGTGAAGTCGCGTTGAAAGATGTCGCGACGGCTCACAAAAAGCTTCGTTGTGTAGAGAGCTTGAGATAATGGTTTGTACGGATAGCATAAAAATAATGAAATTGCATTTTCACACTTTTATCTCAGAATTTTATTTCTTAGCATAGATAGAAGACCATAGAAGGCATTTCGTCGAAGATCTAACAGTGATACCCCGAAATAACGTAAAATATATAGCGAAATAACTACAGTTTTTGCGTCGACGAAGGAGACGCTTCCTAATCTTGTCGGCTAGGCGGAACGAATCGAGAAAAGTGTCGGTACCAAATCTGCGCCATCTTGAAACGTCACAACAGTATCCAGCATTCTTAGCGCGTCGTCTAGGCTAAGCGGAACGAATCGAGAAAAGTGTCGGTACCAAATCGGCGCCATCTTGAAACGTCACAATAGTATCCAGCATTCCCAGCGCGTGGAAATCAGGCATCATCCTGGGGAGCTGGTGTTCCGAAATGTCACATGTGAATAATCTATTTGTCTTGATTTAGTTTCGGATATTTTCCCGATTTTGGAATCGTACGGCTCAATATTTCAATGCCTGGTAAAAGTACGCAGTGGAAAAATTGGACGAAGGTTCTTCTCCGGACCAAGTAAGTTGTTGGGTCTCTTTGGAATCAAGCAAGAAGTTACAGATTTTCCTCGCTACCGTTCTGGTATGTTTTGAATGTTCTCTCTTGATTTTGCTGTGGTTCTCTGCCTGATTTGGGAAGCTTTCACCTAAATACCGACGTCGTTCTTCGCGATGTTCTACGGTACGGTGCAATTCGCTTATGTCTTGTAGCAATAATTCACTGACCGGTCGCGCCAGGCAAACGCAGATTAACTTTACAGTGCTCGAAATTGCGCCTGTATCGGGCGCATTTGCGACTAAAGATTTCGCAATTTTGTGACTAAAATTTGTCTAGCTAATAAAGGAATTATATTCAACAGTCTTGTGTCTTACTTGCAACTGGTAGTTGTAATTTTATCCGAAAAATCCTGCGAAATTCACGTTGAATGTTGTGTGACTTAATCGTCGGTGTCCAAGAAGTTTATCACGGGAGCACTTTTTCAGGCTTTTCTCAGAAATTTCTCATTTCCGGTTCCGGTATTAGTACATGTACTGAGGAGTATGATTTCAGAATCGGAGAAATAACCGAAATGAAATCAAGACAAATATACCGTTTATATGTCGTAAAAATCTGAGACCCTTCGGAGTACACAGCACGGCAGGATTTTGCCCGATCGCACGGCGATATCGTGAATTTGTTTGATGTCGGCCCGACGTTTATCTCGCGACAAATCCCTTTTAAACAGTGGCTGAATTAATTCATGAAACTAAGGTACTAGGTCAAGACGAGGTGCCACGGGATAAGGAGACGCACTATAATCTATGATTACTACTAGTTTATGAGTAAAAGACAAGGCCCCCTGTGATTTGACTTCTTGTAAGCAACCACCTTCCGTAATCGAGCAACTAAGCTTGACACTTCGGTGGTATCGAGGTCCAACTTGCTTTCTATTCTATTGTTACCTCCCTTTTCCCTCTCCCTGAGAGCATTTTAGTAGCGAAAGTGGTTATGTCCTATTTGTTTGCGGCTTTTAGGTTTATCGTCATGGCGATCGGTCACCTACTCATATCTACCCAACTGATCCTTGGCAAGCAGACGCTTGGCCACAGGGCATGGGAATGTTGACACAGGTTAGTAGTTTGATAAAATAATGAACAAACAGACCTTTTAGTTAAATTACTTTATTAACTGTGTGACTGCAATCATTTAAAAGCATTGCTTCTGTTGCCTCGTTTGGAAGATTTTGAAGGGTTGTTCCCTTTTCGACTCCTCGTGGTTGTCATGTGGTGATCATGTGGTGGCCATGTGATGGTCACGTGGGTACAATTTCGGACGTTCGTTCTACGGAGATTGGAGGTTCAAGTCGTGTTCTCAGACACCGCTTCGTTTCTTAGACAAGAAATTTTGCTGAACAATGCATCTCTCCACCTATAAATGGGTACAGGCGAATATTACCTTACCTTGCACAACAGGCGCTTTTGGGAGTGCTCAAGTGAGGTTTGAAGCGCGAGCGCGCCGAGACACACCCCCTCTCCTCACCTCCCTCCCTCCCTCCCTCCCCCCACCCCGCGTGTCTCGCGCTTGGAGCTCGCGCCCCAAAACCCGCTTGAGCACCCCCAAAAGCACCTGTTGTGCGACTGCCTACCTTGGCTGCCTTGGTGATGGACTAGCATACCCAACATACCATCTAATCACGAATAAACTGATCAATCAAGCGAATTATAACACAATGAGCACCACCATGATACTGTGTGCTGTTAAATTTCAGAAAGGAATGCGTCAGGAATATGCCCTTGGTAAGTTTCTGAAGAAGCGATATATGGAACAATACAAACTGCTGAACTCCACCTATATTTACAAGGAGGTAAGCGAGATATTAACTAATGTTTCTTAAATTGCTAAAACATGCCTGCATGTTACAAAAGTGCAATACAGTATCGAATGTGCTACATGAATACAACTGTTTGAAAAGTAAAAGTACTGGTCAGTTATGTGGAGCTCAATTAATGACGTTCTGGTAGAGTAAATCTTTCTCAGTGCGGATTCTGTCAAATAAGCTAAGGTGTAAAACGGGAAGCTTCTTGATTGCTAGTCGTTTATAGATCTTAATAGACTTTATACTGGATAACCTACAATTTATGACAAAACGTTGAAACGGTATGAGTTGGATGGTATATAAATGGTGGATCCCTCCCTCCCTCTCCACCTTTCAATGTTGTTGAAAAAATAAAATAAATGCGCGCTTTCATGTGTGATCCAACATTGAAATAGAGGACAGGGAAAGGCTGTTCCAACGACTTCTGACACTCTGGACACTGATTGTGTTGTGTTGGGTAAAATAATATAATTAATGGCATAACCGTTACAAAAACGTGAGGCTGATCGTTGTCATCGATGTACTTAAATTCGTAGTATAATCTTAATTTTAATATTTTCTATGGCGCATTACTTTATCCTCATTTCAGCCAAAATTACTTGAGTGTCCTTGCTAAAATCCCTATCAACTGATAATTGAAATGTCGCGTGTTGTTGAAAAAATAAAATGAATACGCGCGTTCATTGTGTGATCCAACATTGAAATAGGGGACAGTAGAAGGCTGTTCCAACGACTTCTGACACTGGTTGTAGTTACAAGCTACGCGAAGCCGACCAAAAGGCGTTCCCAGGGGCGGATCCAAGATTTTTTGATGGGGTTGGCTACGGGTATATGCCTAAGTCTATAAAATTTTTCATTCATTGTTTTTCATTGCTCCATCCAACGTCATCCCCATGGGCAAGGCAGTTGACCATTACATACCGTGGGTTCCATTTTCCTTGCGGCGTGGAGAGATTTTCAGGAAGAAAGGCTTCACATATCGCTCTGAAGTGTCCTTAGGATAAATAAGCGATTCCTAACAGTTTTTAACATTTTTGGAAAGTTGAATGAAAATTTTTGATAACTTTACACTCGCAGTTGCACTGATAGAGTAAAGTTCTGTGATGATTTTGTTTCCTCTCTCAACAGCTTTACATCCGGAGTTCTGATTTAGATCGTTGCTTGATGAGTGCGCAGACGCAGCTAAATGGGCTGTACCCTCCGCATGGACATCAGGTAAATAGGATTCTTGCTCCTAAGTCTCCCCCCCTCCCCCCACAGAGGCTTACTTAGATGCCTTCACACGACAGATTCAAGTTGGCAAACTTGTGTCGGCAAACTCAAGATGGCATGTGTGAACTTGGCTGTTGCGGACATCAAAAGTTGGCAAACTGTTGGCGACAAATACAACTTGTTTCTATTCTTGCCTCTGTTGTTGTTTGGATGACTGGTTTTCTAGAAACTTCGATTTTTTGAGAAAGGTTGCGGCCCGGGGGGGGGGGGGGGGGGGGGGATATATTTATTAGCTCTTTAACTATTTTACATATGTATATATTTTTGTTTTTTTATCTTTTAAGTATTTTTATTACAGTGTCCCCAACAATTAGCTACTAAGCTAAATACTTTAGACACTATAATAAAGGTTTGTTGTTGTTGTTGTTGTTTGTTGCCAACGTTTTCGCCAACGTTTTCGCCAACGTTTTGAGTTGCTGCAACTTCGGTATGTCAAGCCTTGTTCACAGGGTCCCCACTCTTCCTCCCTCGAAAAGAAAGAACCCAAGAACGAGGTTGAGACGTGAAGAAGTCCGTCGTGTGAAAACATTAGATTGCCAACGTTAAGAAGTTTGCCAACTTGAGATCGCCAATGCTTAAAAGTTTGCCAACACGAGCTTGCCAATATTTAGAAGTTTGCCAACACGAACTTGCCAACATTTAGAAGTTTGCGAACACGAGATTGCCAACGTTTAGAAGATTGCCAACGTTTAGAAATTTGCCAACACAAGATTGCCAACGTTTAGAAATCAAGTTGCCAACACGAGCTTGCCAACATTTAGAAGTTTGCGAACACGAGATTGCCAACGTTTAGAAGTTTGCCAACACAAGATTGCCAACGTTTAGAAATTTGCCAACACAAGATTGCCAACGTTTAGTAATTTGCCAACATGAGCTTGCCAACGTTTAGAAGTTTGCCAACACGAGATTGCCAACATTTAGAAGTTTGCCAACATGAGATTCCAAACGTTTAGAAATTTGCCAACACGAGGTTGCCAACCTTTAGTAATTTGCCAACATGAGCTTGCCAACGTTTAGAAGTTTGCCAACACGAGATTGCCAACATTTAGAAGTTTGCCAACATGAGATTCCAAACGTTTAGAAGTTTTCCAACATGAGATTGCTAACGTTTAGAAGTTTGCCAATGTAAGATTGCCAACGTTTAGAAGTTTGCTAACACGAGATTGCCAACGTTTAGAAGTTTGCCAACATGAGATTGACAACATTTAGAAGTTTGCAAACTTCAGTTTGTCGCTGAAGGTGTCTTTAATATTCTTTTGCAACAAAGATCAAAGCCTCGTTGCTCAATACATGATAGTCTTTTTAAGGTGCTGGATAGGTGAAGTTTATGTATGTTATATTTTGTACAAGTGTTGTATATTCTTCTATCACACCACCGCTGTGTATTCTGAATATTTGTAATTCTCTTTTCATTTCCAGATATGGCGCGATAATTTGGATTGGCAGCCAATTGGGATCCATGTGGTGCCAAAGAAAGATGACTATGTAAGAAATCTCGAAGGCTTGCACTAAAGAAGAAATCTAAAAAATCTATAAAGGGCTAATGGCCACTGATATTGACTATACACGGATTAAACTATCCGGCTTGGATGGCTATAGTGGCCCTAATCTTTTGTTTAATAGATCCATTTTGTTACCGATTCTCTGCACTTGACTAATGAATGAAAAAAGAAAGTGTTAGAAGGTTTTCGCGCAAAAATCGCCCTTATGTGACCAATGTATATCGAAAAATCCAATGTTTCGATGTTCTTTATACCGACTGTTAAACATTAATTCTTGAAAGAAGACGTTCTAACTGATATAAATGTCATATAGCCAATAAAAGCAGGAGAGAGTCTTGTGTTTCAGCTACTAGTTAAAGAGAGATTCAGCTCTAGATTTCCAGTTTTTCTTTCTTGCAGCTTCTTCGGCCGTTTGATTACTCGTGCCCTAAGTATTTTAAACTGCACGACGATGACAAAAAGCAGCCAAGATATGTCGGGATGTCATTGCAATACAGGGTGAGTAAGTAAGAATCCTATCTCAAGGAATTGAATAAGCTGCCCCCCCCCCCCTGTGGGCGCCGGTAGGGGTGTAGGTCGAAAAGGCGTCTGACACTTCAGACTAAAAATATTATAGCTAAAAAACAAACACAAAAAGATAAGAAGAAGGAGGAATCGGTCAAACCACAGCTGCGCTGTTTTGCAGTTTTCCTTCTTTTTTTTTTGGTAACAAAAGCTAGATTTTTCATCTTGATGTTTTTAAGTGACGTCTCGTATAAATTTCGGGGCAAGAAAGAGTTTGACACTTCAGGCTATAATATGTTTTATCATATGACCCATACCATAGAGTTTGACACTTCAGGCTATAATATGTTTTATCATATGACCCATACGGCCCTGCGAACCTTTTCTTTGCAAAACCATTGATGAAAGTCCCGTATGAGGGCCGTACGCATTTGCGCGAGCGGGGCCGGAAAAAGGCGTACGGCCCTACTAACAAAGCGGACGGCCTCGCGCGTTAAAATTTCAAGTAATTTTGTCTCCAAATTGGTCATATGATAAAATACTTATTGACTAAGTCAGGTCGGGCCGGATGGCAAAATATTTGGCTCTCGGTCATGACCTCGAGCCAAAGATTTTCCCATCCGGCCCTCCCACTTAGTCAATAAGTACATATTTTCTTCTCAAGCCACAATTTTGAGGACCGGAAAATGAAACTTTATTTATAACAACCCAACAACAGACACTTGTCACTTACCAGGCTGCTTTAGTTACTTTAATATTTTAAAATATTAACTATTAATCATTGCAACAAATTCATTTAAGCGCACTGACCACGTTAAATAAAGGATTGATTGATTGATTGTTGATATTTTGTCAGGATATGCTAGCCTATGTCTCTAAAAACAGTGGACAAAAAATTGACGTATCGACTGCCTTCAAAATGACAGACCCGTTGATTTCAGAGGTAGGCGTCATAGGTACATTGCATTATGTTCATTACTGTTTTTATCTAATTTGTAAGCTTTTTTACGTTTTTGGGTTTGTTTTTGTCGAAAATGAGGCTTTCCAGCTTAGAATTACCAAGCACGCCCAGGGAAAGATATCTTTCCGTCTCCAAACCAGGTTTTACAGACTAAAAAAAACATCAGAAAACGGCAAACTGATTCTTACGGAAAGGCGATGAAAGAGTAAACAAAAGAATAAAACAAAATATATATATTCAAACAAATTTGCCCAATATTTCGGTTTGAAAACAAACCTTCTTCAGGAGCTAACAGACTAACCAAGAAAGCTTGGAAAAACAGTCTTAAATAATTGGTTTTCTGATAACATTTTATTGGCCCAAACGTGGCTGGGGTTTTATGGGGATTGAAAGGGGCACTGTCCCGCCGAAATACAAAATTTTCCTTACCTTATTTTCATGTTGTCTTACCAAATGCCACCAAATAGACCGAATGCAAATATGGCCGTCCAACAATTTTTTGTTTGGACAGGTTCTCAAGAAAAGAAAAGCAATTGAATAATGATAAAGATCAGGTCAAAATAAGTCATTGTGTGCATTTTCAAGGCCATATTCCTATTTTAGGAGAAGTTATAGGCAATCAAATTTTGGGAAAAACATGAAAGCGAGGCTAGTCAGGATAGAATGTCTTTTCTCATACAAATGCTTACAATTTCAGTGAGCCATAACTTTGCAACCGTTAAACCGAAAACACTCAAACTTTGCAAGATAATACACTTAGTAGCACTTGTTTACGTGATATCATTAATTTCTCTGAAAACATGGCCAAACAAAAAATTGCCTGGCGGCCATATTTGCATTCGGTGTATAGAGCGTTTTCAATTGAGTGTCGAAAGTAATTTCGCAATTGCTTTTGGTTTGGTAGAGTCGATCTAGATTCCATAGCTCAGAAGGAGGTCGGACACCTTATTGAGACCTATATAATGGAGTAACTGGTTAGCTTTCAGTTGAGGTTGGCAGTTTATATAGTTAAATTTAGGACTAAGCAACCCGAGAAGCTAGGTGGTACAGTGGTACGGTAGGCTATGTAAGCCTAAGCCTAGCTGAGGTCACAGGTTCAACCCTGAGTGGGGATTTTAGATTTTCCTTTTTACACGTAAAAATTTATTGAAAATAAAATTCTAAGTGTCGACATTACGTTATATAATTCTCAATAAGTGTCCGACCTCCTTCTGAGCTTTTGCAGGTAGACTCTACCCTTTGGTTTTGCATTGCTACGCTTTGCGATTGCCTAAAAAATCTCGCGCCACTTTATTAACCAATCAGAAGTAAAACCAAAACCAATCGTGACTTGCTCACGCGTTTTCCCGCGCTTGGCGCCGGCTACATGTATTTGGGTAGTTTCTTGGTGTTGCGGATGGCGTGATCACCAAATGACGTAAAACTACTTACAGCTGAATAGAGGTAAACTTTTCTGACTGGCTCGGCGTCGGGCGGTGATAAGATGAATTTCATGTTGTCAATCATTCTTCCCACCAGGGCACCTACAACATACCGTATTCAACGTTTTGTTTTAGTAGTTAGTAATCAAAACAGTTAGTAGAGCAAAGTAGAGTCATAGCACAGCTGTAGTGAGGGTCCAAAATGATGGCCGTGTTTTGGTGTTGCGGATGTTGCGATCACCAAGTGACGTATAGCAAAAGATTCAAAAGACACTGAACAATACTCACACCACAACACAAAAGCTAACCAACAATGGCTTCCGCAACACCAAGAAACACCCTGTATTTGGTTCGAGTTCTGATTGGTTCATCGGATTGTCTGCGAGTTCTGTGATTGGTCAGAGTAATTACTTTGGTTTTAGTTTTACGACACTCAATAGGCCTTTTACGTGTTGCCATTAGCCTCTCTATCAGAGCGAGGCTAGGTGCGAAACCTTTCATATGAAAATAAGTTTTATTTGCATGTGAATGAAAACTCATTTTCATATGAAAGGTTTCGCACCTAGCCTCGCTTTGATAGAGAGGCTAAAGGCAACTCGGAAATGGCCTATTGAAAACCGCTCTATACAGCTTAATTAAACAAAAATATTCTATAGAACAAAACAAAAGCAATAATTTGGAGATTAAGTACAGGATTGCAAGGATGGAAGTGGATTACCGTTTAAATTTGATTTCTTGGCCGCCTGTAAAAAAAATCAAAATTATCATTCTTGTGGAATTTTGACTTTTTTTAGCTGTCATTTTGGCGATTTTTTCTTCTTATTTCAAGATAATGAAGCAAACTTAAAGCAAGCTCCTGGCCATAATCATGAAAACACGATATTTAAGCCGGGACAGTGTCTCTTTAATTCAGCCTTTCATAGTAATCCTGATAAAACCAGGATTACTGGGCTTTTTAAATTTATCGTTCCGAAAAGTAAGCCTGGTTGGGCGGTTAATCTGGCAATCTTAACCCCTTCACTGCCAGAGCCGACCTTTGCGTCTGTTGACGGAATCTTATGGTGTGACCATTTAAATGAAACCTCTTCAGCAGTACGTTTGCATGGTGTAATTTTTTTTCATTGTTTTACAAAATAAATTTGGGGCTTTTCTTGAATTTTGGTTTTTGGCGTTTTTGGGAGAGTTTCGTGAATTCGGCTTCTAGCCGACACGTCATTCATTCTGAATCTTTCTTTAGGCCATTGCCAAATTCGCTGACAGTAAATTCATAAAAATCCCTTTGCATTTGTGTCTTACTACCGACCACCACAATGTTGAAATCCATAATTATACGAAATGTCTGATGCAAGTTGCATAGTTAATAAAGAACAATTGTTATGAGAACTGGGAAATTTCTTTATTCTATGTTTTTGTTAGAATTTTTCGGCCTTGACCGTGCACAATAGATTTTGAACTTTGTTCAAGCAACTAACCAATAGAAATGTTTCCTTTACCTAATTCAGTCCACCATAGCGTGTACTTGTAGCTTCTTTGTTATCGCCATTGATGTCTGCAAGGTTTCATAACCAGTCCCTCGAGCGACTAATTATGGGAGGAGGGGAATATAAAAAAGTAATGTAGTCAAAACGTGCCTGGAGCCCCAAAGTGAACCAATCGGCACAGATTGTAGGCCAGAAACGAGTCAATGGGTGATGAAGATGACAACAAAAGGAACATTCTGATCTGTTTCCAGTGTAGTCCGAATTAAGATGGACCGCTCACGAATTAACCTCGCTGAATTGTGTTTTCCGAGGAAAAAATTACCGTAAATCCTCTATCATTTTTAGGCCCTTCCTATTCCCTATCAGATAAGCTCCCCCTCTCTTATAAGCCCCCCTTTGTTTGGAGGAAGAAATTTATTAATCCCCCCTCCCCTCCCCTTCCCTTAACAACTAAAACAATAAACGGCAGACTGTATTTAAGGTACAATTTACCCTACCAATCCGTACTAAAAATAATCGTAATTACGGCAATCGTGACTGCATAACAATTCATTGATCAATCAAAGTATGGTCTTAATAGAGGATTTACGGTAAACAGAAACTGTTTGTGTAAAGTAGAAACTCGTTCCTAGATGGCCGACCTTCAATTTTGAAAAAAAAAAATTCAACAACAAATGTTTGCAAAAACTACGATCTTGCTGAAAATAACCAAACTATTCTTGCCTTGATTCTAGGAATCTCACAATATGACGTGGCCTGATTGGGTTTATAACGGTACAACTTATCATGATCTCAGATACCTGGCTAATTATGGAATGTACTGGAATTTCAACACCCTTGAAAAAGCCAGACTCACTGGAGGTTTGTCGGTTTTTTTTTTCTGCTACTTGAAAAGACATGGGATATCAAGAAGAATACAAATTGCAGCATCGTGTTATGTCAAGTCGTAAATATATTGGGATTCAAATCAAGGAATACATGTCCGTAAGAATGATTTATTTTGCTTACATCTCTCTCATCCAAAAAATGTCGCCAATGTGGCCTCTTTCAATAAAAAAGTGTTAATAAACGTGCAATGATAATCAAAATGCAGCTCACTATATGTGACAGCGACAACATAAAAGTGAAAAAACAAATTAGAAAAACGATCCCAGCTTATGTCATCTGCCATCTTCACGGGGAGCTTAACCTTTTTTTTTCAGTCAAAACCATGCTACAATACCTTTACTTATTTACAATCATGAGAAGGTAATCAACCAATCTTGAAAGAGAAACAAAACATGGTCTGTTCCAGCCCATTTTGGAAACGAAAATATGACGCCGCGAGAGCTCTCACCACTACACCACCACTGCTCCAGTGATACGTATCACGTATCACGTATCACCATCACGCACGCATCCCACCAAAATTGTTTTGGGTATTTCTTGGTGTTACGAAAGCCATTGTTTGTTAGCTATTGTGTTGTGATGTGGGTATTGTTCATTTTCTTTTGAATCTTTTGCTATACGTCACTTGGTGATCGCAACATCCGCAACACCAAAACACGGCCATCATTTTGGACCCTCACTACAGCTGTGCTATGACTCTACTTTGCTCTACTAACTGTTTTGATTACTAACTACTAAAACAAAACGTTGAATACGGTATGTTGTAGGTGCCCTGGTGGGAAGAATGATTGACAACATGAAATTCATCTTATCACCGCCCGACGCCGAGCCAGTCAGAAAAGTTTACCTCTATTCAGCTGTAAGTACTAAAAAGTACTATATTATTCCTGCCATCATTGTTGTTGAATTAAGCTACGGAGAGTGACACTCCGGTATAGTCAGCAAACGACATGGAGTGTCGCTAGTGAAGTGCAATGTTTTCCCTATGGCGAGATGCAGCTAAAGAAGAACATTGTGTTTGGGAGACCCGCCAAACGCACCAGGAAAAAAACTGACGCTCCACTATATACTATACGGAAGCTCCGAAAACAGATCACTCGGGTAGGGAGGGTGGGTAGCGACCTTACCAGTATGGCGGTTTTCCCCCAAAAGATGCAAAATTATGAAGGGGGTGTTAACATATGCCCGCTAAGCCAATAAGAGAGCTCCAAGGGGATTCCATACCCATCTGCACGATACTTGCTTTCATAATAAAGTATTGAATAATTAACACCAAGTGCTAATATACCTCTCTAATCACGTGACCTGGTGGTGTTTGGATGGGTTCGTTTTATATTGTGGAAAAATACATAAACATCAATACAATACGGGCGTTTTGAGCTAGTAGAATACTAACTGGTGTCATGAAACCTTGGCCTGTGAGCGTCCTGTTCACCACTTCGCAACTAACCATGAAAGGCTACGATAGGTAATGGCTAAAGTGTAAAGAAAATTTAAGGAATAAAGACAACCCATGGTTTCTCAGATCAAATAATCTTCCTAACATTTGCTAAACTAAATATTTGTTTTTAGCACGATACCACGGTTTCAGCCTTTCTGAGTGCTCTTAAGGTATTCGATTCGATTTCACCAGAATATTCCAGTGCAGCAATACTGGAACTATTCCAGTCAACCACAGCGGATAATGTTACGTGAGTAGAACGTAATGTACTTTAATTTTGTAAGCGTGAATGAAAAACCAATGGTTTTTAAATGTCCCTATCTCTGTCCGGTAAGAGGACATATTCAGCACAGTAGCTTGTTCCACTTGTTAAGATTGTAGTGGCAAGGCAGCAGCCACTGATTTTCTGGGGAGAGGGTGCATTAACAATAATATACTGCTTTTATACTAACAATATACTACAAAAACCTTTGAATGCAGAGGTCCACACGACACAGAAATTAAACTTCCTGGTAGTTGCCGGATCTTCCTTGTGAAAGACCTCGTGCCAGGCGTCACTTGAATCTGAATGCAAGGCTGGCACTACGGCAAAGGGCAGATTTATTGATGGCCAATATTTCGACTGATAGTACTAGTCTTCCTCAGGGCCAGGGCTATACTACTTTTGTGTTAACAATAGTCTATTGTTGTATTAAACTACAGCAGTATATTGTTTACATTAGTGTTTTCTTTTTCTACAAAAGATTACCAGCAAAATTGATTTCATTCTCGGGTTAAACATGATAAGTAGAAAATAACTTCCACGGATATCCAAATAAAGGTTAGCTTAAAGCTTTTATTTCTATCAAAGTAACTTCTTCTTTGTGATGTTACAAGGCTTCGTTTACCACGTTATCCGAAAGGATCACGTCGTGACTTGACGTGATAGAGGACCATCGATATCGGAAGATTTTGAGTGTTTCAAAGCCCACTCATCAACGAATTGGGAATAAAATAACACTCAGACCCTCTTATCTCCCCTGAGCGGCTTTTCTTATCACTGTCGTATGTTTAATTTGCTTTGTGTTTTCCAGACCTGAACTATTCGTGCGTGTGGTGTATCGATTTGGTCAAAATCCCCTCCGCATACTAACACTACCAGGTTGTGAAGAATTCTGTCCTCTGGAACGTTTTATCAAGTAAGTATCACTGTAGTGTACTCAGGCGCTCAATCACAGCTATTTGTTTCTTAAATCAGATGGGTTTTTCGTTGTCAGGTTAACAGCTGATGTTATTCCCCAAGATATAGAAAAGGAATGTGCCTTGGAACAGAAGAATTGCACTTGTGTCTAAAGGTATTGTTATAAATGTATTAGAACACAGGGTGTATCCACACGCCGTAAAACTGTAAGATCGAAGGGAAACCACCTGCGGAATCTGGCCAACTTTTTGTATTTGTATTGGTTTCTCGGAGCCACGTGACGATCGCTTCGACTCTTAGCTCCAAAAACAACAACAACAACGGATGATTGGATTGTGAACACAGACGTCAGCGTAGAAGTTGTTTTAAGCATCTAGACTAGTACCCCATTCACACCAACGCTTAAACATGTTTAAATGTTGTTTAGTTTAAAACAGGTTTAGAAAAATACCGCCTAACCTCCCGTAATATTTGGAATGAAATCTTTACTAAAAGAAACTTTATTGACTTTATTACCATTCCAGGTAGTTTGAGTCATAGACATTTCAAAACGTTCAAGATAGAGGCTAAAACGTAGTTAAACAAAACAACATTTAAACATGTTTAACCGTTGGTGTGAATGGGGCATAAGATCATTAGGACATGATTTTTCTTTTGTTCAGAAGCAGTTTTCGTTTTTTTTTTGTACAAAAAAAGGTGAAAATAATTTAATTAATAGAGGAGAATTCAACAGATACGAATTACTTTAGAGAAAAATGAGTAGTTTCAGCAGATAAAGGCTTCCGAGTTAACCATTGTTTATTCTAAAACTAAAAACAGAACTATTCTAACTAATAGTGGACGGACATGGAGTGGGCAAGACAAACTTTGTCAACTTTGTTTACACGGCGTAAAGAACTCAATTCTTCCTTTTCTTGAGAATAATCATGCAGGGGATATTTTGGTGAGTTCCACGAATGTTGCTTACCAAGCTACATTGTGTACCAGGTCCTGTGGTGGCTCGTTCTTTGACGAGCGTATAGAATGACTGTGTATTGGAGGCTAACAGTCTGTATGTCCTCTCTGGGATCGCCTAACAGGTAGCCAGTTTACTTAATCAACTCAGTTTAATGATATAATTATCGAGTCTCGCTGTGCTCATTCACGCAGCAGCACGACTTTTATAGAAACTAACCGCTTTATCCATTTGTGTATCTGTTTATCCACTGTCTAGGGTAGATGGCAGTATCGTTTACCCAATAGTAGCTCTGATTGTCTTCAAGTCTCCTTTTCATTTATCCGTCAATGTGGTATTTAGAACTTGCCTACCATCTATCGGTAAACTGGTGCAATTCCTGGAAACGCGCTTTCCTTCCTCTTCAGTATTAGTATCCAGTTTGTCGGTCTTCCTGCTAGTCTATTCGTGAATATCTGTTATCAGTCAGCTTTTCGTCTGTCCATGGCTTTTTATATATACAGCTGTATATGCATTTGTAAATGGTTTGAACCGAGGAGTATCAATAGTCTGTCGAGTGTGAACGTCCGGGTTAGTGTAGTTCTGAAAAGAACTTACATACTGTCGTTGTTGACCCCTGACGTTTCGACAACCTGAGCGGAAGTCATCTTCAGAGTCATGTGAATTGTGAATGTCAGTTGATGGTATATATGTCTGGTTATTGCTGTCATTGGTCAGTTTAGCCAAGATGTTATTGGCTGTTGAGACTCAAGTCAGTGATTAGTGCGTTTCGATCTGTGTATTGTTAGCGTAATTTCTGCCGTTGTATTGTTAAGGCCTGTTTACACAGGCGATTTTTTGTGCAATTTTTGTCGCAATTGTCGATGCAGTTTTTGTCGCGCGCAATTTGCATTTTCAAATCGCATGTATAACCGGGCGGCAATTTCAAGGCCCGTTTACACATGCGATTTTTGATGCAATTTTGTCGCGCTCTCCAATGCAATCAGCTTTCGCATGTGTAAACGGGCGGCGATTTCAAGGCCCGTTTACATATGCGATTTTTGATGCAATTTTGTCGCGCTCTCCAATGCAATCAGCTTTCGCATGTGTAAACGGGCGGCGATTTCAGTGCGACTCGGGTGCAATATTTGCTGCAATTTCCCAAAAATCGCCACCACGTTACATCAGGTTTCGAACATGTTCGAAACCTCTGCGACATCGCGCGACATATCGCGCCCAAATCGCGCTGAAATCGCCGCCCGTTTACACATGCGATTTGAAGATGCAACTTGCGCGAGAAAAAATTTGCATCGACAAGTGGGACAAAAATTGCACGAAAAATCGCCTGTGTAAACGGGCCTTCAGTGCGATTTGGGCGCGATTTGTCGCGCGATGTTGCAGAGATTTCGAACATGTTCGAAACCTGATGCAACTTGACGGCGACTTTCAGGAAATCACAGCAAATCAAAGCAAATGTCGCACCCGAATCGCACAGGAAATCGCCGCTAGTTTACACTTGCGACAAAAGTTGTATTTGAGAGCGCGACAAAAATCGCATCAAAAATCGCCTGTGTAAACGGACCTTTGGTCAAATCCCGTTCAAGCCTGAATGTTTTTTTTTTTCAGGTTGTCTTTTCAACTGCTTAAGTTGAGAGCACACTGCGAGGATCACAAATTTCCTCATGTTTACCCGCAGTTCAAATATATGATTTTCATATATTCACATTTATATATATTCACTATCATCGGGTATATTACGAACTCGCAATTGACCATCTATCCATGTGGCTTGACATGATATCTCAAGGGATAGAGCATTGCACCGGTATCGCAAGGTCATAGGTTTGAATCCCGTTCAAGCCTTTATTTTTTTTTTCAGGTTGCTTTTTCAACTGCTTAAGTTGAGAGCACACTGCGAGGATCACAAATTTCACTTATATTTTAAGTCTAATGCTTTTAGCTTCTGTTTGTATTTTCATATAACGGAAATCATCCACGTTATGATCATAACTATCAAATTAGGTTTATGTTCGTTTTATCTTTTGTAGGTAAACTGCATGGCGACAACAATCAAACTTCAAAGACAATGAAGTGAATTTCAGGTTTAACAGAACAGCATTATGTTGAAAAAAGATGAAAAGTTTGCATAATTTTGGGGAGTAAATTAAGGTTGTTTGCTGGTAGTGATAAAAACGAAATATAGGGAATAATGTATAACAAAGTAAAGAAAATAAAAAATGGTATTCGGCTGGTGAACTACTTGTACATTGTACATTTAAGATATCGACGATCAGGACTTGGCAACAGACTGAAAATGGGGTTACAATCCAGGGAGACTGAGGCCTTCCGATTGCATCTGAAAGCCAGACCTAAACGCCTTTATGTTTCCGAACTGGGATTTTCGCGGCATTTGCGAGTGTTTCAAGCACTGTAATTTTACAAAGGGTTATTTTAACTCCAAAGGTGGAGTTAAAATTTAAGGTTCAAAACAGCCCCTTTTGGGACGCCATTTTAACTCCAAATTTAACTCCTAATCCGGGGTTAAAATAACTCCAACCGCAAATGGAGTTAATTTAACTTTATTATACAGCAAGATGACTACTTTTGGAGGTTAAAATAACTCTACTTTAGAGTTGAAATAACTACGAAAAAATTAACTCCAATGTAAGGAGTTAATTTCATTCTTTAAAAAACACTGTGTGGATATTTCGAGAGCACCCCAAAATTTCATGCCCGTGAGGTGATTTAATTCGCCCGTGATTAGAGGATCGCATACGCATTAAATTGATAAAGGAGTTAAATCTTAAAGAAACTGTGGAACTGCGTTGGTGGGGGAGCGAAATAGTAATATTTTTAGTCGCAATGCATGTCGAGACATTCATTTCGCCCAAAACATGTCGGGAAAATCAATGGAAGTGGCAAAACGGAGCTTCCCAACCAAACGACATACAGAACATACTATCGTAGTGAAAACGTAAAAAAAAGTGTTCTTGAGGGCGAAGTGAATGTGTGCGTGACGTGAAAGTGTTGTTATTAAAATATCTAGTGATCATTACATTGGCGGGCCATCGTATAGTGCTTCAAAAGCTGACATTTTGCGTGCTAGCCCTTCGTCAAACGAAATTGGATGAAACGCGTTCGTTGATCCCCTGGGTATTAAGAGCGCCGATTCGAAGACGAATTCTTGTTCCATGTTTTTACGGCTTTTTGGGTTGCTCTTATGTGGGGAAAGGACACAAACTGCCAAGTGTTGGATATAATACTTAGGGACATTGGTTTAGATGGGTCTTTGTTACTTTTTTCATCGCCAAGTCTTCTCCCTGTTTCATCAATGGTTATATTAATGCATAAAATGCAGGGTATACAGCGGCCAAAATTTGTCGGGGATGTTTGTGAAACGGCCAGCGATTTCAACAGATCCCTTGGGTTCCTAAAATTTGCTCCTTACAAGACTCATTATAGTTTTTACTCTTTTTCGGCCCGAGCAAAATTTCCTTATATGATAAATCAGAGCGCCTCGTCAATGTGACCAACGACCACAGTTTGGAGTCCCCGACAATTATTTTCTTTGTTGAATTTTCGATAGTGCCATTTTAATGGCCGGTCCTGGCCGGTCCCAGACCACAACGTATCCTCTTACCGAGAATGATCAATACAGTCAATTGCAATACCTCATGGGAATGATCATATCGATCATTCCCATACCGACTGCCATGCATCATACCCAGGACTTCCGCATGGAAAGAGTTTTCGGTTCCAGTGTTTTTCAGTTTCATTCCAAAATGGCGGATGACTACTAAAGATGCGGGTATTGCACCACCCGGTGCAATTATCCCGTTTATACGCTCGATTCCATGCAATTTCACCTAATAAGTCGACAATAACGTTGTTAAAACAACAACCAGTAATGGCTTCTTCTTCAAAACGCATGAAAAGTAATGCAAACGGTGCCAGTGAGCCCATATTCTTTTTCTCTGGATCAAGGTACCCCTATTGCCAATTTTCCAACTTTTACGAAGTTGACATCGAGATGGAAGAAGGCGTGTTTCCGTCGGTAGAGCATTATTTCCAAGGCATGAAATTCATTTCTGAGGACAGGAAACGCTTTATGAAAGGCGGTGAATTTGACAGGAAGAAAGAAACGGCAGCAACAAACGCGAGAGAAGAAATAGCGAAGGGCAGGTTAGCTAAGTCGGCTGGCTCGAAATCTGGTTCTGCCAAGTATAACTTGACGTTAGCCGACGATGGTTTAGATCAGGAAGTGGCCAAACGCAGGATGAAAAGAGCTCTGCAAAAGAAGTTTGAAAAAGAGCCGTTCAAAGGCCTTCTTTTAGAAACTAAAGCCACAAAACAACTCATCCATATTCCAACTCGGGGTCAAACTGATTTTTGGACTGGAAAAAGAGACAAGAGGACGGGTGAGATTGTTGGAGAGAATACGATGGGCAAACTACTCATGGAAGTAAGAGATTCTGTGCTGGGTATTGACCATGGCAGCACTGATAAAGATGGCAAAGGCCATTTGCACAATGACGTCATATGACTACAGCTACCAGAATTCTTCAGTTTTTTGTTTTGTAGTGCAAATTAGGGCTATTGTTATTTAAACCGCACTGGGATTACAAAATTTAAATAAGAAAGGAAAAACGAAATGAATTCTGGTAGTTGTAGTCAAATGACGCCATCATGCAAATGGCCTATTGCAACGGAGAGTAAATTCTGATGCAGTTCAGTCTTTACGGAATAGCCAGTGCTACCACCCACCACATCACTGATCAAGTCTGCCGGGATCTGTCTAGCATGTTGCGATGCCTGAACAATGTCGCTTGTCTAATCTAATGCTACACCACATTCATTACACACTCGTGTGGACCTTGACAGGGTTGTCGACTGTTGCGCTAACCTACACTTTTGTAGCCTCAACCAAGACACATAATTCAGTAAAGCTTTAATGTATTGCATTTTGCAGGTAGCTAGTAACAATGAAGGGAACAGAACTAATTAGCAAAATAATGTTTGAACTGTACCATCCTGTCTGGTCCATTTGAGAAGGAAATGAACCGACCTGATGGAAAACTGCAGCCTACAGGTCTAAACTGTAGCTATTGGCACAGTCTTTAATCATTTTCGTCAGGCCTGAGTTTAAAAGAACAGCAGTCTTTTAATCAGTCAGGGAGTCATAACATGGGCCCGAGGGGAGGATTCCCATATAAAAATGATGGGGGTACTTGTCTTAGCTTTTAGGGGTGAAAATTTGCAGATTGGTACAGTCCGCTTTGGGTACTTAAATCTAAAATTACCACAGTTAGAATAGCCCAATTTCAATATATTAAAATTCAACTTGAAACAACAGACATCACTATGAGGCTTAGGGGAATGATAATAGGGATTTATATGGTTTATTCTCCTAAGCCTCGTTGTGATGTCTCCATGATGGGGGAAGTATGGATATTTTTCTGGAATCACACATTCACCAAATCTTCCACAACAAACTCATTACAGCCTGTATATTAGACTATAAGATGTTCATGCTTTTTTGCAGACTGTATCAAGCAAAGAAATAAAGAAAGACCAACCTAAATAAACTGTCCTAAAATTGTATTTCAGTTAAATGTTTTTTTTTTTGTACAGTGTAGCCCCATTTATATGACTACTGACCAATGTGGTCATATTAACAGGATGGGGTGAAATAATGGTACCAATTATTTCTATGTCAACTTGTCACAAAACACACTGTAAATTGAACCAACTTATCAGAGAACAAAATGCCAACTGCCTAATGTGGTCAAACCCTGTTAATACTACCAGGGACCACACAAGCAGAAGGAGCACCCTTTTTTGTACGGTTTAGAATAATTAATTGCAAAGTTATTAAATTCATTAGTGTGATGCTTAAACAGTGTTACAGCAGTGGAATTTTATTTTTAAAATTTTCCCAGGAGCATGTACCAGTCACCTCCAAGTGACTCATTCTTTGGCAAGTGATTTAGTACTATACCCACCCCCCCCCCCCCCCCCCCAAATAAAAAAAAGAAGCAAATAAAAGGTGGACACTTCTGGATCCAAGAACAGAAAAAGAAAGTTCTAAAGGGCCAGAAGCTGCATTTCTGACTTAGCTCCAAGCGGAGGAAGACGATTTTCCCGGTATTTTGCAGTCGAAAGCTTGGAATACGAATGTTTTATGATATGTGGACGTCGGTGACAAGCCATACGTATTGAGTGGGGTCTGGTGACCAACTATTCGAAGCCAACATGGCGGGCGGCGGAAGCGGTTCGTTCTGTTATTTAGGTTTTCTTCTGTGGCTTCTGCAGGCTTCCACTCTATCGTATGGAGAACAAAAGCTAAGAATGGTCAATGTGGTGAGTTTTCTTTCTAAAAGAACTGTTGCTGGTTGATTATCAAATCCTACAGCACTGTGTTAAATTAACCTGTTTAATGCGTATTACTCAAGTCTTTATAAGCCTAAGTTAAAAGGAAATAACGTATTCACATATTAAACAGGTTCATTTTATGTACACGTGTAAATTTGCACGATATTCTCGTTACTTATTTAACAGTTTAGTCGCATATAAATCCTTTAAATCCCTGGAACGCAATCCCACTTCCTAAAATGTTCCCAAAATGTTGCGTTCTAGAATCCTTTTAATTTTATATTCCATCGATCGCTAGCCGGAGCTTTTCGAAGAGGAATAAGCTAAGCTTAAATTATTTGCTTAGTAGAATTGCTAGATTTTGTGACTTTTTAACCTACTTTCAGTTGGAATTTATACACTACTTATTAAATAACATTGTTTGTAAGAAGGACAGGTCAGAGTAAGGTTTTCGTGTCTGAAAAGCCTATAAACTGTTCCCAAAATGTCACTTCCGTGCACCGTATCGTATTACCATCATTGCCAGCCTTTTGTCCGCATGGATACAGTGTATGAAACTAAAATATGAATTAAAGAAATTCCCTTTACTGTATTTAATGCCACATTGGTAAAGCTGACAACCGGAGAGCACCAAAATCTAGCAAGACTGTGTTCTAAGAATTATCATGCCATCACAATGGAAGCCCAACTATAAAATTTAGGGTGCCCAAAAGGTGAGCTAAAAGGATTGGACCCATAAAGAGGCCATATTAGTGAGGTGGCTTTATTAACAAGGTGTCTAGATTATATTTACACTCTAAATGCTCCATTAAGCACCTCAGAGGGGGTGCGGGGTTATTTACTTATAGAGAGGGGGGCTCACAATTTAGCGAAATGCAATGTCATCCGAACTTCCTGCACGTGGATAAACATCCTTAAACCATACTTTGATTGATTTATAAAGTTTTATAAATTCATGATTACCGTAAATATGATATTTTTTTAGTACAAGTACCATTAATATTTCCCTGAAAGCTTGTGAGTAATTTATGTGAATTTGTCCCGGATAGGTACCGTATAAGTTACATACAGTCTGTGGTTAATTGTTTTGGTTGTGAAGGAAAAAGATGCAGTAGGGGGGAATTAATAAATTTCTTGATCAAAAAGGGGAGGCTTATTAAAGAGGGGGGCTTATTTGAGGGGGGGGGGGGGGGGGGGGGGGGCTTAATAGAGGATTTATGGTACTGTTAGGATCCATAAGCTCTCAGAACACCTCACAGGATTAGCCAAGAAAACAAAAAAACAAACAACAGAATAATAGACCCTAGCCCTGAAAATAATAGGGCTTTTAGATAATTACTGGAAACCCAAGCATAATGTTTGAATTAATGTTTTAAGCATTAAATAAAATCAAAATCACTGAGTAAGGTTGATGAAACATTTATTGGTGTTGTTTTCTATATATCTAGTTACAAAACAGTTTAACATGTAAATGTAATATTATTATTGGCCTTTTTAATTTCTTGGCAGGTCTATCGTCATGGTGATCGCTCCCCTGTTGCTTTTTTCCCAACAGATAAAAATAAAAATTTCTGGCCTCAAGGACTGGGACAGCTAACTCAGGTTGCATTAAAAATTTACCATCTTTCCTACTCTTTTATGTTATTTCTTTTTATGACCAGCATTAATATTAACACACTGCATGGTATTATGTATTTTTTTTGGTACATTTTTTTAAAATACACCTTATTCGTTGGTTTAACAGATAATATGTGCAGATATTTTCAAGTGGTGTACATATTTTTTCAAGCCCCACAGAGGTGAGAAAAAATGCGAGCAATGCGTAAAATATCCGCACTTATTATCTGTTTAAACAGTTGAATGAGGGATTTACACTGTATTAGTATATACTGAAACAGTGTCCAGATAGCATTGTTGGCGTGCTCTGATTGGCTACTCAAATTCGGAATAGCAAGTGCTATTCGCCTCCCAGCAATTTGCGCGCAAAAATTGTAATCGTTGACAGGAATAAATGGGTTAAAAAGCATCATTTTCGTTATATTATCTCACTGTTTCAGTATACAGTATACTAAAACAACTATTCACCTCAGTGTAGGTGGGTAGTGGTGGATATCATCCACCACTACCCACCTCCACTTCGGTGAATAGTTGTTAACTATTCAACTGAAATTCCTTTTATTATAGGACACTATTTCAGGGATGTAGCTAAGAGCCACTTATGTCCAGGATTGCAGATAATTAGATGCATGACAAATTTTGATATCCAACACGAAGTGTCCCATTAAGTCTAAGTGTTAACTATCTTTTCTGAAATGTAAGGTAAGCATTAGTGTTAGTGTTGTTTTTAGGTTAGGGTAAATGCACCTGTTTATCTTTACTTAAAGAGCAGATTATTTCGGGGACACTTCGTGACGTTTATTGTCTGAATTTTTGAAAACAAGTGATGTTGAAGTTGAGTTGAAAAGCAAGAGGACACTTTGTGACCCTTATTAAATTTGCCATGCATGTAATTATCTACAATCCTGGACATAACTCCTAAGAGCCGGCTACCGGCTAATTTCACTACCTGAAAGAGAACTTATCATCGACTGAAATTTCACTAGAAAACAAAGACTTTGGAAGATTTTGAAGGTGCACGATCTAGAAAAACCGGCTGAACTTGTTAATGAGCCTGCTAAGTGTTTTCTTAGCTACACCCCAGCTATTGTGTAATTTGCAACAATCTGCATGTATTATGTAATACGCTCAGATAGTTTGCATGTTCTCTTTTCCTTATAAGGTAAAATGATGTCACAGTTGAATAATAAAGTAAAATATGTACCCAGTTAGTGGTTTCCTGATTTTGGAAATAGCAGAATTTTCAATATTAAAACCTTCAATATAATATTAAATTTTTGTGTTAATATTTTAAATTCTTTAGGTTGGAATGAAACAGGAATACAAACTTGGCCAGTTCCTTAAAGATCGCTATGTTAATAATTCTAAGCTGCTCAATTCATCTTACCTGTTCAAAGAGGTAATTATTGAAGATGCTTTATTCTTGCTTTTAACTTGTACATGTAAATGGTGATGCTAGATTTTCTTGAATTATATAAACCATGAATGATTATTTCTTTTTTGCTTGCTCTCAAGTTATTTCAGTGAGTGAGTGCCTGTCCTAGCACATTTGACAAATGTAAATGCTTTGGAAGAACATTATTGCTGCGGCCTGAGTTCATTTAACTTGATGATGGTTATGATGAATTTGTCTGTATTATAATTTTATAGGCTCTTTGCTAGGACTGAGAAAATTCTCCATAATAAAGCAGGGTTTTACTGTGCATGTAACTTAGTTTAATACTTCGTAGGTGAGACTAGATTGCTTTTTTTTTTCACTGATTCGATTAAATTTACTATATGCTAATTTTCTTTTTTTAATAGATTTATGTTCGTAGTAGCGACAAAGATCGTTGTATAATGAGTGCACAGACGCAGCTTAATGGTCTTTATCCACCGCATGGAAAGCAGGTAATAAGATGTCTTGCTGGCAGACAGATGGATCGTTCAGTTCATTTGGTGGCCTTTCTATACAGTTTCTTATATAGTGTATGGTGTTCTTGGATCAATAATCCGGTCCTTGGATGAGGCAACCATGCACTCTGATTGATTCCTTATGACAAGGTTATTACAATCAGCAACAAAACTGTTGCTCAAGACACCTTCATTTTAAATGGCATATTTTGGTCCCACAGACAAATAAAACCCACAGAATAATGTAAAAAAGCAGCCCCCACAACTTTCGGGAGGCCGTTACTTTTGGGTAGCTTAAATATGTGAGTAACTGAAGAGAAAAAATGATGGTAGACACAACCTGGAATAAGCATAATGTCACATAACTTCAAAGTGTCTCAACTTATTTTGATGCCGATTGTAGATAATTAAAATACAATATTTAAATACTGTATGTTCTGTGTTATGACCTTCACCTCAATGAAGTGCCCTCCCTCAATAATATGTACATGTACTGTAGTTAGTGACTCAGACAAATAAGCACCCTATTAGAGAGTCATGAAACCTGCCGCACAATGTTATTACAAAACCCTCCCATTAAAACAGTCAGAAATTAAAGTTTCGTACATGTATGAAATAATTTAAAATTAGCGGAAGTGGCAAGTATTCCATTTCTTGCCCAATACATGTAATTGTTGCCAGCAATTTAAGCTGGTTTATTGAGCCAATGAGGATAGTGCTTATTTGAAGAAATACATGTAAGCATTTCTTCCAAGGCGATGTTTCTCTTGGTTAATAAACTAACATGCTGCCACATGAATGTAATTCAGGGATAGTCTGACTTTCTTTTTATGTAACAATAAACATGAAACATCACAGTGAGTCTGTTAATTATTGAACCAAACTGAGAAGGCCAGCACAGAATAAAAGTTTTCTAAGAACTGAAATCTGGCTCAGTCAGGGGATGCTAAAGAGAAAAGAAAAAAGGGGATGTCTTATGTTTAAATTGTTGCTTCTTAGATATGGCGGGAGAGTTTAGACTGGCAACCAATTGGTGTCCATGTGGTGCCAAGAGAAGAAGATAATGTAAGTTTTTTCTTCTTAAAAATTTGTGAATCAAAATGATATAACTGCATACTCCCTCCGTGATTCTGTAAATAAACTCACTCTTCTTTTACCATGCACATTAGTATCTTGTAAACAGTTTTTGCTAAAGTGGTGTGGTTTTATGAAATAGTCTACACTGTACCTCAAGGTGATAGGCAAGTGAAATCTCTGACTGAATTTCGAACAATTTTAAAGGATTACTCAGTATTAATAATAAGAGGCACGGAATTAATGGAAAGCAGGTTTTAATATATTAAGCAATTGTATAAATTTTAATGTATAGATTTTAACTTTTAGTTTGAGCTTTACATGTATGTGCAGTTTTTGCATTTGAATGATCTAATATTTAATTTGTAAACCTGATGAATTTTTAACATGAACAAATGAAGAATTACATACTTACACTGTACTTTTTCACTAATCTAATCCTCCAATAAACAATCCATGCTAGTATTTAGAGAAGTGTGATATTTTTTATTGCAGCTTCTACGACCATATGATTACAAATGCCCTCGATTAAATGAGATATTGAAAGAGTCAAAGAAAGCACCTGAGTACCTGAGTATGGCCAAAAAGTATGAGGTGAGAGGCCAGTGCAGTTTTTGATTGCTTTACAAGAGTGAAAATAGTTGCAAAATTATTGGGAGTAAATGTTGCATTTTAAACGAGAAACAATAAAGGTGGTCAGACACGAGGGGTCATGAAGTAAGGACATGTCGCAGCTACACGTAGCAGCGACACACATTTGTGTAGTACACACTGAGGGACATGTAGCAGGGAGTGTAGCGGGGACATGTAGCAAGGAAAAAATCATAGTGCTTGCACACCACATGAAAATGTCGAGTGAACTTGTCTCAGGGACATGTTGCAGTGCGACACGTCCCCTCGTGTGAACTGCTACTATCATAATATTATTGCGCCACACCAATGTTGGAGACATTTTGTCCCTGCGATGTGTCCCATGAAGTTGAACAAGTTGAACTCTGTGAGACATGTCGCGGGGACAAAATGTCCCCAAAATTGGTGTTGCACAATTATGATAGTATCAGTTCACACGAGGGGACGTGTCAAGAGTGCCAAAGAACAAAATTCAAGAAAAATTCCAAATTTCATTTTGTAAAATATTAAAAAACCAATGGTACCATGCAAAAGTACTGCTGAAGAGGTTTCATTTGAATGGTCACACCATAGGATTTCATCAACAGACTCAAAAGTTAGAACCACACTACATGTCTCCATAATTGACTCTGGGAGTGAAAGGGTTAACAGTCTTTTCTGTAAATCTTCTGTAAGTTTACATGCAGTGCAGAAATTCCAACAACTGGTTGTTTCTGCCTCAAGTTGGCAAAAATAGTTATTGTTGTATTTTTCAAGGCAAGGGTTGACTTTTTTTCCCACAATAATCTTTTCCTAGTTTACAATGTAGATCTTGATAATAACCTCCCCTCTGTATCATAATAGTTTATATGAAACTTATTGGCTAATCCTGCCATGCTGGTTTTCTTTGTCAATAATGTTATTGTTTATACTGGTACCTTTGTTTGCTTCACAGGAGCTACTGTCATACATTTCCTTGCATGCTGGGGAGAAATACACTCTAGACAATGCCTACAAAGTATATGACACACTTTTCTGCCAGGTACTATTAATTAAAAGTAAACATTTAATTTTGTTTTTATGTGTTAATTAATTAATCGAGTTCTTCCAAATGGCCACCCCTATTTTTTTTTTTTCGGGGGCTCATTACCGCCGGAAATTCCTTCGAACGCGTCTCCATAATCTGTGGTTACTGCTAGTTTCATTGCTAACATATAATAACATGGATTTACAGTGTATTTACACACAGTGAAACATAAACAGTAGTATGATTTCACACAACGAACAATTTTATGCTAATGCATCAAATAATATGACAATGATTCAACTGTCAAATACGCCGTTCAAAATTTAATTGCACTTGTTTATTTATTCATTTATTAGTTCACCATGTTGTGGTCTTCCCAACAAGTGACACAAGATTTAGCAAATTTCCACCAGTTTTCCATGGTGTGGACACCTGTATTTACCACGATTTATGTCATCACATGGTCAAAATGTTGTGGACTCACGAGGTGCAGCCGAATGAGTCGGCAACAAATTTTGACCATGTTAATTGAATGATGTAAATCGTGGTAAATAAGAGTCCACACCACAGAAAACCGGTGGAAATCTGTTTTTTACCACAATATTTAGAAATTGCATGATGTTAGCGTCAGCACCGTTGTCTGCACTCTCATTTACCACCCGCATCGACCAATCAGATTGCGAGATTATCGGCAATTGTGGTAAAAAATATATTTGTATGGGAAACTGAAAGCACATGTAGGACACTAATGCAGCAGCATTAATCCTTAAAAAAATATTATAGCTTTGTATCCGGCATGGACAAGAAGAGTGAAGAGCAAACTTCTAAAACTCTCTCTACAGCATAAGAATGTGTAACACATCAAAATCTTGTCTCAATCTGTGATATCAAGCCATAACTTTGTACCACGTAGAAAACGTACTGTGAAAGGTGCATTTTCAAGCACTAAATTAACAAGACCCGGATTAGTGGTACACATGAACATGTATGTCAATTTCGGCAATTTGAATAATTTTTTTATTCTCGTTCAAATTAGCATAAAATTTTTCATTATGTGTAATCATAATCATAATGTGTAATGCCGGGGGGTAACCTTGTGATGGACTATCATCCCATCCAGGGGGGAGCAGTAATACTCTCAGTCGCTTCATGTTAGAGAAACCGGGTTAAGTTCGGTAGTTGTGAGCCATTAGGCTTGTGAAGTTGAGGCGAGAGGTCAGGTGACAGTTTCAGAAACACTACATGTACATTCAGTAGTCTAGGAGTTTCCAATTTATGAGGCCCTCTGCAGCTTACCAGAGGTTGTAATTAACAGTCCATACAGGTTGAATTTGTCCTTAACTTTTCACTAATAGCAGAATATACATACATGAGAACATGGAATTTTACAGCAAAATTGGTTAACAAAACCCTCAATGAGAATAAGAAACAACAACAAAAATATGACTGTCGATTTCTCATCAGTGGCTACACGGGTCATGTGACTGAATCAGTCACGTAAATGTATGTATTTTTAAAGGCTCAGGTTGTTGGAAAGTAATATTATTTTGATTGTTCTCATCTGTTCTACTTAATACCGTGACAGAAATCTCATAACCTTACACTACCTTCATGGGCCACAAATGGCACCACATTGGAAGCCTTGAGGAACCTAAGCAACTTTAATATGATGTGGCTCTCTAACACTCCAGAGAAAGCTAAACTAACTGGAGGTTTGCTGTTATATAATTTCTTTTTTAACAAAAGTTCACTTGTTTACTTGATTTATTGTCCACATGTTTATTCGAAATTTCCCATTTTTCAACCTCGTTGTAAAACTACATGTACAGTACAGTACAAAAATAGTGCACGCGCAAGAAGTGGCGCAAGCGCCGCAAGAACGCGCAAGCTGTCGCAAGAAGCGAAAATGCCATGTTTTTGCGGTTTACTCTCAAGAACATTCGAAACGCAAAAAGTTGAAATTCTAGCTGCAAGAAGTAAAGAACCTAAGCCGCAAGAACCTGCAGAAAGTTACCTGGTCCAGGAGCAAGAAGTTTATAGCGTTCGTGTTGATGATCGGAGGAGTTACCGAGTCCAGCAGCAAGAAGTTTATATAGCAAAAAATTAAAATTAAAAAATTAAGAAAATCACCTGCTTTTTATAAGTAAAATTCCATTTGCAGTGTATATGTTACTTTAATGTGATTTTATTTTCTATTTCATAGGTAGCTTAGTTGGCACAATTGTTAACAACATGAAAGACCACCTCGAACCAACGAGCAAAAAGTTGTACGTTTATTCAGCTGTAAGTAGTTTATTTTCCTTTTTAGTTTATGCAAAACTCGTATCTTTATCCAGCATTTTTTCCTTTACTTTAACTAAGAATATTTAGTTATCCATTTCACAGTACAATCTTGATATATAGAACAGTTTTCATTTGAGTGTCTTAAAACCATGTCCAAAGTAATTTCTCTGGCCGATCACAACAGACGCAGACAATCCAATGAACCAATCAGAACTCGAAGCAAATACATGTAGCCGGCGCCAAGCGCGGGAAAATACGTGCGAGCAAGACACGATTGGTTTTGGTTTTACTTCTGATTGGTCGAAAAGAGCGGTTTCAATAGAGTGTCTTAAAACCAAAACCAAAGTAATTACTTCGGCCAATCACAACAGACGCCGACAATCCAATGAACCAATCACAACGCGAAGTAAATACATGTAGGTGGTGCAAAGCACGGGAAAACGCGTGCAAGCAAGTCACGATTGGTTTGAGTTTTACTTCTGGGCCCGGTTGTTCGAAAGCCGATTAACGCTAACCAATGATTAAAAGTTAACCGAGGATTTCATTTCTCTACTTAAAAAATGTTCTTAAAAGCTAATTTTTAGCTAAAGATAATGAAAAGTTAAACTCTAAACTGAAGGGCAAAAAAACTTGGGAACAACTTTCACCGATTAGTTATTAACTGGATTCAAAATTGATGCTGTAATCGTGCTTTGAACAACGCGGCTCTGATTAATGGCGAAAGTGGCGCGTGCTTTTTAAGCCAATCACAAAGCGTAGCAATGCAAAACCAAAGCAATTTCGAAATTACTTTCGATACTGGATTAAAAACCGGTCTAAAGGGACATTTCACTATAAATACACATTACTTAATTTTGTTTGGTTTATTTTGGGAAAAGGTGTACTCCCTTACATGAACAATGTACACTGACGTACTGTATGTGAGGCCCCTAAGGTTGCCTGCTCCAGGAGTTACGATTGTGGTGTCGAGGAGCGCACGAACGAGGGGGAAAACGAGAGGAGACTGGGAAATTCGCATCCTCCCCAGGCTACCCCTAAAGTTATACACCTCATTTCAAAATGGCGGTCAATTTATAATTCTTTTATATGCATGTTAATTAGCCCTCTTGGCCTCATTTTCGCTTGAAAACTCTTTTGTATTTTGCACATGCTGACGAGGCCAAGAGGGCTAATGTACATGGATATAAAAGAATAATTAAATGGCCACCATTTTGGAATAAGGTGTATGGGTTATGAGCTGTTTTAGTCTAAAGTTGGGTAAAGAGTTCAAACATTTTAGTAAAAGACGCCAGTGGTACACCAACACCAAACATTTGGAAGAGTACTCCTTGTAAGGCGGGAGGGTCTCATTTGCCTTTGTGAATTGTGTAGATACTATTAATGGTTTTGATAACTTTCAGTCATGACCGTTGATCGTTTCTTTTACCGCAGCATGACACCACAGTCACTTTTTTGCTGAGTGCACTCAGGGTGTTTGATGGAATCTCGCCAGCTTACTCCAGTGCAGTCATCATTGAGCTTTACTCAGATGAACATGACGACAAGTAAGGACAATTAGTTAGTGGCAGTCAGAGCGTGTGTGCGTGTGTGAGTGTTTGCGTGTTTGCGTGCGTGCGTGTGTGAGTGTTTGAGTGTTTGCGTGCGCGATTGCACGATTGCGCTATTGCGTGAATGTATGATTGAGAAAGTATGTGTATGTTCGATTGTACGAGTATGCGATCACGTCCCAACACTGTTGGCCAACATTTGTTAGCCAACATACTTGACACTAAACGACATCCAACATGACGTGCAACATGAACGACAAAAAGATGTTGGTTCAACCTCCTCTAACATGATGCGTTAAAAAGTCAAACACAGTAAAGAGATTCAAAAGCTTGCGTTCCGAGCGCTAGCCCCTCGTCAGAGCGAATCCAACGTAAATTATTTCATTGACAGCTATATCTTACATAATACCGAGTTGAGATAAATGCGTCCCGGAATTTTTGTGAACCCAACGTTTATTCGAAGGCGGCGTTTAATCGTGAAAATATGGTAAATAGAGATAGACTGGGGATAGAGAGCATTTAAAACTATAACCGGCAGAAGCCTGATTCTTCCTTCTTTCCTTTTTTCAATGTAATTGATAGGAAGGACCTGAAGGTGCGTATTTTGTATCGATTTGGTCAAAGCACAGAACCAAGAATTCTAACACTATCCAACTGCTCGGAGTATTGTCCTCTGGATCAGTTCATCACGTAAGTACTCCTGATCGAGTAGCAGTAGTTTATAGGAAATTAATTTCTAGCAGGGACTAAATGATGTTTATTTTGAAATCACTGATCCTATTTTCTACCTTAAATTCTGATGTTTGATCCCCAAGACGGGGCGAATTTTCAGCAAAACGGCTCCGCCGGTTCCTCCGGTTACGACAAGTTTGGCACCTCGGTCGCCCATATAAACTACCGCCAATTTCATGGTGGTTTGTTACCACGAAATCGCCACTGATCCGGGGTTTTCATTTGGACAGGAAGAAGGAAACTGCTTTGGGGACCCCTGAGGGATGTTTGACGCGTTTAAGTTTATATCATGCATTCTTCTGCCACTGCAAAGAAAACCTCCAAATCACTGTAAAATCACCGTGAAATATCTGTGAAAACGATGCAAAATCGCTGGGAAATCTCTGGGAAATCTCTGGTTGTGTACACAGATGATTTGAAATAACACTTAAAATTGCATCGAAATTCGCCCATCAAAACGGGCCTTATACTAAACAATGGTCAGCTCAATGAAGTGACATTGTAAATTGATACGTTGTAGAAACCTGTGCGGTCTGTAATTGTAAGACTGTGTCTAAAACATATCGGACGTACACGCAAACTTATACCCCCACCGTGGTGGGTTTTTGCGGTGTTACAATATTTACAAAATATTTTACATGTAATAGATAGCCTGTGATGTGCTCTACAAGATGAGTTAAATATTATGGGTTGTAGCGCTGCTGGGGGTCCGTGATGTCATCCAAAATGGCCGACAATATGGCCGCTATCTTGGATTTTACTAAAAATGCAACTTTATCGGGAAAATGCGGAAATTGCAAATATTTTTTTGCTAGAGTTGCAAAATATGATACAATTAAACATTTTGCTGCTTTTGGTAGCATTTTATGTTTTTTCACTGAAAAAAGGTGAAAAAAATGGCTTGACCTCACGCTGCTTATGACGTCATATATTGTTACCATAGCAACCGGTTGTCGCCAAACTTTACCAAAATGTGTCAAAAGGATAAATGAACAGCAACTAAGACGACATGTGCCAACAATAAATGCTCTTAAAAAAATCTGAGAAAAACCATTTAGTGTGAGTAGAAAGTAAATGTTTATCACTCTGTTTGAATGCCCTTATCAGGAAGACCGCTGATGTTATTCCAGATGATATTGACAAAGATTGTGGCGTGGAACAAGAGAAGTGCATCAAGACCATTGTCTATAAAAGTAAGTCTCTTACCGAACAGGTGTATGACCCATTTTTTATCATTTTTTTTTTTTTGGTGGGGGGGGGGGGGGGGGGGGGGTGCTCTTTATATTCCTCCCTTGCAAGAGTAACTGCCAGGGCCAGGGCCCACTTAGTCTTCTCAAATAACTTTATTTCCATACATTTTAGAAAACAGCGAATACTCAAATGCTCTGTACCATTCCAACTTATTTGGAAATAGCAAACAAAGAGCCGAACCGGCAAATTGCGTCGATGAAGTGTTGATGGACCTAGGGAATTATATAACCCTGTTAATTAGGATGCTTTAAGATATTGCACAACGCATTTGTCAGTGGAAAGTTAATGTTGAACTACTCTGCAGTAAACTGGAATGGCGTTTATCCACGCTTTCGTGCAAATAATTATCCGCTTTAAACAACACAATTAAAAAAAAATTGGAAAAAGAGAGAGACAAGAAACAAGAGAAAGTGAGGTAACAGAGTAGATCCCACATACAAGGGCGGATGGGCCTCTTCCAGTGTTAATTATTTTGCGTTTAAATTACGCCATTCAATTGTTATGGAAACGTTAATAAAAATAACCGTCACGCAAACTAACGAAAGGTTTCAAATTATTTTCATGGGGCATGGGGGTTAGTTCTCTTACCTCATGTTCTCTTGCCCAAGAAAGTGATTGTTATAACTACAGTCCTTCGGACGGTGACGGCCAGTCCCTTTTCTACATTGATAAAGAGAAACACCCAAGAAGGTTTGTCGTTACGCCAGGGCTAGCATTAAGGGCCATCACCCATAGCATCTGCTATGGGTGAGTACACTTGATGGGACCTTGATGTGAGGGATGATCTTGCCTGTTATATGTTAAATTTACTGACAAAGCAACAAGCTTGATACGGGTATTAAGATCAGAGCAACTCCTGTGTCAAATCTTAATAACAGCCCTGGTTATGCCGCTATTATTCTACTTTTCATTGAATATCTTCATGAATGAATATAAACAGCAACAACAACGGGAATTTACGTGTTGGGCTCTTTAACCCTTTAACTCCCAAGAGTCAGTGCCAAACATCAAAATTAAAAGAAATCCCCAATTTCATTTTGTAAAATTTTGAAAAACAAATGGTACCATGCAAAAGTACTGCTGATAAGGTTGCATTTGAATGATCTTAACATAGGATTTCGTCCACAGATTCAAAAGGTAGAACTACACTTCATGTCTCCATAATTGACTCTAGGAGTAAAAGAGTTAAATTAACGTCCTCTACTGTCCCGTTAGGGTTATGCGAACTCAAGACCTCTAGTAAATTTTCTGCTTACATTGTCTCCTACGCGGCCGTTACGTCCTCCATATACTCCACGAATAATAACTTGAAGCCTTTTTCCTGCAGGTTTCTTAGCGGCCTTAATTGGGGTCACTGTGGCTCTCTCGCTACTCCTGCTGATCTTGTTTATCAGGTGCTGCTACCGAAGATGCTGCCGCCGAAAAAACAACCTAACTGTTTACAATGACCTTCTGAAAGACGCACGACTTCTGGACAAGCCAGATTATGACTCGGACAGCTAGAGCATCAATTTCATTAGGTAGAAAAATTGACAGTTTTATTATGTCAGAATGACGCTATAAGGTTACGTCAGGTCGCGTAGCAACCCCTGATGACAATCGCGGGCTCAGTTTTTTGGGATGCGAAGGAGAAAATCGAGAAAGAGCAAGTGCTTTGTAGTTCCCAGTTCCTCTTGGCTACCATGTGATTAAACAATGGAACGGATTTTGTATGAACTGCTATCATAGGCTATTTAGCTTGTGCAATTTTGAAAAAAAAAAGTGTTTTATTAATTAGGTTTTAGCAAATGAAAAAAAAAAACAGTATTTGGTAATTTTGGGATCTAGCTGCATTTTAGTTTCGGGTGATATAAAAATATTTATTGTTGTACTATGCCGGATTATTTTGCGGGGCGGATGTATCAGTGTCAAAGTGTAGCTTTTTCTTTCTGTATGACTGTATGACAGGGTGTTTTTTTTTTCAATTCGTTTGTCCGCGTTTGTAGTTTAAGTGATGCTTCACATACGAACTACCGTAAACTTCATTGTTCTGCCGCATTGGCTCTTTCCCACATAGAATATCTTTGATTTTAAGAATAGAGGAGGGGCTGATGGTTCATAATTATATTTCAGTATAAAAATAAAGAAAATCCATTTGTGTCAAATAAATTTTGAGAAATGTTTGTGCTTAACCAATCAGAATAGCAGAAGACAATAGCTAATAATTTTGCTGATTTGATAAAGTTCCCCAAATACAATATCTTTTAAAAATTGCATGTTGTGCGATTGGGTCTCAAATTACTTGGAACTTTAAAATAATTAGACAAAATGCACCTTGAACCTTAACTTTTTAGCGGTTTTCGAGTCTAGGCCAATCAGATCACTAGTTGTAACAATGAAAAAAGTTGACATTCCATCGTGCATTGCGTTTCAGCACTTTCCTTCTTATGCGAATCATTACTTAATTGAATAATATATCCCCAAAGATTTTTTTGTTTATGGAAAGTGGTATGCTTTGAACAATTCTTATATTGTATTGTAGCATGTTTTTTAATGTACAACACTAAATTAAAAACCTTTTGAGTGTTGTTCACCAAATACATTTTAGTATAAGAACGCGGATGTATTTGTGTGGTGGGGGAGGGTAAGATATGTATGAGCAGCGATAGAAATCAGTTGACCATGGAATGTCATGGACGAAGGTTCTTCTTCTCTGTTGGCTAAATATAGTACACTTCAGCATATTAACATGGTACCAGAGTCTTCGCTTTGTACTTCTTTACCGCCACAGACAAACCTACCATTTTTCTGATTTTGTTTCGCTTGAGAAAAGAGCGATGAAATTGTTGGACCGTAAATCAAAACAAGCAATAGCTCTTGTGTACGTGACCACTGGTTCCGCTTCGAGTCCTGTTTCGTATCAGCGAACAAAAGAATTTTGACAGATAAAAGTGTAAATTAAAGTTACTAAAATTAGGTGAAACCTCGCGACATAGCTCCCTTAAAAAAGTACATAGAAATGCTAACGAGAAAAAAACTGTAACAAAATAATTAATGAATACGTAACAATGTGTGACTATAAAGAAAATTTCAAATTGACATGGTAAAGAAGGCTGTTCCCATTGGATTTATCTTGAAATTTTGATAGAAGCATGATCTAAAATATTAGAACAATTAGGCGAACATTAACTATGGCATTGTTTAGAATCTTTCAGATGTTAGAATACCGTGAGAGGCCCTATCAGTGGCTAAGTGTTCACGTTCGCGTGTGGAAAAATGTGGGGTGGTTTCGCCGACGTAACAGGCATTACAGCCCGCACACAAATGCGTTTTTTGCATTGGTGGTACTTAATTCAATTTTTAAATTCGATACTATTGTCGCTATTTTTAAAAGGAGGGTATTTTGCACATATTGGGTGTAACTTATAGAAAATCACAACTAGGGAATAATAGAAATAAAAGCTACCAATTTTGTTGTGGATTGTTTGTTTATTTTCGAAAGTTTTCCCTCGTCAATTTTCTAGAAAAAAAGGTTACTTTTTGTTTTGTAAAGCCGTTCTCAAAGCAAAGTTGTTACTCTGGCCAATCACAACAGACGCAGATAATCCAATGAACCAATCAGAGCGCGAAGCAAATACATGTAGCGAGCGTCAAGCGCGGGAAAACGCATGCGAGCTGAGTTATGATTGGTTTGGGTGCTTTTGATTGGCTGAGAGCGTTTTAATGCGAAATACTATCGGCGCAGAAAAGAAAGCTGCTCTTTGAAAGAGACCCAACCAGGTCGAAACAGGTTGCATTTTGGCTTTCAGTTTAGGCTCTATCATGTCGTTGTCGTGTTAAATGTTCTACGTAGTATCAGCCTTGCTATATACTTTGATTGTATCTCCATTTTTGGCTGACTAGATCTGCTACAGATCCTACGTACACAAGCAGCATTTTCGTTCGCGGTCCAGTTTGCTTCTTATTTCTTTGAAAGTAGCTGTGAGGGACGTCAGTCAGGTAATGGCCTATATAACGCGTTAGCGCGACTCCGCCTGGGTGTCGCCCTCGAGAAAGAAACTTTACTGCATCCAGATGACCAAATAATACGCGGCGCTTTGGAAAGACTGGAAAAATCCCGGGGTGGGCAAGGGAAAGGGGAAGAGGAAGTCTGCGACAGAGTATTATTCATTCCAGGAGGAAAAGCGGAACCAAGTTATGAAATCCCATGGGTCCAAGGATGGAAGGATTAATATCACGCGTGTTTTTCAATTTCTATAGCTTCTGAAAACACAAGTGATTTTAATCCTTAATTTTACGAGGGAATATGCGATGACTTGTTTATAATGTAGAGGACAAAATTTTAGAGAAACATCAGACTTTTCAAGAGTCACTCGGACTTGAAACTACCCGAAGTGAAGATACTCTCTCGCAAACTGACAAGAAAACCTTTTCATCTCACATGCACAGTTGTTAAATAAATTTCTAATGTCAAAGATACATTTGGCCGTTGTGTACATCTAGAGAACGTAGCCTAATTTATCGATAAAGGACACTTTACGACAAAAACAAAGCAAATTTCATTTAAGCGTAGTACTGTTTTGTAAAGTTTCTTGCCGCTTTGATAACAACAACAAATGGCGAGTTCAAACTAACTTGTACGCTTGGCGATTTAATTCCTTTCTTTCACTTCTTTTAGCCTTATTATTTCTCCTGTTAAATGTATATTGTCCCTTTCAGCAAAATCTGTCAAAGTTCGTTTCTTTAGGTCCGCAGAAATACGTATAGTGAAGTGATGGAACTTAACCTTTTGCCGCCATGAATGAATTCTAGGTCTTCAACGTCGCAAAATGGCCTGCAGGCGCCTAGTTAATCCAAGATTTAACAAATAATCGCTTCCTGTTTGGCGTAAAATGCTGTAATTCACCTAAAGAATTCCTTTCTTAGGTATCATCCGATTTCCTTCCATTTTATAAAAGCAATTTCGGCAAAACCCCATTTGTAAATTTTCTTCAAAATCCCGCCACGCCAACTGAATCCAACGAGAACTACGCACTCATTCGTGCTCAAGCAATCGCGAGTGAGAAATTTTGATACTCGACCAATCAGGAGCAAGTAATTTTGCCCTCAATTAAGGAAAAATGTCCACTTTGTCAGCTAATCAGCATTCAGTAATTTTGCACTCTATGTTACAATCTTAGTTGTTATACCTCCCAACTCAATCGCCTGTTTTGATTGGACAAGAACGTGTCACGTGCCATGGGTCAAAAACAAAACAAAACAAAACTCACTAACGCCCTAGGGCAACAACAACTTGAACTTTCGACTCGCACCTGATCAGGTCGTGTGCCTTGAAACCGCGGCAAATTTGTGCCAGCCGCACATTAATTTTTGTGTTTTTACTATTTTTGAGTTGGGAGGTATGACAAAACACTTAATGACTGGCCCCACGGGAAACAGCGAGTTTTGTTTCCCCTCGACCCTCAATGTTCCTCAAGGCTAAGCCGAGGAGAGCATTGAGGGTCTCGGGTAAACAAAATTCACTGTTTTCCTCAGGGCCAGTCATTAAGTGCTTATTATTGGAGGGTTAGTTTCAAAGAAACTGTGTTGTTGCGTTGATAGGGGAGTGAAATGCGTAAACGATGGTTTTCTTCAACTGAGTTAATGAGGTAAATTTACCGTCGTAAAGAGATTCAAAGGATGACGTTTTTCGAACGTTTTGAACACTTAGCCCTTCCTTTAATCCTAGTTATGTCTCTCTTGGCTAGTGCACCAGATAAGCTGCGATTTGTGCTTAAAAAATAGAATCGAAATCCTGAGACTCAGGGCACCAAGGCATGCCCTAAAGGACATTTGATAAGCGCGGAAAATTCCGTGTAGTACCGCAGAAGGATGCCTTTGTAAACGCCTGCATGAAAAATGTTTTGTCCCGCTCGTTTGCTGCGATAAAATTTTATCGGAAAATCTACAAAAGCGGTCAAAATGATGAATGAGCTTTTCGGCCCGTCAAGTTGGGGATTTAATATTAATCTAGTCCTTTTAATTATTTAAAGTTTATAAACTGCGTCTCCGGTTTGGTCAAGTGTTTTTCCCCATTTTTCGTTTTCACTGAACGAACTTCCGCTGTCAAGGGAAAATTGCGACTCGAAAGGCTTTTGGATAGACTGGGGGGGGGGGGGGGGGGGGGGGGGGGTAAGAAGCAAGAAGAATAAGAATAAGCAAAGGAGCATCTGAATAATTAATATTGTAAGGAACTGGGTGTGTTCATACAAGCTCAGGTAGAAGCAGTGATAACAAACGGAGTGCGGTCAATAGGTAGCTCGTTAATTTCAATAAACGCAGAGAAACTTGTTCTCGCTGATAGCGCACCGCATTTTAAACCTAACAAAAGGTCTGATTGGCTTAGAGAAGGTGGTATTGCGATAACTGATTTATTCTTACATTATGTATATTGGATGTTTTTTTGAAAATCCATTTTTCAATTCCAGTTCATACAGGACACAAACTACAAATTAATTGACAGCATTTTATCAGTATGCTGTCAAACTCCTGAATATCTAAAGATATTTATGTTTAGACCAGTTAGGGTGTGCATCAACGTTAACTAAGAGATCGTGCTGATTTTCACGTCCTAAAATTTCGAGGTTAATATCTCAGCCGGTTCTCGCTTCGCTTGTTTCAAACAAAATGATTGTCTCACATCCAAGATTGTAAAAAAAAACTGATTCATTCTTTTAATAGCTATTCTAACCAGGTTCATTGTCTTTTCTAATCACTGAAGTTGACGTTAATTTTTTTTCTGTCTGCCTGCCCAATATTTAAAGCAAACTTTCAGAAAAATATAATGAGATTATTGATTGAAAGTGCTAAGTGAAATTTTTTTATTATCCAGCGCGGATTAATTCATTCACGCTCTCATTCGTGTACAAAATAAATGTGCCAAATAATGCTTTCAAAACAGGCATGGTTTAAAACCGAAAGCATGAAAAACTGTATCGAGGCTCTCTCTAATATCGATCCATATACGCAACAAAACCGCAGATAATTATGCATATGCAATAAGCAATTTAAGCAAGTTCAATATGATAATTATGTTTTTACACCTGCGCGCGCTTTACTGGCGTTACACGCAAGGCGGCCGGTAACAGCACGCGCGAACGCCGGAATACACAGTGGATACATATTATATCGTTTTGTTTGTTGCTCTGTACGTGAAATGATCGTTTAGCCTGCCTGACGTCGAAGAATAGAAGGAAACGGGCGGTAGACAGCATTAAAAGTTGACACGAGAAATGGCAGAGAATTCGGAACTTGTTTTGGTGGCAGTGGACGAATGCGACCACAGTGAGCGAGCTTTTGAGTGTGAGTATATATGTGTCGTTTCGCCTGCGATTAGTTTGTTGGTTAGAGCTAGAAAATCCCTTAAATCGACAATTTACTACCACCAGAATATGAAATGTAACTTGAAGTTTGTCTGTCGGCAATAGTCATCAGGCATTCTGTTTTAAATGTACTTCAAGACTGTTCGATTAAAAGTTCTTATTCTGGAATACCGGGAAAAAGCAAGGCCAGACATTTCATTTCAGCCTTATATTTGCTTTCATAACCCCATAACGAGATATATAGTTATACTGAATTATATAAGCTGGCAAATGATGAAGAGACAATGGCGAGACAAAAATTCTACTATATCGATGAAACCACAGTGTAATAAAACGTACTTGCATTAAATATCGGAAATTTTTTTGCGCGGCAATATCCCCATCACGAAATTTTCAACCACAAATTCATGGACTCGCAAGTTTTCAAAGCTTTAATCCTCCGAGCAAATATTGTTCTAAAATAAACACTCAAAGCATTGCCTTGAGTAATAAAACTATTTAAACTCTCGCCCGATAATTTTTAAGGAACGAAAGAAAATTCGTTCATTTCTTTATCATACGTACCTACATAGTACCAAATATACTTTTAAGTTCGGTTTTATTCATCGAAGTAATTTGGAAGTTTATTAGTTATAAGTACATGCGGAAGTATGAAATTAAAAAAAAAATGTGTCTGTTTAAACTGTTAGCTTAAATAAATAGTATTCATTCTGTAGTTTTTTCAATTTCATTTTCGAAGTAATCTATATTCACGTTCAGCCAAAATATTTTTTTCCACGAGTTAAAACGCACGCACGCGCGTTTTCATTTTAAAATGATTTCTAGTCAGTACTTGATCTTAAAACACAACATTAAAAGTTATGTTACCGGAATTGTCTCAAGATAAGGCTTTTAAAGTGGCGAATTTACATTGTGTTTTTCAGCCTTTTTCCCGAAACTCTTTTCATTAATTATGCATTTAGACTTTTACTGTTTTAAAATAAATTTTGCTTGTCGGAAAACGGCGTTATCGCCCAAGATCTTTCATAAGGTGGATTCAACGAGTTACTCTATTTGTTGGAAAATTTTTTATCACTGTTTATAAAATAAATACTGTATTCATTTTCGTTAATATTTGATAAACACCATGTCCCAGAATATAGTTTTCATCTTTCTATATAAAAATAGTAAACCTCCGGTTATTCAACGAATACATCTTTTTTTATAGGAAGAACACTCATTTAAGTTCTTTTTCTAATTTGTTTTTGTTTGACATGGGCGTGCTTATTTTTTAAAAAGTAATCGTGACCTTAAGAGACATAGTAGTTTTAAAGCAAATAAAAATATATTTTTCTTTTGTTCGCCGCCAGTGTTTTGGTCTTAAACAATAATCGTGTTTCTTGCGGTGACAGCCATCGCATATCAAATGAGGCGGTTTCTTGTATAATAAATAATTCCGAAAGAAAATGGCGAACAAGATCAGATAAATGAATACGCCGCAGGATATATGTTAGAGCTATTGAGCAGCCTCTTTCGAACAATTTTTTAGTTCATTTTAACCGCAAATGCAAGCACAGATACTAACAAGCGCAGAGAATGAAAATTTATTCTTGGCTTGCACCTGCGTCGAGCTCGTTTAACCCGCTGAAATGACGGCCTCAGAGTAATTGCATTGCCAGCGAGAACCGGACCAAAATGTTAATTTCTGTTTTTTTTACATATGTTCAAATAAGTTAAACCACAATAATATATCTGTTTTTCATAACATTGAGGGTATGTTAAAGCCCTAGCATGCTTAAGTATTTGGCAATTATTGTTAAAAGTTCAAAGCTATTTTTCAAAGCAAATTATTTCCACTATAGCCTGTGTAGTAGTTGCAGGATTGGACAAAAAGAGTAATAAACAAGGACGAGAGGAGGCACGTGAAAACTCGGGATACTGTTTAAGAACGTTGTCATTGAGTCCTCCTGTGTTTTTCTGGTACCGAACAGTGTCTATTCTTGTAATGCAATCGAAAATGTAGAAGAGGAAAAAATTCTGACGCAAATATTTAAGCCCAAAGAAGATTTCGCGTCCTTCTTGTTCATTCATGTGTACCCTCCGGCTCTCTCCAGTGAGTGATAACTTATCAGTGTTGCTATTTTAAAACTAAAGATTTTGCCAGTTGTTGTGAAGTGAGTCGTGAGGTAAACTTAAATAAATCATCATATTTAAGTCGCTGTAAAAATTTTCACTTACGAACACAACGATAGAAAACTTATTCGGAGACAGGACTTGAAGTTTTGAAGAATGAGAAAAGCGAGCCGAAGGCAAATCTGTCAACAGCTGTTTTCCTTAAGATTAAGGTAAATAATTGCAACCAAACAGAACGCGCGTTTTTTCTGAGAACAGTTTGTTAGTGTGTTTCACGTTTGCACTATAAATAAAAACTGACTAAAGAAACAGCGTAACTTAAAGCTTTTTTTTTTTTCATAAAATTAATGGCGAACAATGATCTTTTATTTTTGGCAGGGTACTTGAATCATGTTCATAAAGCTGATAACTCTCTGATCATGCTCTATTGTCACGAAAAGTTGGATCCACCCGCTTTGTTACGTAAGTCCTGATATTAAGTTATCTTTTCTTAAAGGGGCAATGTAACCTATTTTTGGTATCACTTTAAAAAGCCAAAAAATATATTTGTATCCATGGGAACCTTATTTTGTTAGCAACTACTATTCCACTACTATATATTGCAACTTGAAAAAATGGGTAACATTGAGGGTCGCCGGGAAACAAAACTCACTGTTTCCCCTAGGGCCAGTCATTAAGTGTTTTGTTACATCTCCCAAAATGAGTTACAAATTTAAACATGTGTGCTTGACACGGCTGGCACACAAATCTGCCGCGGTTTTAAGGCGCACGATCTGATCACGTGCGAGTCGAAAGTTCAAGTTGTTGTTTCTCTGGGGAGTTAGTAAGTTATGTTCGCCTGTTTTGACCCATGGCACGTGAAACGTTCTTGTCCAATCAAAAAAGGCGTTTAAGTTAGGAGGTGTTCTTCACACAAGGAATATGTCAGTGTTCTAAGAGTGTTCTAAGAGCATTTGGTGTAAGTGTAAACTTAGGTAATTAGTTAAATACCTTGTACGATTATGACCAAAAAATGGATTAGAGAGCGTTGCGTTCGGTTATCGCAAAGGTCATGGATTCGAATCTCGATCAATCCTGAATTTTTTCAATTTTCTTTTTAACACCGCGAGAATCACAACCATCACTAACGAAGTAACTTTGTTGGCTTTCTCTCCTGTCATTCAGTTCCTAAGAGCCCTCAAAATTCATTCAAAACTGATGCCAAATTTCATTTTGTAAAATACGAAAACAAAACAAAAAATAGCACCAAAAGAAAGTACCGCTGCGACGAGTTACAATTGAATGGTAACACTGAACGATACTTGTTCATAACAAAACTGACGATTTGACAATTTATTTCCTCGAAGAATATATTTTGCGAAAAAACCGAACTTGTGAACGAAAACGCCAAATTTTGAAAGCTTGGAGATATCTCCTGGATAATCAATCTTAGGATGTTGCGTCACGTAACGTTTTATTACTAACAACACGAGGGAACTTTGAATATTTGAGGAACTAGTGACATGTGCACAAACATGGCTCACTTTTTGCAGATTGTTGTATCTGAGAAAACGAACTTTGTTTAATTTGCAGATTCACAACATTCAGAGGAATGGAAGCAAACGATGAGAGAACATGAAGGGAAGAAGGACAGGGTCATCGAGAAGTACAAGACGAAATGCGAGTCGAAAAGGGTACGAAAAGTTTGGCCGTAAAAAAGCAGTTAGAGATTTATTATCCGTCAAGGACGAAAAGCACATTGCTGCTTATTGTAAGTCTAAATAAAAGAAACGTCCATAGAAAGAAATTGAGGCTACATCCTATGCATGTCTTAGTGCGAAGGTGCTCCGCTTGATTAATTTTAATCCTAAGGCAGTCGAACCCAGTCTCCTTACGGACACCTCCATAATATTAACGCCTGCAATCGGTGACAAAATTGTTGAGACACTTTCATTTAAAGAGGTATGTTTTGGGAAAACAACAAACCCGAATCCCCACCCACCTCCCCGGCCTACCAAAGTTGCGTTTATTGTTGCCCGCAGACTACCTGACCACCGGTACAAATTTTTTATATTATGGTGTAAGTTTAAGAAAAGGTAGCCAAAAATCGTTTTGGACAAAGTGTCTCAACTAATTTTGACGCCGATTGTAGGTCTATTTCTTTGGTGTGCGTATTAAGAAGGTTTCACTGTTCGGCTGCAAATACAAATCGTAGCATCACATATCACGACGTAAATTTATCGGAAAATGATCTCAAAAGTTCGCAATCTGCGGACAGTATTCGGAAAATCGCTAATATCTTCGTTATTTGTCGTTTATATTATAAAAAAATGAATATTTCATTTGCTGCCTGGTTTTAAAAGTCTTCTTCTCCTATGCAACTCAATATCCCCTTCACTGCGCGAATAATTGGTGTGATATCACCGAGCTGAACACTCGAAGAGAATTTTCAAGTCTTCGTTCGCACACCCATACATCAGTGTATTATCAGTTTCTATTTCTACTTTCAGCTGAAGGCAAAAATCAAGGTGGAATCTGGGAAGGCCGGAGAGACTATCCACAGAATAGCCGAGGATGAAAAAGTTTCTTTCATTGTGATGGGAGGCCGCGGACTCTCGACACTGCGGCGCACGCTGTTAGGCGGAGTCAGTGATTACGTCATAAAGCATACCCAGATCCCTGTGGTCTTCGTGCCCGGACATGGCGGCCATTAAAATAACAATGCTTGGGAACAACTATATTTCTTCGAGAACTTGTGATATCATTCCTGGAGTGAATTCAACACACGGCTATTGCTAAAGACTTCTTTTTTTATATACCAAAGTTTGTAACTTGTGCACTTTTAATTGCTTTTCCACAGTGAATAAAGTCGTTCTTTGTTCTGGGCCATTGCATAAATGTTTTCTCAATTATTCTCATTCATTTAGAGTGATTTTACTCAGACCGTGAAAGAGTATCTAGCAATTAATCAAAATTAGCCAAAATTAGTAAAAACTAGACAGAAGAAAACAATCGAATTGGTGTCTAATAGTACCTACTAGTGCCTACTAGCTTAGTAACTATTTCACGGTTTAGAGTTTTTTAAAATCCTTATAAGTAAAGGTTTTTTAAAAAGTTTAGTAGTAAAAACTAGTGGGATTAAAACGCGACGTTTCGACCGTTCTACGGTCATTATCAAGCAAAAGTGAGGATAAGAATTTACATAAGTACTAAATATATGGTTGAACAAAGAAGTGAAATATGAAAAACGGGGTGTTATTTGTAATACCCTGAAGAAGAAAGGCCGTTCGTTTTGAAATATTGGATAAATTACATTTTTATATTCCTTCACTGTCGAATCAGCCTTGCTTTTTTTCGTTTATTTGTGTTAAAAACACCCCGTTTTTCATATTTCACTTCTTTGTTCAACCATATATTTAGTACTTATGTAAATTCTTATCCTCACTTTTGCTTGATAATGACCGTAGAACGGTCGAAACGTCGCGTTTTAATCCCACTAGTTTTTACTATTAGAGTTTTTTGAACCGTGAAATAGTTACTAAGTTAGTAGGCACTAGTAGGCACTAGTAGGCACTATTAGACACTAATTCCATTGTTCTCTTTTGTTTAGGTTTAGCTAATTTTGGCTATTTTTGATTAATTGCTAGATACTGTTTCACGGTCTAAGGAAAATCTCTCTAAAGAAAATCGCTCTAAAAGGCACGAAACTGATCTGCTAGAACTCACTGCACGTGCCTAACGCCCTTTCACTGAATCTCCTGGGAGCTTTCCCATCCTTTTTAAGCGGTTAATTCTCCGATGAATTTTTCCTCTTTTACTGATTTCGACGCTGGCTGATTTGAGTTACTCGTCGACGTCGCTGAACTGCCGAAGTTCCTCAAGAAATGATCAACCACAAGCCTGGCTCCACTCTCAACAAGTTTGCGTAGGTAATTTCTGTCTTTCTGTTCCTATTTCCAGGTATTTCATAATCATTTTTCTTACATTTCGTAACGGAATTATTTACGTTGGTGCTCTCAGAGAAAGTTATTACGTTGGCGCCTCGTGGCGTCTGTAAAACGTAGAAGGCAGTTCAGACTGCAAAACAGTCCTATTTTTTGCGTTGGTCATACGAATGCGCGCGGTTTTTGAACGAAAAGTCTGAAGCGAGTGTGAATACGGAGAGTGCGCCTACAGGCGTGCGAGGCTTGCGCGCGAGTATCCGCGCTTTTGACGCTTCCGGCGCTTCGCGCCTTTGCGAGCGAGCAGCGAAAAAAAAAACCGACTGTTTTGCAGTCTGAAAGGCAATTTGGCTTACGTTGGCGTCCTGTGGCGTCTGTGTAACGTGTTTGGGAGATAAAATTACATTGAGGCTTATTAGCGTCTGTACAACGTACAACTGAGCAGAACGGCGTTGTGAATTGTGAATTGTAAGAAAGCATGGAACGAAATCATGTTGGTACTTCTTAGCATGGAATAGAATGGTATTATAGTTAGTCTCCCTATATAGGTTTGTTTTTCAGCTTCACCTAGAATAGTGTCCCGTATGTTCCGTATGTACACAGTACACATGTACACATGTAGTGTCCCGCATGTACACAGTGTGTAATTTTTACAGTAGCTATTTGTGATAAACGGCCCATTGTAACTGTATTTAACCCTTTGGTCACCCTTTCAGTGTATTTTTTCTCGGCAACATGTTTGTTTCCCTATTCCCTCGTGGGTTTAGTCTCGGCGCTGTAATCTGTTCATCAAGGTTTTAGCATCGTTTTTCATGGTTTTTTAGGTCACTTAGACTCAAAGCGCAAGTACCCCACCATCCCTTAATAACGTTTCTTTGCTTCCCGCAGTTTCTCGCGTGCATATTTGTGCTCCTATTCCCTCGCGGGTCTAATCTGTTCATCAAGATGTATGCACCGTTTTAGGGTTATCTAACTAGAAACGCAAGTAATCTCGCGTATGATAATTCAGTATTATTCTCATTCATTTAAAGACCCAGTATTGTCCATTATGCATCACGCACCTCTGTTATTGTTTTGGTTTGAACATATCTTAGTTGTTCGATTTCACTGCTAGGTCCTGCTAGAACCCAATGCACGTTCCTTACCCCTATTAATAAATCCCTAGGGAGTTTTCCCTTCCTTTTTAGGTGGTATGTCCTGTAAATTTATCCTCTTTTATTTCGACGCTACCTTCCTTTCCTTCAGCGAATGGCATGCTGGTAAACAACGTCTATAATTTCTTTTCTGATATCACAAGGAAAGGTATCGGCACGCATTGCGGTCAGTTCATCTTTTGACGGGTCATTCTCCACTGCAAAGTCTAGCTATCTTGTTTTCCTTCTAAGCCAGTCGAACCTGTATTAAAGGGTGACTCCTTAATACAGGCATGACTGTGATGCTGGAAGATAATTACTATTGATCCCAGACGTCCTTTCAAATGGCTTGAATTTTGCGTCGCTTCGCGGACCGTTGATTTCACTCTGCAGGTTTCAAAAATACTAATCACGCGACTCAAAATTTGAGCTCGCGCGCCCGCTAAAATGAAACCCACGGCAACGAAAGTTAGACCGGCGGCAAACGAAAAATTGCGTCAGTTGTTTACATTTTAGACCGGCCTGGCCGTTTGTAGCAAATATGGCGACAGTGCAGATTAAGATTTTTTATGGCGAGGAGTTTGAAATATCTTTATCTGCACTGTCGCCATATTTGCTGCAAACGGCCAGGCCGGTCTAAAATGTAAACAACTGACGCAATTTTTCGTTTGCCGCCGGTCTAACTTTTCGTTGCCGCGGGTTTCATTTTAGCGGGCGCGCGAGCTCAAATTTTGAGTCACGTGATTAGTATTTTCGAAACCCGCAGAGTGAAATCAACGGTCCGTGAAGCGACGCAAAATTCAAGCCATTTGAAGGGACGTCTGGGATCAATAGTACAACATTGTGATGGAATGGCATCCCATCCAGTGGGGACCAGTTATTCTCTCCTGATTGATTTATGCCTTCAGTAACCGGACCGCCTCAGTGGCCGACAAGGCCTTGATCGAATGACTTACTTCACTGCTTATTTGGCTAGATAACAAAAGATCTACGGTTCTAACAAGTTTGGCCGCTCAGATTATAAGAAGACGTGGAAAAACGGCCAGCAAAGAAAACCCGACCGCTAGCAAGCTTTTCTTAAATTCCTTGGGCCCCCAATATCTGAACGGCCAAACAATCTTGCTAAAATGGACACAAAATGTGAATCAGGTTTTGAAATTATTCGTCATTAAAGCCGTTGCCCCAAAGGTTTTGATAAATGTTAAGAGGGACTATTATTGCTGTTTATAGATGAAAAAGACCTTGAAAACAAGTTCGCAGATTAGATCTGGTTGGTTGATTCACAAAATGAACAACCATAATCGGACATAATCGAATACAAAGGAACACTGGTAGTAAACAGAGCCATTCTCTTCATCTAAAGACCCGCCTTTCAAAACGTTCCGTCCTTAAATACTTCATCAACTTCACAATGTCACTTTAAAAGCTGTCTAATGAGTTCTTTTCTTCTCACCGCTCATTTAATTACAAGGATTTCACACGAAATCGACAGTGTTAATCAACTGTTGTTGTGAACAGTACGATACACAAGAACTGTTAATCATCTTTTGTACTGCGAATAAAGGAGAAACAAAACGCGTTTTGTCAAGCGGAGAGATTTTAAATGTCCCTTAATTGCTTGAGTCTTTCCACGGCCGTTTGTGTACATGTTGTCAGCTATGAATATTTTAGCAGTTAGTTTAAGCTAAATATTTGATGAAGGAAGGTGACTTCTTTTTTCGCGCGTAAGTTGGTCTTTTGAGGGATGTTCTAATTTCATCAAGATATCGCGACTTTTTTCAACTGTCGTCGTTATTTCTTTCAAGGATTAGAAGATAAGACAAGGTATTTTGACTTCTTTCATTAACTTAACAAAGACCTCGGGATGGAAGATTCTATTTGCTATTCGGAAGACAAGCGATGAATTTCAGCTGTCGTAGGCCAAAAGCCTCAAAACAATTGGACCAGCCAAAACATCGAGAGAATTAGCACGACGATCCATCGCATATATTCGGCAAACGGGACAAGTACGAAGAAAACATCATCAAGTTGGCTTGTTTATAATTTTGGTTTTATACAGGCAACATGGCCGGACGAAATGCACATGGAAAAAACGTACTGGACTTTGGAAAAGCTAGCATGTATGTTATCGCTGAAGATGGTTTACAAAGAGGAAGATTGCAACTGCCAGCAACTGACGGCAGTGTATTCTCGGGGAAAACTGTAGTATTTTCACGCACCAAAGCGATGGACTTCAGTTGGAAAGAATTTGCCCACACAGCTCAACACAACAACACCATAAGAGTCCTAGATTTGAACGGATCTGTGCGCGTTGATGTCGACGTGAAAAGGTATATAACTGCTGAGAAGAATCAGGGATTTACAGGTGCAAAGAAAGAAAAATACCATTTCAATCAACCGAGTGTTTGTTTAAACGCGACAGGAGTTCATCATTTAAAACAAACCGCAACTGACGAACGCGAACAAGTGTCTTGTTTATGTTCAATCTCGATGGATAGAAACAAAAAGGGCACTGGTACCTTAGAAGACAAGAACGCAGAGGAAAAAATAAGAAGAGAAAGCGACAATTATCAGGAAAATATTATTGTTAAGGGTTTTCTCGAAAAGAAAACAATTCCCAACGGTAGTTGTTCAAATTCGATGCCAAGTAAACAGGCAAACGGATACTCAACAAATTTCTTTCCTGAATATGAAGACCAAGGTACGGGTGATGCTAAGAGCTCTGACAATCTTCGCAGTGTCGCATCAAACAAAAACGCCAAAAACTCTGGCAGAGGTTATTTAAAAAATATATTTTATTTCAAAGGAAATAATCATTCAAAGCCTAGCAACCAAGGATATTTGCCCCAAATGCGAAAGAAAACAGAAAATCAAGCAGAGATAGCTCCAATCGAAAAAACATGCAGTTCAAATGCAGAAAAAACGGAGCAAAATTCGCCAAATCACTTACAAAAATCCAACCAACTTCTTTTGCCTTTAAATTTAAGTGTTGGGCAAAACAAAGAGAAGCATAAACATAATTTTCAGTCGATTGTTAAACTTCCCACGGTAGTGGATAAAAAAACAGGGAAGGTTCACTTGGCGCTTGGAGTGATCGCTTATGAACAGAGCGACTATAACAAGTGGTCGCGAAGGCAAAAGGAGCGGATAACACCCGGAAATACAAAAAGTCAGTCACGTTTTTCATTCCCTGTAATCACGAAAAACAGCAGCAGATAGGAAAACTCTTTAGAATAGTTGTCTCAAGCAAAGGAAAAATTGATTTAAATCTGGCTGATAAGATAAGGCGCAAATGATAGATAATTGTTTTCAGGTAGAAAGTCGCCGAGAATATATATCATAAATTTGCATTTTGCAAGATTTCTAAAGGAAATTCGTCTCGGATTGGAACAGATGTTATTAATAGTAGTTTAGACTTTTGACAGAAATTTGCATAACTAGCCAATATATACTATTTTGAAATGAGAACCCAGTGTCCATTTGTGTATTTAATGGAAAATAAAATGAGTTAAATGTTGATAATACGACAAATTATTCGGAGTTTTTCATGACCGATTTCTTTTCTGATTTTAAACCTTCTCTGGTTTAAATTGTGGAATAATAGAAAGATAACCGGCAGCTCATAATCGCAAAGATAATAAGAAAGAAAAATTATGAAACCTCAAATTTCCATACAATCATCGTCCAGTACTTGATCTCTCATTTCCTCTAATTGACGCACGAAGCACACACACACACACACACACAGAGATACATATATATATTATAGAAAACTCGAAATAACGTAATAGATTTAACCCACTGATCATAAAAATAATTCATTTTTGTTGCATACTCAGATCAATGTTTGTTATTGTGCTTGTTTCCCAGTCATAATTTCATCTCCACTAGTAATGAGAAAGCTGAGTCTTGCGTTTCTGGCGATAAACTTACACTTTTGTCTTTTTCATTTTGTATAAAACTCTTTCAAAGTGAAGATGGTTACACAACCACTTCAAATTTTAGCTAAAGGATGCCAGTGCGCTCGTTTGTGTGAAAACGATTATTTATTTCTCTGGCGAGCTTAGAACACGGCCCACTTTGTGCACGCTCAACCTCATTCCTAGGCTCCTTCCACCCTCGAAAAAAGAAAGAAAAGGATCTGGGGAGGAGGTGATTGTGCAGCTAAGTTCGGTGAAGTAAGTAGATAGGAAAGAAGGGTTCTGGCACACTCCTCGGCCGCCCCTTTTTAGCACAAATCATTATTCTTTCCACTTTTCCGCTACTTTTAGCACTAACTCTGAATTTGCACGCGCGCGCATGAAAATTGTTCCAAATTCACATATCCCGACTCATAAAAACCATTAAAATCATTGAAAAAAAGCTGCTAAATTTTCATCATTATCCACTTTTCTCTGCAAAAAATCAACACAAATTCCGTTAAAAATTCAAACAAAATCCATCTTATTAAAAAGAAGTCCCACAAAATTCATCAGAATTCCTTTTGTTTGACAAAGAGCGGCCTCAGAGTTGCGCCAGAACCCTTCTTTCCTATCTACTTGTGGTGGGTGAATGAGGGATAAAAGTTTTCTCCCAGCTTTGGAAAGAAAGGTTTACAAATTTCATTTTGGAAAGAAAGGTTTACAAATTTCATTTTGGAAAGAAAGGTTTACAAATTTCATTTTGGAAAGAAAGGTTTACAAAAATGAAATCAAAAACAAAACCTTTTTTGATTTCATTTTGAAAATCATTTTTGAAATTCTATTCTAAAAAGGTTTTGTTTTTGATTTCATTTTGAAAATCATTTTTGAAATTCTATTCTAAAAAGGTTTTGTTTTTGATTTCATTTTTGTAAACCTTTCTTTCCAAATTTCATTTTGTAAACCTCCAGCTTTGGAAAATGAAATCTATTCTACCAGCTTAAAATGAAAAAAACTCATTTCTTTTTGAATGTAAGACGAAACCATAATTCAGGTTCTGAGTATGATTTTTTTTGTACTTCAAAACGCCATCTTGCATATATATTATTATCCATAAAGTCATCTATTGTTGGAAAAATATATATACCTAATCTACGAAAGGTAAGTTCTGTCTGAGCATAATTTTCCACAATGTACCACTTTCCTTTGTAGAAATCATATAACACTGTTTTATCATCTTGTAATGTTTCTATCTCCTCATATTCATCCTCCAGAGTATAATCTTTAAAGTTTTCTATCATATTATTCCACTGGAGTAAATAAATGTTTGGTTTACATTCTGGGATATCAGCTGGTTTACATTCTGGGATATCAGCTGGTTTACATTCTGGGATATCAGCTGGTTTACATTCTTCCTTTGGGAAACCAATTGGTTTATTCTCCTTTGGAAATGGAAATGGAGATGGTTCTGTTTTCAGAAACTCTTTTAACTTTTCAATTATAAAATCCCATCTCTCTTGTGATAAGGGAGATATCTTTTCCTCTTGACTCTCAACCTTCTTCTTCTGTTTTAGTTTTTTGGGCACAACTTTTTCTATTTCCAGTTGGCGGCCATCTTTGAGGTGGAATTTTCTTTTTCCCTCTTTGAAAACCCGGCATAAATATTGTCTAGTCAATTGCATTTTGGGAGAAAGGGCAGATATTGATTTCTCTATAGCCACTATTTTTCCTGTATTTACATCAATTAAATTCCACATTTTAATTAGGAAACAAAAAAAGTTATTTTGTAAACTTTTGTTTACAAAAATGAAATCAAAAACAAAACCTTTTTAGATTTCATTTTGAAAATCAATTTTGAAATTCTATTCTAAAAAAGTTTTGTTTTTGATTTCATTTTTGTAAACCTTTCTTTCCAAAATTTCATTTTTGTAAACCTCCAGCTTTGGAAAGAAAGGTTTACAAAAATGAAATCAAAAACAAAACCTTTTTAGATTTCATTTTGAAAATCATTTTTGAAATTCTATTCTAAAAAAGTTTTGTTTTTGATTTCATTTTTGTAAACCTTTCTTTCCAAAATTTCATTTTTGTAAACCTCCAGCTTTGGAAAGAAAGGTTTACAAAAATGAAATCAAAAACAAAACCTTTTTAGATTTCATTTTGAAAATCATTTTTGAAATTCTATTCTAAAAAAGTTTTGTTTTTGATTTCATTTTTGTAAACCTTTCTTTCCAAAATTTCATTTTTGTAAACCTCCAGCTTTGGAAAGAAAGGTTTACAAAAATGAAATTTGCTTCATCAACCACTTTTTATCCCTTTGGAGGTGGAGGTAATCTCCAATGACCAATAGCTAAAGTCTTCACTCCATCATCCATAACAACTCTCTTGTCATCATCAGCACTCAAAGCCACTTTCAAAATCTTCTCAGTGAAAATCTCATGCAGATGTGATCGGAGAGAAACATTTTGCATTGGAGGAAATTTTTCACCAAAAAGAACGCGCACAAAATCTTCATGTGAAATCCTATTTTTAACCACATTCTTTTTTGTTCCCTTTACTTTCTTGATTCCTTTTCCCTCATCCATCTTTATGGAATAACATTTTGCTCTCAATCCAACAAATTCACGAATGATTTTTCCTCCTGCTTCATCTTTAAACATTCCTAAAATTTTCTTGTTTTTCCCAACGGGAAAGCCATTTTTCACAGCGAAATGATCTTTCGGATATCCAGATGTGTCAAACCATTTCTCAACATCTCCAGCAGTGTCAGCGAAGAAATCATCCGTCTCAATCTCCAAAATCAGGGAATCTGTATCAGAATAGAGAACTTTCACACTCTCCCACTTTTTCTTCACATAACCATAATGAAATTTGAACATATGAATTTTGGAGAGATCAAGAATTGCTGCTCCAACAAAGATTGGTTTGTTCAAAGTAACTTTTGTTTTCCTCATGTGAATAGCAGCCACTTTATCTCCAAACTTGGCTGCGTGTTTGAAGTTGATTTTTTTCACCAAGTTTGCTTTTTTCTTCCTATCATTCACCAGTTTCATGTCAATTCTGTTTCGCACATTTTCCATGGTTTTCCCGTAAACAGCATTGCTTGCCAGTTTGAAAAGATCTTTCTCAAAATCATTTTTGGCTGCTGTTCTCAGTTTCGTATTCCATTCAATGAAAGGTTTCATGAAAGCTTCATTTCTGAATCCAATTCCTCTCCAAATCTTTTTCAGTTTCATTCCTAGGGAAAGAAAGAGTTTTAAACTCCTTCCATCCAAAACCATTTTTTCTTTATCCATTAAGTTGGGAATTAACTTTTTGAATCCTCCAACTTCCAGAAGTTCAGGCGCTAAAGGAAAATCATTGTGGAAATCATGATTTTCATCTGGATATTCCAAGTCAACTTCCAGGACACATCCATGACCTGCCGCATCAACAATCTTCTCCCATTTCTTCAAAACCTCTTCACTCAACCATTCAAATCCTCCCACAGGGAGTGGTTGCACCATCGCAGTTGGATAAAGGGAATTTGCATCGAGATAAACGATGAACTTTGATGGTTGGGAAGGATTAAAATCTTCCATGAATTTGTTGTTTGCCTGAGAAAATCTGTGAAAGACTGTGGAAACTCCTCCACGAATTTGCCTTTCAAAAAACCGAAACATTTCAAAATCTCCTTCAGAAATCAATTCCAACTCAACTCCTGTCATCTTCAACATAGCATCCCAAAAGAAAGAGGGGGCAGTCAAAAACCATGCGGGGTCCAACAGATAGTTTTCCAACAAAACTTTCCTAAAATTTTCCACCACATCTGTCAGGAGAAAAACATCCGTCTTCAAATAGAGATCATGATATTCTCCCATGTTAGACATCCCAAATTTTCTCCAGACATTTTCAGCATGAGCAAAATCTTCATCTGAAATTCCTTCTCCAGACAACTGGGAGAAAAAAGCATCTTTCCCAGGAAGTTCACAATTAAATTTCTCAAATGAATCCATGAATTCATAGGGAAAAACTCCTTTTCTGGAAAGCAAATCAACATCATCTAGGAAAAATCTTTTTAAGCAATGCAAATCATTTTTTCCCAAATTTCCAACAAGATTTGCCAAAGAAGAATTCATAAATTTCAGGGAGTCAACAAAGCGAATCTCATGTTTCAAATCATGTTTTTTTCCCTCTTCATCTTCTAATGTTCCCCAAACAATTTTCAGGGAGAAAGAAACATATTTTTCGTCATTGTTTGGGATTGCATCAATCTCCCCAAATTCATTTCCCATGTTTTTGATGAAAAGATGGGAATCATATCCATCTAAATTGTGAATGAAGACTGGAGTGAAATCTGGCACTTTCGCTTGCAGATTACAATATTCATGAGCAGCTCCGCGAAATTCCCCAGTCAGATGACAATGATCGGCAACTTTTTTTTCCTCAATCTTTTTCCTGCAAAGCCAACAAATATCAGTTTTCTTAAATGCTTCCTTTTCTCCTTTCTTCCAAAGAATTCTCTTCCAATTTTTTCTCAGCATTGGTCTTCGCACATCATTCAGAATCCATTTCACCTGATCAACTAATTTCACCAGAAACTCTCTCCCAACATCATCTCCTTCTTTTCCACGAAAGAAAACTGGGGAGAAATCAACCCCAACTTGGCTCACAGGAAGAAAACAAAAGCTGCAGGGAATATGATGCTGAATTTGCTCTGTTTTTTCCCCAATTTTCTTTTCTGTTTTCTCCAAAATCGACTCAAAATCAGCGTAGATGACAAAGGGAACGGTTGTTGTGCATTGAACTTTCTTGAATTTCATGACTGATTTTTCTGGAGGGAGAACAGCTTTCACTCCATCATCCATGCAAAATTCTTGATGAACATCGAGTGTTTCTTTGGAGTTGAATGAATTGAGACAACCATCACAAACATGCCTTTGGTTTTTGTTTTTGGAATCTTCTCCAAACCACAATCGATTTAAATTCTTTACCAAAGTGAAATGTTCATTTTCTCCGCTTTTCAGTTTGAAAAGAATCACATGATTCTCTTTCTTTTCCCTTGCTTTTCTCAAAGTTATGATTTGTTTCCCCTCAACAATCCCCAAGACATTCACAGAAATGTTATTTTGTCTTTCAAATCTGTCAATGTCTCTCCATGAAATGGGGAATGAAATTCCTTCCCAATTGAATTCCTCGCATTGTTTTCTCAACAAAGGAGTGATTCTTTGTGGATTTTTCTCCACTGGATTTTTCCATCTTCCAATGCACCATTTGAAGCACTCATCATCATTTTCATTTTTCATGTTTGTTATTGCTTTTTTTGCAGCAAGCCAATCAGGAAGTGGAATGAATTTTCCAACAGTCATTTCATCCAGATGAATTTCCAATCTTTCAACTCGCAAGAATCTCCAGTTGCTTCTTCCCCTTTGGAAATTCCGCATGTTTTCCAACATCCTCTCATTCATTTCTCTCAGCAATTTTTCCAAGTCAGTTCCCTCAAAAACTTCTTCAACCAGGGAAGAAAAGAAGGCATCATTTTCAATGGCTGTTCCCTGTGCCAAATCATGAGAAATCATTCTGCAAACCAAAACCATTTTCACTTTGAACCCAAAATGTTTCTTCAGAATTTCAACCACATTTCCTTTCACATTCTTCAAGAATCCTTCTGCGGAATATCCTTCTTTTCCCTTGACAACAAAAGTCGATCCACCCAACCCCGGTTTTTCTTCAATATCAAACTCAGGTCTCTTCAGCATTTCTCCAATTTTCGCGTTCAACTTCAAAAGTTTTTCCCGGGCTCTTTCCTTCAGATTCCAATCAACTCTTTTCCTTATCTTTCCAAACCAGGAATTCATTGAATCAATGGATGACTCAACAACTTTTGATACTCTTTCTGGGAGAACTTTTTGAACAGCTGATTTCACTTCGGGAAAAGATGTTTTCTTGATGATTTTTCTCTGTGGGTTTTGCAATTCTTTTTCCAGATCAGCTTTTTTCATCCTGGAGAATCCAACCATTCCTTCCGAACGTGCACGATCTCTCAATTCTTTTAAAGTTGACATTTTGAATGAAAAAGAAAAAAAAATGTTTTCATTCAAAATGAAGTTTTCAATCCAGGAAGAAGGAAAAGAAAAGCAGATTTTTTTCACATTCAAAGAAGCATCAGAAAAAACTGGCATTCCGAATTCCACCATTTGGAGGTTCATCAAAAACAATTCAGAAAACAAAAAGTTCACCAGAAAATCAGACAAAAAAGTTTTCTTCATTCAGGAAGAAATAACAGATGAACCTTTTCTCCAAGTTGATGGAGAAGATATTTTTGATTGTGATGAACTAAAAAAGTTTGGAATTTCAAACACAGTTTTTTTCAATCAAATTCTCAGGAAGAAAAACCATTTCCTTGATTCGGAGGAGATCTCTCACCGCATCACATGGAAATCTCCTGAATTTGATTTCCTTATTGATAGATTGAGGGAAAATCAAAGGGATACAAAAATCATTCAAAAGACCAAAAAGAAATCAAGACCAAAATCAACCATAAATCACGCTTCAGTTTTTGCAAATGATAAAGACCTTGTAGACCTCATTGAAAAAGTTTGATTTTTTTTCCTCATTGAATTTTCATTTCCAAGAAATGAAAAATCAATCCTCTTCTTCTTCTTCATCTTCAAAGTCATCAAACGCTGAAACGTTTCCATGGAATTTTGTTACAAAACAAGAATTGATTGAGCATGTGATTGATTGACAATTTCCACAAAAGATGCGTGAAATGTGGAGGATGACATGTCCTGTCAGTTTTTCTCCAATGTGGTCATGGGGATCGAAACGAATGGATTTTCTTTGTCCAACTTCCCCTTCACCAAATTTCGAGAATGGGACAGAGATGTTGCCTTTTCTGTCAGTCCACAGCTTGCTCCAAACTTTTTCCATTTCACTTCGATCTGTTTTAATCAAGTTGAAATCGGTGGATGTGAATTTCCCAAATTTTGATTTCAATTTCAAAACTGCTTCTTTGTTTTCCATCGCCAACTTTCTGATTTGCGTTTCAATTTCCTGAAACTTTTCCTTGAGTTCAGGAGGAGATTGATTGAGATTGATTGCCAATGAAAATCCGTTTTCATTCCTGAAGATTTTGAAAATACATTTCATGAGTTCAACTGTGATTGGCTTCTCATTGATCCGGAGAGGAATTTCAACAAATGGATGTGTTGTGTTTTTCAGAATTGGTTCTCCCGTTTTGATTTCACTTACTTCGACATTCATTTTTTTTGGAGAAAAAAAAAATAATTTTTTTTTTTAATTTAAAAATGGAAGCAGAAGATTTCGAAAGAATGATGGAAGACAGTGATTATATTATAGAATTGATGAATCTCGGATTTCTGGATGATTTGGCGATAGAAATTATTCTAGAAATTAGAGAAAGAGGTGAACACCCAGAGGACTTAATTAATATGTTCACGGAATATGATTTTAATGGAGATGATTTTGAATACGGTGAGTTCTCAGCATCAGAAATTGTTGAACTGTTTATGGAACCCTCATCGCTTGGGAATGTGATATGAGATCACTCAAACAACAAATCATATTTTCTCTCAAACTTCTCCAAATCCAGCCCCAAATCAATCACAATCCCATCAACCACCTCCATTGCTGGAAGGAATTCATTTCGAATGAATTTTCCACTTCTCAAAGCAAAACGCAGATCAGTCAATGTTTTCTCGCAAGTTGTGAACGCGAACTTTGTCATTTCAATTTTGTTTCTATATTTCTTCATTTCATTCCCTGTTTTGACAACCAATCCTGCACCTGAAATCACTCCCAAAATCACAGGATTCATTGTCACTCCTCCCGCAATTGCACCAATCGCAACAAGAGCTGAAGATGTCAAATTCACAAACAAATTCATCTTTTTGAAATGTTTGTGAGCTCTTTTCAAACACCAAAATCTTTTGTGATAGAATCGATAGAATTGCTTGATCTCTTCCAGTTTTTCTTCTGTTATGTCAGGGGAGATGTGGTTGAAACTAAAAATGTCTGTTTTCATTTTTTAAGCTTTTTCAAAAAGAAATGTGATTTGGGCAGCCCCGATATTCGTTGATCGATCATCTATTCTTGCTGAAAATAACTCTCCTGCTTTGTAAACAACAGTTGAAAACGTGAATGTTTGAATTCTATTATCACTGCTAAAACGAGTTCCACTTTGTGATTTTTTTTTATCTGGGAGATATAAAGTTAGTTGTGGAAAAGAAGATGTTTTTGATAAAATTTGAGAAAACGTTTTAATTAATTTGCATCGGATGGGGATGACTATATCATTAAAATAATTATCGAAAAGTACATTTATATCGTCTCCTGATGATCTTCTATATCTTCCAATCAGCATAAAGTTATTGCCAAGATTTGAATTGAGAATTTGATGTTTATTCATATCCAAATTAGTTTCCATGACCATCTTCCCACTCCCAAAAACGAAAGGAGCATCATAAACAGAACTTGGCACATCTGATTGAGAACCTTTGACACCATAAATAATCAGATTTGCTGGACCTTGAGAAGCTGACGACGGCGTTCCTTGCCATTTCAAATCCAAATAGATGAATTCCGGTGGAGTAATCTGCCATTTATGCATGTGAATAATTGATCGAGAATAGTTGGAAAACTTCTTCGTTGATTGTTGATTGATATTCAGGCTTGTGCTCACAACGTCAACGCTCACACCCGTCATGGAAGCGGGGAAGAATTCAATGCAAATCGTATATTCTCCTTCTGGAAGCTTCAGCATATGGAAACCAAGTCGCCCAGAGTATTCATTAAAAACATCTTTTGTTATTTTCAAATTGAAAGCCTTCTTATTGAAATGATGCGGAGAACTTGTAAAATCAGACAAACCAGTCACTGTCATATTATGTTCAGCTCTGGATTCATCCACATCCTCCATCAAATACCGGAATTCATCCTTCAAGTGGGAGGTTGAAGATATATGCGATTCATTGACATATTTTTTAAGGTCAGCCTCTGTTTTGATCAGTTCCTCTGCCAGAGCTACTGTCTTCTCATTTAGCTGTGTATCAACATATTGTTTTGATGTTGCTTCATTGGATGTTTTTGGATCGGGAAGACCAATAAGTTTTTCTCCTCCCATATCCAATTCCCCAGTCATTGTTCCTCCGGAAAGAGAAAGAGTATCTGAGGCTAAATAAGTGAGTGATGAGGAAAGTTGTGTAACATGTTGATCGACATATTTTTTGTTGACTGCTTGATCGATTGCTGTTGGATCTTTCACGTTATAAACAAATTGGTTTCCCATATCAAGGCTTGTTTCCATTGGGAATGTTTCTTTCCGACTGAGAAAGACATTCTTTGCATCATCGTAAGAGATCAGATTGTTATAGTTCGCCGATAAATCAGCATAAGTTTGTTGCTTTGATTTGACAACATTGAAAAGTTCTTTCAGATCGATGTTCTTCGTCACTTCATGCGTTGGTGCTGGAGCATTTGGGTGGAACTTCTTCAGCGTCACCATATTCACCGCGGAAAGATCATTTGATTCATCAACAGCCAGATTTGTGATCAGTTTCCGATCCATGTCAATCTCTCCAGGAAGAAAAAGTTTCTTTCCCCTGAGATCCAGATCTCCTGTCATATGGGAGGATCCATCAACCTGCAAAGAATCTGCTCTCAATTGAATCAGTTTGGTTTCCACACTTCTGTCTAGCGAGTCAACTTGATGTTTTGTAACTGCATCATTGTGCCCTGTTCCTTCAGCGACATTGACCAGTTTTCTGTTTGATATGTCATAATCCCCTGTGGATGTCAGCTTAAAACCAACTCCTGGCAATCCATCTTTTCCATCTCGACCCCCTCGGGAAGTGTTTGTTGTTTCAGAAAGCAATCCATTTGAATAGCTCATTTTAAAGTCTTTCATCAAAGTTTTTGGCAATGAATTTCCTCGGCTTATCCACATACAGGAAAGAGAATGGATCATGCGTTGCTTTTTTATAATCTTCTTTGGTGACTTGTGTCTCCCTGCAGAGTAGGGAAACTTCATTGTTGCTGGGGAATTCAAAGATGCAAAAATGAGAACAATTCAGGCGGATATCTTTTGGTGTTTGGAAATAACTTTGTGAAAGATAAATCACAGAACAATTCCGGTGCCTGCCTTGGATAAAATAATCAACCAGGGGTTTTTGATTCTTTTCGCAAACAAAATCATCGAAAACAACCAGTTTTTGATTCTCCCCTGACAATTCAGAAACTGGGATGATTTCATCCGGGGATGCCTCCACAACATCATACCCAGCTTCTTTGCTGATTGGGCGAAATGTTTTCAGAAGATGTTGATATTTAGCTTGGTTAAGATTTTTCGCATAGAGATAAATTTTATCATAATACAACAATCTCAAAATCATATCCAGGAGAACATTTGTTTTCCCCGATCCTGAAGGGCCGCAGATCAACATTCTGAAAGCTTGATCAGGCATGAAAGGATGAAGCTGTCGAAAATTTGTAATTGGATCCTGACAATCATAATTTGGAATCTTCATTTTATTATGTTCAACATCATATTCAACATCATATTCAACATCATATTCAACATCATATTCAACATTATATTCAACATCATATTCAACATCATATTTATGGATTTAAAATGAGTTTATTGAAATGGAATGAAATGGCTAAAAGCAAATCTGCTTTGGGTCGAAAAATCAACTTTGTTCACGATGTCATCACCAAGAAAAAGTTGGGTGAAGAAACAAGTCAAATCGGATTTGAAAAAATGTTCAAACCCATCACATCGAAACTGGATGATGTTATTGCATCGAATTTAAGACCACTTCCCCGGAAAAAGAAAGTTGGAAAAGCCAAACCCACGGACATTGATTATTATCCCGAAGTCGATCCATTTAAAGAGATGGAAGTTGGCGGTTTGTTTGATGATGATGATGAGATTGTATCATCACAAACAGCTAAGCAAATTCCAGTAAGACCCCCAACATACGAAGAAGTACTGGAAGAGTTAGAAGGTGAATCATCTGTATATAAATCGACCGTTCCTGATTATGAAGTGGAAGCAGATAAAGTCTTAGCTCAGCCAAATGTTCCAGTAGAAAAGAAAAAAAATTTAATTGCAAACAGCATTATAAAGCCGGCTTATAATATAAGAGCACAACTGAACAACCGTAACAGTTATCTGAACAAAAAATTCAATGAAGGTAGAATAACTAAAAATGAAAGGGATATAGAAAGGCAGGCCATAAAGGGTAAAAGAAAAGTACTGAATGACTACATGAACTATTATAGAAACAAACTCAAGTCATTTAAAGGCTCTGGAGCCCGAAAACGATACGGACGTGGCATCTCATTTTTCAAAGATTCAAAAGATCTTCTCCAGAAACTTGAAGTCATTGTCGGCTCTATCCTTGCTGGGAACTCTAACATCGACGTGAGAAATGAAGGAGTTGCAATTCTCGATATTCTCCTGAAAGAGTCAGTGATTAACAGACCTCAGCATGAAAAGCTGTACAAAACCTATTTCAAAACATAAAATGGAAAGAGAAATCGTCCTGTCATCTTACGCTGTTAAGAACAGACAAAACAAACCTGCAGATTTCACAACAAAATTTAATCGTCCAATTATTCTTGATCCGAATGAACAATATGTTGTTGGGTTGAAACGAATCATCAATATGAGTTTTACGTGGTATAACATCAATCCACAATATGAAAATCAACTGATTAGATTTTCCTCCGATGGTGGGAAAACATTTTCCGATATTGCTTTTCCTGCTGGAGTTTGGGAGTATTCTGGGATAAATGATTTCATCCAAGAAGCAACAGTGGTGAAATCCGCTGGAAAAGAAGATGTTTTTCCAATCAATCTGGCTTTCAGCAATGAAACTTTCAGAGTGACAATCACATTGGCTGAAAATTATCAACTGGATTTCACCCAATCGAATTTCGGGGAGCTTGTGGGGTTTGATAAAAAGATTCTGAAGGAGAAAGTTAATGTTGGCCCTAAAGTTCCAAATCTCAGTCAAGATACTGATATGTTGAACATTCATTGTGATTTGACAAATGACTCACTTGTGGATGGGGAAGAGACTGATATCATCTATTCCTTTTCCACATCTGTTCTACAGGCATCATATAGTTTTGAGCGTGAACCTATAAAAATAGCATTCTGCCCCGTGAATAAAAACACGATCAGCTCGATTCGAATCTATATCACGGATGGCCGAAGGCGAATTGTCAACCTGAATGGAGCAGACACAGCATTCTCGTTGATATTAAAAAAAAGACTATAAAATGAAAGCATATGAATTTTCTCGTTATTATCACCCCAAACTGGGGAAGTTTGTTTATAAGCACAAAGGAACAGGAATCATTTTTGATTCCATCTTCAAGCCACTGAAAAAGATGGCAGGACCAGCCATGAAAGGAATTCTCAAGAAAGTTGCGAAACCATTTGCGAAAAAAGCATTGGACGCAGGAATTTCTCACGCTGGAGAAAAAGTGGGTAAAATGGTAGTTGAAAAATCAGGTGATTTGATTATGAAAAAACTGGGAAACATGAAGATTGGAAAACCATCTGCGAAACGAGAACGAAAACCACAATCACGCCCTGCTTCACTCCCAGCGAAACAACCGCAGAGAGAAAGTGCAAATGATATCTTGAATAGACTTATCAGTGGCCAAGGAATTTAAAATAATCTATTAAAATGGCTTTTCGATCGAATGAATATCTCCAAAGAAATGAATTAGTAAGATTCCAGTTGGATGATGTACTCAGAGCCCCAGCAAATGGGCAACATCAAACAAAAAATGGTTATAAATTCACCATCAATGACAGATCAGCGTTCTATGACTGGCATAACGCTTATTTTGAAGTGCAATTTCAACTCCAGAAATTAGCAGATGGTGCTGGATATGCTGCTGCTGATAGGATAACAGTCATAAATGGCTCACATTCCCTAATAAAACACATGACCATCCGATCTGCAGGGAAGATTGTTTACGAACCTGACAATCTGCATAAAGTTACTTTTGTTAAAAATCTGTTGGAATACTCAGATGACTTCAGCAGATCAGTAGCAAAGAACAGTTTCTGGTATTTGGATGTGAATGCGACAACAGCTGCGAATAACACAGGATTTGAAGCGAGGAGAATACAAACTCAGGCAGTTCGAGACAATGGAACTGGAGGTGCTAAAGATGTTAATTGCATTATCCCCCTGAATCGTTTCTCCTTTTTCGAGGAACTGGAAGACAGGATGTTGGTCCCAATGCAGCTGCAATTCGAAATTAATCTTCAACAGGATGATGAATTGATTCATATGGCAAATGGCACTGATGATGGAAGAGTTGTTATCAACAGATTTTTGCTTTGGGTACCAAGACTGACTCCCAAAGATTCTCTTTATGATAAATTTGTCAGTTCATTCCTGAAAGAAACACAATGGAAGTATCTGAGGGAGACATATGATCAATCAGCTCCTGCACGATCATCAGGATTCTTCCAGATTTCAGCGAGCATTGACAATGTAAGGCATATTTTTGTCTGGCTGAAAAGAACCGATCCGCCCAATGATGACCGTGCAGAAGATAACCCATATCTGATGGACACTTTCAAGCTGAATGCAGCAGATGCAAACTCATCCTTGTCAACTTGCAGATTGGAGTATGGAAATGGAGTGTTTTATCCTGAAACTGACTATGACACAGAATCAAAAGTCAGAATCTTCAATGATGTCATGGCTTATGCAATGAGGAAAAATGACTTCAACACTGGGACTCAGTTGAATTTGGCTAACTTTCAATCACTCTTCAGCCTCATTTATTTCGACTTGTCTTACCAAGCTGAAAAACCAACAAGAGACCCCAAGCAGTTGATATTTCGATATACGCTGAATGCAAATGCAACTCGCCCCTTCAATGTGCATGCAGTGGTTCTTTATGAGGAAACAGCTAAGATTAATAAAGTTGGAAATGAGCTGGTCATTGCCTAAAGCGGAGCGAAGCGGAGGGAGTGAAAACATATGTTATCATTAAAAATGACAACATATCACCCATATAAAATAAATTTGTCTGAAGGGCAAAAACAAAAACTTGGAAGAGCATTCAGAACAAACACTCCAGTCACCCTGAGATTGGGTAGTAATCAAACAAGTGGAAGCGATGAACTGATGCTGACAACTAATCAAATTAAAAGAATCGCAAAAGCAAAATCTCTGGGAAAAGGAGTTGAGATTAAGATAACAAAAACACAAATTAGAAAAGTAATGAAACAAGGTGGAAGTCTATTTTCTGCTATTGTTCCTTTGGCTAAAACACTGATACCCACCCTGGGTAAAACACTTGGGTTGTCAGCACTGGCTGGTTTAGCGAGTGAAGGAGCGAGTCAAGTTGTAAAAGCAATCAGTGGAAAGGGAGCGGGTCAAGTGGGTGGATTTCTCATTCCCCAAAATAAAATTCAGAAACTGATTGACAATAAACATTTGTTGACATCAAAGCAGAAACAGGACATTTTGGTTGCCCTTAAATCAGGAGGACAGTTGGTGATGAAACCATCCGCAAAACAGTCTGGTGGATTGTTGGGAACTATGCTGGCATCCATTGGAATCCCATTAGCACTTGACATGGTAAAGAATTTGTTTGGGAAAGGAGCGCCGCGCGTTGGACGACCAAAAGGAAAAGGAGCTCCAAGATTGGGAGCGTATCCTTTCCAACCTCCCCCATTTATTGGTAACTGGGGACGAAACCCTGTTGGAATGGGGAAAAAAAAATCAAAAAAAGGCAAAGGACTTCTTCTGGGGACGAACAGCCCATTCAACAACATCCCAATTCTCGGGGCAATATTGTGAGGCCTAAATTTGTAATTAAACCGCTGTCAAATATTGATCTGTTGAATTGGATTGAATATCTGAGGATTCCCAATTTCAAAGGGATCTTCGCTAGGGATGAAGTCGTGCCCCAAAAACACAGCCCCTGCATCATCAATCTTGATTCACTTGAAAATGCAGGAACTCATTGGGTTTGTTGCGCTCCGGGGAAAAAATTCACGTGGTATTTTGACTCTTTTGGAATGGGATTTCCCCAAGAATTCAAAAGCAGCAAACCGGTAATCTGGAACAGTAGTCAGTATCAAAATATCAACAGTGTCCTTTGCGGGTATTATTGCCTCTTCTTCCTCCATCAATGGGCGCAGGGGAAAGATTTCTATGATATTCTCCAGCCTCTCAGTCTGACTGATACAATGCAAAATGAAAGATTCATAAAAGAATATTTCAATTGAAAATGAAGTCATATTGCGTGAAGGAGAAAAAACAAACTGAATGTGTTGGGCCATCTGGAACCATGACCGCAAAAAATGGAAGAAAGATGTGGTTTTGCCATTGCGCTTCCTGTGGAATCAAAAAGACAAGATTTGTGAAGGCAAAGCCCTCGGGAAACTGAGTCTGCCCTCACAAGGTGGGGGCTTTGGTGAATTAGCATTGACTGGCGTTGCTCATGCTCTTCCCTGGCTCGGGAAAAAAACAGTTGAAATGGGTCGTTATGGAGCCAGTGAATTGTTGCGAAACAAAAACACTCAGAAAAAAGCATTGGATTTTGCTTTGGACAAGATGAAACCATTTCTTGCCAAAACCTCTTCCAATATGCTGAATCAACTGTCCACGGCGATCCGACCCAACATAAAATATAAAACAGATCGAGTTGATTTGGATGGAAGAGGATTGGATATTCATAACTTGATTGGGAAACTTCCCAGACCGCGAAGCGGTTTCACTCTTCCCGGACATAACTTCACTGGTCCTTATAACCCATTGGATAAGCAAGTCAGATTTGATGAAACTGGAAAGATTCTTGAAATCTGGCAACAACCCACAGGAAAAACAGACGCCGTTGCTATGCAACATGATGTGGATTATTCAGTTTGCGCAAAGAAAATCAATCCACGCAAATGTAAAAATAAAGCAGACAGGAAAATGGTTGCCGCTTTGGATTCCATTCCCTGGAAAGAAAGACAGTGGGGTCATGCTTTGGCGAGAAATACCATCGATGCAAAACAAAAACTTGGTTTGGGTGCCCAAAAAAACGGGAAAAGATTTTGAGTGAAGGCTGGACTCAAAATCTGGCAAATGAACTTCACCAGCCAATAAGGAGAAGATTTCCAAAGAGAAGAGTTATTGCATATGGCGTTGACAACATTTGGGCGGCTGATCTGGTTGAGATGGGGAAATATTCGAGGTGGAACAAAGGAATAAGATATCTCCTGATGGTGATCGATGTTTTCTCAAAGTTCGGTTTCATTCGCCCCCTGAAAGATAAGAGAGGACAAACAGTGGCCGATGCTTTCCGATCCATATTCAGGGAGCGAAAACCGAAGATGCTTTGGACTGATAAAGGAAGTGAATTTTTCAATGGAACAATGAAGGAACTCCTGAATAAGAATGGGATAAAATTGTATACCACAGAGAACGAAGAAAAGTCATCTGTGGTTGAACGTTGGAACAAGACAATGAAGGAGAAACTCTTCCGGATGTTTTCTGCTAACAATAATACGGTGTTTTTTGACAAACTAGATGAGTTAGTGGATCAATATAATCACCGTTTTCATTCGAGCATTCGGATGACCCCAGCGCAGGCTAGCGAACGGAAAAATGAGAAAAAGGTTTTCGCTAATCTTTTCGGAGACATGATTTATGCAAAACACAACCCAGCAAAATTCAAGATCGGTGACAGGGTTAGAATTTCAAAATACAAACGAAAGATATTCGACAAAGGTTTCACCCCGAACTGGACCGAGGAGATATTTGTCGTTGATGAGATTTTAAACACAAATCCTCCGACGTATAAATTACTCGATCTGTTGGGAGAAAAAATAACTGGATCATTCTACGAGGCGGAAGTTCAAAGGACAACGCAAGATATTTTTCGCATTGAAAAGGTTATTCGCCGGGACCAGAAGAAAAAGAAAGCCTTGGTTAAATGGAAAGGATATCCCGTTGGATTCAATTCTTGGGTTCCGCTGAGTGATGTGGAAAAGCTATCTTAGAAAATATGAATGTTTCACATTCATATTTATGAAATAACACCTCTTTCTTTCAATTCCTGGTGGATTTCCCAGAGGAGATCACTTTGTTTTTGGAGTTCATTTTTGAGAATCTTGTATTCCTCTTGGAGATTAATGAATGATTCAAAGAGGAGTTCTATTGTGTCTTCTTCTTCTTCATTTTGCTCTGCTTCTTCCATCTCTGAATCAGAGACAATGAATTCCTCATCAGATGTTGTTGGGGTTTCATCTTCGCTCATTGATTCATCCTCTGAGCAGGTGAGGTCGCTTCGCTCGCTTTCATCATCCATTTTGAGTTACAAAATTAAAATGTTTAATAGATATCACTCCCTTGTGGAAAAATGAATTTTACCTCCTCCTCCAAAGGGATAAAAAGTGGTTGATGAAGCAAATTTCATTTTTGTAAACCTTTCTTTCCAAAGCTGGAGGTTTACAAAAATGAAATTTTGGAAAGAAAGGTTTACAAAAATGAAATCAAAAACAAAACTTTTTTAGAATAGAATTTCAAAAATGATTTTCAAAATGAAATCTAAAAAGGTTTTGTTTTTGATTTCATTTTTGTAAACCTTTCTTTCCAAAGCTGGAGGTTTACAAAAATGAAATTTTGGAAAGAAAGGTTTACAAAAATGAAATCAAAAACAAAACTTTTTTAGAATAGAATTTCAAAATTGATTTTCAAAATGAAATCTAAAAAGGTTTTGTTTTTGATTTCATTTTTGTAAACAAAAGTTTACAAAATAACATTTTTTGTTTCCTAATTAAAATGTGGAATTTAATTGATGTAAATACAGGAAAAATAGTGGCTATAGAGAAATCAATATCTGCCCTTTCTCCCAAAATGCAATTGACTAGACAATATTTATGCCGGGTTTTCAAAGAGAGAAAAAGAAAATTCCACCTCAAAGATGGCCGCCAACTGGAAATAGAAAAAGTTGTGCCCAAAAAACTAAAACAGAAGAAGAAGGTTGAGAGTCAAGAGGAAAAGATATCTCCCTTATCACAAGAGAGATGGGATTTTATAATTGAAAAGTTAAAAGAGTTTCTGAAAACAGAACCATCTCCATTTCCATTTCCAAAGGAGAATAAACCAATTGGTTTCCCAAAGGAAGTATGTAAACCAGCTGATATCCCAGAATGTAAACCAGCTGATATCCCAGAATGTAAACCAGCTGATATCCCAGAATGTAAACCAGCTGATATCCCAGAATGTAAACCAAACATTTATTTACTCCAGTGGAATAATATGATAGAAAACTTTAAAGATTATACTCTGGAGGATGAATATGAGGAGATAGAAACATTACAAGATGATAAAACAGTGTTATATGATTTCTACAAAGGAAAGTGGTACATTGTGGAAAATTATGCTCAGACAGAACTTACCTTTCGTAGATTAGGTATATATATTTTTCCAACAATAGATGACTTTATGGATAATAATATATATGCAAGATGGCGTTTTGAAGTACAAAAAAAAATCATACTCAGAACCTGAATTATGGTTTCGTCTTACATTCAAAAAGAAATGAGTTTTTTCATTTTAAGCTGGGAGAATAGATTTCATTTTCCAAAGCTGGAGGTTTACAAAATGAAATTTGGAAAGAAAGGTTTACAAAAATGAAATCAAAAACAAAACCTTTTTAGAATAGAATTTCAAAAATGATTTTCAAAATGAAATCAAAAACAAAACCTTTTTAGAATAGAATTTCAAAAATGATTTTCAAAATGAAATCAAAAAAGGTTTTGTTTTTGATTTCATTTTTGTAAACCTTTCTTTCCAGAATGAAATTTGTAAACCTTTCTTTCCAAAATGAAATTTGTAAACCTTTCTTTCCAAAATGAAATTTGTAAACCTTTCTTTCCAAAGCTGGGAGAAAACTTTTATCCCTCATTCACCCACCACAAGTAGATAGGAAAGAAGGGTTCTGGCGCAACTCTGAGGCCGCTCTTTGTCAAACAAAAGGAATTCTGATGAATTTTGTGGGACTTCTTTTTAATAAGATGGATTTTGTTTGAATTTTTAACGGAATTTGTGTTGATTTTTTGCAGAGAAAAGTGGATAATGATGAAAATTTAGCAGCTTTTTTTCAATGATTTTAATGATTTTTATGAGTCGGGATATGTGAATTTGGAACAATTTTCATGCGCGCGCGTGCAAATTCAGAGTTAGTGCTAAAAGTAGCGGAAAAGTGGAAAGAATAATGATTTGTGCTAAAAAGGGGCGGCCGAGGAGTGTGCCAGAACCCTTCTTTCCTATCTACTGAAGTATGGGTGATGATAAATGCAATACACGAAAATTCGGTGCCCTCATGTTTTATTTCAGCTCGCTCTAACAGTCAAATAACAAAGAATAAATAAAATTACATGTGCTCTACTTCTATCCGCATTAAGCTGAGGCCAGTCGAGGCGGGTAGAGACTTATATTTTAAATAAAAAGACCAATAAATGTTATTAATGAACAGTTATATTTAAGGGGACAAATAACAATTATATCACAAAAAGAAAAACTGGATATATGGAAAAGAACAGAATAAGAAAACATACTGGTCATAACAAAAGAATGTTTAATTTTCTTAAGTTTTTTTTTCTTACGTCTGACGGAATGGTATTCCACAGTTTAATTTGCACTCAATCTAGAAACCGAATTTTCGTCATTCTTGCTTTTTTTATATAAACATTTTCCGGCATGATTGTGAAATTCAAGTATTCATTCTGCATGTTCTAGGAACTCCCCGATTGTCATTTGGTTTTCCTAGTCTCTGTTTACAAGCATTTGAGTATCAAGAACGAAAAAATAGTCAATTCAATTCACTTGACTAAAATCAACAACCTTCGGGGCAGCTTCGACTACAGCTCGACAATCCGCCTTAGAGCTAGGTCTTCGTAGGTCATCAGAGCTAGGTCTTCGTAAAATATAACAAATTGATTAAGGAACACGAAAAGCGGTAATATCCGACCAGATTGTAGTGCTCCGCTCGCGCGGGCAGAACAAGAGCTCTGCTATAAATAAAGGAGCTGCTTGTTCTCAATACAGTCAATATGGAAACTTTGCTAACGATAGCATTGATGAATTGTATTGCACCCAATTCAAAACACCATAGGTATTGATTGCAACCCATTAAATGTCAATAATCTTGTCAAATTCACACGAGGTCGTTGCAATGATGGTTTTTAACGGAGCCATTTGCACTAAGAGAATCTTTAGTGGGTAACAATACTTTCCCACTAACGGTTAGGATTAATTGTTCCTTAAAAATGCATCTTTTACTTAAATTGACTGAAATGAGTCACCATAGTTCTGGTGTAACACTGACTTCAACATGCATTGCTTGTTCTTGACCAAATGTCGTAATCACTCAATTTGAACTTGAAATATTCCAAATAGTATTCTACCGAAATCTTTCCCGTGCGATCAATAAGTTCTTCGACCTGATAAGGTCCGGCACCATATTGTTCACTGTCTTTCTTTTTCCTCTTCAAATAGTCACTTCTCAGCATTCTTGACTTTTCGCTTTTTACAGGACCTTTCTCTTGAAGTTGTCGAGAAATTTTCCTATGTAGTCTCACTCTGTCTGCCTCCTTCAAATCCTCACTTAGTTTACCCTTCTTACCTGATAATAACGAGACTTGTTTCTTCCCTTGTTTGTTAAGCTGGTATTCTCCACACTTCACTGGTCTTGTTTGCAAACTGCAAAGCCGTACATTTATGCTTTCGGGGTAGATTATTTTCCTTTTGAAATTGTCCACTCTATCATTTTCCTTCTCGGTGGTGTCCTTGTTAGTTCTTTGGAAGCTAAATCGAAAAGGTGTTGGACGTTGCCGATATTCCAACGGTTCTTTTCCAAGATACAAGCCACGAACGAGTCTTGGCCTTCGAAATAATATTTGTTCACCTCCAGAAGTTGTTTCAAATGACGAACGACGAAGTCGAGTATCATTTTCCGCAACAAAGCAAAGTTTCCGATCTAAAATACCGCTTTTACACCAAAATTTAGCATCCTTGTCGACAACACTTTGAATGTATCCCTTCTTCTGTAACATCTGTTCTCCGTTTTGTCTTTTTGTTGAATATTATTCACAAGGAAAAAAACAAATATTCTGAGCCATGTTTTTGAAAATTTTATTATCTTTTCACGAAACTCTATATTTTTGCCGTAAACATTAGCTGACAGGTTATAGTTTTAATAAATTACTTTAACCTGTTTTTGGAAATTTTTCAATATTTGCTTTTTATGACATTTCGGTTGTTAGACATATATTAGCTAGTTTAAATGAACCATGGTTGGAAAAATCACAAATTTTCTACTTCCAAAAGGACAGGCCTTAAAAAAAATATTTTTCCAACATTGTCACAAGAAGTTTATTCAATTGAGACAAGAAACGCAACCATGTTTTAAATATTTTACATCTCACAGGAAAAGAAGCGATGATTTGTCTTTGGCAAGTTTTGTTTTCCTGCAAATTAAAATAAGAAAACAAACATGTCACATATCAACAGAACCTGTCAGCCTGTGACACTGCAATACTGAACCTCACCTCGCGATTGCTGTTGTTTTGCATTGCTAGGCTTTGTGATTGGCTAAAAATTATCGCGCCAGTTTATCGACCAATCAGAAGTAAAACCAAATCCAATCGTGACTTGCTCGCACGCGTTTTCCCGCGCTTGGCGTCTGCGACATGTATTTGCTTCGAGTTCTGATTGGTTCATTTGATTATCTGCGTCTCTTGTGATTGGCCAGAGGGATTACTTGGGTTTTGGTTTTACGACACTCAAGTGAAAATCACTCTATCTTAATGAGAGAAGCGGGACAAGTAAATAAAGGAAATAATTTTTGATTTCAACGGAAATGCTCTCGTGGTTAGTAGTCTTCATACCCCATTCACACCAACGGTTAAACATGTTTAAATGTTGTTTAGTTTAACTACGTTTTAAGCCTGTATCTTGAACGTTTTTAAATGTATATAACTCATACTACCTGGAATAGTAATAAAAGTCAATAAAGTTGCTTTTAGTAAAGATTTCACTCCAAATATTACGGCACGTTTGGGGGTATTTTTCTAAACCTGTTTTAAACAGAACAACATTTAAACATGTTTAAGCGTTGGTGTGAACGGGGTATTAGTAGTTAGTCAACAAACATCTTCACAATCATCTTTTTTTCTGTAAATGCAAGGCTCGAATTCACGGATTATGTTATCGTACTAATTTACACACAGAACAGAAAAAAAAAAGCAATATATACCTTAATTTTTATTATGTAACAATCAATTTAATTATTATTTACTAGTTAAATATTTTCATTTTTAGAGCAAGCGTCTTATTACTGGTATTTGAGCGAATGCCGCTATTCCCTGTGCGAGTGTGATGCTAATTTAAAGGCAGCCAAATGCTTTGCTAAGTATGAGGCTAGTTATAATCAAGAGTTTAAAAATTACCCAAGTGAAAAATCAGGCTACGCAGTTGTCAGCCCTTGCTTCTTATAGTACTAGGAGAAGACATGCCTGTAAACAGCAATTGTAGAAAATAAAGATTTTAGCGATTGTCTGTTGTTTTTCTATTGCTTGACTTCCTCTTTTTTACCATGACAGTTGAACCTTAACAATGGAGAATATTTCAGCTGATATTTAGCCTCGTTTGCATTAGTACGGTCGAACCGTAAAATTAAAGGTAATATTTTAGTTTTTTTTATGTATCACTCTGAAGAACTCAGAGACATATTTGCCTAAATAATTGAGAACTTAACATAATTATAATCCAGTTATGTAATATGTTGTTATACTATAAATAGGCGTCTTAATTCGGTGACGATGAAAAAAAATTATGAAAAAGTTGGCTAACGTTTTCAACTTCATCATTTATTGGAAAATCCCTAAGAACTACTTGTTTTTTCCTTTAAAAATGTCACTTGACATCTTGTCCTCGATGTTGAAGGAATATAATAGAGTATTACCGAAGGTCAAGTCATAATTATGACGTTTGGTTACGTTTTGACGAAAAAACAGCACAATTGTTTTTATTAAATTAAGGGCGTCCTTAAAACCACTGTGTCAAGGTTATGGAATAATGTGTGTAACGAATCTCAAAGTCAGTTTATGGACACATACTGCTGTCTCATTACTCTGATTTAATGAATTAAGACAAATCTAAATATTTTACGAAATGAGTAAACAAGCAATTTGTAGATCACTACAATTAAACGAACCACTTGGGAAACAATGGCAAAGGCACACAACAAAGCAAGTAATAGTGGAATAAGTCCTAATAGAAAGATCTCAATTTGTTGCAAAATATTCAGATTTATTTTGACGGGACCTTGAGGTGTCACTCCAGCCGACAGAAAGATGGCTTGAACGAGGTTGATAGTTGCTATGACAACTAAAACAACAAGAGACATAGCTTCTATGACGTTTGCCTTCCAGTCTCGGAATGGCTTGGTAGCCACGTGCCACACGAAAATAAGCAAACATGTCACGTCCATGCAAAACAGGCGCAGCAGGGGATCTGGGAAAAAAATCTGGTATGAAAGAAGCAGGAATCTTCGGCCGATCAAAACGCTTTCCCAGTACAAGGAACCATTTTGGTCAGGGCTTGGAGGACGAAACGGGTCATGGAGAATTTGCAGTATCAATTGGCGTGATTCGCTTGCTACTGGGCCATGATGCCAACGGCGAAAGAGCTTTTGAACGAGCCAGTAGGCGATGAAGAATAATGGAAAGAAGCACGCTCCAATGAAATGTTCAACTGAAATCAGTTTCCTTCTCAGCTTCATTCCACCCCAGCAGATAACCACTACAAATGGAAGAAGAAATGAAACGATAAAAATAGCGAGTGCATATTGCCACCATGTTAGGCACTTTATGTTTCCATCATAGAACAATCTGCTTTCACCCAGAACCGGAACACAACTCAAAAGCTTCAAGGATGTGTTGGCCAGAGTTGCATATCCAAGCAACAGAGTTCGTAAGGTAGCTCCATAATAACGGACCTTTGTTGGAGGAGGTCGATTCGTAAATTTGTTCAAAGACAAATGCAGCATTAAGACCACTTGTATAGTGAACAGTATGGTCATTACGACTAAGGCAGATGTCAGCTCCTTTGTCACAATGGTGAGTCCAGAAAACGGACAACCTAAACTTTTTTTAGAAATCCTTGTTTGAAAATTGAATAGACCTGTAAAGAACGAAACAAATGGAGCTTTTCTAGCCATTTCAGCGATAGATCCTAATGTGAGGTAGCTGGCGATCTGATAGAAATAAAAAATGATCTTGGTATAACCACTCTCGTGGTTATTCCGCTTATCAAGAGGTTGATACTCCATTCTATTAGGATACGTCTTTCTAAACCACAAAGTGCTTCTCACAAGGATTTGTACAATCGGTGGCTGATGGATTAAGAACAAGGCCATAACCACAACGTAAATGAACATCAGAATCCAGATCCAATGATCTTTGCATTTTTCAACTTGTTTACATTTCTGGGAGAAACAAGTCTCGGTGTATCCATCCTTACATTTTCCACACATGATACCATCTCGGTTGCCATAACATCTATTGTACACAGACAGGCTTTCGATCCGTTCACCAGCTGTTGGAGTGCAATAATGTGGTGGGCAGTGAGCAAACTTAAGCGACCCATGGTCATTGGAATCAGGATATCCCCAATAGTTCGGTTTGGCAAAGATGTTCCGAGAACAATTTGCTCCATTAGGACATGAAATGCATGTTAACGGAGGAAATAATGAATCTTCTCGATCATGAAGAGCTGTTACTTCCCCTCTCTTAAGGCTGTACAAACTCGGAGAACACTGGTGACAAGACAATGTTATAACAGTCACTTTTAATTTACAAGGTGGTTTTGACGCTTCGAAAGGCCACATAATCATGAAGTGCGAAAAGTTGTCGAATCTAAGCGCACTTCCCACTGAACATTGTACCCTGGTATCGTTGTCAAATTTCACCATACCAGCTTTAGTTACAGAAAACAGCCGGTATGAATTTTTCTCCAAGTCCGTGGTAACAATTGTTTTCTTCAGAAGAAGTGAACCAGTGCTGTCAGAGTAAATTGATGTGTCATGAACATACGTGTCATTTGCAAAAGCCTTTTCCACTGAACTTTGTTTGAAATGAGAATTTTCAATCTGGACTGAAGCACTGCTATCTGTGATATGGATGTGTCCTCCACTTTGGATAGCGAAATTATTCTCGAAGGTGCAATTCCGTATTGTGATGTTACCATTATGGAGATAAACACCACCTGACATCCGTCCGATATTCCCCACAAAAGACGTATTCTCGATAATTATAGTATTTCGGTATCGATAACTTAGATACGATTGTGAGCAGATATTACGATTTAGGTACTCAAAGGGCATAACAATAGACAATGGACTCGCTTCCGTGTGGTAGCTTTCGGAGTAGTAGCTTCTTATCCGACGAAATGTACAGTTTCTTACGATGATAGAGTTTGCACCTCTATTCTCGAACTCAAGGGTTGCTGACGCAGCTCCAACAAAATCCTCGATATGAACGCGGCTCAGTAGTATTTGTGATCCGAGGGCAACGTTCCTGTCCACTACGACCCTCAGTGCATTATATCCTTGGCCCTTACTGATCTTTTTTTCATAAAAATTGATCGATTTAAGGGAGAGCTGAAAATATTTATTTTGGGAGAGAACATAAATGTCATTTTCTTTGTTTGCACGGAACGAACATCGTTCGAAATGCAGATTCATAATTGTTTTGTTCATTTGAGATGATATACCAGTAAACGCTGTCCCATTGCTACTTATTATATTCACATCTGTAAAGTTGACGACACAGTCGCATCCCATGTAGAAGCCTCGACCATTTCCAATCCACTCTGTTTCTGATACTTCTATTGTTCCAACAATAGATACAACTGCAAAGCTTCCCAAAAATGCATCCTGATTGTTAATAAATTTACAATTTTCCACTACTGTTGTGGTCTTACTTTCTTGTCTGCCTAAGAGATGAATCAAAACAGCGGAACCCCAAACCGCATCACTGGATTCCCAAATGGAGTGTCTGGCCCTAAAATAGATTTCTCTATTAGCTGTTATTGATAAGGAACCCCATTTTCCGGAACTAGTTCTCGAAAATAAAGCGTATTGGACGTCTACGGTGATAGAGCCGTGTAGGCTGTTAATGAAAAATGCCCCACCTTTTTGGACTGCTGAATTTTTTGTAAAGTTTGATCTCAAAATTGTTATTTCTGTTAAACCACCAACACTGTTAACTGCCACTGCTCCACCGTTAAAACCTGCTTTATTATCGTTAAAAGATGACTCTTTGAATAGCACGTCGATTGAATTTGTTGCATTCACCAAGATACTTCCGCCTGTTCCCGGCGTTTGGTGCCCGCTCAAGCGCGAGTTAATAAGTTTGAGCTTGACTGCACTCGATTTAAATTCAACACATCTCACGTTTGTGTTTCCCGTAGATATCAAATTATCAAAGACGATCACACTACTTCTTGCCGTTGAAAAGTAGAGACTTTTTTCTGACTTAGTGTTCTGTCTATCATACATGTAGTTTTTGAGAAATTTGACATCTTGATAAAATTCGTTGCTTTCTGAAGTTGTGACGTTGTTGGTGATCAAAGGAGCTATGTTATCTGAAAGTACCGTCTTTTTACAAGACACAGAAACATGTACGTTTTTAGCCTGAGCTTGCAATGGCTTGTAAATAGAAATTCCACTTCCTTCATGCTCTGAGAAAGGCCTGTTCTGTTTGAAGTTTACGTTGTTGAGGTAGATTGCCACTCGAGTATTGCTCTTTGCCAGTTTTACTCGAATACAACCTGTATTGTTGAAAAACACTGAGCTTTCAACAACCACTGTTGCGCTTTGTTGTAAGAGCAACGCTGTTTTAATCGGATTGATGCTTTGAAGGAAGCTGCAGTTAACAAAAGAAACAGATAAATCGAGGAATGTCATTGATGTATTTAAGAAGACAATCCCGGAAAAGTTAACATTCATTTGATCGCTTCTCCATGATAGACCAAAAACGTTGAGGAAACTTTTACATGAAATGTAAGCAGGAGCATGTAACGCAGTTATTTGTATGCTGAAATGTAATGAAATGTAATCATTGTCTTTTAGGAGATGAGTTTTGCTATTTTTCCAAGTTTTGTTTGCTTTACAGTTGTAAGGACTTAATTTCGCTAATGTTCCATCCAGTAAAATACGGTCATTCCGGTCAGCGTTCTCAATGCCTCGCGCAAGCGTCCTGCATGGTTCTTTCTTGGATCCACAAATCTGGGAATCGCTACCATAGTGTCGTGATACAAACACATCTTTACTTGCGAAGGCGCCATGTTCTAATATAGATAAAAAGACAGACGTTTGAGATAGAAATGTTACACAACTCACCCGATTATAGCGGACCTTTTTATACTTAAGGTGGCTCCATATTGTTCAGCCCTCTCGTCTTTTGCATCCCATTACAGCTAGCCCGATGGTGTAGCTAAAAATATTTTACTTGAAACCAGTAAATCTTTTATCAGTCAACAAAGTGGTATCCAAATGACGTCATCATTCGTTGCCATGGCAACGCCAAAAGAGGTCAAAAATACGCTATTTTGGACCATTTCAGGCTTATAACTTATTAACTACACGGTGAAAGTTTTTGTTTTCGATATATTTTTGTTTAATCGGCAAGAGAAGCATTTCGAATTTTTTTTAAAACATTCGAATTCTGTACGTAGAGTTCAGAGCTACCTTAAATTTATGTAAAAATGACATATCTCTGAATCCTATGTGCAGATTTTTTTAAAATTGGCACAAATGTTTGTTATGTTTATAAGACGAAAATATATAAAAATCAAAAAATTTCACCGGAGCAGTTTTGAAGTTATTAGCCTCAAAAGGTTGAAAATGGGGTCTTTTTGGCCTCTTTTGACGTTGCCATGGTAACAAATTTTGATGTCGTAACCACCTAAATTTGTTTATTGGTTAAGTGTTTACAAACCTGTACTAAACGTTTTCTCTTAACTTTACTGGTGTAGATGTGATTGAATATCATAGATGTATCATGATGGGAATGTTTAAACTATATAGGAGCCACCTTAAACAAAAAAATATCTTCATAGATCGATTTGTCATACCAAATTTAGTGAACCAGCAAGTTTCATGAAAATCCGTTTCTTACTCAAGAAAATACGAGAGTCCCTAGCTGCCTTATGGCAGTCCATTTCTTTGTAAATACTGGAAAAATCGGGCTCTCATATTTCTGGCCGCGTGTTGAAGGCAGAGTTTTACAAGACGTGGCAGGTTTACATTCGATCTGTGAAGCTTTTTTGTGACATCGGTTAAAAGTTCTACTAAACAATTCGAGCAACCCTCTTTTAGTTTCGACCATAAGTTTTGTGACAAAAAAATAGTTTTGTGACACTGATTTGCCCTTAAAATAGATTTCCGAAATAGAGTAAGAAAAGTGAAAGTTTTCAGGTTTATAAAGCTAAATGGATCAGTTTTTATGTAACGCATAATTAACAGACCACTAAGTTTGATTGTTTTAATTAAGTTTCCATAAACTGTTCACATGAAAGTTAATTTAGCATATAGTCTCTTCAATGGATTAAAATATGTCTTAAAGTGGTACTACGACGAAAATTTTTGTCTTTCTTTTCGTCTTTTTTTTACTTCAGTTTATCCAATGAGTTCATAATAACATAAATCGCTATAATTTAGAACGATATAAGCTTACTGAACCTAGATATTGCTGGCCGAAAACAGCCGAAAACCACCGAAAACTCAGTTTAAAAAGTCAAGCCCGTGATTATTCTAAAAAGCGGTCTCACGTGTGAGTTGTCTCGCGACGTCATATTCGCAACGAAGATCGTGGTCACCCGCGTGGTCATTCCTTCGACAACAGCGAAAGAACCACTAAATGAAAAGGATTTGGAGACGTCTTCGCCGTAAAATTTACTTTCCAGTTCGTCGGAAAGCTTTGCGAAGGACAATTTTGGCGAAGAACTCGATGAATTTTCAGGATCTATTTCGTTTCATGAAGATTTGGCGACGTATGACTTTAGAGAATAAGCTGCCGAATTGGCAGGCAAGAATGGCTCAATAGAAGCCGAAGAAGACCGTCAATTTCAAGGAACGTTTACTCAGGAAGTGGACGTTTATACATGGTACGATAAGGAATTCTTTTTTTAAATATTTATGGTGAACTTTTCCCCGTTTGAGTTTGGTAAGCGGATTATAATGGCTGTTTGCAGAAGCATCGAATCTTGACTTTTGTTTACAATACGTGTATTAGCATTCCACACTGAAGTTTAGAACAAATAAAGTCAACTGCTCGATTACTATTTCTTACTGGATTCAGTTCCTTGAGTTTTTTACAGTGCAAAACTGAAAGAATAAATTGGTGTTGTAGAAAAGTAAACGATGTTGTTCTTACTGTTATTGATAACACTGCAGACATCAAAGTGTACAGCTCAGGTTGCTGACATCTTGAATTATTGTAAACCCCATCAATAGTCCCAGTAGCAGATAGTTGGGGCAGAAGGAACATTTTGTCCGCATCGATTTTATCCATTTAAATTTACTTATCCTTGGTCTCCAAGGATGCATAAATCCGAGTAAATCAAGCAAATCAGTTCTCAGCCTCGTGCAAAGTCAACACAACAATAAGCACTGTGTTCTTAAGTCTGGAAGAGCTAGCATCTGTCAGTGTGTATTTTTTAATTCTCCCAAAATCACACAAGGTTAGGCATATGAAAGTTTAATGTGCAAGTTTTGAAAGAATGAACATATTGATATATATATATATAACCATTATTTGATTTTCTAACAAAGGAATTTGCAGAATGAAATTTATTATACTTTGTAACATGTTACTATCATCTTGTTGCCTTAAAACTTACTGCTGTTTCAACAGTGTGTGGGTGAAAAGGAATACATTGTAGCTTAGCACAAGAGATCACAAGGCAATACTGTGGTTTCTTATTTTGCTCTTATTCTTTATGAAAGCCAGGTTCTCATGGCCTCAGAGAAGGCCCTGCAAAATAGCAGATCATGTGACCATAAAAACCTCCAAATGCATTGTATCTTGCATATTTCACATACTGAAAATCCTCTATTAAGCCCCCCCTTTTTTTTTGGAGAAAGAAATTGCCTGCATAGTTGAGTTCAGTTGAACTACCGGCATGCAGACACTGTATGAAGGCCCTTCCTAGAGAACATCACAAGCAGAATATTCCCAGTACATACCAGAAATGCCTCCTCGAAGTACATTAGTTTGTAAATAAACACCTTGATCATTTATTTGATGGTACCTTACCTGCAATACACCCGGGATACATTGAGTAGCTAGGTGCATAAAGGGCCAATTTTGATTTTTGACATTTTTCACTCACAATAAATTGTGTTTTATTATCCAAAAGCAAAATACCATAATTTCTGTTGCTCTTGTTGCTGGTTACCATTAGCTGATTTAAAAGAGATTCGGTTAGACATAAGCATCCCACACCTTTGAAAATATATTTTGACCTGAAATGTATTTTGTCCTTTCCTTCTGTGAAAATACAGGATCTTTTGGCCTGATTGGCTCCATGTTACTTTATCTTACATGAACATGTTATTACTTGAGAAGAGAGTACATTCTTGGCTAAAAAAATACTTTGTGAGTGAAAAATGTCAAAACTCTACATAAACCCTTTATGTGCTGAGCCAGGAGCTCAATGAAAAAAAAAACAACAGAAAATAGCAGTAAATGAGAACTAGGCTTACTAAAGTAAATTAAATGTTTTATAAACAAAAAAGTTAATCTTGCTTGTATACAGTACACTGTGTATGGAGCTCTGCTTTATATACACTGCTTAATACTGACAATAATATTGATTATTGCAGACAGTTTCCTCTGTCCCAATTGAATTAAATCCAGTGTTTTTTTCTTTAAAATTGCCCTTCCAACAGTGTTGTTATAAAAGAGATCTAATAGCATTCAACTGTACCTTTATAAGAAAGCATGGTGGCTTTGCAGGTCATTAGTTATCTAACATGTTCACATCTCTTTATCCTTAGTTGTTTATGGGGTCAGATTCTCCATTAACAGGAAAGTCAATGAAAAGAGGTATTGCAAATACACACAAAGAAAGTGGCTGGGTAATAATCCAACATTGCTCACTGCATCACACACACTCTGAGTGCTTGGAAGAAACCACCTTGGGGAATATTGCCTCACAGTTTCATTTTGGGTAGATTTCAATGTTAAATCCAAACATATATATGACTAAAAGGAACAAATTTAAATGGAGTATGCTATCCTGATTGTACACAGAAATGTTTCATACCTAGGGCAATGCCACCTTTTCTAGTATCACTTTGAAAAGTCCAAAAAAAAAACAATTGTAAAGGAAATCAAAAAAATAATGCTTCAGTTTTGTTGACAATAAAATTATAATTAAGCGTCTTTGACTGCACATGGTCTGGATTGCAACTTGAAAAAAAAGTTCTTCCTTTGTGTATTGGAAAAATAACTGAATTTCTATTACTTGTTCTCTGTTGAAGGAATCACTTTTATCCAAGAGCCAAAGGTAGTTAGTTAAATAATTAGTAGTTTTGCACACGAAAACAAAATCCCCTAAACATTACCCCTTTAAAATGTAAAAAAAAAACAGTACAAGATGCATCAAGAGTAGTAAGGCATGTCTAGGAGGGGAATAGTCATTTTTTCCTAACCACGCCCATGTTGGATTTTGAAATGGGGGAATAGTCAAAAGTCCCAATATACGTCATCACTGACGTCAGCTGACGTTAACCCAACGTTATATAGGGGATTTTGACTAGAATTATTTTTCAATTTTTTTTCAAATTTTTTTGAATTTTTTTTTGAAGTTTTTTTTTCAATTTTTGATTTATATAGGTGATTTTGAGTATCGAATTTTTTCAAAAAATTTTTTGATTTTTTTCAAAAATTTTTTCAAATTTTTTTTTTTTTTTTGGGGGAAGTGGTCAAATTTCCCTGTGTACGATCCTCCTGGGGAATGAATTGGGGAAGTAGTCAAAATCCCCAATATGAAAGAAGAAGCCCACACAAAGATGAAAGTTCAATAACGTGTTTAATGAAAATCATCAACAAGAAAAAATTTCAAGGATTAACGCTTTCTTCTTTTCTTGAGTAACTTTCCGATCGGGGTTTGAGCAAAATTTATCTGGATGTTATGGTGATAAAAGCGCTTATCATCGAGCGCTGAATAATTCTTTTAACAGAACATAATACAAGCAATCACTTGGTAATTAGACCGCATGAAAACCTTCAGGGCAAAAAATTCAAAGTCAGACATTTTCCGCGAAGACGTGTCGTAAATCGGGTTCTCTTTCTCTTTCGATTCCATCGCATGTTAGAACGAAAATCATCTTGGCTCGCCTCCGGGACATTCCGTGAATGAAAAAAGAAAAAAAAAAATAGTTTGAATTCAATACTCGCAGAAAACTCGTTTGAAAGAAGAAACGTGAAAGTATTTTAAACAAATCAAATTTTCCTCGCATGACGAATCGAGCAAAGACAAACAAACAAACTACGAACCTGCGGAAAGATTTTGCAGTACAAAAATCCCTTTCTTTTGCCGAAAAGGTTGTCCTTTTTCCAAAGCCACCTCTTAAACCTTCCACGAGGAGAGTTGTCTGATTTTTTAGCGAGGAACCATCTTTGTTTTCACGCCGTGAAAAAATCTTTCTTGTCTTTCTCAGAACAGCGTTTTCCTGGAAAAACCAGCATGACGAATCGAGCAAAGACAAACAAACAAACTACGAACCTGCGGAAGGATTTTGCAGTACAAAAATCCCTTTCTTTTGCCGAAAAGGTTGTCCTTTTTCCAAAGCCACCTCTTAAACCTTCCACGAGGAGAGTTGTCTGATTTTTTAGCGAGGAACTATCTTTGTTTTCACGCCGTGAAAAAATCTTTCTTGTCTTTCTCAGAACAGCGTTTTCCTGGAAAAACCCGGCTTACGCCATCACTTGGCTCCAGACCACGCGCGAACCACCAGCGGGACCTGGCTCGACGATAAAAGAGTTTAAATTGAAATCGTCTCGTCCCAAGTGTTTGCGATAATCTTGCACCCATTACTGTTTTCTTCTGCCGAGCAGCTCGTCTGGCTTTGCGTTGTAAGCGAATGAGAGAAGAATGAAAAAAGAACAAAGCGCGAGCCTTTATAAAGGGAAAAAAAGCTGACGCCACCCCTCAGGCTACGAGGAAGCCCTTCGCTGACGTCTCTTGTCTTTGAAGGGCAATTTGTTTTGTCAACCAAGCGTTTCCAGAAAGTGAGAGTGCTTTTTGTTTTGTGTTTTTCTTGCTTGTTTTTCGTTTTCTTGTTTTCGAATGTTCTTGTTGATTTTTTTGGGACCCCAACGGGAATCGAACCTGTGACCTTGGCGAGAGTCTACACTACCAGTGGGCCTTTTCTCGTTACTTGTGGCCACAAAGGAGTCTTGCCTTGTTTGATTTGGTTCATCAGACAATGAACCACGCAGATTGTTTTTTTTTTTTCATTGCGTTTTTGACTTTTTTTTGATGAATTCTTATTCAAAAAACCGGTTAGTGCAAGAAAAAGAGCACACGTGTTTTGACCATTTTAAAGCAACTTTATTACAACAATCTTGTTGTGAAAACAGGTCAACAATTTAAATAGTGACAACTTTTAAACGTCTCTTTTTTCTGAACAACTTTCTTACTCTTGCACCCAACCGCGAGGTTTGTGTCGTTTCAAGGCGACCCCTTTTCCTTTTTGAATAATGTTTTCTATCTTGGCTTGTCTTTGCTTTTCTCTCTGTTTCATGCTTTCCTTGTGCTCTTGATATTCTGTTTCCAGTTGACCCCACAGTTTGTCACGACGTTCCAGCAGCTCTCTTTTGTGTGCTTCCACGGCAGCATCGAATGTGTCTTTGTCCGTGGTCCAGTATTTGAGCTCGCTGAAGGGCAAACCATAGTTTTCTGAGTTTAATTGATCGTCCAACTCTCGTATGACTTCAGCAGACTTTTGAGCCACTTGCCAATCTAGATCAGCCATTTTCACCTCGTTAGGATTATTGCCGGCGCGCTTGGCCTCGTCCAAATTCTGTTTAGCCACGTTGATGAAGTTTTCCAATTGTTTGTCAATGTTCTTTGATTGCTGGTGCGCTTCTTGAAATGACTTGGGAGGTGGTGGAAGTGTGGATCCAAGGGGTGGTTTGGGGGGAATAATATCATCCGTTCGGGCTTGGTTTTCCGCCGCCGAAAGAGGGGGAGGTCTTCTCAAGAGCGCAGAGGTCTGACGGGGGTCTATCATGTGTCGTAGTTGATTCTGAAGTCGAAAGTATTCGCTGCTCTTACTTCCGTACGAAGGTAACTTGGGCGGTTGCCCTTCACCTTCCACGCTCTTCATGGCATCCATGACACGCATGACGCGATCCAAACGAGGGGCATTGACCAATTGGTCCGTCAAGAATTGACGTTTCCAGTAGGCTTCGTTGGGGTCGGGGGGTGTTTGTTCACCCCTTCCCCATTGACGGGATGAATCGGGTAGAAACGGGAACCGGCGGTTTCATCCAGGGGGGATCTTTGGGCACCAACATCATCTCTCGAGCGTATTTGTCCGTCATGACGACAAGGCGTCTAGTCCGGCTTGCAAAAAGGGAACGAGTTTTTCTCCTCCTACTCTTCTTAAGAGCCTCTTTCTTTCGTGCAAAGGCGTCGTCAGTGCACTGATGCGTCGAATCGTTTTCCTGTTACCCAGGAGAGGGGTTTTGACGTAAGCGGGTACTTGGATCACGTTGTCGTAGAGATTACGTATCAGATCGGTCAGAGCTCGCAATTGTTCGTTGCTGGCTCTTTTTATGTCCTCCGAAAACGTCCGGCGATCCGTCAACCCCGATAACCAGTCGGCTTGTTCTTGCATGCGCCATCCCCTTGATCTTTTGCCTGCACCTTGTTGTTCTTGCTTCTTCTTCTTCTTTTTTTTCTTTTTCGAGAGTTGACTTGCAAGCACACCGCCCAAAGTGGCCGCTAAAATCGCTCCCGCTGTCGCCGCATTGGCTGTCTTGATTCCTTTTTTCAAGGCAATACTGGCTTTCACGGCTCGGTTGGGTCTCCCAAAACGATCGGTAGTGGCCTTCTTTCTTGGGGCATCAAATCCCGAGTTCGCTCGTCGCTCTGCAGCAGAAGTGGGCGAAAAATTTGAATTGACAGGAAAAGCACGCCAAGCGCCTCTAGGTGGGGCCATCACAAAAAACTGTGTGTGTCCTGCAGTTTCCTCCTTTCTTATATCCTTCGCCTGCCTACACCGAGGTCGTGGAATTTTCAAGTTGAAATTGCACGTGTGACGGTAAATGATTGGGTAGACCTACGAGTTTGGACAGACCAGGTTCTTGAGCCCAACGGGGCAAGGATGTTCTTTTTTTTCTACCGCCCTTCTGAGGTTTCTTTTTTCTCAAACGGTTGAAGCGTTTCGAGAGCCACTTTACACCACGTTTGCCATGCTCGGCTACCTTGCCGAGTACCTCTGGTCCTTTGTCCATGGCGTGTTCAATCCCTTGACTTAAGAGATTGGCCACAATGGGAGCTGCCGTGGCCACGGCCATGTCGGCGCCCAAACCTTTTCCACGCTGTCTTGTTTTCTTTCTGCGAACGGTTGGCATGGTGAATGTACTTGCGGATGAGGACTACTCTCTCTTTATACCTTCCTTAAACTTCCCAGGGTTTGCGATGCGCTTTATAATGCCCCGTGGCTCCTTTGGCTCCCATACGCTTGTAATCTTTTCTCTTTCCAACCTCGTATCCCACTTTGGCAGCACTGCTTAGCAGCGTTAAAAACCCTCCTTCTTGTTTCTTCTTCTTCTTTTTCTTCTTCTGGGTGAAGACTTTGGCTGTTAAGGCACCCAAAAACGCTGCTGGCACGGCCGCCGCAGCTCCTCCTAATGCAGCACCTGCTGTTAATTTTCCTGTTAAGGTTTCGGGAGTCATCTTATCTCGCAAGCGCCACATCTTTCTGTTGACCCAACGATCGACCTTCTGAGCGGGTCGGTTGGCATAGGCTTTGGCCATGGCTCTTGATCTCTGGCTGCCATCGATCCCGCGACCTCTTTGACTGCGACGGATCTGTGCTTGCCAGGCCGCCCGACCCGTGGTGAGATCGCTTGCATCTTGCAATTGTATCCCTTTCCCAACCACGTAACGGGTAAAAGGAACCCCTTGCGACCAAGGCGCTCGAGCGATGCGTGGCATGGTGGGCCATGTTCCATAGGTGGGAATGACAATGAGGGACTGCATAACTGTTTTCTTTTTATGATTTCTTCTTCTTCGTCTTCGTCTTTTTTATAGCTTTGGCGATTAAAGTTCCCACTACGGGGGCCAAGACACCTCCCATCGCCCCAGCCATCAGGGCTCTTTTCGTTCCTGCTTTGAGTTTGGGGCGTTTGATGCCTGGTTTGAAAGCATTCTTGGCTTTGAATTGGGTTTGACGTCCCTTCTCCATGACCCTTTCACCCAGACTGGGGTTGGGGTTTTCCAACATCCACTGGAGGCGACGGGCACCTTCTTGCAATTTACCGCTTTCGTTTTGCAAGCGTCGATGCATGTCGGCTCTCTCCTTATTCCATCGCGCTCTGATTTGATTGGTGCGGGTGGCGCGAGATTTGCTAAAATCCTCCAACATGCCTCGTCCTCGCTGTCTTCTCCAATCTCGACGACGGAAAGACATTTTTCTCACGTTTTGTGTCTTCTCTTTTGAGCGGGTTGCAACACGGTAAGAGGTTCGGGATCGTCTATCAAGAGATGGGTACGAAAACGAATGGCGTCGTCGGTTCGAGGATGATGGTCGGTCAATAGATAGCCAAAAGGTCTCTCTGTGGCCCTTTTATAGATGGGCCAAAATGCCTCTGAATCACCCAACCAACGATTGCCCAGCATCTTGATGTAACGGGTATCCGCAGGATTTTTGAAGAGAACGGTGTAATGATAATTGCGATTTTGACCAGCTTGTTCCTTGCCCGAATGGAAGAGGTTCTGCGACAGGAAAATCGCAAAGAGACCCAAGTGATGCGTTCCTTTGGTCAACAGTTGGGTCACTTGAGGTGACTTGCTGCTTTCGTGCATGAGATCGTCCATGATGATCAAACCGGGGCGTGTTTCGGGTGGAAAGAGTGCTTCCACGTTGTCTGGCAAGCCCTCGTGAAATTGCACGCCCATCTCTTGGAATTGGTTAAAAATCGGTTGCCAGGCTGATCCATAGCAATACACGATTTTTTGAAAATAACAAGGGGATCTGTCGTCTTCCCGAAAGTAGCACGGAGCATCTTTGACCAACTTGTACAAGAAGGTTGTCTTGCCGCTCAAGGTAGGACCCACGATCTGCATGTTACCCGGGACCCTGAAACGTGGATCATAACAAGAGGGAGCATCTTCCGTTTCCATGTTTTTAACCTGTCACCCCGTAAAAAACACCGTTCTTCCTTTTATGCCTTTCTTTTGCAAAGATTCAACCGTTTGATCCGACACATCTGGTTGGGGCGTCCATCCTCATCATACAGTCCCCCTGCCAGGTGTTGGTGTTGTAAACTCGGGAATTCTTCCCGTACTCGTTCCACCACGGCCGTATCGTTGTAGACACGATCCGTGTGTGAGAAGGGTCGAACAATTTGGGTCATGGGTTTGCCGCGGCAACGATGAAATAAGTAGTACAAACAATAATCTCCGCACACATCGGTGTTGGTTCCTTGTAGCTCTTGTGGAATGTGACGGAAAAGGTCGAAACAACGCCACGCTGCGTTGTAGAAGGATGGCGCTCGCGCGTAACTATCAAAGAATTCTCCGTGGTCTTGACTCGCCCAAAACACCGCTATCCAATGTTGGCCGGGTAAGCGTATGGGGTCCGTGTTCCATATGGCGCACTTGGGGTACTCGACGGGTTGACAGGCTCCTTCATCCGCACCAAACACGTCCCAAAAGTATTTTGAAATGTTGTCATCGCCTCGACACGCTTTTCGCAATTGCAACGTGTCATGCATTTTTACTGCAGGCAACAGGCATCACTTTTTTTGGCGTAACCTTTGTCGCGGGCCCAACGCGTGAACCCTTTGTTTCCACCGCGTCTTTTATAAGACGCATACTCGGCTTTGTACCTGTTCACGTTTCGTCGGGCCTTGTCGTGGTCGATGGGTTGTTGCATGGCTTCGATGGCGTCCCGTGTCACTTGGATCCCTTTCTTAAAATCCACCACAATGGGGACGAAACCTCCTCGTTGAATACCTCCCTGCCTTGTCATCCGACGATTTCTTCGTCTTTGGGCGCTGTCTCGTCTGGCACGGGATGGGTTGACCATCTTTTTTTTTTTTGACAAGGTGGATCTTTTTTTTTTTATCTCCGCCGCTTTTTGGCCTTTAAAAAATGCTCCACGTTGTCTTTTATGCCTTTGAATGCTTGCTTGCCCAGGAACAAGCCTGCCGTAGCAAACGAAGGGGCAGGTCCTGATAAAAACATACTGGCTCCCTCGGCTATTTTATCCTGCAGGGTGGGTCGTCTCACGAACCTAGCACCCCCTCTGTGGTACCTCTTTTTGCGAGATACTCTTCTTCTTTTCTTTCTGCAAGGCATTTTCAAAACTGACCAAGGAGGACTTGTGCCCTTTTTTATAGGGGGCCCGAGGAACAGGAGAGTGACACACACAAACATCACCAAAAAAGATAAAACATTTTTATTAAACTCTTTTTTTTTTTTTTTTTTCTTGTTACAAAAAAGCTCTTTTCAAACCAAGGCATCTAAAGTTCATGAAATAGGCAAGTGACATTTTTATTGACCTCTTTTTTTTTTATTGTTACAAAAAGATAATGTTTTTTCCAGCTCTTTTCACACCAAGGCATCGGACAAGAGCACTGGGCCTTGAGTGGTTCCTCTGTTGTCAATCTGCAACAGACTCTCATCTGTGTTGTACAAGAACAAAGCTTGCAATGCTGCACCTGTCGTTGTAGAAAACCCCAGCCTGACGTTGATCAGCATTTGCAACTGCGGGGTGACAGAATCACCTCCATCTTGGACAGCCGTCAAATCAAAGGGTACAAAGTAGAAACCCTTTTCAAAGGTATCGGGATCCAACAGGTAAGCATCGCGTCTCTTTTTGCCTGAGGCATTCAGCAACAAATCATAGATCTCGTATTTGTTGGTAAGATCCACTTTGGCTTTGTTCACTGGGACTCCGTTGGCTGTGCACTCGGCACTGGTGATGTTGAATCCTGAAAAATTGGCTTTGAAGTCAAAGGGATTTTTATTGAATTCTCCCTGATAACGCGCATCTTCCAACACCACCAACCAAAACAAGCGCGGGGAACGTCCTTGAAACACATCGTTGAACTCCACTTGGCTGACACCTGATGGAATGTACCTGTTCTCGCATCGCATGCGCCTGAAGGGGAAGGAGAGGGGGTTGGCCACCGTGGTCTTTTCCACTTGTTCTTCCATGTACTTCATGATGATATCATTGGGAACGCGATAAAACACACGGAGAAAACACTCTTGGGCCAAGACTTCAAAACTAGCCGTGTTGTTCACGGCCCCAGCTGCAGTGGACTTGTCCAGGGTCATGGACATCAAACAGAACTTGGGGTCATTGAACTCGATCTCAAATTCTACTCTGGTGTTGGGTGGGACGTTCTGTTCTATCTGGCAAAAATTACAAGGCAAAGGGCACACGTTGAATTCGAACTTGCCCGTGCCATTGACACAGATCTTTTGTCGTTGAACCCCTCCAGGATTATGAGTGGCTAGGCCTCCCCATTTATCCATCTGTCCTGCGCTATCTTTGTACCATCCTTGTCGCTTGAGGCGGCTGGCTTCGTCCCAGGGATCTGCTTCCAACAAGGTCTTGAAATATTCTCGGTATGCCAAATTCACCCCAGCCGTGGACTCAGTTTCGTTGTTGTTGACTCGACAACGAACTTGACGGATACAACTGTACCCAAAATTGTTCACTGGGACCTACAATAGCTTGGTTGGTGGTGAAGTCATTCAAGGGTGCTTTTGTGGAGCCCAGTTTGAAGTACACTTTAAGATGCAGTTCGATCTCGCTGGGGCAGAAGGGGTAAGGTCGATCGGCCAAACGAAACTGGAGAGGGTTTGACGAAGTGGTCTGAGATTTCACATCTTCAAAGTGCCATTTGTATTCTGTGGCATCAATTTCTCGCGGAGGGCGATAATTGTAAAGACCCTGATCGGCCTGCACGATGATCCCACCGTTGTTGTTGTTGTTGTTGTCTGTGTCATCTGACCCTTGTGACATGCTGACGGTGACGTCTAGTCAAATGGTCGACCACCCGTGGATGCTCCTTTTTATAGGAGCTCGTTGAAACAATCACCGTGACCCGTTCGTCTACGTTTTTTTCCTCTTACTCTCTCTCGATTCTCTCCCATGCCCACCTGAAAGCCAGGAATGGCATTGGGCAACACCCCGATGGGTCTCCCTCCCAGACGCCGATAGAGATTTTCATCCAAACTCGCGGCCGTGATGTTGCGAGGTCGACGAGGGGTTCTTTGTCGAGATCGCCGCTTCCCAAAACCCCTCTGCGCTCTCAACAGTTGCTCGTACGTCATTTCGGAGAAAGGTAAGACCAGTCCTCCTTCCTGATAATCGGCCGTCCCACCGTCGTACTTGTCTCCTCTTCCTCCTCGTTGCATCTTTTTCTTTTTTTTCTTGCGGGGCAGTTCTCGTTTTGTCTTTGTCTTTTTCTTGCGGGGCGGTTCCTCCTCCTCCTCTTCCTCTTCCTCCTCCTTCTTCCGACAATGACTTTTGTAAAATTTGCGGGCGGCTCGACAGGCTGTTTCGTATCCCGCGTTGGCCGCTAAATTACCCAGATAACTCACTGCAGGACCTGCCAGCGTGCCCCAAAAACCCCCTTCTTGATACGGAGGCAGGCCTTGATTGTAACCATCACCACCACCTACTTGGATCCATTGCGATCTCAAAAACGTGCGACGCATTGGCACTTTTTTTTTTTAAGGCAATTTACGTTGTCGGAAATACAGAGCAGCTGTGACGTTTCCTCCTTGAAATGAGATGGGACGACCTAAGTTGTCTCTTATATCGATTTCGAGGTCTCGAAAAGTGAAATGACTCAATCGCGAAAAGATCAAGTGTGGAATGGGCACGTCCTCCAAGACCCCCTTCTGAGGGTTGACGCCATGGATTAAGACCACCTTGGCCATCTGCGATCCCACGTACACGGGTTCGGCCACGTTGCAATGCACGTAGACGTTCTGGAAAGAGTTCGGGGAGACAAAACTCCACACGCGATGATCGGCCGGTAAGGCCATGGTATGCGAGCGTGTGATTTCCACTTCGGTCGGGCGCCCAGTCTGGGTGTCCGTGCTGGTGATTTCCACTGTGGGATGACGCACGTCGGACTTGTAGTAAAACGGGACCGTCCACGATTCCCAATCAAGATATCCTAAAACTCGAGCCAACCAGCTGGGTAAGTACAGCGAAAAATCATTCGTGGGGAAGGTCCACTGGTAAAATCCTTTCTCGTCCAACTGCAGTTGGACACGAGCGGTCGTGCCAGCATCTGAAACGGGTGTCTCCGTTTCGATGGCTTGATGAAGGGCCAACACAACATCTGTCAAGGTCACGTAGAGCCCGCCCGCCAAAAAAATATCTTGTTTGCCGGACGGGTAGTTGACAGAACACTGTATCTGGCGATCTTGAACGTTGTGAAACGTGTGAGGCATCAACAATTGCACCAGAGCCACTTCCCATGTGGCATCCAAGGTCCACTGTTCGGGTAATCTCAACCTGAAACGCGATGGGGTGTTGTTCGGGAAGAGGTCCTTCTGATCGTCACTTTCCAAAGTCACTCGACGTCCCCCAGCAAAACTCATGCCGGCCGATTGCAAGGGTTGTGTGTTTTTCGTTCCTCCTTTGCGAAAGTACAACCAAACACCGGTGAGACCCGTGTAAAATGGTATACCCAAACCTTCAGCGTTTCTTAAATGCACTCTCAACTCGCTCAGATTTTGCGTGGGTCCTGCCAACGGTCTGAAATCCAAATGCTGCGGGTCGTATTCGACCGTGAGACCGTAATCGCTGCTAGGTGAGAGGGGAAGAGTGGCCAGCAATCGGCGTTGTCTGTCGCCCACGGGGCTAAATTCCACCACATCTACTTCGGTATTGCATCGCGTGAGGTCCACGTCAGACAAGTGGGTGTTTGTTTGGGCCAGGGATGTCTCCAAACTGGGCAAAGCCAACCAGGCCCCGAATCCCTTAACCCGAGAAGGAGCTTTGAGTTGTGGGGTACCCATCACTGTCTCCAGACCGTTTTTGAAATCGACGTTGACCCCTTCTCGGGCCTGCAGAAACCACTTGCCAGGTTCCGTAGTGACCACCGTCACGGGGGATTGTCGCGCGTAGGGTAACAAGGGAGACGGGTCGCGCACCCAAGCCCCCATGTCAAAGACGGCTCTTTTGCCAAACGTGTAGTGCAACCGCTCGACGGCAGTGTTGAGTTTGATGCGTACGCCTCCCAACAGAAAATCTTCCGTCTCGATGCCAAAGTGATGCGTGTCCAAACGACTAACCACCCAATCGGCTTGCGTACCTTCTCCTGTGTCCGCGTAGACGGTGTTGTGAGCCACAATGCGCGTCTGGCCCGGCCGATCTGGATCGGGCTCCAAAAATCCCATCAACAGAGCCAACGATTCCCCTAGATTGTACTGACCCTGCGCCCACAGATGGAGTGAATAATGCGTCCTGGGTCTGGATGGACTAGCTCTAGTTAACCAGATGTAATCCCTCCTTAAACCCATGAGTTTCAGGAGGGCGAATCCTAGGTAATATTCGATCAGATTGAAGCGCGTAGGGAGTGCGACTTGTTTCACGCGATAAGTGTTTTCGATCCTTTGCAAAAATTCACGCACCAGGTCGGGACGAAACAGATCCAGTTTGGGATTTGTGGGAAAATTTTCGTCCGTGGTGCCAGGAGATTCCATGTGGAGTTGTCCGTAATGATGTTGACCGCCCGACAAGGTAGGTATCACGTACCATCCCATCTTCTGCACCAAATCGCCAAGCAATTCTGCCGCGTGCGTGAAGTGTTTGTGCGAAGTCAGCGCCATTGATCGAGTGGGAACCGATCCATCCGAGCTCCCCACACGCACATGGTAATCCTGCGACGATTTCAACACGGTGTTCCCGTAAGAATTGGTGTACAACAGTTTCAAAAGGGCAACTTGCCACTGGTCGGTGAGCGTCAATGGAATCTCCAACCGTTGTCGGAACGCACTGCGCACGGTGGTCTCTCCGGGTTCGAGGGGTTCCGTGCCCACATCCCCACTATTCAGAAACAGCAAAAAATCATCGTCCATTTCCCAGGGTTTGGCCATTTTTTTACGAGGACTTTTTTAACTCTTTGACGGGTATCCACGTTTGATAATCGGGAGCAAGTCCTTGCCAGTTAACTAACACTTGACGAGTGGGTCCGCGTCCCTTGTATTTAAGCTTTTTACTCACCCGCCATTGGTTGGGTAGAGCTCGTACTTTTTGCAGTTGAGGTTCATAAAATCGTCCAGGTACTTTATCACCTTTCCAAGTGTCCAACTTATAATAATTCACACCATCGTACAAGGACCGTTGACGATCGGTCACCGTGTACACGTCTTGCGACCAATTACCCCGATAACTCTTGGAAAAGGCACTCTTTTTACCCTTGACGGGTTTTGTGGTGCGCACAAAATCCCCCGGTCGAAACTTGTAAGGGTCTAAGGCAGGGGTGGGTTTGAACAACCGCTTCCAGACCACCGAGGCATTGTCGTCAGTGACATCGGCCGGGGCCATTTGAGTGCGGCTGTGAATGCGCGTGTTGTACTTGTCCACCAACAAGGGTAAGACCTCCAAATATTTGGGGGTGTTGCGAGCTGTCATGTACTTGTACATCAATTCCTTCAAAGTGCGATTGAAACGTTCGACCACAGCAGCTTTGGGTTCACCTCGAGTGGAATAGTGGTGAATGTTATACTCGTCCAGTAATTGCTTCATGTGTTGGTTGTAGAATTCTTTCCCTTGATCCGTCTGCAAGTTGACGGGCTTACGTCCTCCTGAATTCTCCAACAAATAACGAAAGGCATCTGCCGTGGCCTTGCCTTTCTTGCTTTTTAAGGCAATGACCCATGCATATTTGGACAACACATCGATGACCGTCAGTAGGTATCGGGTGCGTTTGTTTTGGGCAATGAGTTTGGCATCCTGCATTTCCACAAGATCCGCCTGCCAGGTATAATCCACTTGCGGAGGCACGACCGTCTTGCTGCGTGGAAATCGTACCTGACGAGGACGGTGTAACGTGAAAGTGGGTTCTCCTTGTAAATACGTTTGCGCCTGGCTGGGTGAGACGTCCAACGTGTCGCGGGCCACCTTGGTCAATTCCTTGAAATTTCCACTCAACGCGTAAGGACTCTCCAGATCCAAATACAAGTCTTCCAAAGGACTCATCTGCTCGGCCTTCTTCATTTTTTTAGATGGGGAACAAACAGGTGCGCACCACCAAAGGGATCAATCGCCGGGTCAGACTCACTGTAAATTGAGCCACAAAACGTCCAAAACTAGGTATGTATGCTTGTTGTTGTTGCTTAAATATCCAACGACGATGTTCACGGTAAGCGTCCAGGGACAAACATTGACGCATAACGCTTAAATAAGCCATCAAATGAAGCAAAGTAAACGGTTCGTTCTTCTCTTTGTTTCTGGTCACCAGTTGCGCAAACGCTACGTCCGGTTCTAGCTCTTGTAACGCATCATCGCTGAAGTCCACCAAAGAATGGGGGTCGACTCTTTCTAAAAAGAGAATGGCACATCCCAACCAATCTTTTAAAGCAATCTGGGCGTCAGACGTTCTCGACATTTTTTTAATCTCGCGCGCTGAAGTGTTCTTTGTTGACGTGTTACCATTTGTTTTGATACCTTGTCGTTTCTTTTTTTTATAGAAGATTTTGGTAGGACTGACAGTTCGCGTTTTCTATATAAGGATAACGTTTAGTCTTTTTTACACCAAACATGACTTCTCCTTTCACGAGTCAAGGGGTAGTGGACTCTCAGAGTGAGTTTACGCAGAGTCTGAATGCTCGCCCTTGGCGGCGTTGGTGGATTGTAGCATTATTAAAATGCATGCAACATCATGTGGTATTGAAACCGCCCGATAACCCCATTTGGTCACCCGAAGCCTTGTTGTTCTTACACGATCTACGAGCTAACATTAGTAGGGCTCTTCGACAAGTCACTTTTCCAGATGTGTACGACGAATGGGTGCATCAGCTGCATGAAAATGGTATCGTACACCCGATCTGGACCCCTGAAAACTGTCAATTTGTGCGCAACATGTTGTCAACCGATGTGGTCACCGTACGCATTTTGGAAGAAATTTTATCCTTCCGACGTCAAGATCTGTTCTTTACCTATGAACTATTAGGATTGACGCACGTCAACATCGATGAAGTGTTTGACTGGCAGCGCCTGAAATTAGGTCATAATTGGACAGATGAGGTGGACAGCGATGACAGCTCCTCGTGCAAGGACTTGGGATTAGATCCATAAAAAAAACTGACGGTCGTCGAAGTTTGCATGAGAGGACAAACGACCCACGAGCCTCAAGCTCAATGAAAAAAAAAACCGTTTGATCAATGTTTTTTTTTTTTGCCATTGTTGTCAATCGCAGCCATGTTTTCTTCTCTTTACTTTTTTTATTGAGTAAAACGTTGGTGCAATGTGAATGAAACCTCTGTTGTCTTAGTCTTGGTTTTCAAAGTGGCGTGGGATTACAAAACATGGTGGACATCAAACATGTTTAAATTCTTGCGGATGTTGTTGTAACAATTGTTTGGCTCGACCCAGCGGAATTCCCTGGGAGGATGCAAATCGTGCCACTCCTCTTAAACTGCCTATAGCTTTGGAATCATTGTATTTCGACAACAATTGTTTGTCGAACATCTTCTATTGGAATAGGTTTCAACCCTTCTTTACAGCGTCTATACAAAGAGGAACATACCCACGGCATGACTCGCCATCGAACCCAATTCCACAAGAGATCAAACAACCTTTTTGCCCAGTTTCATTTTTATTCAACATTCAAACAATTTAAACCTTTTATAGCAATAATGATAAGTTTTTTCAAACGTTTTTTTCAAAAAAGAGTAGTACATTTTGGGTGACTTGGCTGACTAGAACCAAAAGTGTTTGGAAAGGCTTCTTGGATCACTCTCGCTGATTCCGTCTGCTTTGCGCGTTTCTTTTGCTCTTCTTGTTTCTTTAAGTCAGGAAAACAAGTTTGAAGCGCCACATGCATCTCTGATCAAGGTTTTGCCTGCATATTCTTTCATGGGGAGAGGGAAGGGATCATGGTTAAAGTGATGGTCTCCGTTTTTCTCGTTCAAAGGGAGATCACCCCATTGGAAGTATTTACACTCTCTCTTTCTGCAAGCAAGATAGATTCGACCTGGATTCTTCTCAGAATTGCTTTGCTTCAGGGTCAAGACTTCATTGCAGAAACAACGCAAAGGCTTCCAGTTTTCCTTAATGTCCCTATTCAACTGAGCGTGAACAGTTTGCATGTAAAGCTCTGCCTTGTCTTTTGCGCAGATCACACAACAATCTTGATAAGGGCATTTCAGATAACAAAACCCGTTTGGGGAGCTGACTCTCTGTTCCAAATGTCCAAGATGAAAGGGGCAGAATAAAAAAATGTTCTTATTGGAAGCTGCATCCTCAATTTGCATCTGGGTGATGTGACCAATGCTGCCAACAATTGCATTGACAGCATTTTGTTGTTCCACGTTTAGATCCACATCTTGAATAAGAGGTTCATTCACTTCTGTGTGAGCGTCAGGTATAAACGGGGCTATTGATGCCAATGGTGCTTCATTTGCTCTTCCTTCTGCTTCAATTGTGATGTACTCTACGACATCTTTAGCTTTGTTAATGATATCTTTAACATTTTCTTTCTTTCTTTTCTTTCCCGCAGGAACTTTCGCAGGTTTGGTGGATTTCCGCTTCGGGGCTACGTAAACTTTTTCTTCAAATGGCATCTTCTTCGGCATCTTCTTCTTTTCTTCTTCTTGTTCTTCAGCTGGAGAATGAGTGAAAATGAACTTGGGGAGCGATTTTTATAATGAAGAAATGGCGTCAGCGAACCGGTTATTTGAATAAGAATTCATCAAAAAAAAAAAAGTCAAAAACGTAATGAAAAAAATCAACAAGAACATTCGAAAACAAGAAAACGAAAAACAAGCAAGAAAAACACAAAACAAAAAGCACTCTCACTTTCTGGAAACGCTTGGTTGACAAAACAAATTGCCCTTCAAAGACAAGAGACGTCAGCGAAGGGCTTCCTCGTAGCCTGAGGGGTGGCGTCAGCTTTTTTTCCCTTTATAAAGGCTCGCGCTTTGTTCTTTTTTCATTCTTCTCTCATTCGCTTACAACGCAAAGCCAGACGAGCTGCTCGGCAGAAGAAAACAGTAATGGGTGCAAGATTATCGCAAACACTTGGGACGAGACGATTTCAATTTAAACTCTTTTATCGTCGAGCCAGGTCCCGCTGGTGGTTCGCGCGTGGTCTGGAGCCAAGTGATGGCGTAAGCCGGGTTTTTCCAGGAAAACGCTGTTCTGAGAAAGACAAGAAAGATTTTTTCACGGCGTGAAAACAAAGATAGTTCCTCGCTAAAAAATCAGACAACTCTCCTCGTGGAAGGTTTAAGAGGTGGCTTTGGAAAAAGGACAACCTTTTCGGCAAAAGAAAGGGATTTTTGTACTGCAAAATCCTTCCGCAGGTTCGTAGTTTGTTTGTTTGTCTTTGCTCGATTCGTCATGCTGGTTTTTCCAGGAAAACGCTGTTCTGAGAAAGACAAGAAAGATTTTTTCACGGCGTGAAAACAAAGATGGTTCCTCGCTAAAAAATCAGACAACTCTCCTCGTGGAAGGTTTAAGAGGTGGCTTTGGAAAAAGGACAACCTTTTCGGCAAAAGAAAGGGATTTTTGTACTGCAAAATCTTTCCGCAGGTTCGTAGTTTGTTTGTTTGTCTTTGCTCGATTCGTCATGCGAGGAAAATTTGATTTGTTTAAAATACTTTCACGTTTCTTCTTTCAAACGAGTTTTCTGCGAGTATTGAATTCAAACTATTTTTTTTTTTCTTTTTTCATTCACGGAATGTCCCGGAGGCGAGCCAAGATGATTTTCGTTCTAACATGCGATGGAATCGAAAGAGAAAGAGAACCCGATTTACGACACGTCTTCGCGGAAAATGTCTGACTTTGAATTTTTTGCCCTGAAGGTTTTCATGCGGTCTAATTACCAAGTGATTGCTTGTATTATGTTCTGTTAAAAGAATTATTCAGCGCTCGATGATAAGCGCTTTTATCACCATAACATCCAGATAAATTTTGCTCAAACCCCGATCGGAAAGTTACTCAAGAAAAGAAGAAAGCGTTAATCCTTGAAATTTTTTCTTGTTGATGATTTTCATTAAACACGTTATTGAACTTTCATCTTTGTGTGGGCTTCTTCTTTCATATTGGGGATTTTGACTACTTCCCCAATTCATTCCCCAGGAGGATCGTACACAGGGAAATTTGACCACTTCCCCAAAAAAAAAAAAAAAATTTGAAAAAATTTTTGAAAAAAATCAAAAAATTTTTTGAAAAAATTCGATACTCAAAATCACCTATATAAATCAAAAATTGAAAAAAAAACTTCAAAAAAAAATTCAAAAAAATTTGAAAAAAAATTGAAAAATAATTCTAGTCAAAATCCCCTATATAACGTTGGGTTAACGTCAGCTGACGTCAGTGATGACGTATATAGGGACTTTTGACTATTCCCCATTTCAAAATCCAACATGGGCGTGGTTAGGAAAAAATGACTATTCCCCTCCTAGACATGCCTTACTACTATCAAGGATGCAGTCCCACTGCACCGTGCTTTATTAATTTTTTAATATGAAAATATTGCAGCGAATAAATAACAATGACCAACAACAATACAGCAGTTAACATGTGTCAATGAGCAACAATTTGATGTAACTTTAAAATGGAAAACTAAGAACACAGATAATAAATTGGATAACAACAAGTCAAGAATATTTTCAGTTCCTGTAATCAGAAAATACAGTGTCATGCGAGTGTATTTGAAAATGTGATACAAATAAGGAGAATATTCAGAAACAACCAGGCCAATTTATGCCATAAGCTATTAGTTTGTATGACATGTAGTATCTATGGAGTATTTAAAAAAAGCTCAAGCCTCAGAACCTATATAGCCAGTTGATGTACACGTTTGAGAAACAAAAAATGCATACATGTACGCCACTCACCCGGTATGTTGTTTCACAAATATTCATGAAAGCAATCAACAGTTTATTTTCGAATCCTCCTGGTTCACGCGTTTCACTCAGTCTCTCAAATTCCCTTGGAAAGTAAATCTCACGGTAGTAGTAGTAGTAAACTATTATAAAGTGGTTCCTAGCGGTTGAGTTTCCCCTGTTATACTGTATTGTCAGAAGAAAGTATCCATCTTGAGCGGTTGGGCGCGTTGAACTCTCACAGAACTGGTCGGTAGACGATTTGTGTAAAGAAATTCAGCCTTTTGAGAATGTTTCGGCGCCCGTGTTGTACAAAATTAACAGGAGGCATCTTCTCGAACGTTTACAGAAACATCTTCGGCATAAAGCAGGCCCTAGAACCACCAAGATTAAAATAAAGGTCTTGTTTATGCGAGATCAGCCTTTCCACACAACGAAGCGGCCATTGTTGTGTTGCGAATATGACGTCATCTTCCTCTCGCCTCAACTAGATCCAGCTCTCTATGTGGTTCTCGGCCATTTTTAAATCGAGTAATGGCGGCAAGCCGAAGCTGAACTTTACGTTTATAATAACTGCTCTTCCCGATGGAATTTGAACTTAAAATTTGGCATGGTAAGTATTCAGCACTTCTACTTTCCAAAACTGAAGAGAAAGGGAAGTGCAAAATTTTGATCATAGTACCACTTTAAAACCTTTGTTATACTTTTACAATTTTTTCTTTCTTATATTGTAACATTCTTACGAAATTCATGATTAATAAAGAAAAGACAAAAGAAATGAAAAGGATATTTTCAGCTTTACTGTATCGCCGATATACATGATAATTTTTTTAGTATTCTGTATCAAACGTTATAATTAGGAATACTAACAAGCTTCATCGCTATTATTGTTCATAAGTGAGAGTGCAGTTTTCCGGACCCCCCTACATGCTCACGACCAAAAAAAAAAAAAAACGACGCTCGATTCACACCTTCGGCGCGAAAACATTTCACCCTCAGAAAAAAAAACTCCCTATTTTCAATCTCCAGAGGTTGGCATCTCTGTGGTTTTGTTTGCTTTTCACTTCTATAAAATGTTCAACAATTTTATTTTCGAATGAAATATTAAATTCTTGTTGTACTTTGATGTTTGGCTTATCTTGGCAGCGAAAGGGATAATAATTTGTCGCTTACCTTGTTTGCCGAGGTTGCTGCTGATAAAGATCAACAGAAGTTGAAAGAAAAGATGAGCCATGTATAAACGCAGGACTGATCAAAGGCGAAATGGTTCGACTTCTCTTGGAAAAAGCAATCCGGCACTGTATTTATGAAACTGAAAAAGACGGGCTGCAAATAGCCTTATGATACAGATAAAGTTTTCAAGTGTTAAAAATATTTCAGTTTTGTTGTATCGCGATAATAGGTGTTGAACGAAAGCTCTAGTTACCACAGGGAGCCCAGACAATCTGTTTGTGTAACATGACCGTTTGTAATTTTATAGGAAATGTATGGGATTTACCTAAATTTCATATTATAGCGACGTATCGCCAAATGTATGTACTGATTAAAGCTAAATAAACGTTAAATTACCTTATTTGTTGTGTGTTGTCGTCCTTTTGCCGTAAAAGTGATATTTTGAGCGATTTTGAAGGATTCTGAGTTCGCCGTTGACTGTACGCCTAAGAGAAGGACAAGTGTCCTTCTCTGCCTTCTCTTAGACGCACAGTCAACGGCGTTAATCACTACATACCATTTGGCGATACGTCGCTATAATATGAAATTTAGGTAAATCCCATACATTTCCTATAAAATTACAAACGGTCATGTTACACAAACAGATTGTCTGGGCTCCCTGTGTTGTTAAGTTTCTTTAACATACCGAAACTAAATCGATAAGCAATCGAACTAAATGACTAAGTTTTAAATAAAGATGATCATTGTAAATTGCTTAATGCTTTCTTACTGTTTCTGATTCGGAATAAACAGCGACATGACTCAACACAGATACTGAATCAGTTCAGTTTCTATTGGAAACTGAAAAAGGCTGTTTTCTCGTCGAATCCCTTTTTAAATTGTGCAAATTAATGTCCCGCTGTTCTACTTCAAGTACAGTACCCCAGTAATTATATGTTTATGGCAACATGAACAGGAGGGGGTGTCTAGGAGCTATTCTGGACCTTGCACTGCTTTTTATTACAATTTTAATCAACTCAGGCGGTAAGTCATGTACATATGCAATATTTCTAAAATGCTGTGTGCGTAAATGTGAGCGTTTCATCGGGTTTTCAAACACCGAGAAACTTATGGAAGCACGAGGCCGAAGGTCGAGAGCTTTTATTGTTTCAAGGTGTTTGGAGACCGGATGAAACGCAAAAAACAAGTTTATATTTCTAAATGACTTCACCAACAAGTGAAACTAATATGATTCGGTACGTTTCCCATTAAAACAGTTAAACTTTGTTCACCGAATTTGTTGGTGTAAAAAGTAATCATATTATACCTATTTTTGTTAATCAGGGTCTTTGTTTCGGCCTATTCTAAATCGCACATCATTTGTGTTATTTATCCAAGTTGTTAATCAGCAACAACAAAATTTCGTAGTGTTTTTCCCCGAGGGGGGGGGGGGGGGGGGGGTGACTCCCATATAAAAATGACGGGGGCGGTCGTCGGAAATTTTCGAAAAACACCCTAAAAGGTACCAGAATCTTGTTTGATGGGCGTGGCTCAAAATAATTTTTACCCCTAAGAGGTACCAATTCGAAAACAACACATGTCATATTCTGTCATATTTTTTCGGCTCATACCCTAAAAGGTACCGCGATAATTCTAACGGTAGTCATTTCAGATTTTAGTACCCTTAGCGGTACCAATCTACAAATTTTGACCCCTAAAAGGTACGACGAGCACCCCCGTCATTTTTATATGGGAGTCCCCCCCCCCCCCCCCCCCCCCCCCCCCCCCCCCCCCCCCCCTGGTGTTTTTTCCAACTCATTGCTTGCATAAATTTTGTGAGATTTTTTTAGCTGTCTGTCCGGGTTAGTTTAGTTCTGAAAGGTAGTGTAGTTTATAGTGTAGCTTTACACAGTAACAAAAAGTTTAGGGAGGGGAAGTACAATAGCTTTAGAGTGAGGCGTGCAGGCGTGACAAACCCTTCAAAACGGCAACGGTGTTAGAGGGTGTGGATGAGGTTTACAGTTTAAAAATTTCGAGTTTTGATTAATCTTAGCTAAGATCTGGGATCTATAAAAATAAATTTTTAGCTGAAATGTGATAGTTGAGAAATGGCGGAAGATGTAAATACTATTGATCGATGCACCCTTGTCCGTTAAAGTTTTGGTGCACGCTAAGTAAGGTGTAGATTATTGTGGAGATTTCTTCTCGTTTCCCGACAAATTTATGGATTGTTCTGTATTTTATGTGGCTTCAGAAAACCAGGCGTTGGGCAGGACAAAATACGTTTATGTGTCACACCATGTCGGAAGAGATTCCACAAACTGTGGACCCAAGATTACACCGTGCAGAACACTTTCACATGGGATAAAGAATGCTGGGAGTGGATGGAATGACTGTATTATTCTGGATGGAACCTTTAGCGAGTGGGATCCTTACACCTGCGAAAGCGAAAGAAATAATGAGAAAAACGGTGATTTAAAAAATAAAAATCGTACCACTGTTAATGTAAGCTTGGAAATCGTTTCCTTGGGTTCCCCCGCTCGCGTAAATTGTGGTGACTTACTCCAGTTCGTAGCTTCTCAGTACAACAACGCAAGGATGGAAGTGACATTTACAGGCATAGCATTTTATAACACCTCGATGTCTTTCTTCAATTCTTCTGCGTTCTTTGTAAATTGTAGTTTCTCACACAGTGTCCATCCAATAAAGATATGGCTCTCTCTCGGACAAACCTCGACATTGGCAGTTAAAAATTCATCTTTCTTCGACAATACAGGATGCATTCACCTGCAACTGCCAATGACTGGTGCTGTATTAACATTGACCCTGGATTCAGTAGACTTCCAACGGAACCAGCCTTTTTCACCGCTTGAAGGAAGTGGGATATCTGTGCAGGGTAGTTCAACTGCCTCCACTCAAGTTAGAATAAACATATCCTGCAACAGCACAACTTTTTCAAATAACATAGGCCCGCTCATCACAAATAACATTACACTCTCCAAAACTAACGAACACTATCATCAAGTGAGGTTTCTTAAAACATCGGCTGGTTCAAATTCTTTGTCGACAAACGGTGTGTATTTTTCTAAAGCAAACTTTGCTGTGGTTGTCTTTGATGATTTGCTTTGCACAGATAACTTAAACACTCGTTGTATTTATTTCGAATCCAGCGAGGTCTCATTAAGCATCCTCAATTCCAATATCAGTGGACACAAGGTGATTAATCAGTCTGGTGCAGGTATTCTTATCCAGGCAGATAAGTCTATTTATTCGTTTATTAGCAAAACAACCTTACAAAGAAACAAAGGAGAAGGCGGAGGAGCAATTGCCCTTCGCAGTTTAACTGCGGATGTTCACTTGAAACTCTACAAGAGTCACTTGCTAAACAATTCAGTTTGTGATAATGGTGGGGCACTGTTGGTTTCGACCAAAAATGGGTTGGTCACCATCGAAGTTGAAAACACTACCGTGAAATATTGTGGGGCTTTAGAAAACGGCGGTGCGTTTTATATAACAACAGATAAAGAAATTATTATGGCCGTCAACAATTCTCTGTGGGCCTACAATAAAGCAGTTGCGGGTGCAGCAATTTTTGTATCTTCAGGATTTCGGGATAAAAGAAGGACCAACTTGAAAGTGTCAGCAAAGATACGGAACTGTAAATTCATCAGCAATATTGACCAAGTTGTAGAACGGGCCAGCGTCTTAATCAATGCAGCCGTTGGTCACGTTGATGTTTTCCAAACGGAATGGATACAAAACACGGACTGTTTCTATTTAGAATGTAACTGTGTTGTCAACTTCACCAAGGTGAACATTTCATCAACCTTTTTCACAGCGATTCACATCTCGTCTGGAGACAACAAATACTTTGGTAACTCGGCAATGAAAATACATTTTGAGCGATGTTTATTCGACTTCAACAAGGGCGACCACATTTTCGTCAACTCTAAAAGTCTTTATTTATATCTTATCTTAAATGACGTACACGTTAACGGAAAGAAGATGGTGGCAAGAGGGACGAAAAGTGTGCTAAACGTCTACGTGGCCAAGGAGAGTGCTTTGGAGTCCACGATTCGGATTAACAATGTACTAGTCAAAAATTCTGTTGGCTCTTCATCAGTCATATTTAGAATCATGACAAATGCTTCTAACAAAGTGGAAATCTTAAATTGCGTTTTTAGTGGGATCAAAAGTGTTTACTCCGACAAGTATCACACGACAGCAAGTCCACTATCCTTTGTCGTGCTTTTTGATAAACTCTGTGATAATGTGTGCAACAGTTCATATCTACGTTTTGTCTATCGAAATACAATAACAATCAAGAACACAACATTTAAAAATAACATAGGACGAGTATCAGGAGGCATTTTTCTCACGAATGGTAATGTGACCATACGAAACTCTAGTTTTGAAAATAATTATGCGATAAACATTGGAGGACATATTCACATGGGAGGATGGAAATGCAAGGGTTGAGATCGAACACTCAACTTTCAGACAAGAATTGTCAGAAACGAAGCACAAAGGCGAAACTTTCACACACGACACGTCTATTTATTCAGAAAGTAACGGCCCACTTGTGCTTAAAGAAACATTGATCACCGCAGAATTAGAGAAAGATTCATACCGACTGTTTACAGTAGCTAAAGCTGGTCTTGTGAAATTCGATGACCACACTAAGGCGCAATGTGCTGTGGGCAGCTGGCTTAGATTCGACAACTTTTCACATTTCACTGTTCTGATGAGTAAGTGCAAGTTCAAAACAACTGTAATGACGTTAACGTGTCATCGTTGCCCACCAGGGTTATACAGTCTCAACAGGGGAGAATTGCGTGGTCTTCCAGAGAAACGAAAACTAAAATGGTCTGGCTCATTTTGCACGACTTGTCCTTATGGAGCCAACTGTTCCCGTAACATCTTTGCCAAACCAAACTTTTATGGATATCCTGATTCCAATGGATCGCTTACGTTTGTAAACTGTCCGCCAAATTATTGCACACCCTCTAAGACGCAACACCAAAACTTGTCAGTGTACAATAGCTGCTATGGCAACCGAGATGGTTTTATGTGTGGGAGGTGCAAAACGGGATATACCGAAACTCTGTTTGCCAGGAAATGCAAACAGAATGAAAAATGCAAAGATCAGTGGATTTGGTTTGTGATGTTTATCTATGCTGTGGCAATGGCTTTGTTCTTGATTTACCAACCGCCGATTGTACAAATCCTGGTGAGAAACACTTTGTGGTTCAGAAAGGCGTCTCCTAATAGAATGGAGTATCAATCTCTAAATCAACAAACTAAGTTCAACGGAGGATACATGAAGATCATTTTTACTTTTATCAGATTGCTAGCTATCTAGCTGTTGAGCCTCTTTCCCATGTGTTCAAACACGTTCCTTTTGTTTCTTTTTTCTCTGGATTGCTAAATTTTCATCCAAGAATTGCTACTGGAGGCTTTGGTTGTCCATTTCCTGGACTAAACGTTGTTACAAAAGAGTTGCTACTCTCGTCAGGTGTATTTGCTACACTGTTAAGTGTCCAAGCAACTCTGCTATCGCATTTGACATTTAATAAACTGACCGGTCGACCACACCCTTCCACGGCACCCTATATTGCTGCATCTTTGGAAACATTGTTACTTGGGTACGCTACTCTGGCTAACACATCCTTAAAGCTTTTGACTTGTGTTCCAGTTTTGAGTGAAAGCCGATTATACTATGATGCCAATATAGCATGCTTGGAATGGTGGCAGTATTTTTTCATTGCTTACGTCTTTGCATTTCTTTTTCCCTTTGTGGTGGTTATCTACTGGGGTGGAATGAAACTGCGAAGAAAATTAATATCAGTTGAACACTTCATTGGAGCGTGTTTCTTTCCACTGGGCTTCATAGTCTTTTGGCTCATTCGAAAGCTCGTATGCCCTCAAATCCATAATCAGAGGTCCAATCTTACCGACAAAAGAGGTCAAAGGGTTTTGAAAATTCTGCATGATCCGTTTCGTCCACCAAGCCCAGAAGAAACTGGTTCCTTGTACTGGGAAAGCGTTTTGATTGGTCGACGATTCCTGCTTCTCTCGTACCAGGTCTTTTTCCCGGATCCTCTTCTGCGCCTGTTTTGCATGGACATGACATGTTTGCTTATTTTCTTGTGGCATGTGGCTATCAAGCCATTCCGAGACTGGAAGGCGAACGTCATAGAAGCTGTGTCTCTTGCAGTTTTAGTTGTCATAGCAACTATCAACCTCGTTCAAGCCATCTTTGTATCGGTTAGTATTACACCAAACGGTCCCGTTAAAAGTCATCTGATACTACTGGAGCAGTTAGAGATGTGCTTATTAGGCGTTGTGCCCCTTTCGTTCGGTTTACTTTGTGTCTTTGCCATTTTTTCACAGTTGGTTCGGATCTTCGTGCTGCTTATTCGATTTTTGTACTATCTCTGGTATCAGATGTTTTCATGTATAGTTTTGTACCGGCTGAGGAATCAGAGTCAATTTTCGAATATATAGAGTCAACGTCGTATCTTCTTTCTTATCTCATCATGAACTCAACACTCCACACTCCACACGGCATGGATTGGTGCCACCCAAAACAAGTGAATTTACTTTACTGGCGGAGAAATCTTTTGATATCACAAGTCTCTTGGAATGCGGGTTCTGCTTTTAAGCACATCAAGGCTTTTATATAACCTAACTAACTGATTCAAATCTTAAATTCACTTTTATATGCGTTATACTGTCAAGATCTAAAACAAGATTGCAAAATTGTCTTAATTTGTCATCTTCCTATTGCAGTTTGTGGATCAGTGTTATTACAATAAGCATCAATCGTAAAAAACAAAAGTTGTGATCTTTCACGGAAACACGCAAAGAAATGTACTGAGTCTTGTTTCTAGTTGGCATGTAGAGCTGAACTTGGAAGGTTTCCTCTTATTATAGTCATTAATCCAAAAATAACTAATTACACCTTATATCTTCAAAATACGAACACTGACTCTGTTGTTACTAAGATCTCTTTAATGTCGGCAGATCTTCATTCTTTTGGTAAAAATAGTTTCTACTCTAATCTTATGAGGATGTTTAAATTCTATAATTTGCCTGATTTTGACCCTATTTTCTTTCTTGTCAGTTCGGCATTACGTTATGTCTCCTTTCAGACAATGCATATTTGTCACGCTAAGGTTTGAAAACTGAATAAACTTATTTGTAAACATCAAGAAAAACTAAAATTTACCTTAAGTTTTTTCGTATTCACGAGATGGCTCTCAGATTTCTCTCCCTTTTCTTCTCTTTGCACGTGAGGTTTGACGATCCTTTTGGGCTAAACCGGCTGGAGTTTTAATCCTGGCAAGTTTAATCTTGCCGAACAGGTCATTTGGAAAAGGGTCCTGACTGAAAACTAGTTGCCTGGCTCTCCAGGTTGGGGGATTCAGGGGACTCATCAATGGAAACCTTCAGTCCTATTGGTCACCAAGAAGGCTTCCAGGCATTCACAGGCTAGAATTCACAGACAGCAACAGTGAAGGCCATCGGAATATCCAGGCCGGTTGTTCAAAGCGCGATTAAGCTAACCCAGGATTAGCATCAACTTTGAATCCAGTTAAATAACTGATCAATGAAAATTTTTTGAATGGACCTAAAGACTTTTTGCCCTTTAGTTTCGACCTCGACTTGTCTTCACCTCTAGGTAAAATTAGCTTTTGAAAACATTTTTAAACAAGAGAAATCGGGCCCAGTCCCAGAGGGTAGAAGGAAAAGTACTGTTGAAGCAAAATTCAGAGGCTTTACCTCAACTGTTAATCTTATCTCTCCCGCCCAGTTCCCGCCCTCTGCCCCTGACTACATCATTGGAGTGCGTGGTGATAACATGTAATTTACGTCGATTTACATGACGATGTAAATCCCGCCCGCTGCCCTTATCTGATTGCGGGACCACCAAGGCTGAATCGACAATATTTACATGTACATGTATACCACCTAAAAGTCTCTTGCACGCACAATTTTAAGTGCAGAGGGCCATTTTCCGCAAATATACGCAGTTTTTTCTTCGATTACCTATCAGGGAACAGCTTGCACGGGAATTGAAGAGGTGAGCACTTTTCTCTTAAAAGCTTTATAAGCTTACTTTAATCTATTTCCTGCTGGTACTCAAATTATAAATAAAACTAAATGAGCCTCTAACGAGCTTGTTGCTCCTTTCAAGCAGAAACTTTAAATAACATATGCCTTTATATAAAGAATTAAATGATTTTAAATTTTAGATAACGCTTTTAAGCTAATAAGCTTATCTATTAGACGGACGGATCTATATTTAGAGGCAGCATGCGAAGGCAAGTTAAGGACTTTTATGGCTATGAGCACAGGCTCATAGCCGGATTTATTTTTATATCAAATTTCATCTAAAAAAAGTTTGATAAATCATGTGGCCCAGTAAAGGTGAGGGCACCACAAACGCAGACATTGGTGAATACCATAATTATTACTAGACACCTTAAATAAACGAGGAATTGGTTGACGTGTTATCATACAAAAATTGTGTCTTGAGATGCTAATATGAAAGAAGGTGTGAAGTGAAACGTGGAGCTATAAAGCATATATTTGTCTTTTGTTTGTATAATCTACTGGTGATGACTTCGATTCCTAAATATAATTTGCATACAGCCTATATCATTTTGAATGGATGCTCGTTTTGGTAAAATAATAAAATTTGTAAACATTTTTAAGATTAAAACCATTCCGAATTTTTATGAAGGTAGACAGAAGAAAGATGAAAGATGTAGATTTCGACCTTGCTTTTGTAAATAAATCGAAGTCGTTTTATTGCAAGCTGTTGTCACATAAGATGTAAAGGAGGACTATGGAATAAATTTAGATACTTAAATGGCAGGTGGTTTTACACAACAAGATTTATGATATTTTATTCATATTTTTTTGTTACTGCGAGTTTACTTTTCCCAATTTTTGTGAATTATAAAAATAGGTAATAAAAGATTCAGATGAAATAAAAATATTTCTCTTCTTGACTAAAAAGGGTCTGTGGGAGATGGATAAGTTACATGTAGTTAAGTTTAATTAGCTTGCTTATCATTTTTTGTCACGTTTTTATGTCACAATATTTTTGTTGTTGCATTTTTGTGAATTCAAAATTAAGCCTGGCAATATTAAGCTACAGTTAGTCCGGTCATTAGCTAAAATAACAATAAATCTCTCTTATCCTATAAGGTTTGGGTTGGAACAGGGAGGTACATTAAAATAACTATGATTTTATTGTAATCCACTTTCCCCAGCTCTTGTTCATTTTTTTGTTGAATCCCAGAAAATACTGACTCGAGAGTTCTTCAAGTACACCCTTGGTACATGTAGAATTAACACCAGACTGAGTATAAACCCAAACAAATATATTATTTGTTGCAGTAGTGACATACACTGTAAGATCCAGTCAGCACAATGTCCAGAATTTAAATGGTCAACACAAGTCAAAAGCTTCTGTGTCAGGCCTTCCTATATCTCTCTCTCTCCCTCCCCTTCTTTCTTCTCCTGCCCTCCTTCCCTAAGAAAGCACTGAGACTCGCAGGTTAGATTTCTATTTACCCCTGTGTTCATCAAGTTTGATCATTCAATTCATTTATAGCTGCCATCTTGAATGCCCCCCCCCCCCCCCCCCCCTGAACAGCCTGTGTAACATTTAAGGTGGCTCCATATAGTTATTGTCCAGTCTTCCAAATAAAATACAGTACGTATACATGTATATTACACGATCTTATTGCTGTCTTTCGAGAGTTTTGTTTTGTAATACTGGGCATATTACAGTATATACACATACAGGTAGCTTAGGCTTTCTTGTTTACGGAGAAGTCTAATCTGGTAGTTTTGTCTCGTTACCATGGCAACCAATGATTGAGTTGTTGGGCTTGTTGTTCAAGGTGAGCAAACCTCAACGGATTTTCTCAAGTTTTTTTTATGGTTAAATATTCACGATTTTTGATGAAACAGAAGAAACATTCAGTAAGTCTAATCTGATAAAGCCATAAAAAATCAGTACATAATTTTCGGCAATTTACTGCGGATTCAGGTTGAGCGTTTAACGATCTTAGTTGTCGCGTTCGTTGTCACGGTTGATTGATCGCGTTGCGAAGCAAAATGACAGCCGTTGCTAGGCGGGAATGACGACGTTCTGTCTGGGTAAAAGCACGTTGTCGCTCGTCTGGCGATTTCTTTTCTAGAAGAGTTATTCGCGTCTTGGATCTTACCAGTATCATGGCGATTGAAATCAAGATAGAATACTCTTACTATTCTACAAAAAGAATAACTCCAGTATTTTTTGTTGAGGAAGACCTGATGAGCCTAGAATACAGCGCGTTTGTAGAAAGAAAGAACGTCGTCATTCCCGCCTAGCAACGGCTGTCATTTTGCCTCGCAACGCAATCAACCAACCGTGACAACGAACGCGACAACTCAGACCGTTAAACGCTCAACCTGAATCTGCAGTACTCTCTTTTCCTTTTTTTGTTATTGGGTTTGTGTATGTACAAAAATTGTTGTCTTTCTTTTTGTGATCGCGATCAAACAAGAAAATCCTACAAATTTGTCAATTTTCATAAAAATTTACTATGTGGAATGCTCGCAATAAACGTTTTAGCTAAAAATTAATAAACAATTACACACTCGCACCATTTTTGTGGCTATGCCTTGTGCACCAAAAAACTATTAATGGAGCCACCTTAAGGTCATTTAAGATGGCAGTTATAATTTAACTAATTGAAAGATTAAAGTCAACGAACACACACTCAGGAAAATACAGGACTGTAAACAGTCTTATTTTCTGTTAGTCAGTGTTGAACTGTTTTCATACATACAAATGTATTGTGTATCAGATGACTGTCGCTTTGACTGTTTCAGCCCACTGACATTTTTTGAGGGCTCATCATGCACTTCATATAAGCATCATGGCAAGTCCAGCGAACAATGCCAAGAAGTTGTCTGTTTCACAATCAGGCAATAATGCGACAACTGAAGAAGAGGTACCAGTCAAGATATCTACCAGTAACACCTTGGCAGTAATGAACGAGAAGGATCATACAGGTATTTACAAATACATGCAAGTCATTATCTATACTCACAGCCTAAAGTTAATTAGGCCCCGGTTGTTCAAAAGGTGGATTGCGATATCCACCGGATAAATCACTATCCAACGGATAACACAAAGGATTCTATTAATACTTATCCACTGGATAAGTGATTTATCCGGTGGATAGTGCTATATATCTACCTTTTGAACAACCTGAGGGCCAGCACAATAAAATTTTAGTAATTTCATTATACCCGTCCAGTACACTCGCGGTTTCTAAGCTGTATTAAAAAAAGATTTCAGAATGATCGAGCTTATAAGAAACTTATAAGTTACAGCTAAGTTTAATTGAAACATAAAAAAAGATACTTGAAGAGAAATGCTGTGCATGGTTCCTTTATAAACTGTTGCTATTTAATAATTTCCATGTGCCGTAAAAAAAATACCTGGCAGATACAGTGTCGTAAGCCACACCTTTTTGCCCAAAATTTTTGCTTAAAATTGTGGGTGCAGCTATTATCTGCAAAATCATCTGCAATAGGTTAGTACGTAAATTTTCTTTCTTCAAGAAATAAGAAAGACTGCTTTTAGCTAATACACAGTGTTAATACGACAAGAAACCATTTTAAAATGAGAATGAGACATGAGAAAGCTGCCATCTCTGCTTCAAGCTAACATTGCATTCCTTAGCAAGTCTTTAGGTGATTTAAGTCATCTTATCTGGGACAGCTTAACATCACCAGGCACAGAATCTCCATCCCATTACAATGCTGTTTGCATGTAGTGTTAATGCCATTTACAATTTGGTTCATACTTCAGTATGTAATGGCAACAATGGCATACATGCATGTACATGTATTGGTTCATTTTTACTGCCTATCCCACCCACACACCCACCTACTGTAGCCTACCATCAATGACCGAGAACAAGACAGACCACAACACTGCTGGGGAACTAATGTTCACTCTTTTGGAACAGTGATGTTGGTTCTTTAACCCGTTTTAAACTGATCCCAAGAGTGCCAAATACCAAAATTCAAGAAAAACCCAAAATTTCATGTTGTAAAATTAAAGCAAAAAACAAATGGTACCATGCAAAAGTACTGGCGAAGAGATTTCATTTGAATGGTCATACACCATAGAATTTCGTCCACAGACTCAAAAGTTAGAACTACATTACATGTCTCCATGATATAATTGACTCTAGGAGTGGTTAAGGGTTATTAACATCATCCAAAGTATTTACTATATATGCAGCTGTTAATTGTATAAAAGGTTAAAAATGTATAGGCCAGGTCAGACAAGAACAAATTTGGTTTGATGCCACTGCCCTTGCAATGAAGTTAATGTGATCATCTGAACTGAGCATAAGCATAGCCAGTATAGCGCATGATCTCACCAGTTATTTATTGACCCTGGTTTTGTACTCTGTCCAGGGTTTGAACTTGCAACCTCCTGCTTAACCTGCAGTCCGGTGCTCAGTAACCACTGCAGGTGACTCACCTGAGCTGCAGGGGCATGGTAGTTATATATAATATATTCATAACTGTGCTCTCCAACAGTTTTGCATGTACATTGTATCCTAGTGGACCTCTTAGGAAACAATACTTTACGCAAAATGATCAAAATTTTTGTGAGTTGTGATTGGTGGATTTCCGCAGCAGCGTAAAACATAAACCTTAGTCGGGCCTTAAACTTCAGAGTTCAAGTGTTATTAAAAGGCACAGTAATTTTGTTAATTGTAAAGTTTTTTTTAATGGTCTGTACAGATTCTGGATCAGTATGTATCTATGAAGGAGACTATGCAGAGTATGATGTGTGCGATGTTAGTGTTGATGATCATTCACAAGACAAAAAGAAAGGAGTATTTCTTCCTGGACTTAAAGTTACTGCCAAGATAACTGATGTGAATCGTGAACCAAGAACCCACCCATTCAATCCTAACTTGTAAGATGTGCAAACTGAATGTTTTTATATTAAAATTTTTACTAGTTGTTTGTAATACCGAATAACCAATGAGGCGGAGCTGACCAGGTTCTGCATTATAGAGTTTTAGGTGTTCATGTTTCTGAGTTTTAGTTCAAGAGAAATGTCTTTTATAATACTGTTTTCAACTGTTATGGAGGTACTGAGTAAATATAGAAGTAAAACGTTTTAAATATTCAAGCTTTCGGCTGCATGTACTGCAGTCTTTAAAGGGTGAAAAAGAATGATAAAAAACGCGCATGAAGTAAAAAAAATGTAAGAAATAAAAGTGCATAAATTGCAGAAACAATGCAAATTAAGAATATAATGTGTTTTAAAATGTTTGTTAGAGCCTTTGGTGCATGATTTTACATTTCTGACGTTTTCCCTTTTTTTAACTTTTTAGCCAGAAAACACTGATATATTTACTCAGTATGATTAACCCTGTCTACAGTTCTACAATTTTCTTATTATGGAGGTGTTCATAAGGAGAGGTTCGACTGTTTTTCCCTTATTTAGTTCTAGTTTCACAAATGCTCTTTAATACCTGGTTTTAAGGCTACTGCTGATTTAATTCAACTGGTCATTCAGATACACCATAAAACTGGCACATGGGAGCTTTAGCTGGGAAATCAGACGTCGGTATAAGCACTTCCTTAAACTTGATGCAGAACTGTTCCTTCACAAAGTAAATGTGCGTCGGCAAAGTATAAAAAGGAATCATGCAGGAGAACTTCATCATTTGCCCAGCAGACACCTGCCCAAGCGCCCTGACATGTTTGCAACCACGCCTAACATGGACAAAAGAATCAAATCTTTGGAGAAGTACCTGCAGGTTATCCTGGATAGTCCTAACTATCGCAATCACAAAGAGACACTGAATTTTTTGGAAGTCAGTCATCTTTCTTTTCAACATGATTTGGGGGACAAGGGAAGGTGAGCAAGCTTCTAATTTATTCAATCATTTAAGTCCTTAGATATAGTCCCATTCACTTTTGGTAGCTCAAGGGAGGACATTTATTGTGTAAATTTAATCTTTTTCCAGATGTCTTGTTTACTGATAGATTGCATGCTTGATTCAAGTCAGCTGGAAAAGTGTCTTAATGAGAAAAAGAAAAACTGGCCTTTACAAAGTCTTTTTTGCATTTGTAGACTTTTCTCTTTGATTACTAATTACCAAAGAAAAGGTGCTAGATTTAATTTTAGGCAAACTACCACAAACATAGGAGATGTTAAATGCGGCGAGGCAAAGGGAAAAGTTATGTCATGAGCCATTCCACAAATCAACCCATGGGACATTGCAACTCGTGATGCACACTGCCTGGCTTTCTGCTGAGATACATGTAGCATCTTCAATGTCAGATTCTGTGATTCCATCAAAAGGATAACTTTTGCGGGATTTGTTGATAGCTTGGTGCCAGCATGCCAGCATGCCAGCATGGCATAGCTGCTTATCCTTTAAGCAGTTAGAAAGGGGGCACTTATTAACAAAATGAAACTCAAGGGGAGGGGGGGGGGAGGCGGGCTTATTATAAAGAGAGTGCTTATCGAAAGGAGGGCATGCGCTGAAAAATCAAATCATTAGCAAGGGAACTTGTTTTTTGCATACATTCTTTTTCAGGGAAGGTATTCTGAGGAAGCGGGCAGGGGGCCATCGGTTTCCAGCAGGCTGTTGCAGTTGCTGTGCTGGGCTGTCATGGGGAATATGGGATAAAAGGTACTGTTTTAACAGTGTTTATGTTGAATTAACTCAAATATAGGCTTGTTCAATTTTTACTTTTTAATTACATCAATCATTGATGTGCTGCATTAGTCCTCAGGCAAATCAAATGATGGATGGTATGGTGGATCTGGGGCCTAAAGTTCATATATTAGCAATAATTTTAATAGTATACTTTCTTTTTAGATGGCTCTTAGTGAAAGACAGTTTTATTGCTTATGTAAGGTAGGTATGATACAATGTAATAGTGTGTTAATTGAAGGGCCGAGAGCATGTCCAGCCTATATGACTTTTTAGGCCTTTTTGTATTTTTTCTTGCTCAGATTTGTCCAATTTTGGCATGTGAACTAGAAATTAGTTGCAAAACATTGTTCCGAATTTTTTTCTGTTGTTTTTTCCGTCGTTTTCGAGAAATACCGTATGCAAAAAAAAAAAAAAATAAATAAATCAAAGGCTCCTATTGTAACGCAATATTGCGGTAAGCTTCTGTTTTCACACTGACACGGTTCGATATTTTTTTAAAATTAAACGAACGCAAAAAAAGTAAATCACTTTCGTAATGTCCAGTTCGAAAAAAAAAAAAAAAAAAAAAGATGCTGAACGTGATTCGAACCCGGAGCCGTCCGAGCGCAAATCCCCGACCAAACCACTAGACCACCGAGGAACACATGTTCAGTTCAGGCTAAGTTTTATTATTTAAAGGTTGATACGCATCAAAACGCGTATCTCGATTTCAAAATCCTTTTAGATCGAATTTAATGTTGCATTAAAGACTCCAAATGCGAAACGTCTTCCCGCCGGCCAGCAACAACTCACTTCGAACTGCCCAAAGCTGTATTTTAAGTGCCCGACCACGCACAGCGGACCCATCTACCACTGTCGCAAAACATGTCGGGAAATCCTACAACAAAACCGAAATGGAGTTCCCGCCCGAAAGTTATTGCAAAATACTACAAGTCTCAAAGCACTTCGGATATCGGGCATTTCGACCACGGCACGGGATGGGAAATGGCCCACAACTCTCAACGCTGCCCCTTTTCTGATCCGAAGTGATTCCAGACTTTCCCGCCGGCTCGCCTTGTCCACCAACGTCTATTTTCACCTTCGAGCGTGAAATAGAGATTTAGGCAAGAAACACGACTCGTTTCTTTGAGAGGTGCTAGAGACTTACGGATTTCCGGACTTAATGATGTCCTTCAATCACCGGACGGGCCTTAAACATATTGGCTCATTGTCTCAAAGCACTTCGGATATCGGGCATTTCGACCACGGCACGGGATGGGAAATGGCCCACAACTCTCAACGCTGCCCCTTTTCTGATCCGAAGTGATTCCAGACTTTCCCGCCGGCTCGTCTTCCCAACCAAGGTCCGTTTTTCACCTCGAGCGCTAAATGGCGCTTCAGACACAAGGAAGGACAAGAAACACGACTCGTTCTTTGAGAAGTGCTAGAGACTTAAGGATTTCCAGACTTAATGATGTCTTTCAATCACCGGACGGGCCTCATACACGTTGGCTTACACACACGCTACAGAGGCGATGTGTTGCCGTAGTGAGCTCACGATAGATAAGCGAGCCAGGCGTGCGTAAATAACGGTATTTTCGTTCAGGTTGTTGGCACTGGTCAGAAGTATTGCAGTCGCGTATTCTCACGGCCATACTGCTTTGAAATGGCTTCGAAATTGCGCTCTGAATATACAGTCAAAGCACTGGAGGGCCAGAACTCTGCTTTTTTCAGGTGAAATTGGTCAAATTCCTTAGGGTTAGTGCAAATTCGACAAGGGCTTGTGATATTATCTGTTGTACGATAAAATGAGGCTATTCTGAGCGAGAAAAAATAAAAAAAGGCCTAAAAAGTCATATAGGCTGGACATGCTCTCGGCCCTTCAATTGAAGGGGTCGGGGCATATCCAGCCTATGTTGCTTTTTGAGCGTTTTACTATTTTTTCTCGCTCAGATTTGCCTAATTTTATCGTACAACGAATAATATCACAAACCCTTGTCGAATTTGCACTAATCCTAAGAAACTGGACTAATTTCACCTGAAAAAAAAGCAGAGTTCTGGTCTTCTAGTGGTTGTTTACATTCAGAGCGTAATTTCGACGCCATTACAGCAGATTGGCCGCGAGAATATGCGACCGCAATACTCCTGACCCGCGCCAACGACATGAACGAAAATACCGTTATTTACGCGCGCCTGGTTCGTTATCGATCGCGAGCTCGCTACGGCAAACACATCGTCTGTAGCGTGCGTATGAGCCAATATGTTTAAGGCCCGTCCGGTGATTGAAGGACATCATTAAGTCCGGAAATCCGTAAGTCTCTAGCACCTCTCAAAGAAACGAGTCGTGTTTCTTGCCTAAATCTCTATTTCACGCTCGAAGGTGAAAATAGACGTTGGTGGACAAGGCGAGCCGGCGGGAAAGTCAGGAATCACTTCGGATCAGAAAAGGGGCAACGTTGTGAGTTGTGGGCCATTTCCCATCCCGTGCCGTAGTCGAAATGCCCGATATCCGAAGTGCTTCGAGACGCCATTGATATCCCGACATGCTTTGCGACAGTAGCAGATAGGTCGGCTTTGCGTGGTCGCGCAGGAGATTGAAATACAGCGTTGGGCAGCTCAAAGTGAGTTCTTGCGGCCGGGTGAAATTCAGCAAGGCGGGCAAAGACTATGAGCCGGCAGCGGAGGACCGGGAGTGCTTCCTAAAGGAGGTCCGTAACGATAAGGGAGATGGCGCGAATCTAAGTGGCTGACTATCGGTGATAAAAATGAAGCGATTTTGAGGGAATGAACTTCGGGATTTATTTTTCTTGAGCGGGATTCAGCGATACGGGCCCAAACTTGGCCATCTGAAGTGAAAAATCAGCGTAAAATCGAGAAATTCGGGTAAACCTTGGAATTCATTTTTTCGAGCGGGATTCAGCGGGAGACATGCAGATTTTATTTTTTTTGCATACGTTAATTCTCAAAAACGACGGAAAAAAACAACAGAAAAAAATCTAAACAATGTTTTGCAACGAATTTGTAGTTCACATGCCAAAAATGGACAAATCTGAGCGAGAAAAATAAAAAACGACCTCAAAAGCAACATAGGCTGGATATGCCCCGAGCCCTTCAATTGTGTTGTTACAAAAATGGACCATATAATTTTTTTCTATGTATATAAAATAAAAGTTTGGCTGCTTTCACAATTAAAGGCAAAAATTGAGCACCAGAGTTGTGACAATTAGCAGTGAAGCTTAACAGAAATGACTGAAAGGGAGACATCAGGGCCAATACCCGCAAACATTTCCTTTGTGCAAACAATCTGGGTTATTAAAAAGCCATCATTCTATGGTCTTGCTATGGATGTCTTGAATACATTAATTAAATTTATATCAGTAAGCAAATAAAAATCTATTGGGAAAAAAACCTTTCAGTACCCCAGGTCCCATACAACTTAACACTGATGCCTGCCCTTAAACCTACATTATTATGCTCGTGTCAAGTGGCAATAATGATTTGCAAGAATGGTACATGTATAAGGTTTGGTGTGATTTTTCTCCTGCTGATGTTAGTTATATTAGAAGTTGTTTGTTATACATGTAGCACTCAACACACCCTAGCCTGTATTTGTATATTTTATCTTATTACACTTCTTAATTTTTTGCAAACCATCCTGGAAAAAGTTTTGCAAGTTATAAAATGTAGATGTAAAAAGGCATGGGTTCAACTCTTATCAGGGAGTTCATGTTTATGAAAATAATTAATACATGTACAGTTTATGGCCTTTGTTGGTATTTATCATCTAATCTTAGCCCTAAGGAAAGAGAAGTCAGGGGTGTGGTGTTGATGGACAAAGAATTTACCTTCAAGCATGGACGGAAGCAAACAGGGGTACGACATGGCTTGCTACTGCATAACCAGAGCAGGTACTGTAGGTCATGTGACCAGGAAGCGCTGCCTTTTCAGTAGCATCTTGCTGTTGCATACACTTAAGGTGGCTCATGATACTGTAGTTTCTAGTAATTTCCTTTACTTATAGTCACTTTGATGGATCAATTCTACCATAGTGTTACAATAATGGTATCAAACAAATTCCCAAAAAAGGCATGACCATTGTCATGACATAATATGTTACCATAGTAACAGTATAACCTGTTAAAGATACCCTTAATTTTAGCTTTAATGGCTTACAGGGTGTATACCTAAAAAACGAACTCGGTGACCCACGTTTTTTATTATCAAATTGTATACAGTGTAGTGTAACATGTACTGTTAAGATACAACTTTTTACAAAGTTTACACAATTCTTGTGAAGGGTAAATTTAAGGTGACCATATCTTGTTTAACAATGACTCAGGCATTTGTTTAATACCATTTTTGTAGCATCAACTGATTAACAATTGTCGTCTTGATCCATCAAAGTATGCAATGTATATCAAGTGATGAGAAATGCTGGAAACTATTGCGAGACACCATGATTATCATATTAATGCAAAGAATTGTGACTGGTCTGATGTACGTTTCATCCTGCCAAGGGACTCATCAGAGACCTTTCTGAATTGCAAACTCGTCAAAGATCATGTTTCTTTAACATCATATGATGGAAGCAATCTGGCCTTATATTATTTTTAGAAGCCATACACTGTAGCTTCATTGTAACTGCAACTCATTTTCAACAATGATAAAAATATTCCTTAATGTTGATGTTCTTGTTTCTATTGTAGGCAACTTCTGTTGAAGTGCTGGACAGAACGGAAAGCAAGGTATACAAGCACAAAACTACATAATCGGCTTCCTTGTTTTAAATATCAATAACAAATCAGGTTTTTTTTTGGATTCCTCGTGAAATTGAAATTATCAGTTCTGCAGGAAGGAAGGAAGGAATACGTATTTGATTCGGATTGTTTCGTTGCTCTCTTTTGGTAATTGTGCGACGACTTTGCCATCGCCGTAAAGAAATAGTTCAGTACAGCTGTACGTGTTCAAACTGCAGATCTTTCTGCATTCCAAAGCTCTTGATTTCTTACTGCACAAAAAACGAGAGTAAATGACGGACCATTTAAATGACCATTTTCACACTGGAACGCAGACAACGGTTCTGAACAAATCAAACAAGACGTCTTAGTTTGATGAACGGGACAGACACGATTTGGAACATAAAAGTCGTCTGATCTTGTCCGCCTTTTCAGACGATGTTTCGAGGTCGATTTTTTTGTCTAGACGGACAACTCCTCTCAAACCCGGCTTGAATTCACAAAAGAAAAACTACTATAACTACAACTATTTACTATAACTATTTTGGTCGGAGATGTGGTGACTTGTTGTTTATCAACTTCCTGAGATACATGAAAAATACATTTCAAAATTGAAAACAAAAATTTATTGCAAGTTGCAAATTGTTATTGCCAACAGTGAATGGATGAAAGCAATTGTTCATGTGATGGCGACGACAGGTGCTGACTGGACAAAAGAGCACCCCCATGGTTCTTTCGCTCCTGTTAGGGACAACACCTGTGCTCAGTGGTAAGTTTGGTAATATTAGTGGAGGCAGCGTGGTTGAATGGTTACTGGGCACTGGACTAAAATCCGGGGGTTCGGGGTTCAAGCCCCGCTCTTACCACTAGCTGGAGTTGTTTCACTGTAGACCCGAGTTCAACTCCTCGGCCACACTTGTAAAATATCCAACTGGTCTGCCTCCTGCCAGTTGGGATTTTTAACATGTTATGTTCAATTTGTAATATTTGTTTCCATATTTTTGAGTGGCGTGCATGTGAATTAGCTAGAATAGCTAAGTGCTCGTCCACTATAAACAACATTTCCAACATGTTTTTACACCATCAGTAGTGCACAACTTAATTCATGAACTTAATTGATACTCGGGAAAAACATGATTGATATGAATTCTAAGTTGAAGTCTGTTTCCGAAACTTCATTCGCAGGAAAACTATTAAAAGAACTGATAATGTTTCAAGGTTTTCTGTTCTGGAAAAAAGATATGAAGAGTCGTACACCAGACATTCTAGGTGGTTTGTAACTTTGGATTCACACTTAAACCTTTGAATTTTCGCCATGTTTGTCCCCAATACCCATGATGCAACATTTTTTTTGAAAGGGCTTATTTTCGCGATAGGGGCGAAAATTATTTGTCAACTCATGTCGAGTAAAATCAAATGAACGTTTTAAACACTCAGTCTTCTTTTTTTAGCCAGCTTAAACCGAGTTGGTTGTAATGTGTACAAATAAGCAAGTCTAAAAGTGGAGTTCCTAAGGAATAAGTAAAATAATAATTAGGTTTCGGCTTAATTCAGCCTGAAAAATGAAAAGAAAGAAAATATGGTTTGCAGATATTTTGTAGGAATCGAACCTAGGCATCCCCCAAACATAAAAGAGCCATGTTCATCAAAAGTGTGAAAAAATAAATCAAAGCTGTTTTGTTTGGAGGTTTGTAGATGGAGAGTCATATTTTGATAGAGTAGCTGAAGCTTTGGAGTCTGCGGAAGAAGAAATCTTTTTAACCGGCTGGTGGTGAGTGTAGATTGAATTCAGTTTGTAGACTGTATTTATTGTGTTTGCGAGCTCTGATAAAAAAGTACCTAGTTCTACATGCTCACATGTACTCTATTTTAACACAGTGACGGCCAAACGTCCTTTCATTGGCTGATTGGGTTAAAAGGCGCGTTTGGTTCACTCTGTCGCTGATTTCTTTCAGCCCAATACCCCTAAAAGGAGCCACAACATGAAGCAACCCAGGGGGACGTAATTCTTCATACCACTGATCAGTAGTTCCCGGCAAATGATTCCCTATTCTAGACCAAAACTCTCTGATTTGTATACCCTATCCCAGACTAAACTGCTTGAAAACCATACCCTTTACAGCGGCACATACCCATATAGCTTATATATGAGAGTACCCCTCTCTTCCCCCCACCTCCCCTGGCGAAGCTACCTACAGCATTCAAGCGATAGTATTACTATCCCTTCCCCTTGGATGGGATGCTGCTCCATCGCAGGATTACCATACGAGCATCGTGTTCGCGGGTACCCATTGACACACCTGGAGCCGGTTGCATAAAATTCGGCTGTACGACCTCTGGTCTTTCGTTGGACCTTGATCCTTATGTCAGAGGTAACTAGTCTTAAGTCGGACGGACGTTCGGACGCACCCTGAGTGTGGAGTGAGTTGTATTAACTGGAGTCGTTAAGGCTTAGTTCAGGCATAACACGTTTATGCAACAGACCCCTGGGTGTCGAGAGACAATGTGGCCCTTTGAATAATTTAGATGTCAAAGAAGACCAAAAGACGCAGTATAACTTGCCTTATACGATCTTTCACATTGTCTGTAAATCCTTCGTTGGCGTCGTTTTCTTTTTTTTTCTAATCCGGAGATCCGATGTGCGTCTGTGTAAAATGGGACGAAAAATGGAACTGTTGTGTGTTGATGATTTTCCAGGATCAGCCCAGAGATTTATCTTCGCCGACCGATCACTGCTGGCCACGAGTGGAGACTGGACAACATTCTAAAGAGGAAAGCGGTACTTCACTTATTTACATTTTATACCGGTAGTCTTTTCTTTAATACATCGAGATTAAAAAAGAAGAACTTTAAATGTTCGCACCCCTACTTTTTAATCGTCTCACAAATAGCGTCAATATTGAACAGTTAGGTCATGCTCTTTTGGGTGATTTTACGTAAAGAATGGTTTTCAATTGAGTGTCCCCTGTCGAAAGTAATTTCGTGTTTGACTTTGCATTGCTATGCTTTGTGATTGGCTAAAAAATCTCGCGCCACTTTATTAACCAATCAGAAATAAAACCAAAACCAAGCTTGACTTACACGCACGCGTTTTCCCGCGCTTGGCGCTGGCTACATGTATTTGCTTCGAGTTCTGATTGGTTCATTGAATTGTCTGCGTCTGTTGTGATTGGGCAGAGTGATCACTTTGGTTTTGGTTTTATGACATTCAATTGAAAACTGCTCTGTATATGTTGTGATTCAATTTTATCCTTGGTTCAAATTTTATTTTCCTTTGTTTTTGGCTATGGTTTTATGTATGAGAATGAGTTTTAAACAAAGGAAAATAAAATTTAAACCAAGGATAAAATTGAACCACAACATAATACACCTTGATTTTAAAATCTCACAAAGCCTCATAATATTATTTCGAAATGATCTGTGGTTTACACCCGTATACATAACGTATACATAGCGTTTATTACATATTACACCCGTATACATAACGTATACATTCTGTTGGTATGTGCGGGGTAAAAAGATCAGGATTTTGTTATGAAAACGGGTAACTTTTTCAACCCGATCGGCAAAGGGTGTCCTAGTTATTCTAGTTACTTTAGCTGGTTTTTTAACTAAAATATCAGTTTCAATCTACTCGAAAACTCTGTGATACTGTGATGCATTAGTGAATTGTTTCTAATGTTTCTTTTACTAGGAAAGCGGAGTCAAAATTTATGTTTTAATTTACAAAGAAGTGGAGCTAGCCCTCACTATCAACAGTGCTCACACTAAAGCCAAACTGATGAGTCTACACCCAAATATCAAGGTAAGAAAATGATATCAAGTTAAGGAGAATGTGATCATTGCAGTTATTCAGCAACCGAAGGAGTTCCAATTAGGGCCTAAAAAAATTAAACCTTGACTGGATTCAACTCCACGACCTTTGCGATTTCGGTGCAAACGTACTACCACGGTGCTACAAGGCCGGTTGGGAGCTTGGTCAGTTGTCAATCGACTCGTACCCAGTCACTATTGATTTTCGGGCGAGAGAAGATTGAGTACTAGGGTGAATTGAGGCTCGCTGGGTGGGATAGCCGGGACGAAAGTACCATTCCCAACATGCCCTGTGGGCTTCTAATTCGCTTGTACGAGTCACTCAGGGTTACAAAAATGTACAAGGGTCTGGGAACGGGCTGCGGATTATGAATGTTAAAATGATTATTAATTATTGTGTGACCTCGATTTTCTTACTTCAAAAGGCCAGGACTTTAACTGAAATGTCAATTTAGAAACCCAACTTTAAACTTAAAACGGACAAATATAGTGCCACCGTCTTAGCACAGTAATCTGCAGTATGCTGTCGACTTCATCAACAAAATATTATATTAATGGTCTCAAGAAAATCTCCTTCAGCTGAACCCAAGGAAATGTAAGGAAATTCTGACGTGCTTAAAGAGATCACCGTCTCTGCATGTTCCAGTGGAAATAGATGGGTTGCAGTTTGAAAGAGTCTCGTCAGCCAAAGTTCTCGGAATTACAATCAGAAATGACTTTAAATGGAACGATCATGTAGAAATAATCACTACTAACGCTGCCAAACGCATGTCCTTATTACGGCACTTAAAATGTGCCGCAATCAGCTCTAATGATTTAATTCTATTCTATTGTAGTGTAATAAGATCAGTTCTTAAATACGCATGTCGATTGTTACCGCAGCCTTCCTGGCTATCTGTCTGATGAAATTGAGCGCATCCAGAGGCGAGCAATGCGTATAATATTTCCTGATTAAGGGTATAAAAATGCGTTAGAAGAGGCCGGAATCCCCTCCCTGGCTGCCAGGCGTGACACACTATCTACTGGCCTATTTAATGATATTGCAGCTAAGAAAGATCATAAACTTGCCAATCTTCTGCTTTCGATATTGAGTTACCGTAGACAACTACGCCACACAAAAGTCTTTGACACTCCGGTCTGTAAAACTGATCGTTTTAAGAACCTTTTTATTATCAGCCATTGATAGTGGTTAGCGCTTTGGACTTCAGATACAAAGTTCAGTGGTTCAAGGCTAGGGTCCCGTTGTTCAAAAGCCGATTAACGCTAATCCCGGATTAAAAGTTAACCGAGGATTTCATTTCTCTGTTAAAAAATGTTTTCAAAAGGTCATTGGAGCGGTTTTCAGTTGATTGTCGAAAATACGCGTGTGTCGCACGCGTTTTCCCGCGCTTGGCGCCGGTTACATGTATTTGCTACGAGTTCCGATTGGTTCACTGAATTGTCTGCGTCTGTTGTGATTGGCCAGAGTGATTACTGAGTAATTACTTTGGTTTTGGTTTTACGACACTCAATTGAAAACCGCTCTAATAGCTAGTAGTAAAGACAAGTTAAAGTCGAAACTGAAGGGCAGAAAACTTTTGGATTCAAAATTGACGCAAATCCTGGGTTAGCTTAATAGACAAATTCGGCTAACGCATTGTTGTACCCAATTCAAACCTTTTGGGATTAGAACTCTTTGTTCGTCATATTTCCATATCAATGAAGCATTGACATAGAAATTATATGGAAATATTGTGAACAAAGAATCTTATTCCCAGAAGGTTTGAATTGGGTACAACAATGCGTTAGCCGAATTTGTCTATCGTGCTTTGAACAACCCGGCCCTGATTTCTGCCGTTGTGTTGTTTCCTTAGACAAAAAACTTTACTCAACACTGTCACTTGCCACCCATGTGTATAGATGGGTATCGGTGACAAAATGCTGGGGGCAACCCTGTGATGGACTAGCATCTAATCCAGGGGGGAGTAGCAATGCTCCTTGTTGCTTTATGCTACAAAAACCGGGTTAAGCTCCGGCCGAGTGGGTCACCTGTGGTTCATGTGCGACATTACCTTACCTACCACTTATTTGTTGTAGGTTTTGCGGCACCCAGACCACATCGCAGGGGCAGGTGTGATTTACTGGGCTCATCACGAAAAGTTGGTCGTTATTGATCAGAAGGTGGCTTTTATTGGAGGTAAATAAATACCCCTTTAAATTTCTTACGGAGCTATGTCAAGGACAGTTTGTCCCAAATTACAACCAGGTACCTTTGTCATACACCAAGTGTTTATAGAACAAACAGAGGAATATATCAAGTGAATTTTCCAACAGAGAATCAATTATAATTTGAGTTTTAGCGAGTTTTCCAAGATACAAGGCATCATTTCCATCCTGGCCATCGGCAGCCCAGGACACTTTATATTTTGACTCTTAGAGCACTGGTAGAGTAGTAATTTTAAACAAAACTGGATGATTAAATCCGTAGGCCCCTGGAAGAATCCTTGTGCGATCGTGTGGTACCCAGGGCAGTTTCGTCAAAATGGTCTATTTCCTTTATCTATTTGTCTAAAAGCCATTTTGAACGAGTAATGTCCCGGATTGCACGTAGAGGGGAGCACGCCACTCCGTGATAGGCATCACAAAGTGTCCTGATCTATAAAAGTTCACCACAACACACATAATTCTGTCAAATATGAAGTAATAGGAAAATAACAAATAACTCTGTCAAATGTGAAGTAGACTACGAGTAGTCCCTCCTTTTTCCTCAAGGATAGTAGAGCGAGCGAAACGCGAGCGCGCGTGAAAATCACCCCACGCGAGAAAGGCGAGACGCGCGGCGACGCTCTCCTCGTCGCGCGTCTCGCCTTTCTCGCGTGGGGTGATTTTCACGCTCACTCGCGTTTCGCTCGCTCTACTATCCCTGAGGAAAAAGGAGGGACTACTCGTAGTCTTAATGTGAAGTATTTGTTAAACAGCAATTTCGTACAATGCTGGATATAAGTGGTTCGAACGGATCCAACATTTGCCCAACATCAGTTGGACGGATCAGTTTCAAAGGTTCTCTTTTGTGTTTATTGGAGGTTTCACGTGTTTAAAATCGCTTGAGTTGATTTTGTTTTGTTTTAGGTCTTGATCTATGTTTTGGACGCTGGGATAACAGCTCACATCGTTTGACTGACTTTGGATCTGCACTCCTACCTCCGACCATGAACAGAACGGTAACTGTAAAGATTAAGACAGGGAATTTGGGGAGGGAGAGCTCACACACCGTTATATGTTGCTGAATAGCCCCTGTGATGTGGATGCTAAAGGGGCAAGGTCACGGTGATTTTCCCGCTTAGACTACCGTAAATCCTCTATTAAGCCCCCCTCTCAAATAAGTTGCCCCTCTAAAATACGCCCCCCCCCCACCCTAAAACAAGTCCCGGTCCCCCTCTCAAATAAGTTCCCCCTCTAAAATAAGTCCCTCACCTGAAATACGCCCCCCCCCCCACTTTGAAATAAGACCCCCTCTGAAATAAGTTCTCCCAATAAAATAAGTCCCTGCCCTGAAATAAGTCCCCTCTCTCAAATAAGCCCCCCCCCCCCCCTTTGGACCAAGAAATTTATTAAGCCCCTGCCGCCTCTCTTTTAAACCTCCCCCTCCTCTCCCCCCTTTTCCTTCACAGCCAAAATAATAAACGACAGACTGTATCACCGGTACATTTTTACCGTACTAATCCAGGCACAAATTCACATACAGTACACGCGAGGTTTGGGGTAAATATAACCGGTACTTGTACTAAAAAATATTCGTAATTACGGTAATCATGAATGAATGAATTGCAAAAAATGCGTGGTGAAGTGCTGGTGTTTCGCTAAATTACAATACACCACACAAGTACATTAATCATGTGTTTCCTCAAAGGTTGAACAAATCATCAATAGTTTAAGCGGTTTATTTCCAAGACACTCGGGAGGAACTTGGCCGGCTAATTTTTTCAAGTTGCAATCCATTTCCTTCCTGGACGCGCAGCTAAGACAGTTTCAGTGTAATGTATAGTAATTGTTAACAAAATTGGTCCATTTTATTAGATATTTGTTGACACATGTTGTTTTTGGCGTACCAAAGTGATACAGTACTAAATTTATGACATTGCCAGACCCGTTCTCTCAGTTATGTGAAATCTTGTTTTATTTGAAATCAGGAACAGCAAATAAGGAAAATTGGCGCCTTGATTGTTGAAGGAACATTGGAGGGAATGAAGCTTCCATTTTGTCCCGATTTAACAGATGGAGTGACGCTAGAGATAGAACTTGGGACAACGGGAGGAAGCAAAATGTGGCAGGGTAAAGATTACTCCAATCCCGTCAAAAAGGACTTCTTTGAAGTGAACAAACCGTATGAAGGTACCGCAGTTACGTCTACAGTGTATATGTTGTAGTTAATTTTTTATTTCAGGTAATTTTTGTTTTTCCTTTGTTTCAAATTCATTAGCATATATTACCATACCCAAAAACAATGGAAAAATAAAAATTACCTGAGATAAAAAATTAACTACAACATATACAATGCTTTCGCCATCGCTCTCTTTATTTGCTGTTTTTTTTATCTAAGTGGTTAGTTCAACAAAATCAATCATCATCGTTGTCAACATCATCATCATCATCATCATCATCATCATCATCATCATCATCATCATCATCGTAATAGTGCTTGTATGACACTAATAGTGCAAGATCAATCAGCAAGTTTTAAAACCAGAGAATTTCCTGCTGTAGAGAGCATTTTTAATTTCTCTCAATACTGTTTTAGTCCAAAACAAAAGTAATAACATAGTCTGGCAAGGAACATTGAATGCAATTAAAAAATTCCTTAGTAATAAATTAATAAGCACATCGACCTATCACACGAGGAAAATCGATCACGTGCTTGAACCTTTATACCAGATAATCCACGGTCATTCTGAAAAGCCTGGAAAGGGATTTGATTTCAGTCTTGGTGGGAAAGCGGGGTAAAAATGATTTTAAATCGTCGATGTGATATATAAAGACCAAAATGATTTTTGCATAACTAACTACTACGAACTCGGCGTCATATGTTGAGTTTATTGTTAACCTGTAAACAGGCTAATTGTTGAAAAAAAAAAATCGTTATTTATTATTTTTTTTATTAGCCTGTAAACAGGCTCTTTAGTCGGGGCATTGGGTAAAAAGAAATTTTGGGCGAGAGGATTTATTGTAAGCAAGAAAAGTGACCGGGGGGCTCAGTGCTCCCAAGTCCCCGCTCGGCTTACTTCGCTCGCTGATTCCTTTCTATTCACATGCATGATATTCATTTATGTATGAGCACTCCTTCACTGGCAATCACGAGTTGTCCAAGAAAGGTTATTCATAGCGGGTGTTTTTGCTTTTATTTTGTAAAGATTCTGTAGATAGAGGCTCTGTTCCTCGCATGCCGTGGCATGATGTTGGAATGCGAATGTTCGGCGCGTCAGCGAGAGACGTAGCGAGACATTTCATACTCCGGTGGAATGCGACTAAGGTAAATACACTCAGAAACTTAATTTCAAAATTAGATCAAAGGCTCCTATGAGCTAACTCGTGAATACAAAACATCCTTCGGACCCTCCCCTCCCCTCCCCTAGACGTTTTGCTCGATGTGCGTTTTTCTTTTACAGATTGAAAAAGTGAAAATTTATCCCGACATGCCTTACCTGCTTCCGAAATCGTACTCAAAACTTCCAACTGACAGGCCAGCGGCATCTGACAGCACTAAAACGGTGGAGTGCCAGGTAAGAAATGAGATTCTCAAACTCAAGTTTGAACAAAAAAAAAATCGTAGAGCAGTTTTCAATTGAGTGTCGAAAGTAATTACACAACTGCTTTGGTTTTTCATTGCTACGCTTTGTGATTGGCTAAAAAATCTTGCGCCACTTTCTCGACCAATCAGAAGTAAAACCAAAACCAATCGTGACTTGCGTTTTCCCGCGCTTGGCGCCGGCGACATGTAATTGCTAACTAATTGCTTCGAGCTCTGATTGGTTCATTGGATTGTTTACGACTGCTGTGATTGGTCAGAGTAATTACTTTGGTTTTGGTTTTACGACACTCAATTAAAAACTGCTCTAACATGCCGGTGGTTTGGAAACCCGACCTTTTAGCATAGATTTTGGCCATGTTGTTCCCTCGTTTTCCCTGTATTTAATGATCGGTTTGAGGTAATATATCAACACAAAGAAGAGTGTTTCAGCAGATATCCAAACACCTCGAAGTCAATTAAAAACACTCGGCTGCGCCTCGTTTTTCTAACACTCTTACTCGTGTTTGATATATTATTTCACGGTGTGTCGTATTCCCCTCCACCCCCTCCCCCCCCCTTTAAAGAAAGCCGAGACATTTTTTTCCACATATTGTCCCTCTCTTTACCCAATAGGCCATTTCGGAGTTGCTCTATGCCTGGTTATCAAAGCAAGGCTCCGTGGGTAAGGAGGGAGAAGTGGGGGGGGGGGGGGGGGGGGGGGGGGGGGGGGGGGGGGGGGGGGGGGGGGGGGGGGGGGGGGGGGGGGGGGGGGGGAAGAGGAGGGGCTTTGATAGACTACAATCCCATCCTGGTGGGAGTTGTAAAACTTGTCGGAAAAAATAAGAGCCAGTCTGATGGGGCATATAAATATTTTATAACTAATAATATAGATAACATTTTTCCGTTAGATTCTCCGCTCCCTGTGTTCATGGTCAGGTGGTGTTCCTATAGAAAGCTCCATCCACGATGCGTACATCAAGGTTATTGAGGCATCTCAGCACTACATTTATATTGAGGTAAAAAAAGTACGGAATGAGCCAGTGAGTGAGGAAAAGACTTACCTTTGGCACTGTTTATTATGCTGTACAAGGACAAGGTGGTTCTAACTTTTGAGTCTGTGGATGAAATCCAAAAGTGTGACCATTCAAATGAAAGCTACTAAGCAGTACTTTCCTGTGGTACTGTTTATTATGCTGTACAAGGTGGTTCTAACTTTTGAGTCTGTGGATGAAATCCTAAAGCGTGACCATTCAAATGAAAGCTACTAAGCAGTACTTTCCTGTGGTACTGTTTATTATACTGTACAAGGTGGTTCTAACTTTTGAGTCTGTGGATGAAATCCTAAAGCGTGACCATTCAAATGAAAGCTACTAAGCAGTACTTTCCTGTGGTACTGTTTATTATGCTGTACAAGGTGGTTCTAACTTTTGAGTCTGTGGATGAAATCCTAAAGCGTGACCATTCAAATGAAAGCTACTAAGCAGTACTTTCCTGTGGTACTGTTTATTATGCTGTACAAGGTGGTTCTAACTTTTGAGTCTGTTGATGAAATTCTACAGTGTGACCATTCAAATGAAAGCTACTAAGCAGTACTTTCCTGTGGTACTGTTTATTACGCTGTACAAGGTGGTTCTAACTTTTGAGTCTGTTGATGAAATTCTACAGTGTGACCATTCAAATGATAGGTCAGAAGCAGAACTTTCCTACCGGGCTGTTTCTTTTCCAGTATTTTACAAAACGGAATTTGTTACTTTTCTTGAATTCTGATTTTGGTCATTTTAGGTAGAGAAAGGGTTCAACTTATTCTAAGAACACTGCTGACAGGCATAATAGCTTTGGCACGTCACAGCATGTGAGGTTTATTGATTTGTGTTTTGTTTGTAGAACCAGTTTTTCATTACTTCTCTGTTCGTCGACAATGTCAAGAATGAGATAGGTCAGAATCTTCTTTGGCGTATAGAGAGGGCGCACAGGTATGTGTTATTTCGCCCTTCCTTTTCTTTTTTCAACAGTCACAGTCGAAACTTCGCTAAGGACGCCTCTGGTACGTAGGCGAACAACTCTCCTAAACGGCCAAAGTTGTTTCGAATGATTTGTGGTTTTAAAGATGAATTACAGTCCGTACTGCGCAATCTCAGCTCGGCAATGTTTGTGAGACTCATAAACAGGGAAAGTTTTCCCAAACCGACGTTTCAGCTCATCGAACATTCGTAATCACAACGACCGTAATGGCGGACTGACGGTTTACTCTCATTTACTCCATGTATGCTATTACCGAAGTGTAACATAGCAACAATTTCAAAACCAAAAATGAAAACAAACTCCGAGATTGCGCAGTACGGACTGTAATTCAGCTTTATAGATGCTATGTCACAGGGATTTTTCCGTTTTTGGATCAAAACTGCCCCAAATTAAAACTGATATTGACTTTTTACCTTTGTAATTTTAGTGTAGTTAGGTGTAGTTAGGTTTCCCCTATTAGTAGAGGGCTCTTTCCCTCTGCTAGATGACTTAGACACATAAATAAAGTTAATATTATTATTTATTATTATTATAAGTACAGTCGAACCTCTCCTTACGAACACCTCCATAATAGAGCGTTTTCACTCACGTGACCTTCAGTCCCGTGGGACTCAAATGACAAAGGCCATGGCAGCCATGTTGGTGTTCCTAACAAAAGAAGTTTTAAAATTAAAATTCTTTTGTACGGGAACACCAAAATGGCGGTTATGACGTCAAGTGAAAACGCTCTATACGGACACCTCTCTATTAAGAACACTTCACTTGTTCCTGAAGATATGAAAAGTCATACAATTCCCACCTCTATAATACGGACACCTCTCTATTACGGACAATTCACTTGGTCCTGAAGATATGAAAAGTCATACAGTTCCTACCTCTATAATACGGACACCTCTCTATTACGGACAATTCACTTGTTCCTGAAGATATGAAAAGTCATACAATTCCTACCTCTATAATACAGACACCTCTCTATTACGGACAGTTCACTTGGTCCTGAAGATATGAAAAGTCATACAATTCCTACCTCTACAATACGGACACCTCTCTATTACGGACAATTCACTTGGTCCTGAAGATATGAAAAGTCATACAATTCCTACCTCTATAATACGGACACCTCTCTATTACGGACAATTCACTTGGTCCTGAAAATATGAAAAGTCATACAATTCCAACCTCTTTAATACGGACACCTCTCTATTACGGACAATTCACTTGGTCGGCCTGAAGATATGAAAAGTCATACAATTCCTACCTCTATAATACAGACACCTCTATTACGGACAGTTCACTTGGTCCTGAAGATATGAAAAGTCATACAATTCCTACCTCTATAATACGGACACCTCTCTATTACGGACAGTTTACTTGGTCCTGAAGATATGAAAAGTCATACAATTCCTACCTCTATAATACGGACACCTCTCTATTACGGACAATTCACTTGGTCCTGAAGATATGAAAAGTCATACAATTCCTACCTCTATAATACGGACACCTCTCTATTACGGACAATTCACTTGGTCCTGAAGATATGAAAAGTCATACAATTCCTACCTCTATAATACGGACACCTCTCTATTACGGACAATTCACTTGGTCCTGAAGATATGAAAAGTCATACAATTCCTACCTCTATAATACGGACACCTCTCTATTACGGACAATTCACTTGGTCCTGAAGATATGAAAAGTCATACAATTCCTACCTCTATAATACGGACACCTCTCTATTACGGACAATTCACTTGGTCCTGAAGATATGAAAAGTCATACAATTCCTACCTCTATAATACAGACACCTCTCTATTACGGACAATTCACTTGGTCCTGAAGATATGAAAAGTCATACAATTCCTACCTCTACAATACGGACACCTCTCTATTACGGACAATTCACTTGGTCCTGAAGATATGAAAAGTCATACAATTCCTACCTCTACAATACGGACACCTCTCTATTACTGACAATTCACTTGGTCCTGAAGATATGGAAAGTCATACAATTCCTACCTCTATAATACAGACACCTCTCTATTACGGACAATTCACTTGGTCCTGAAGATATGAAAAGTCATACAATTCCTACCTCTACAATACGGACACTTTGGTCTGTCCCTTTGGTGCCCGTATTAAGGGGATTCAACTGTATCTTTGTTCGACACCAGATGCTTAGACAACACCAAAAGGATGAAATCGAGCGAATTTTCGAAGAGAGAATATACCATTATCAGAGTTTTAACAAATTTTCCAGGACGCAAGCCAATAAACTTGAAAAAGAAGACCAATATTTCAAGCTGCAATCCATTTCAAATCCTGGTCATCTGCAGCCAGCAACAGTTGATAATATTTTCAGTGCACCAGTACAGCAGTTGTTCACGAAACTGGACCTTTTCAGTTTTTGCCTTTTCAAAGTGGCACTATTAATATATGACATGATTCAACCATGATCGGGAAACGGCGAAACGAGTGAAACGAGTTCAAGAATAAATAGTCACTTCTTGGAATATGAACATCTATTGAAAGAGAACGTATGCGAATTTTATCCGCGTTTTCTGATCATGTCCGAATTATGACGTGCGAATCGTAGCTGGAAAATCGTTTTTTAAAGCGCGAGTCCATGCACCCGAAGTTAGACGCTAAACTGCTCAACATAACAAACATATTATTTCTTTCTTCACTTTGTATACAGAGAAGGGAAAAACTTTAAAGTTATAGTAGTCATGCCACTGCTACCTGCGTTTGAAGGTGAGTCGTTCATAAGTAAAGAAATAAGTAATTATGTTATAAAGTTGAACATGATCGCGAGTATTATAAAGGAGACTTGGCTCAACGCTTGTGTTATTTCAGATGGTTGCATCATTGTCTCTTACACCTTCTCATACCAAACAAGTAGGAGGCGTTAAAGAGCCCACATGACTGTTCTGTCGTTTATTGTTTTCGATTTATGGTACGTAGGGACGGGATAGAGCTTGCTCTCGCGCTGGTGCGAAAAAATGTCTGTTCACTGCACAGTCTGTGCGCAAGTTCTACCTTTAATTTGTTTGTGTGTGTGTGTTTTTTACAGGTGAGGTTGGTACAGCCACTGGTCGATCGATCGGCGCCATCACTCACTGGAACTACCGCTCGATTTGCCGTGGGTCTCAGTCCCTGCTCGGGAGACTCAAGGAGCTAGGTAAGGAGTGCCGTAGTTCGAGGTTTTGAAACAGCAAATTGAAACGTCACCTATTCGCTCCCAGTCATTGAGTCATGAATTACGATGCTGACATTTGAGTCCGTGAACGAAATCCTAAAGTAGTGTGACAGTGACCAATTAAATGAAAACCCTTGCGCAGTTCTCACCTATTGAATGCACTGTTTAGTTATTGCTGTACCAGGTGGTTCTATCTTTTGTGTCGGTTTGTTGAAAGCCCTGGCGTAAAGCGATAACTGAATAAAAATGCTCGAGAGCCGTAGAGGAGGATGAAGGGTGCAAATTGGACGAATTAAGGCGAAGTACAAAGAAATCATAACTTGTTCTTTGCTGGAAAACGGTGACAATCAACACGAATCTCTTGTACCACGCCACACAAAAGCAGTTGTAACACACAAAATCGTTCACCACCGTCCCCTCCCCCCACATTTTAATGTTGCACATGACTGGGCGTAACTGAGCTGGATAGAACGTCGAGAGATGATGGGGGGAAATTGAAGGGAGACCTGAAGCAGTTGTAATACACAAAATCGTTCCCCCACATTTTAATGTTGCACATAACAAGGCGTAACTGAACTGGATAGAACGTCGAGAGATGATGGGGAAGAATTGAAGGGAGGTCTGTGTTTATTTGTAACCTTTATTGTGAGAACTCTTAAAAAGGCCCACGAAACAAGTAGAAGGTTCTTTTTTTTGTTTGGTTTTATTTCTTGTTTAGTTGGTGATCCTTCGAAGTACATATCCTTCTATGGACTGAGGACTCATTCAGAAATTCATGGAACGCCCGTAAGTTCATAGCCTGCGAAGCTGGTGGTGTTGCTCGCGCGAATCGCGGAAAATTTTGAACAGCGGTTCCGCAACGAAGCATAATACTACCCCGTTTTCCATTGGTAGTTGCGCGGTTAGTTTTCGCACGAACAATATACAACGCTATACACGTAGTCAGTACATCACCACGCCCGTTTTCCCACACTTAACTTCAAGTTAAACTTACGTAAACAATCCTTTGTTTGATTGACAGGTAACCGAGATGGTGTATGTTCACAGCAAGATGATGATTGTTGATGACAACACCGTGATCATCGGATCAGGTATAGTACTCAATGCAATTAGTGACGTTTCGTAAGGTGGAGCCCACAGTTTTAAAGGGAGAGGGTGAAAGTTTTAGGCATTTATACGCTTAGAAACGAATTGTTTTCGAACAAAAGAAGAGGATTGTGGGTCTCGCCTCTTGGATAAAATAATATAGAGGTAAAACGTGAACCTGTGTACTGTATGAATGAAAAAAGAAACCACCTGTTAAATATTATGCGGATCCTTTACACAGATGGACCGGCCCAAGTATGGAACATATTTTATAGATGCCAAACGTGGGGCTCCCTCCTCCCCCCTCCCCTCTTCACCTGTAGTTGTGCGCGACTCGTGCATACTCCGTTAACACGGAAATGACGATACTCGTGCGTGAATCTGGCACGCCCATTGAGCCCTTTCGCTCCAGCGGTTTTGGTTTTAAGCCGAGCCGCGCGCATCGGTAGACTTGGTATCCCGAAATAATTCATACAAAAATAAGGAACACTTGCAATCTATGCTTTTTTCGCTGTGATAATAATAGTAGTGACTGTCAGGAGCCTATTGTAATGGTCTGCTGTAACGGTATAACCCTTACTTCACGTGACTTACTTTTGTTTTGTTTTTTTTGTTCAGCAAACATCAATGATCGTAGCATGCTGGGAAAAAGAGATTCGGAAATAGCTGCTGTCATAAAGGATAAAGAATTCGTAAGTCACAAATAGTGTAGAAACGAACAAACACACAGGTAATATGCGAATTCTTACTACAAATAAAATCACAATACCCCGTATCGTCAAGGGGGAACGGCAAAAAACTGTTTGAGGTAGCGAGAGTTCGAGTTACCAAGAGTAAAATGTTTTAACCAAGAGAAGCAGGGCAAACCGTTCTTTTTTTGGTCGAGGTAGTGAGAAGTTCGAGTTATTGAGTTATTGAGACTATCTAAGTGCAATATCTGTTGCAGGTAAAATCCGTTCTCAGGTTGAATTAGTTATTCAGGATAGGTTGTTAAAATGTGTACCTAGTATTCAATCTAGGTAAGCTCACCCTAACCCTATCACAAATACATGTAGTCTGTGGTGTGACGGTTAACTTTGTGTTAGAGTTAGCTAGGGTTAGCTTTGTGTTAGAGTTAGCTTGGGTTAGCTTTGTGTTAGAGTTAGCTAGGGCTAGCTTTGTGTTAGAGTTAACTAGGGCTAGCTTTGTGTTAGAGTTAGCTAGGGTTGGCTTTGTGTTATAGTTAGCTAGGGTTAGCTTTGTTTTGGAGTTGTGTTAGAGTTAGCTTTGTGCTAGGGTTAGGGTTAGTTTACCTATATTGAATACTGGATACACATTTAACCTACATTGAATAATGATTTAACCTGAAACCAGATTTTATCTACAACATAACCACTGTAAAAATAGGACTGACACATTTACTACACTTTTGTGATCAGGTGTCGTCCATGATGGATGGTGAAGAGTACCAAGCTGGCCAGTTTGCCTTCAGTTTAAGATCAAGACTCTTCCGGTAACCACATATACTACTTTGTTAACCCTTTAAGGCTGGTTTTCACTAGCGCATAAGCATAAGCACAAGCCAACATACGCAGACTCAGTAACGTGTTGATCATTAGTGCCTATTGTTCTGTTTTGTTCAAACAATTGGAACTAATGATCAACATGTTACTGAGTCTGCGTATGTTGGCTTGTGCTTATGCTTATGCGCTAGTGAAAACCAGCCTTTAGTCCCCGGTATCAAAATTACAAATTCTCCTTTATTGTGTTTAAAGTAGAAGTGTAGAAGTAGTGGTGAGAAGTTGTTAAAATATCAAGAGGATTCATTTTGGGTGATCATGTCCTTAATTCTCATGACCTCTCTAATCGATTTAGCATTGATATTACAAGGAGAAATTTGGTGATGATCACTTTTGGGACTTAATAAACCCTTTCACTCCCAGAGTCACTTATGAAGACATGTACTGTAATTCTAACTTTTGAGTCTGTTGATGAAATCCTATGGTGTGACCATTCAAATGAAACCTCTTCAGCGGTACTTTTGCATGGTATCATTTGATCTAACTTTTGAGTCTGTTGATGAAATCCTATGGTGTGACCATTCAAATGAAACCTCTTAAGCAGTACTTTTGCATGGTACCATTTGTTCTAACTTTTGAGTCTGTGGACAGAATCCTATGGTGTGATCATTCAAATGAAACCTCTTCAGCAGTACTTTTGCATGGTACCATTTGTTCTAACTTTTGAGTCTGTGGACAGAATCCTATGGTGTGATCATCAAATGAAACCTCTTCAGCAGTACTTTTGCATGGTACCATTTGTTCTAACTTTTGAGTCTTTTGATGAAATCCTATGGTGTGACCATTCAAATGAAACCTCTTCAGCAGTACTTTTGCATGGTAGCATTTGTTCTAACTTTAAGTCTGTTGATGAAATCCTATGGTGTGACCATTCAAATGAAACCTCTTCAGCAGTACTTTGCATGGTGCCATTTGTTCTAACTTTTGAGTCTGTTGATGAAATCCTATGGTGTGACCATTCAAATGAAACCTCTTAAGCAGAACTTTTGCATGGTACCATTTGTTCTAACTTTTGAGTCTGTCAACGAAATCCTATAGTGTGACCATTCAAATGAAACCTCTTCAGCAGTACTTTTGCGTGGTACCATTTGTTCTAACTTTTAAATCTGTTGATGAAATCCTATGGTGTGACCATTCAAATGAAACCTCTTCAGCAGTCCCTTTGCATGGTAGCATTTGTTCTAACTTTTAAGTCTGTTGATGAAATCCCATGGTGTGACCATTCAAATGAAACCTCTTCAGCAGTACTTTTGCATGGTACCATTTGTTCTAACTTTTGAGTCTGCAGTCGATGAAATCCTATGGTGTGACCATTCAAATGAAACCTCTTCAGCAGTACTTTCTCATGGTACAATTTGATTTGCAATATTTTACAAAATGAAATTTTGGGATTTTTCTTGAATTTTGATCTTTGGCACTGTTGGGTGTTGAATGGTTGAAGGATAGGGACCTATTCTAAAATGTGATCTACACTGATCAAAAATGTCCTTGCAGTGTATGGCAAGAAATTAATACAGGTGATCGAATAAAATCTTAACATAGAAATGTTGTCTTGGTGCACTACTAAATTCACAGAAAATGCAAAACCGCAAAAGTTAAAAGGCCAAGGTGAAGGGAAAATATTATGCAGTTTAATATTATTGTTTGAATGAAAACGTTACACAGTACATGTATGTACCACAATGACTTATTCTGTTTTGTTTGGCGTTATTGTCTTTCAGAGAGCATTTGGGTTTATTGGGCTGTCCTTCAGATGAAGAAATCAGAGATGTTGTTTCAGATAGTTTTTACCAGGTGAGTTATGCAAAACCTCAGCTTATTTTGAGACAGCTCCGCCGCTCGGTAGCTACTTTCTAACTTAACCCAGGCCGCTGAAAATCTGGCTAACATTCAAAAATACAAATAAACAACGCACAACAATTACCAAGGTTCTTATTTCATTTGCGTCTCGAGGTTCTGCAACAACTGCAGAAAGTAGAACAGACTTGTACTTTTTGTAACCGTTGCAGCAACTTATCCCTTAACGAATTTGGCCATGGCAAGGTATTTTTCATTTTTTGTTTATCATGCAGTTTGCACGAACCGTTAATTGCGAGACAAGTTTTACGTGTAACACCTTCTTTAGCCAAAGTACATAAAGGACAAAAGTCGTCTTGATCGTTTACAACTTGTCATCGTATTTTTTCTTTTTTCTCTCTTTCTTTTGTTGTTGTTGTTTTCCTTCTGACTGCAGGACCTTTGGATGGCGACGGCGACGAAAAACACTGAAATCTATGACGAGGTGAGAAGCGACTTTGATCAAATGTTTTAAGTCTATTGCAAGAAGAAACAAAGTCACAAATTCGAACATTTGTGCCGGACGAAGACCAAACAACAGAAAGCACAACATAAAAATTGTAGGTTTGATTGGCAACACTTACGATTTCATCGGCAGACGTTGAAGTTATAACCACTTGTGCAGATCAGGATTTCATTCACAGACGAGTTAGAACCACCTTATGCGGCATAAAGAACGTAAGAAGATCGAGGTTCAAGGGGGTTCAACTCAGATAATTTGTTAAGCTTTCCGTTTTGATCCTTGAGCAAGCGAAATAAAACCACACCGCGTCCGTGTTCGCTTCGCTCGCACGCACCACGAACTTTGCATCAAAAATGATGCTGGGGAGAATCTAATGATAACTGCCTTTGTTACACTGCTCCCTAATTTCATGTTCGCAGGTGTTTCACTGCATTCCAACCGACAAGGTTCGCTCGATGACTGATCTAAACACTTATAAGGTGAGAGGTATAATGGAGACGTTTTTCAGTGCACGGCTCAATTGGGAAGCAGAGATGGCGCAGTGGTGAGAGCGTTCCCCTCCCAATGTTTCGGTGTCATCAATGGGTTGAGGTTGTTGCGTTCTCGTTTTTGCTCGGAGGGTTTTTCTCCTTCCTCCCCCCTCCCCCCTCCCCTCAAAAACCAATATGTCTAACTTCGGTTTGGTTTATTTTGTGTCACAAGCCAGTGTATTCGTACCAGAAATGATTTTGGTTTATTAAACTTGATTTATCAATTGAGTGTCGTAAAACCAAAACCAAAGTTCTTACTCTGGCCAATCACAACAGACGCAGACAATCAATGAAACAATCAGAACGCGAAGCAAATACATGTAGCCGGCGCCAAGCGCGGGAAAACGGAAAAAACGTACGCGAGTGAGTCACGATTGGTTTTGGGTTTTACTTTTGATTGGTTGGCGCGCGATTTTTTTAGCCAATCACAAAGCGTGGCAATGTAAAACCAAAGCAATTGTGATATTACTTTCGACACAATTGAAAACCACTCCATGTTTTGCACAATGCATCTATATCATCTATACAATTCTTAACTATTTCAGAGTCTCAGAAGACTTGCCATCGAGGATCCAGGAGAAGCACGTGCTCGCCTGAGAGACGTCAGGGGGTACCTGGTTCAGCTGCCCCTTTACTTCTTGGAAAAAGAGGACCTCCGTCCGCCGATAGGCTCCTCAGAGTATTTCGTTTCTGAAGGAGTGTTTACGTGAATGTTACATCACCTAAAAGATTCATCGTTTAATACTTACAAAAACACTGGCGCTTGCATTAACGTCAGGGGCGGATCCAGGGGACCCTAACCCTAACCCTCCCCCCCCCCCCCCCCCCCCCCCTTTGAGCAGATTTTTTTTTAAATTTGTTTGACTTTTCATGTCTCGCTTGACTTCACAAACGTTTTTGAGACTCAGAAATACTGGAAATGGCGTTTTAGAGGGTGAAATCGGAAAAATTTCGGCATGCTACCCCGGAGCCAGCTAGAGGCTCGCGCCTACGGCCCTCGCCGTCTACGCCCATGGCGTGATTCGTATATTAACGTGCCCACAATAATAGACATGATTTCTTGACATTCTCCTTTGTTTTATTTTATTTTGACGTGTGAAAATAATTATCCGACTTGTTAAATGTCTCACTCAAAATCTTGTAAGACTCATTTTCTTTATTTATCTATGTACCAATTTATTTATCTCCGTATTTTATTTGTAATGTGATTTCTTATTTATCTATTTATTTCTAAAAGCACCCGCCTCGATTAGCTTGATGCTACCTGCGGGTGCCTATAATTTTGTAAATAATTTATTTGTTTAATAAAAATGATTAAGTGTACAGCCCTCGTCCCCCCCACCCCCCCCCCCCCCCCCCCCTCCCCTTTCAGAAATTCCTGGATCCGCTCCTTAAGGTGGGAACCTGAAATGAAGGAGGGTGCCCGCGGTAACAATGGTTTAGAAAATAAGTAAGGTCACGGTCCGGGCCTCTTTCACAAGTGAAGATTGTTTTCATGAGCCGTGTTCTAAAGTGGCTGTTCTTTATCCAGCTCAATAGCTGAAAGCCGTGAATTTTTATTAATTTAATCATTTTAAGATTTTAATTGAAACTGAGCAATATTTCTTTCGTTCTATTTATTGTGAATTGTATTTTTAGCTGCCATGAAGTGAAACCGCTCTTTATCAAAGTTGTGGTCGCGGACAATCGCAAAAAACTCTCAGATCGTGCGATTCTTTGTGAACGTTATATATTCTTTCTGATCGGTGGTGGGTAGTCGCTATTATGAATGCCTGTTTTCATATGATCGCAGAGTCTGTCATTTAGCTATCGACCTTTGATTGACGGGCGCGAACACTCGAGACTCGGAAAAGGAAGACGGGCAGTCAATTTTAATATCATTTTATTGTAAAAGTCTTAATTATGGCATTTCGTTTTAACTTAAATTTAGTCAAAGTTTGTTTCTTTGTTTCAATTCGGGATGGGACATATTTACGTAAGACATTCGAAATTTTCAGAGCATCTAACAAACGAAATGTTAGAAGATAGTTTTATAGTTACGTTTCTAAGCCCATGAACAATTATTTTATTATCATTGAAAATAATATATTGGCTACGTATTTTTGATCGAGGGATATAGTTTTTATAGCTTTAGAAGACATTTCTAGCAAGCATTTTAAATTAATTTTTGGTCTAAAAATCTTAGAAGGCGCAACGTTGAGACAAAATATTTCAAAATGGCGGCGCGGGTGGGGGGGGGGGGGGGGGGGGGGGGGGGGCTGCCAAAACACTCCAAGAATCGCGGAGTATTTTGTCACGTGACACGCGATGAAATGGCGTTTTCGAAGGGTCGTGACTACAATGAATACTCCAAAATCAGGTTGGACCACCCCGGACACTTATTGAGAATTATGTAACGTCATGTCGACACTTTAACAATAATAAATTTTTAAGTGTAAAAAAGAAAATCTAAAATCCCCACTCAGGATTGCACCTGTGACCTCAGCTAGGCTTAGGCTTACATAGCCTACCGTACCACTGTACCAATCAGCTTCTCGGGTTGCCTAGTCCTAAATTTAACTGTATAAATTGCTACCCCTAACCTCAACTGAAAGCTAACCAGTTACTCCGTGATATAAGTCTCAATAAGGTGTCGGACGTCCTTCTGGACGGTATGATTTGTGCTTGACCCTTCTACGCCCGCCCGCCATTTTAAAAGCGAGTAAGGCCCTGGGGACAATGTTGCTTCAATCTGTCAAACGGCAGTCAAAATCTCTTTTCTTTGAACTGTACTCCTTAAAAATGAATAAATTGGCCCGGCAAATTTGTTTAAATTAAATATAAATAAAATTTAGTTTCTACCAGGAAAACGTGTTTAGCAATATTGAAATAAAGATGACGACATGCATTCCGATTGATTTCTGGCATGCACATACACACCATAACTGACCCCTTATCGCCTCCCATGCATTTGACTCCGCACATATTTCTTCGCCGGCCACAAAATTCGACTTAGCCTGCCGATTATAGCAAAGGAATGGTCTAACACAAATGTCCTCTAAATCTACCATGGATAATTCTTTTCGTTTTCGCGTAATGAATTCGTGCCAAATTGGAGAGATTTAGAACTCGTTTACGTGAGAGTTTTTTGTCCCAGGATATACCGAGAACTTAAAAGTTCTCGGTATCTGGTTTCCTTTTAACATGGTTTCGTCCAGGGACGGGTTCATCCTGGGATGATTTATCCCTGTCATAAGCACAGGAATAAAATGCCATCCCGAGATGAATGTTCGATCAGGCATTTTGTTATGATGAGCTCGATATCACCAGTTGATGATAGTTCACAAAGCTTAAGGACTTCTGTAGAACTTAATTCTTACATTATGTCCAATTCCAAGACTAATTTATTGTGAAAAAATTATTTTGTGTCGTTTACGCTCGGCTTTAAGATCAACACTCAAAATATTTTTTTTTTATTGAATTGAAGTAATATAGTTATCGGTTCAAGACAAAGTTAATAACTTGCCCTAAACTTTCTGAACTTTCTTGTTTGGCTGTGCGAAATATAATCTTTCTACATTATTTTTAGATCAGTTTTCCACTTTCAATAAGAGGAATGAGCGTCAAATGTCCAAAGAACATTTATGATTTATGTACGCAGTTTCGTTTCAAAACAAAATTTTAGTGCAAACAGACTTTTTACCCGCCTAAAGCATTCATTATTTATAACAAACGGATAAAAAGAGGAAAATATAAAATACCTGCTGATGTTCGCAAGCACTTTACGAATAAGAATAAAACAAGATGCTTTTATTGAGAGAAAAAGTTTCATTTGTATCCGATTCCCTCATAAGTCCTTCTAGTACCCCCTATCCCACCCCCTTTCTCAAACATGTTCTTTCATTGAGTTGTAAATAACATCCGCCATCTTGTCGTAGCCCCGTTCATTTAAATGTGTAGGACCACTCCACAGACTTTCATCGCGGGGACGGAAAACCACGCTTGCTAAGTCGGCCAGAACTATATTGTCCGTGCTTTGAGCGGCGAAATCTCGGATGAGATCGTTTATTTTGGATTGCATCGTCTTCATATAATAACATGTTCCCGAGGCCATGCATTCTCTGTCAGGAATAGTGAGCGCTACCGTTCTCGCTCCATATTGATGCGTCATATTGTGAAGTTTTAGTAAAGCGCGGAAAATAGACCCGTAGTCGCCAATGAAAGAAATATCTGTACGGTACTTTCTCAAGTCGTTTGTGCCTCCAAGAATAATTACCCAGCTGTACTTTTTTCTTGCGCCTTGTAGAATTTGCTTTAACCGTGGAAACATCTGATCCACAGCTCTTTCTCCCGGGATCCCAGCGTTGTGAACTTCAAAGATAGGTCGTATGGAGCCTCCTAGCACAGTGTGATCGTGAAAATCAAAGAGTTCTTGTAGTCTCATTGAATAAGGATGGCTTTTTCTCCCTCTAATGCTACCCTCAGTCAACGAATCGCCAAAACACAAAATCCTGATAACTTTTTCTGTCCTCGATCTAAGCGCGAACCTGACGGCATATAAAATCGAAATTAACAATATAGCCAAGAATATATAACCGCTTAAGACTGCCAAAGACCGACGCTTGGTCCGCAGTTTATCAATGAACATGTTGAGTTGAAAACAAGCGAGCCGAAAACGTTGACCGATACCGATTACTTTGTTTAGTTCATTGCGCTTATGACGAGGCAGAATTCCCAGTCTGAAAGGGTACGTAGTAGTTCGTCGATACATATACACCGAGAGTTGGATGTGGCGAACGCTTGCAAAAAAATACGTCTGTTAAGATTCAAACAAAAGATTTTCAATTTGGATTTTACAATATGTAAATTTTGTTTCTTTTCTCGGTGCAATTTGCATGAATTTGAAACGCATAGTATGTATTGGTCACGCTTGCCTTTAGCTTGCGTGACAAGCGCAGGAAATCAAAATGACGTAACGAGGTAATCTTTTTATAACTGATATACTTTTTCATAACGGATCCCATTTTCTACCCTAAATTTTGATCCTTGATCCCAAAAACGTTGGAAATTTTAATCCCTGATTCCGCAAAAAATGTTGACCCCACGAGTTTCTCTCTTTATAATTTTGCCTCGTTGCATAACATAAACACGACAAGACACCCATGACATTCGCGCCAGCAAAGATCTAACTGTCTACAATTGTAAAAAAATATTGTTAATAAAAATGACAGGCCAAACGCGACTACTCAGTACCATCGGTGTTAATTCACTTCTCCTTCAACGGCACTGAAAAAAATGAGAATGAGTCTAGACGAAATACAACTCACTTCGTTGACTTGCGTTTTCATTTAGTTATAAGTAATTATTTAGTTCTCTAACAAATGTAAAATAAAAGCATCCATGCCGTTTAATAACCTTGCCTCGTTACGGCAATGGCAAAAGAGCTAATTAACATTTCGATCCTAAGAATGTACATTTTTAGGAAAACCTTCTCAACGCTTCCCTTATCCGGCACTTAGGAAACAAAAAATGTGACTAAAGGAAGCTTCTTTATCCGTGAAGTTAAATAAAAAATTTAACGGCTCCACCGAAAGTCCGCCATGAACGCCTCGATTTTGCTGATCACGTGACGAATGTTTTTATCCTCAGCGTTATCCATTACTATTTCTATGATTGTGATTTTACAAAGGGCAACCGAGGAACGACACAGAAACGTACAGTCGAACCTCCCGTATGCGGACACCCTCGGGACCAAGGGTAAGTGTCTACTTACAGGAGGTTGAAAAAAAGAAATTGTGCACCAGAGGGCGTATGATGCACCAGAACATGTCTTTTAAAGCTTTTAAGACCACTTGTAATTGTATTATCCATCACACTGGGCTGTTTTGTTGCTAGTTATATCACACATAAATTAAAGACATTAAAAACTAATTTAAAAACTACAGTTCAAGATTGAAAGACTCTTTGCCGCTATAAAATAAATGCACATATTGTAACGTCCCCTGGATCAATATCTATACGCGTTGAACTCACACACAGATTTTACTCAAACACGTTTTTTAAAAAAACATGGTAAAATACTCAATCCCTCATGTTTCGGAGGCGAACAGGACAGAAGAAGTACATATTTCATTTACAGTCGCATGTAGTTATTTTCTAAAACACAGTGTCCTAAGGTATGTAAAAAGAAACTATCGATGAATTGTCCGCTTTCACGGTTCCCTGTTGTTAATTGAAGGTCTCTTAAGATATCCGACCCCTTGGAATAAAAATGACTGGTTACCTACATGTAACTGTACTGTTCAGACTCACACTTAGCTTTTGTTTAGGTCAAGCACAATTAAAACCATTCAAACCGAACCTATTTTGTTAGAAATTTTCTTAATATCGCTTACTGTCCAGGAGGAGGTACAGGAGGTTAATTTAGACTGTGTGAACCCAGAATAGTGTCCATGTCCGCTTACGGGAGGTTAAAGATGAGTTGGCTCGTAGCCTTTGATTATGTTTTCTACAGCCTCAATTACATCAGTGTACATATACTGCATATTTACTTAGCGCCGGTTATTTAAACAAGTTTAGACGGGGTTTAACAAAAAGACAGCGATCTAAACCAATTTCAATCTGGTCAACACTAATATTTGTAAGTTTTGTACTGAAAACAGTCTCCAGAGGGCATATACCACAGACTAGCCTGAGAAGAAACATTATCTCTTTCAAATGACCCAATTACAAACAGATGTGGGGGTCCATTAGTACAATACAATATACAATATTAACAAACAAAGAACAACGTTACAGAACTGAAATAAAAGGAACAGACAAAATACAACTGCTATATCAAGCTTGTTTGCGGCTAAAGGCTCAGGGATTCACGGACACTTGAAGGCTCTATAGATAATTTGTGTTTCAGAAAAGCTTTAAAGGCTAAGAAACTATATGGTTCGCTTTCTTTGGCTGCGGTGTAGATATAAAAACGAGCGACAATCAGGCAAAGATTAAACTTATGGAAGGATCTATTCTCAGGGAGATATCCGTAAATCTTATCATTATTGGTCAAGGACACTGAGGGCGAGTTATTATCGTTCCACCAAGAGGTAAAAAGGTTCCAGAAGGAGTGGACATGCTGGCATTCAGCAAACAGATGCTCTACGGTCTGCTTCAATTCACACACATGACAGGAGGCACTGTCAGCAATTTTGGCCTTGAAAAGTTTGTCGCGAGTGTACAGAATGTGATGGTTTATTTTAAACTGAAACATAGAAAGCTTTATGTTTTTTGTGAGCTTGAATGGAAGAACGTATAACGCCTCAATTGTCCGATCTGTGAAGCCAGCCTCAACAAGACGAACTTCTGATGTAGGTTTTTGGAAAGATTTCGATACATAAAACGCGCGTGCTTGCCGGCAAGTGGGAGATGAGTTGTTAAATGGCTGAACTGAGTCATCCGAAACTACCAAGTAATTTTCGTTATCACATCCAAAGATTTTCCTCCAATGCTTTGGTATTGCGTTACACAAGCCAATATAGCACAAAAAGGTTGTGTTAATTTTGTACTTTTCCTTGAATGCTGCAAACGTCAAGAACTTTCCTTCCTTGTCTAAGATGTCTGGCAAGGTCTTAACGCCAGCATCATACCATTGCTTATAAAAAACAGATTTGCCGCCAATAGTGACTTCATGATTATTCCACAAAAACTCATTTTCGATTTCGTTCTTTGTCCTTACTGTGTGCTTGGATATGCTCTCCCAAGCACTGAGAACGTCTCGGTAAAAAAGCGGCAGGAGAGGGAGCACAGGTAAAGTTCTTAACGAGTAATTACATTTAAACAACAACGGACCACCTACACTGTCTAAAAGGCTAAACGGTATTGTCTTCCAAGATTGCGCTTGAGGGTCTAAAAGACGTTTCACCCATCCTGCCTTCAAAGATTTATCTATTATATCGAAATCAGGCATGCTGAGTCCGCCGTCTTTTATCCTTCCAATCATAGTTGAGTGCTTGATTTTGGGTGGTTTGTGGTTCCATATAAAGTTGGATACAGATTTGTTCACTTGATCGACAAAACCAGCGGGAACGCTGAGAACAGAGGAAATGAAAATTATTTTTGAAAGAGCTAAGCTTTTGACAATAGTTATTTTTCCAAAGAGTGTTAAATCCCTAGAGAACCAGACGTTAAGACACTTTTCCAGGGCGACAAATTTTTTTTCAAAGTTATCCTTTGTTGAAGCTTTCGAATCACATGAGAAAGAGACGCCTAGACAAACACACTTCTTGGGCCAGTTTATGTTGAAAAGGTTTGTCGATTGTGGTCTAGTTTTTCCCAACCACAATGCCTCCGTTTTTGATCTATTCAGCTCTAATCCGCAACACTCTCTAAAAGCCGCTAACTTCTCGAAAAGCTTTTCAACTGACTTTTCGTCACGCACCAAGCATGAGGTGTCATCCGCGTATTGAGATAACTTATACTCCCTGCCTTTGAAATTTATACCGGTGATCAATTTGTCGTTTCTTATTGAATTTGCTAAAATTTCGACAGCAGTTACAAAAATTACACCAGAAAGAGGGCAGCCTTGCCTTACACCGCGCTCTAATTCAAAAAACGACGTTGCATAACCATTATTTATAACGCAGCTTTGAATATTGCTGTAAAAAGTATTGACCCACTGTATTAAAGGAGCGCCGAAATTAAACGTCTCTAAAGCCTTTTTAATAAAGTTCCACTCTAAACTGTCAAAGGCTTTTTTGAAATCCAAAAACAACGCTATACCTGGATTATCTAGCGTTTTTGTGCACTCTATAATGTCTGCTATTAAACGTATGTTTTGACCAATAAAGCGGCCTTTGATATATCCCGTCTGGTCCTCGTGTATAAGGCTGGGTAGCACCTTCGCAATTCTAGCTGCGATTGCCTTAGTGGCAACTTTATAGTCTGTGTTCAGAAGCGAGATAGGCCTCCAATTGTCCAAAAGAGTCCTGTTTTTGTCTTTCTTTGGAATTAGAGTGATGATACCTCTCTTTTGAGAAATTGACATTTCACCCTTTTCAAACGCATAATTAAAGCTGTCAACTAATTCTTGCCCTAATAACTCCCAAAAGGAAAGATAAAATTCCGCAGTTAAGCCATCCGTACCGGGAGACTTGCCTTTGAAAAAACTTTTAAGTGAGACATAACATTCCTCTTTTGTTAAAAGACCGTCACAACTGTCGGCTTGAGGTGGAGACAGTTTTGGAAGGGTTGAACTGTCGAAAAACACGTCAAAACGAGGATCATTTGGGTCTGTACGAGAAGACGTATAGAGCCTTTTATAGTATCTGTACTCTTCATTTAAGATTTCATCGGGGGAAGTCAAAGTGCGGTTTTCAACTCTTAGTTTTGTGATATACTTATTGGAATGATTCCGTTTCTCGAGATTAAAAAAATAGCGAGTGCTACGTTGCCCCTGTTCGCACCACCTAGCCTTACTCCGAATCATTGCGCCCTCTGTTTTGTGCAATGAAATCTGCTCTAGTTTCATTTTGACCTCGTAATAGTTTAGGGTCCATTAGTTGTCTAAACCGCGGTCTAAGCCGGTTAGATGATGTTTGCTCGTTAATTAAGTGTAGCTAAGTGTTCGCTACAAGTTACATTTGGAGAAGCAATATTCAGTTAACTAATTAAGGAATTGCAAGTACAAATTGATGTAATAATTAATTATATTTATATATTTCCGTTCATTGGTTGAACGAACGACGACGCCCTTTGGTAGGCATAAAAATAGGGTTTGCTGCACTTAACAAACCGAAAGTTCTAAAAACACATTTAAAGACCTAATGCATTCAAAATAATAGGCGACGAACGCCTCGAATTAAGAGTTCTAGTTGAGTGGTTTCGGGAGAAAACCCAGTTCTTCTTTTTTCAACTTCCTAAACAATTATACCTAATCGATATTTGTAAAAGCTTTAACGTTTTTGCCAAGGTTAATGTTAGTTTGTTAATACTGAGTTCAACCTGAATATGCTGAAGGCAAAACATTTCTTGAGCTTGCCTCAAAGTGCAACTAACCAAAACCATTTTTTATTGTAACGTGAATAAAAATACATTTTATCTCAATATATGTGTTTAGATCTATTGTGTTTAGATCTATATGTTTTTTGGGTTCTCTACAAATTATTCATTGAATTTGTCTACAAATGTTGGTGTCCATTTTCATTTTGATCTCGATAAATTTTAAATCAGCAAATTTAAAAACCACCTGTGACGTTTCCTACAGCAGTCTAAGTTAGACTTGGTTTCAATAACCGGCTTTAAGTGTTTTAAAGTCTGCCGTTTATTTTGCTTCTTTCGTATCAGATAATTGCCCGCTCCTTTGAGGGGGTTAACTGTTAGAGCTGAACTCACTGCTTGAAGTCCGTAATGTACTAAATTAAACTAGTCATCCTTGTTCACGAACAATGCATTAAATAATACGTCCACTGGTCTCACTGGTCTTTAACCTTCGTGTCGGTTCCGAAGTTAAATTTTTCTTCATCTGTATGTTATTTATATATATTTGCCTTCATTGGTTAAAGAGCGACGACGCCCTTATTTCAATTAAAAAGAATGAATAAAATAAAATGTTAAAGCTAATAAAATGTTAACATTTTATTAGCTTCGATGTAGGCATTAAAATACGGTTTGCCGCACTTAACAAACCAGTAAAAAGAACATCTTTTTTAAACCTAATGAATTTAAAAGGATAGGCGACGAACGTCCCGAATTAAAAGTTCTAGCTGAGCGGCTCTGAGAGAAAACCCAGTTCGCCGTTTTCAACTTCCTGAACAATTATACTTAATGGATATGTCTAAAAAGCTTAAACGTGTTTGCCAAGAATAATGTTAATGTTAATGTGTTACAGATTAATGTTGGTGTGTTAAGGGACGGACCATTTAATTTGTGTGTGTGTGTGTGTGTGTGTGTATGTGTGTGTGTGTGTGTGTGTGTGCGGGGGGGAGGCAATTTCTTCTGAGTATGAATTTTTTCTCAGCATCACTATTTGCAATAATTTTTTTGACCAAAATAAGTCTATTTTTTTTCACGTGCTTTCTTGTGAACGATTTTTTTTTCTCTTAAATTTCTTCTGCAGGAATTTTTTCTGGTAATTGCCCCCCCCCCCCCCCCCCCCCCCCCACAAAAATTAAATGGTTCGTCCCTAATATTGAGTTCAACCTGAAGGCAAAACAAAAAGCTTGCCTCAAAGTGCAACTAACCAAAACATTTTTCTTGTAGCGATAAAAATACCTAAGAAAACTGTAGAACCGTAGCCAAGGTTTACCGTATTGAATAAATATAAAAACATTTTCTGGCTAAACAGTTTTAAAATTCGAGTTCCGATTTTAAAAAAATTTAGCCAGAAAACTTTTTTAAATTTATTCAGTATAAAAATACATTTTATCTCAGTATGTTTAGATCTATTACGTGCGTATATATGTCTACAAATGTTGTGTCCATTTCGTATTTCGATCACGATAGCTGCAAAATAAAAAAGAATATGTAACGGCACATAAAAAAAACACTCCTTTTATCTAGGCAGGTCCGTCCCTCTCTCATCAAAACTAGGATATGTAGACCATGACTTTTCTACTGGTATCGCCTTCATTTCTTTGTAGATCGCAACAAACTTAAAAACCAGCTGGTGTTTCCTACTTTAACTAAAAGCTTTTTTTCATATTGTTATGACATAATTATTTGATCTTAAACATTTTCTCTTTAACTTTTACTAGATTGTTCTATTTTGAATTGTTTTGGGTACTTCAGACTAAGGCAGTGCAATTTCAACTTCGGCAGACTGGCACAATCTAAACCTCAAAGGTAACAATGTTATACAAAATGGTAAAATAATGAAGCTACCATAAATCTAATAGAACATTTTTGCAAGAACCACTCAGCAATTTTATATACGCAATTAAATAATTACTTCAACAACTGGTTAAAAGGGAGCTTCCCGCAGGCCAAGTAATCGTTTAGCGATTCTCTTGGCTGAAAGCGAGCGATTGTTCCATAGCTAGCAAGGGCGATGAAGATGACTATTACGTCAGTGTTCTTTTTATTTTTTGTTGGCATATATTGTGGTGAGTCTATTTACAGTTGCTTTTGTTTTGTTCATTTTGTTCTTATATCACCCCAGTTTGCCCAAAAAGTGACAACAAACCAAAGACATTTTCATCGACTTTCTAAAGCCACAGGGGAAGATCTCGAAAACTTTTTTTGAAAACAATTTTTCGAAAATAATTTTTGAAGCGCGCGCAAATTTTGTGGCTTGGATATTAGAACTCCGTTTGTTGTGTTATCCTTTGAACAAATCTTCGAAAACATGTATCTGTTCGTTGCAAGATAAGGCTTTTTTTTTACATAACCGATAGACTACCACCTTTGAAAAGTGTGCGGTCTTAACAGCTACTGCCACGAAGGCGGCTACTGGCAAATGCGAGGTCACGTGATGATAAGACGAATTTTACATATGTTGTGGTGCAATTTTATCCTTGGTACAAATTTTATTTTCCTTTGTTTAAAACTCATTATCATACATTGCCATACCCAAAAATAAAGAAAAATAAAATTTGCACCAAGGACAAAATTGCACCACAAGATATATATAAAGCTGAATTTTTGGAAAGGTGGTCAACGAAAATTATAGCAATTTCACTACAACTAGCCCAAACAAGGGTTTTTATGACCCCGATCAGCTCGAAAATCACAGAAAAGAGAGAGAAGAGGGAAAGGGAACGAGGGAGAGAGAAAGAAAGACTAGCAACAGTCTTTAGTTTTTATATTGGGGGTTTTAGAGATAGGTTTTCAACGACAAAAAAATACAAGGCCAAGCACACTCACGAACGGTTACTCAGGGCGATACCCTTTTCAAAAATCCAGGTATATATATATAAATTAGTGTGGGAAGGGAGATATGGAGTATGGACAACTAATTGCCTCATAATCTTTGGATCACCAACCTATTCTCGTTAAGAAGGCGATTCACAGCGATTTCTGAAATATATACATAGACAGTTAAATTGAGAACAGCAATTTTCACAACAAAGATTGTGAGTGAAAAAGTGCCTCAGCCGGGAGTTGAACCCGGGTCTCCTGATGACCGGACAGATGACTTAACCACTAGGTTACTGAGACAACCACACTTACGCAAACACAAATTTACAACACATTTGTGGCTTCATAGCGGAAAACTCTTGGGAGACAGTTACACAAATTCTGCAATTAGGATCGCGTCACTTTACCCAGTCGTTCAGCGATTCACAGTCCACTCCCCAAGGAAATTTAGGAGTTTACTGCTGCTGAAAAGTGATGTTGTCCACAAAATAACAACTCAATGGTGGAAGTGGCATTAGGTTCTCCCAGCAGTAACAATACTATATTTTGGATACAGGTCATGCGAATTACAAAATTGATTACAAAACATGATTATTCAAGATGAAGCAACAGATTCTCTGCAAATACCATAAGCAATTTTCGCGAGGAATTAGAGTAACTTATTCTTATTTCTCTGTCTTATTTTTCCGTAAAACTATATAACGATTTAGGTGATTTCTTCGGTCATTAATCGAGACTGTTTAATTACTTTTTGGACCCTGATCGCACGACACGCAATATACGATAAAAGGTGGTATTAAGTAACAAAGAATCTATTGTCTGCCAAAGATTGTTCAAGGAAACTCAGTGTAATATGGATGTACTTTTGTTTACTTATAGCCGTTAATGAAATGGAAAGGGCGGTACTAAAGTCCGACCCACGAAGCTGTGATTAAGTGACTCTGCGCTGGTAATCAATGATTGTGTAGGAATTGTAAACAACAACTTTTATTTGTGAACTTACTATAACTCCTAAATGTTAATCAATAAGAATGTACCTTGTAATTTTTATATTTCTCTCGTAGTTTTGTTTTGGCTGAGTAGTTCCGAAATGTTAGTGAAAACTGAAATAGAAGTCAGCTTCGACACTGACAAACATGTCGAAGGAATATATGTTAATGATTTGTCCTAACCAATCATGGTGAGGCTTACGTTGGCCGCCTACATTACCTTTTGATCTGTTTTTGACGTTGATTGATAGCTAATTCTCAGCCCAGATAAAAGCTATGCGAGAAACATTCTAAGCAGAACATTGTGAAGTAACTGAACTGTAAAAAAACTGTGGAAGTCTAATCAAGAGTTAAAGCCAGAGCAAACTACTGAAGTCTGCTTTACTGAGTCCCGAACAATTGAGTGTAGAATAAGATAAAAAGGCTAAGGACGGACAACTTCTTGGAAGTTTAAAAAGTAAAAATTAATAAAAAACGTTTCGGTTGTACAGCTATATATATTAGCTTCCGTGCTACAGGATGCGAAAGCAATACATCGTACTCGCTACTTATATCTCACCGTCGCTTTCTTCCCAATCTGTGGTGCGTTAGGCGATTGTTTTAATTTTTTCCTTTCCTCCTTTATCTTAAAGGAGCACACGTTTATCTTTAAGAATACATACTAACACAAACCAAACAGAAACTGTTTTTAAAGCGATTCCTTAAATTTTAGCATTTCTATTTTATAAAAAAATAGAAATTTTAGTAATCTAATCTCGTGTTAAGAAGACCAGACTGATCATACTTATTAAAACCTTAGACTGTTTAATCGGATAACAAAATCGGATCAGATGCAAACCGACTAAAATTAATAGGGATAATTAATCTCAGCTGAAAGATGACTTCAAACATATTTTTTATATGTAGTCATTAGCACTTTGATTCCTTATGTAATCGCGCTGAAGAAACTTTCTAATGGAACTTTGGTGGTAAAACGTGACATTTAACATCGCGTGTTTTTTAATGCGTGTTTAAAAACAAGCAGATGATACTTTTTAAAATCTTAGACTGTTGACTCGGATATTTGGCGACATAATTATACACCGTTTTCATATTAATTTTTTTTATTCAGTGTTTCAAAGTCGCAGGTGTCTCATAATAAGTTGGCGGTTTCCGTTTATGTGTTATTATTCTCTAGATACTCTTCAACATCATCAGCTTTCTCGAAATTATTTGTTTCAATTTTGCCTGTGTAAGCTGAGCAAGTTATTATATAACTTGTACGCACGAGAATAAGGTTGAATTTGTTGATTGATAATATGCAAACCGACTAAAACTAATTGGGATAATTAATCTCAGCTAAAAGAGGATTTCAAGCATATTCTTTATATGTAGTCACCAGCACGTTGATTCCTTGTGTAATCGCACTGAAGAAACTTTCAAATGGAATTTTGGTGGTAAAACTTTGCATTAAACATGGGAGAACGCAGACGGCTTCTACTGTAAGTACCGCTAAGGAATGCTAGGAAAATTTCCTAGCATTCCTTACATACCTCAACTTAAGACGCACCATGTTTCTTCCCCTTTGAGACCGGCAAGGTGTCATAATCTGTTTCAATGCCACGGAGCATGTAATTAAATCGGAAACAAACCAGAAAACGCCAAGTGAATATAATCTGAACTAAAATGTACAAACGTGTAGTGAAATTAGATCAAATTTTAGAAACAGTGTAATCTGTGGAGTAATTTTGATAAACTGGGTGACGGACTCCGCTGTGTGACAAAAGGCATTGTTGGAGTGCTAACTTCTCTCTGTGAATCTAAATTCTGAGAGGGCTCTAGATCTGTCAACCAGATTACGCTAAGCGTGATCTGAATTTCTAATATTTTCCTCAATTTTTTTTTTAACCCGAATGAATGAATGCTTCGCCTTCAGTAAAACTGATAAAACCTTTCCTGACGCCTGGAGCGTGGCATGCTGCCGGCAGGAATAGAAATGCGCGCATACGTCAAATAAAGTAAAAATCTCTCGCCTATAAAGCTAGTATACAAGATCGCTTCACATGGTTGCAACTGATGAGGTTCACCAAAGAACCGAAACTTGAGTCTTGAGTATTTTTAAGCTCATTTGGACGCATATAAAAATGTAAGCCGGCAGTCAGAAATCACTGGAATTATATTGCCTGGAATTATATTGCTGACATTGTATATTTATGTAACTGGCAACATTATTTATTTATATGGTAACAAAGAAAGAAAGATTGTATATTTTAAGCTTGGTCGTGCGAAATAAGAAAGATGTAATGTCCACAGGAGGCGACTTTCGCGCTCGCGTAATCACCCGCTCGACTATCCATGAAATTTTTTTTTTTTGCGGTTTCACCGCTCAGTCTTAGCGCTACCGCCAGAACAATAATCCCGCAAGCTAAACAGGCTTATTTAAGTTTAATCACACTCCTTTCGTTGTGGTCTTCAGTGGCTTACGAATCACTGACAAATTCCAGAAAATTCAGGGCAAAATTTCTAGGGAAGGGAAGGCGGTGCCCGCGAGGTTCTCGCGCGCGCGTTTACAAAAATTATAACGCCTGTTGCGTCAATAGGTGGTTTTCACGTTACGTCATCGCCGCCATGCTGGTGGACATAAACAATAGTCCTCTCATTAGCTCCTTTTGTTCGTCCACCAGCATTTGTTCGTTTCACTATTGTTATCTATGTCTCTAGAGATTGGTTGCAAACCACCTATAGTCGAGCCTTCTCTCCTTTGTTACAAAGACAGCTTTGCTCCCCATGAGACGTTCAAGATTCATAAATAAAAACATTTAACTCACAAATGTTGACACGTTCATTGACAAGATCAACTATGCACAAGAGTATTACTGACGCTTGGCCCGACGCTTGGAGCGTGGCCGGTAAACTGTGTGCATAAACGTCTCAATCGGTTTGAGATGCGCGCGAAATACAAAAATTAAGTCTTACTTAATTTTTGTGCCTTTAGAGCTAGTGGTGTCTTCCAGGCCGCTTCACATGGGAGAAACCACCAAAGAACTGAAACTCAAGTCTTGCTTAAATAATATATCAAAAATCACTTGCATCCGCCGTTCTCTACAAAACTGCAGTCATGATGGAGACTCAAATATTTCATGCTGGATGCAATACATGTATCGCCATACGTGTAACAACGGAAGTACTGCTTAATGTTCTTGCAGGACGGCCCTAAAAACTATCGTTCCTTCAGGAACGATGAAATTCGGAAAAGTTTGCGTTATTTTCAGGAGAGAGGCCGAGGGTAGAGGGAGGGAAGCGTGACAGTATTCTAAGCCAATCACTGAGCGAGTTTGAGCTGGACAGCTCACTACTCAACTACATGACGGGGTTTTCAAAAAAAAGAGGCTGATTTCTTCGCCGCCGAAGACGAAGTTTTGGCGATGTTTTGGCGTTTGTATAATGGAAGACAGCAACAGTGGATGAATGTCAAGCGATAAAGAATCTGAAAATTGATCAGTTCTAGCGAAGAATCGAAGTAATTGACTTTGAGAGTTGAGCGGTGTTGAACAGTTGGTCGAGTGTACGTATATATACAGTATGTGGCCCCTGGTCCGGCCGCGTCCGTGGTCCGGCCACTGCCGTTTTTTATGTAATTTTCCGGCAAAAAAAACGAAGTTTTAATAAAAATGAATCTTTTCGAGATTGTTGATCTTTTTCTTTTTTAATCTTCGTTTTCGGCCAGAAAATTACATAAAAATCGGCAGTGGCCGGACCACGGACGCGGCCGGACCACGGACGCGGCCGGACCAGGGGCCACATACTTTACATGTGTAAACATACGGCCGGTCACACTCTGTCATACTGTAAGGTAACTTAAAAGGCAATTATGTTATTTAGACGGGATACTTACCTTTGAAATCTGTTTATTGCTTCGAATAAATGTCTTGGTGTACTTTTGGAAAGATATCTGGGGGATAAAGTGTTTTTTGTTGCGACAGGAAACCAAAATCAAGACTCGACACGAGATCTTCTCACGTATCATGTTTGCATAATTAATTAGGTCAAATTTCATGCACACAATTTAATTGCACCTGGGAAGACCCTGGTGTTCTATATAACAAGGAAACTTTTTGCTTTCAACTTTTTTCTTGTACTACATATCAGTTTGAACCAATATGAGTTAATATGTACTTTTTTGTCCAAATTTATAGGCAATTGTGGAATAATTTTGCTAATCTATGCTAATTAAATGCAACATATATTTTGGAAAGGTTATTTACTACCCTTTCATATAAGGCATAGCTTTTCACACACTTGTAAAATAATACCTTTCGAGAAAATTAATAAAGAATAATGTTGTCCATTTTGACACTTTTTTGCTCAATCCTGCAAGAGTTGGTTCTGAGATAAACTTTGAGGAGCTGAAAACAATTGCAAGATATCATTATTCCGTGACTATAGATGTCGCAAAAAGACATGGATCTTAGACTCTTTTAGCCATGATGAATGAACGAATGTTCATTTCGGAAAGAAACTCTATTGAATCACCAGAGCTAGCAAAATAAATGACGGCTTAACTAAATATTTTAAATGGCTCTGAAAAGTGTAGTTCCTCCTGTCAGTATTACAGCTAGAGATGTTTTCCTAAGATCAAAGAATAACATTAAGTACAGCAAGCTGGTTAAAACTTTATTTCGATCTAAAAGGAGAAATTTCTCTGGCACGTACTAGGGGTAAAGCTGGGCTTAAATACTTTTTTGCGACGAGCAGGATTTTTGCAAGGTCTGTCACCTTTTATAACGATGGTCGCATGATTAGTACTCAGTTTGTTACATTGAACTGTATGAGGTGTGCCACTTGCCAGTTCAGATGGACAATAATATTAAGTGTAAGCTGGCTGCATGATTAGTACTTTTTTGTTACATTGAACTGTATGAGGTGTGCCACTTGCCAGTTCAGATGGACAATAATAGTGTAAGCTGGCTGCATGATTAGTACTTTTATGTTACATCGAACTGTATGAGGTGTGCCACCGACCAGTTCAGATGGGCCAAAATATCAAGTGTGGACAAGCTGCATGACTAGTACTATTATATTATATTGAACTGTATGAGGTGTGCCACCTGCCAGTTTAGAGGTGCCAAAATATTAAATGCAAACTGGCTGCATGGTTAGTACTTTTATGTTACATTGAACTGTATGAGGTGTGCCACTTGCCAGTTCAGATGGTCAATAATATTAAGTGGAAGCTGGCTGCATGATTAGTATACTTTTATATGTTACATTGAACTGTATGAGGTGTGCCACCGGCCAGTTCAGATGGACAAATATAACATTAAGTGTAAGCTGGCTGCATGATTAGTATACTTTTATATGTTACATTGAACTGTATGAGGTGTGCCACCGGCCAGTTCAGATGGGCCAAAATATCAAGTGCAAAATTAAACTAGCTAAATAATTAGTACTTTTATGTTATATCGAACTGTATGAGGTGTGCCATCTACCAGTTTAGATGCGCCAAAATATTAAATGCAAACTGGCTGCATGATAAGTACTTTTATGTTACATTGAACTGTATGAGGTGTGCCACTTGCCAGTTCAGATGGACAATAATATTAAGTGTAAGCTGGCTGCATGATTAGTACTTTTATGTTACATTGAACTGTATGAGGTGTGCCACTTGCCAGTTCAGATGGACAATAATATTAAGTGTAAGCTGGCTGCATGATTAGTACTTTTATGTTACATTGAACTGTATGAGGTGTGCCATTTGCCAGTAAATGTTCAGATGGAAAATAATATTAAGTGTAAGATGGCTGCACAATTAGTACTTTTATGTTACATTGAACTGTATGAGGCGTGCCACTGGCCAGTTCAGATGGACAATAATATTAAAGGGGTTATGTCACCATTTTTAGTGTTACTTTAAAAAGCCAAAATACATCTTTGTATCAGTGAAATTCCAAAAATAAGAATCCAGTTTTGTTTAAAATTATTCTACTAGTGCTCTAAAAGTAAAAATATGTGTCTTGGGCTGCAGATGGCCAGGATGGAAATGGATTGCATCTTGAAAAAATTGGGCCAATTTTTTCAGGTTTATCGCTTGTGTCTTAGAAAATTCGCTAAAACTCCGATTATGGTTTATTTTCTCTGCTAAAATTCACTTGATATCTTCCTGTTAGTGTTCTTTAAGCATTTCGTGTACGACAAAGGTACTTAGTTTTAATTTGCGACGGTTTTGACCCGAAAACCTCAAAATTACCATGACATAGCTCCTTTAAGTGTAAGCTGGCCGCACGATTGGTACTTTTATGTTACATCGAACTGTATGAGGTGTGCCACTTGCCAGTTCAGATGGACAATAATATTAAGTGTAAGCTGGCCGCATGATTAGTACTTTTATGTTACATCGAACTGTATGAGCTGGCTGTGTGGTTTGTAGTACTGTAGTGTTCAAGTCAGTATAGGTCTTCAGTTTTTCCAGGAGAAATGCTTGCTCTACAATCTTAAATGTCTTTGAATATTTCAAGCTCAGGTGAACTTATAAAATGTAATTAAGTTAGCTGCCAGTCAGAATCACACAGAATGCAATGCAATTAACCTGGAATTATTTTGCCGACACTGTATATTTATGATACTTAGCAAAGAAAGAAAGGTTGTAAATTTTTAAAGCTTGGTCGTGAAGTAAGAAAGATGTAATGTTCACAGGAGGAGATTTTCGCGCTCGCGTGATCACCCGCTCGACTATCTATGAAATAGTTTCTTTTCGCGGTTTTGCTGCTCGTTAGCTGCCGCCGCAACTTGATTTGCTCTCTAAAGCGAACAATCCCGCAAGCTTAGCGCACTCATTTCGTTGTGGTCTTTAATGGCTTACGAATCACGAACAAATCCTAGAAAGTTCAGGGCAAAATTTCTAGGGTTCTCAAGAATCATTATCATTATTTTTGTTTGCACTATTGTTTACATTTCGCACTTTGCACTGAAACTTAGGATTTTGCAAGTAAATCATGTAGATGTAGATGAATATATATTCATACTGTAAGAGTACGAGAAGATGCCCGCGGGCTTCTCGCGCGCGCGTTTACAAAATTATATCGCCTGTTGCTCTTGCAATCGAGCCTTTCCTCCTTTATAACAAAGACAGCTTTGCTCCCGAAGAGACATCCAAAATTTATGAAACCTTAAACTCACAAATATTAACACGTTCATTGACAATAGCGACCAGCTCGTTGTTATAAAAATTCGCGCGCGCGTGCACGAAATTGCACCAAACATTTATGCGCATGCAGCCAACAAAATACATACAATCGATACTTCCCACTTTTACAATATAAAATACAGTGTCAGTGTATAATTATTGGACTTTTAATATACGGGCACCAGCTTTTCATCTAAAAACACAGTAGTCTCATAATTTGACTTTTGGTAAAATCTAAGATTTCATACCTGTCATACGCGTGAAAGGCGGTCACTTTATGGCAAAACGCTGGGTAGAAAATGTAAATGGCCTTACCTGACAACCCCAATGTGATTGGCAGTGAATGATTCACGATCCTCGAAAGTCCAGGACGAATTCAACTGAAAATTTTATAGTTAACACGGCGGGAAGAACTGGCCGTCGCGTATGAATGTATTCATACTTTGATTGAAGCAACAAAGGTTCCCTTTTCGCCGACAACAACTGAAACCGTCCATTTCTGGTGCGGAAATGTTGCCATTTAGCCGCAGTTGCTTTAACTGAAGACGGTCGGTCAGCTTCCCTTCTAGTCAATGCATCATTTGTTATCATATCTCCGATAACACCATCTCTCAATTCTCTTTAAAATGTGCTCCAAGAACGTCAAATGATGAAATCCTGGAAAAGAACTGTTCAGCTAGCTGCCGAATATGTGCGACAGGAACGAAATGTAGAAGTTGTTGCGAAAACGAGACTATATATTACTCGTGGTTTGGAAGCCATTTGGCGCAAATAAATTTATTCTGGCGCGAAAATTTGTGCATAAATTTAATACAATGAAAATTGATCCACGTAATACTAGCGATGACATGATTACTGGGACATAATACCCTTTCGGTAGCACGACATATTTAATGAGATTAAATCACCTTCGGTGACCACAAAGATTAAATCTCCCCATGAAGCCGTACTTACAGTAAAAACTTTATGCGTTCTTTCATGAACGCGTGTTGTTTTTAATGTGTGTTTAAAAACCGTGCTGATTATAGTTATTAAGCTTTGCAGGTTATCATATGAACATGCTCGCACAAGCGTGTTAATAAGACCAGGATGATCATACTTATTAAAACCTTAGACTGTTTAATCGGATAACAAAATCGGATATGCAAACCGACTAAAATTAATTGTCATAATTAATCTCAGCTGAAAGATGACTTCAAAAATATTCTTTATATGTAGTCAGCACTTTGATTTCTTATGTAATCGCGCTGAAGAAACTTTCTAATGGCATTTTGGTGGTAAAACTTAATATTAAACATCGCGTGTTTGTTTTTTAATGCGTATTTAAAATCCAAGCTGATGATACTTATTAAAAATATAGACTGTTGACTCCGATATTTGGCGACATTTCCGACATTTTATACACAATTATACACAAACATCCGTGTTTTTTCAATACGTATTTAAAAACCATGCTGATGATACTTATTAAAAACTTAGACTGTTGACTCGGACATTTGGCGACATTTCTGATATTTTTATACATAATCATACACCGTTGATAATATGCAAACCGACTAAAACTAATTGGTATAATTAATCTCAGCTGAAAGAAGATTTCAAACATATCCTTTATATGTAGTCACCAGCATTTTGTTTCCTTATGTAATCGCACTGAAGAAACTTTCTATTAAATGGAATTTTGGTGGTAAAACTTGACATTAAACATGCTGTTACTTATTAAAAACTTAGACTCTTGTCTCGGATATTTGGCGACATTTTTGACATTTTATACTTATTTATACAGCGTTCTCATATTAAAAGTGTTAATTTCTTTTGTTTATTTAGTATTATTGCAAGCGAAACTTTAAATATTCTATTTTAACATTCTACTGAGGCGAAAATGACGCATCATTTCTGATTCAAACTCTTCTCTTTTAATTTTACCTTATTACGATTATTGTTCTATTTTGAATTGTTCTCGGTAGCTCAGACTAAGGCAGTGCAATTTCAATTTCGGCAGACCAGCACTTTACCTCATTTAAAGATTTAAACCTCAAAGATAATAATGTTATACAAAATGGTAAAATATAGAAGCTACCATAAATCTAATAGAACATTTTTGCATGAATCACTCAGCTATTTTGTATACGCAATTAAATAATTACTTCAACAACTGGTTAAAAGGGAGCTTCCCACAGGCCAAGTTATCGTTCAGCGATTCTCTTTGCTGAAAGCGAGCGATTGTTACATAGCTAGCAAGGGCGATGAAGATGACTATTACGTTGTTCGTTTTATTTTTTGTTGGCATATATTGTGGTGAGTCCATTTGCAGTTGCTACTGATTTGTTCATTTTGTTCTTATATCACCCCAGTTTGACTAAAAAGAGAAAACAATCTAAAGTCATTTTCTTCGAATTTTTAAAGCCACAGGGGAAGATCTTAAAGATTTTAGCCCAACTTTTTGAAGTTTCAATCCATTGCCATCCCGACCGTCCGCAGCCAAAGACAAAATAGTAATTGTTAACAAATCTGGAGCATTATTTTTAGGCTTCCTTTTATACATATATTTCTTTTAGCTTGATAAAGTAATGCAGTAAAACTTGGTTCAGGAGCAAACAACGAGGAATGTTTAGGAAAAAAACGCATAAAAAGGCGTTGCACCGTTTTGAAATATTATTTTAGTGCCCTAAAAGCAAGTGAAAGCTAATACAGTTTGAGCTTTTCGGTTCTCTCAGCTGAATATTTTAGTGGCACAATATTTTAGGAAATGGAATCATATCTGCTGAATTTGATAGCTGCTTTCACCCTTCCGAAAATACTAGCTGACCTTATTTCGTACCTAAAACGACATTTTTTATCGCCCCGAAAACAAAAAGCGTGTTAAAAATGTTCCGATGTCACGAAAGGTTAAGGGGGGGGGGGGGGGGGGGGGGGGGGGGGGGGGGGGAGAGGTTTTACCAAAGAAAACTCTTGTTTTTATTCTTATTCACTGCGAATTTATAAAGCGACTAAGGCCTTCCCAACACAGGCAGCTCACAGCTTGAGACCCAATCACGTCGAAACAGCTGTCCATGGTTGCATTTTGGCTTTCAGTTTGGGCTCTATCATGTCGTTGTCGCGTTAAATGTTCTACGAACTATCAGCCTTGCTCTATACTTTGATTGTATCTCTATTTTTGGCTGACAAGGTGTGCTACAGCTCCTACGTACACCGGCAGCATTTTCGTTCGCGGTCCTTTGCTTCTTATTCACAGCTTGAGCTTGGGCTGCCTGTGTTACGAACAGCTTTTCCACCAAAACGATTCGCTGGGTGCTCCTGTTGGCTACATAACCCCTTCAGTGGTCGATCACAGTGTACTTTGTTTCTTTTTTTCATCCTTTCGTGTACATGATATACTAGTTTACAACGTTAAAAGTTGCAATAACAAACATATCGGCATTACCAATACCACAAACTGTTCTTTGAGAAGCTTCGGTCGTCTTTAGTTCAAATTCGTAGTTGTATCGTGTTATATTAAATTTGTACTTTTCCTCATGGTCGGAGTAATCACTGTCGTGGCATTCTTGTGGCCTTATGACAAACTTATTCTTGTAAACAGGAAACCTTCAGTTAGTTCTCTCGCACTTTATTTTTTAGATCATCCTGTACGTACTATAGGTAAACCCTTGGCCAGTCCAATCTTTTCCAATGCTGTACACCATGTATCTGTAAAGGACGTACCAGACGTGTGGTTATACTGGACTCTGAACAGTAGAATAAAAAGCATATCTGGGGCAATCGAAATTGTTATTTTGTCTTAAGTACGAGAATATTACTTTCACAATTACAGACCTTCGTACTCCTTTCTCTTCTTCTTCTGGCTCCGCTTTTGGCAACATCTATTCACTAGCTACCAATCAAATAATCTGTGAAGGTTGGTTTTGTCTAACCGAAATATTTTTTAATTAAAAACACATGTTTAGCCGTTCGATCAGCCTTGCATTTTGTTTAAAGTTTGTTGTCTATTGCTGATCCTGATCCACCCAAAAATCCGGCTACAATTTGCTGTTGTTTGTTCAAGTGGTTCCTTACTTAAGAAGTCACTCACTAAACTGTGGCTATCTTTCTTTCAGCAACTTCACATCCTGCGAACCCATTTTTTTCCCAATCTGACGGCCAGGAAGATGTTGGTATGTTTATTATTTTATGTTTTATCAAATTTTGAAATAGTTTATAAAGAAATACTAAAAACCCACCTAACTGGGCAAACTACAGATTAAAATATATTACGAAATTCAAAACTTGACTGATGTAAAAATAGCTTAATTCCAGTCATGTGCATTGTCAGTGTTAGTAACTGATGTTTGTATCATGTATGTTTGCTTATTTCCTGAAATTGTTATTGTCACATTATTACTAACAGTACTGTGCAAAAGCAATGCGAACGAAAATCAAACACCCCTGAACATACATACATATTGGGAAGTGTCCCCAAGCAATTTGTGTGTATCCGCTCGGTTTCATGACGTCGGGTGTAGTGCACGGCAGTTTGTGCTAAAATAGCACAACGAGAAAACGAGAACATGAGTTTGCGTGGACCCCGCGCTCGCGGTCTCCAATTCGTGATTGATGCTATTAAGGGATAATGTAAACAATAACGTCAGCAAATATTTCCCCAAATTTCAATCTATAATTTAGAAAGATGCCCCGATAATTTAGTCGAATATTATTGAAAATGTCTGTCTTAAAATCTATAATTCAGAAAGTCTATCTTAAAAAGTTCATCTGAAAAAAAGATTGTCATCAACTTCATTTGCATTTCACGTTAATCTTTCCCTATCAATGAGACTTAATTCAAATGCAGACAGTGATGTAGACATTTCGGTGAGTCATTTATGACGTCTCCGCTGGTTTCGTGTTTCGCGGTTGTGACAGGATATCAAGTTCCGAGAGCACATGGTCTGCTTTTAGTTTAAGTTTTGTTCTTCGCTGTGATTGTCAGACAATATTTCGTTTGTTATTAGCGGAACAAGGCACGAAAAACTTGTGAGTATCGATCGGTTTTTGACTTAGCCTTGTTATTTGTAATTCGGTCTTTATTTTGCTTTATTCAGCGGAATTTATGCATTTTCATTTCAGTGAATCGTTGTTCATGTAATAAAGAAGGTTTACAGTCCAGCGTATGTCGAGTTCATCTTGTTTCCGATTTCTTGTAGTGGACATTGGGTTCCTACACAATGATTTTTAAAACTCTAGCATCACATATTGTGATATATATTGTGATATATATAGAATGAGTTGTAATATCAAGCTTCCAACTCCATATCTTGACTTGATTGTGCTTTTTTGACCCTACGTTTCGGCCATCACGGCCTTCTTCAGGGGAGTTATATATATATATATGCTATTTACTGGCTGGGAGGTCCGTATAGAAAAAAACTGTGCCCGAGGTCTTGAGTACGGCCCGAGGCCGAACGTGAATCGTGGCCAGAACGTCTTTTCTGTTTGCAAATTGGGAATGAGCGATAATATGCGCTCACTAAAACCGCCTTACAAAGGTTTTTTTCCCCACAGACCCTAAACCAGATGTGTGAGACATGTCGTGACATTCAACATCAGGGCATCAGGTGGTGGGGGGCGGGGGCGGGGGGGGGGGGGGGGGGAATGGAAAAATGGAAAAATGCAAAGTATCCCAAACGTTCTAGCCATGATCATAGCTACTGGTCTGAACTAAATATGTAAGAAGGCTATAACCGAAACATTTATTCTATTTTTCTTGATAATCTTCGGACGTCTTCGGTAATCTTCGGTCAATTTTAAAATTTCGCAAAATGACCGGAAACGTTAAAATGACCTTTGGAAAAACATCGGAAAATTTTAGAGTATCTTCGGTAAATTGTCGGAAATCTTTGTGAAAATTCGGAAAAATTCAGAAAATGCTGTAATCAGGGGGGTTTGGAAGCCTATCCCATGATGCAACGCAAAGAAGAGAGCAAACACGGTCTTATTACTTTGGCAGCTTGTTTTTTCTGTGCTTACAAAAACTGTGATTTTACTTTTATATCGTTAGTTTAAATGCTTGTTTTCCTTGTTTCAAGCTTGTTGCAAAATGGCGGTTATCCCCCGAAATACCATAAAGTTTGGACGTAGTTCTTGCTTAAATATGAAAATTATTTGAGGAATAAAACGAATTTAAACCGAAGCAAGTTCAAGCAAATTAAAGTGCCTATGAAATGAAATTTATTTTTTGATGTATCGAAAGTTTCACCTTTTTAGACCTTGGAATAAAAGGTTTAAAGTGTTAGGGACGATGCGAAATGCTTTTTTTATGGTCTCAAAGTTAGGTTGTTGGCGCTAAAAAGTGGCTCCAATTTGTGCGCGGCCAAAACCAGTGTCATATTACACTGTGACGTAAATAGTTGTACAAACTGCTGCGGGAATATAGAGAACAAGAGAGCTGACAAGAGACGTCGCTGGAGGTGGACCAATATTATGTGGCGAGCGGCCTCAAACATACGAGATATTAGAATTCTTCGATAACATAGGGTGTAACAAAGCTTTATTTTGCCCCAGAGGAAAATAAGCCGGTGAAATACACGAAATTTGTTCGTCGATATCGGAAAGGGTACGTCAAGCGATGTTGTTTTCAATGAAAGCGCTTATTGTAAGATTAATATTATTTTGCAAAAGAAAATAACATTCCGGCCGGTGAGGCCGTTTAATCAAGCATAATTTTTCCAATCCATATCCTGTTTGGAAGTTCCTTCAAGCCTCGGCTCGACTGGAGAGCCGTCGAAGTCAGTGAGGCCTACAAAAATATACTGATTCGATCGGCACTGACTGGCGAGTAATATAAATGTTTATACGGTATTCCGAATTATAAAATTCAAAGTGCAGCGACGCAAGTGTTCACTGGAAGGCGTCTATTCTACGGACTGATCTATCAAAAATCTACACGTACAAATGCGTAAGACTATTCGAAGCAAAATACATCGCTGAATCATTGCGTGTTCGATCAGATCAATTTTTATACAATGAAATATAAATCAGACATAAATGTAAACACGATACTTTGAACTCACTTACAAGCCGCCAAGTGGTTAAAATTTCCAAAAACGATCAGACGCTGGCAAGACACTGAACTAAGAAGCATAATTATTACGTATATACTTGAGTTCAAACATTTTGAATAAATAAATAAAAAAAAAGCTATCAAGGCACCTTGCCGCTAAAAATACACCATTCACATTCAATTCAGCAAGCCGCCTGAAAAATACCACCTCGGATATGCATAACATATCAGTATAATTTAGAAACTTTCAACTAGCAAGCCGCCAAGACATATCCTTCGCATTGAAAAAAGAACTTTAAGTAGACGAGCGAATTGCCAAGCCGATAAAATAAGTTCATAACCTTCACGCGCGATCAATGAACTTCAGAGAAGACCGGCCGAGTCGCTAATGCGCTAATATCATGATTGTTTGTACTACAAATATATCGTTCGCGTTCGATAAACGCTAGTCAAAGAGCCACTAAAAAGAAATAACAAAAACGCATCTGCGTTCAATAAGCTTACAACTCAACTGGCGAACCACTGAGACGCTGTGCTACTGAAATGTATACCTTTCACGTTCAATAATCTAAATGATCAAAGTCCGTCTTCTTCATGTTCACTTCCTTCGTAATTCGCTCAAGCGGCACAGTCGGTTCGTCTCGCTACGGCAAAACTACAGTGGACACGATCATTTCAGTTGATCAAGAGTGATCCGAAACTGATCCTCTTCACCTTCAGAGGACTGTAAAGAAACAAATTAGGCGCTGTCTGACATTTGTACAGCCAAAAACGTTGGCAAGATGACCATCACGCTAAAGGATTCCAAGGGAATTATAGCGTAAAGAAACCAATGTGTCATACTATTTACGTAATTTACGTCATCACGCACGCCCACTCGCCCCCAGGCTCTCCAAAAATTGGAGCCACTTTTCAACCGAAGTGACGCATCTTCGAGGGGCTAAAAAACCGATTTTCTTTCTTTTCCTCGGGAAATGATTATTGTTTTCGTTCTTTGGACATAATAAACTAATGAAAAACGAAGAAAAAAAATTCATTTCATAGGCACTTTAAACAAAAAGAGTTAGATTTTATTTCCAAAAGCCGTCTTGAACAAAAGATCGTGGAAAGGAATCTTGGTAAATGCCTCAGAGCTGAAAACTCAAATCATAACGCAGTAAAAAATATGCGCGTATTTTTCGCACGTACAAACTAGCTATACGCGTCAGATTTACAGTTCTTCTGGTCTTGACTAGCCTGTGACAGCCGCCTCCTCCCCTCAGAAAAAAATCGGCTTCTCTCACCGATTTTTTTCTGAGGGGAGGAGGCGGCTGTCACAGGCTAGTCTTGACATCAGAACTACATTGCCTCGCTAAAATCAAAGATAACACAAATAGCTAGTAATAGAAAAATAGAAGAATTTTTTTTGCCAAGGGTTTTCAGTTTTTCAGAGAAATTGTTTAGTTAACTCAAGAGAGTGTCATCATATGCGAGGGCACGCAGTTTGCATGCCCACGCGTCCAAGCGCTTGCAAATTTTGTGGCTTGGATATTAAAACTCCGTTTGTCGAGTTATCCTTGTATCTGTTCGTTGCAAGAGAAGTTTTTTTTACATAACCGATAGACTACCGTCCTTGAAAAGTGTGTCTTAACAGCTACTGCCACGAAGGCGGCCACTGGCAAATGCGAGGTCACGTGATGATGAGACAAATTTTGTATATATCTTTCATTCGCATTGCATTATGGGAAAGGTTTCCAACCCCATGATCGCAAAGTCTCACATAGCATTGCACAATATTAAAAAAAAATCGGAAAATTGTCGGAAATGTTATCAAAGATATAAATGCATGGAATAAAATAGTTATACAATGCTTTGTCGTTATATACCATGAAATATTCCACTTGATATTTCTTTATAAACACATAAGAAAAAAAATCAAGTCAGTACACTAAGTCAGCAGTGGATTATTCACGGTATACCATTCGAAACCATTACATAAACGTGAGTACCTTCATCAAATAAAGATATTTCTTAACTATCAAGTAAAAGCATTTTAGAAGGATGAAGGGGATTCTTAATTCAACAAGGGTGCGATAAAAGCTTATTTTACATTGATCGTTATTTTTTTTAATTAATCTCTTTAATTTAGAAACACCGCCATGTGATGTGGATGTGGCATTCATAATAGATTCCTCGGGAAGCATGAAAATCCATGGTTTTCGGCAAGAAAAACGCTTCGTCAAAAAGGCCGCTAAAAAGTTGGGAGTAGCACCAGGCAAGAGTCAAGCAGCTGTGATACAATTCGCCCAGACTGCCAAAATAAAGATCAAATTCAATTCGACTGCATCCTTGGCTGAGTTCACGCGTGCTGTTGACGCCCTAAAATATGACACAGAAGGCCAATCAACCCACATCGACGAAGCTCTGAAAAAAGCCATAGAAGTGTTCACTGACGTTTCGGGAGAACGAATTAAGCTTCTCGTTGTACTAACTGATGGAAAGCAAACAAATGGAAGAGAACCAGATGTAATTGCATTATTGACCCGATTGTCCTCAGAATTGCGCAATGCAAGTGTCCGAGTGCTTGCTGTTGGTGTTGGCTCTGGGGTGGATGTAAAGGAACTGACGCTTATTGCAGGGGACAAGGAATACATGATAAATGCCACAGATTTCAACGATCTGGACCAAAAGCTTACCAAGATCATAAATAAAGCTTGTGGTAAGTGCTTTAAGTTCGATATAAAAAAAAACCCCGCTTTTGTTTCAGAATACACTCTTCAAGAACCTGCTGATTCCGCTCAATGAGTCTTGGTCGAGTTTAGCAGATTTAGTTGCAGTTAACGTTGTTAATTCTATTTTTGTGCTAACTTTCTTCAATTCTTCCACTTCGCCATCTCTTCGAAGTAAGGTCCATAATAAGACTAAAATTTTAGTTTAGGAATCCCCGCAGTCCTCTCTGCCCATGCACTGTTTTATGAGACTCACACGATGGAATGTCAGTTTACCTTTCCCTTTACATGTTATACCTTTGCAATACATGCAATACCTTATATATACCTGCAATACCTTACGCAATACATGCAATACCGTTCACTTTACATGCTCTGCGCATGCAATGTTTTATGAGACTCACACGATGGAATGTCCGTTTACCTTCCACTTTATTGCAGAGAACATCTGTTGAAGTGACTGACCGATCTTTATTTGCTCCAGCACTGCTTCTTTGAACTCATCAACAGTAGAACTTTTGCAAGCTTTCCTTTCCAAAATGGTGAATATTCAGCGTCAAAATCAAAACAAAAAAATGTAAAAAAAATTGTCCAAGCATGCGCACAAGGGACTGCAAGTTCCCTTAATTAAAGCGGTTTTTTTTTTGCAATCAGAGTTTACATTGACCACTAAACACATCAATAAAGGCCCAAGAAACGATTATTCATGACCTAGCAGCAGCTGTACTTGGGAGCTGTACCTGGCCTAATAATATACATGAAAAAAATTACTCGATTCTGATTGGTTAAGAGCAGTGCAGTTCAAGTGTAACACCAGTGCAAAACGTGTAACACCGGTGCAAAAAGTGTAACACCAGTGCAAATTACAAATCGAAAAAAAAATTCCAAAAAAAAATTTTGCAAAAAGAAAAACAAATTCCAAACAAGAATGGATGCAATTTTTTTCATGTATAATTATTAATAAGTAATCATACGGTTTTCTCGTTCAATTTGGGATTAATTTGCACTTGTGAGTTTTTCAAAAAGCTCAAATTGCACTCGCCGAAGCGGATCGTGCAATTTTGAGCTTTTTGAAAAACTCACTCGTGCAAATTAATCCCAAATTGAACGAGAAAACCGTATGATAACCTATACTAACAGCTCGTAATCTTGGTATAACCTGCATTTAAACATCACTTGAGCAAAAATCTCTAACAGTCCTTGGAAGTTTAACGCGAAAACTAATACTCAAATGTGACGGTGAAGCTCGTCGTAACATTGAATGATTACTGATGATTTTTTTGTACTAAATATCCTTAGCTGTAAATAACAGGTTGTTTGCTTTTATCTCTTCCTTATTTGTCAGCTTGTCCAGTGGATGTGGCGTTTATCCTGGATGCCTCGGGAAGTCAGGAAAATACATTCCGCAACGAGAAGGAGATTGTCATCGGTTTGACGAAGAACGTGTCCATTGGTACAACAAAAGCAAAGAGCAGAGCTGCACTGATGCACTTCAGTGTTTCCGTTGAAGTAGATGGTCTGTTTGGAACGTATGCTACCGCAGCTGAATTTCAGACAGCTGTCAAAGATCTGCCCTTCCTTGGAAAACAAACACGAATCGACAGGGCCCTGGAACTAGCTTCCCGAGAGGTCTTCAAGAAAAGCTCCAGTAGCCGCCCTCAGATTGCCATAATTCTCACTAATGGCATACAGCATTCAGAGAGCCAGGAAATACCGAAAGGCCTGATAAAAGCTTCTCGACCCTTACGAAACAAAGGTGTTCGGGTAATCGCCGTGGGTATTACCCCTAATACAAATGAAAAAAGGCTCAGGTTGATGACACAAAGGAATACGGATGTTGTGGTGGACAAGAACAAGAATGTTGTGATAAACAAGGTGAAACTGCTGCTCAAAGACGCCTGCAGTGAGTATCAGTATTAGTTTGTGACTGATATGATAATAGCCTTGTGTTTCGGTTACGGTTTTCAAAGGGCAAAACCAAAGTAGTTGCTCTGGCCAATCATTACAAAAGCAGACGATCCAATGAACCAATCACAACCCGAATCAAATACATTGGATTGGCGCCTAGCTCAGGAAAACGCTTTCGAGCAAGTTACAATTGGTTGTGGTAGTACTTCTGATTGAATACGAAAGTGGCGCGATAATTTTTGACCACTCACAAAGCGCAGCAACGCAAAACCAAAACCGCGAAATTACTTTCCACACTCAATTCAAGACTCTTAAATTTAAAAAGAATGTATTACTTATGAGGTATTTTTTATATCTTTTTCCCTAGCTTTACTTGCACACTAAACATTTTTCTGTGCCTTTGGTGCCATTTTACCCAAATGTAACAGGGGTCGCAACTTTTTGAGAAACAACGATATGCTGCAAAATATTAACCTCATTCACACAGAGGCCCCTTTGTTATTCTGGTATGGCACGTGGGGAAGGGTAGGTTCCTAGGACCAAAATTTCTTACAAAAACGTCTCTGCAAACGAACGTTTTGTCCATCATCAAATTCAAAATGTCTAACAAACCCGGGGGGGGGGGGGGGGTACTCCCTATAATGGGCTATACGGGGATGCTCCGCCCGAAAGGGGTACCTTTTTGAGGCTGAAGGTATATGAAAGGGTCGGGATTCCACGAGTTGAAGTATGTGAAAGAGTAGAGATTTCACGAAGAATAGGAAATGGTAGCGAAAACACGAGTTGAAGCATAAAAAGGTAAGGAAAACTGCAATTTAAGTATTATAAAAAGGGCCTTTCAAAATATATCAAACAGACGCACGCAAAGGCTATATGAAAGGGGTACCATTTTCAACGAAAGGTATATGAAAGGGGTACCATTTTCAATGAAAGGTATATGAAAGGGGTACCTTTTCTGTCAAAAACGGTATATGAAAGGGTAAGGGTTTGGACCTCGGGGGCGGAGCATCCCCGTACAAAACTTTGTTGAGTACCCCCCCCCCCTCCCCCCCCCCTCCCCCCGGGCTAACAAAGTGGCTCTAGATACCGTGCTAGTTAGTGGGGCTTAACATGCCGACTAATTCCTATGCGTGAATAACTCGTAATAAGATACAATAACTGATAGTATAGAATTTCAAAATGACAAACCAAATGACTAAACATTTTGCTAAGATAGAAACGTTTAACGAATTGACCACTTCACTTGACGAATATTTTACCAACAGAAGCCCATAGTCCGGAGCGTGCAACTGCCATACTACGTTTATTTTACAGCGTTTGTACGTTTGTGTTGGCACCACTGAACGAACCAACCTCTATAGCCTGGTTTCCATATCATCATCCAGGTTGTCTGGGTCGTCCCAGTCGTTTCAAAATCTACTGAGACGACTGGGACGATCATATGGAAACACGAAACACTACCAGAACGATCGCAAACGACTGGGACGATCTCGATTATATGGAAACCCTATAGTCGTCCGGATCGTCCCAGTCGTCTCAATAGTTTTGAAACGACTGGAACGACCGAGACGACCCGGACGGTTATATGGGAATGAAGCTTAATAGCCCTCTCTAAGTGCGGGTTGTGTGAAATGTTTGAATTTAACTGAATTTTTAAAATTGAGCTAGTTACGCACTGTGGTGGACTGGGCAGTTTTGAACAAATCTGTTCACCCGTAATACAACCAAATCTTTTGTAAAAAAAAAACAATATATGCTATGTGAATGAGGCCTTTAGTTTTATTTCGTAATTCAATGTAACCTGGCCTATTTTGCTTTCACAGAGCCACTACCGTCAACACCGATTCCCCATCCCAGAACTAGCGATGGTATGTAGAGCTAAGTACATCTTTTCTTTTCTCTCAGTTTGTATTTGCTAATGGCAACACTTTTCTAATTTCGGAGTATGTTTATTAACTGACCAACAAAAACAGAAGAGATTCGTAGATGGAAACAGAAAATCGAGGAAGGCAGACAGTACTCGGTTAACAATAACGACAGTAATCAGGATCCCAGGGCTTTATGGCCTTATGGCTTTATGTAGGTATTTGATCAGTTTTAAACATCCCTAGCTTGTCATCTAACATTATTCAAACGTAAAAAACGTTAGAGGTTATGGGTGCCTCATACAAAAGCAATAACGACAAGACATTCTCAGATTGTCGGTGATCTGTTAAAGCCTAATGTGTAATCACAGTATTTCTCTTTGCTCTATTTTACAGACTGCAAAGATAAACTTCGGCATAATGTTTGTGCTTTTCATGCTGCTAAGCCGAACTACTGCAAAGAAAAGCCAGACTACATGGCAGAACACTGTCCTCAGTCGTGCAACCTTTGCCCTCCGACTTATTGGGGTAAATACGATGTTTATTTTCAAGCACTTTACACATCAATTTCGGACGAAACGGTCTTGCGTGTAATCTTGGTGCTGGCACGTGATCTGGTGATACTTACCAATATAAAAGGAGAGCCTCCTCTCAAAAGGGATAGCGAAATTTAAAATTTTAGTACTTGAAAGTGTCGCCAAAATAGACTGAAAACTGAAAGGGTAGCAATTAAATCCAAGCATTAGAAAGGATAGCAAAAGATGGGCAGAAATTACACGCCATTATTCTGAAACATATACACTTGCCAACGGAAAAATATTGAGTCGGTACTGCTGCCGGTTCTTTTATATCTCCTGTTTCACAGCATTCATGGGACCCCGTGCGTTTGACTTATCGTTGAGGTTTAAGAAAGAGGTATAAATGTTTGCCATGTATGTGAAAGGGGTGTCATTTCGATAAAAGTTCGGTATGTGAAAGAGTATGAGGTTGAACTTCCGGTGAGAGCCTCCCTGAATGAAACTTTACTGTGTCCCCCCCCCCCCCCCCCCCCCCACCCCGTAACCCAACTGCTCTACATAAGGTTAGTTTTCAAGTAACTATTTTCGTTTTTTTTTTTTTGACCTTGTTATATGACTTCACTTACGTTAAACCTCTTTGGATTTCTATTATTAGAAATTATAACAAAAAGAATTAAATTCTTATTATCTACCCCAGCAAGCCATAGACGGATTGCATAAATGGCGCCGAATTTGAATAACAATACGTTAGAAAACCTTAGCCTCGCGCTCATGTTTCCAGATAAAGGATTTCTCTCATCAAGGCGAGGCTAAGGTTTTCTAACGTATTGTTATTCAAATTCGGCGCCATTTATGCAATCGATCTATGGCTTGTTGACTGTCTGGAAGAAATTTGCTTATTATCCGCAAACGCTTTTTTCGCAGTGACCAATGACTTCACAACAACACGATTCAATGCAGAAAATAACCGGACCAAGGAACTGATCTACATGGATAACTTAAACTTAATAATATAAGACAACATATGTCAGATGTTTGCTTAGTATATAAAATAATAGGAAGGTTAACTAAAGGGCTGTACCAAGCAAACTAGGATTAATAAGTGAAATAAAACAAATTAACTTAATACTGAGTCGACTTTATTTATTTTTATTGTATTCTATTTTAGTTCCATGAAGGATTTTAACTCTTTTAATCAACAAAGCCTTTTCGAATCGGCAAGCTGGTGATGAAATCCTAGCCTGAATTGACCAAAGTGTCACCAGCTGTTGAGCATTTTTTGTGTCCACTGCGCATGTGCGCGCAGACACTATGCTGTCGATGGTGTCACAGGAAGATTGTTAACTTTTGCTCTATGGATGAAATCCTAGTGACCATTGCAAAATATTTTCCTGGGGAGGTAGTCACGTTGTTTTAAAGGAAAAGAAGTCTCTATTTACTTGTTTCATAGAATTAGAAATTAAACGAGACTTACCTGTAAGTTGAAGTTTGATAAGAATTCTACCAAATCCGCAGTGGTACTGAGGGTTAACATGAGATGTACACGCGCCGCCGTGAGTCAGACTTCAAAGGTTGTGGACACAATTAACAGAGGAACTCTGTAATTCTCGGAGATCCAAAGACGTCCAGAGACCATTGGTGTAAAATTGAGACTCCCACAAGGATAGAGGAGGGGAACAATTAGGGAGGGCATGTTAACCCTCAGTACCACTGCGGATTTGGTAGAATTCTTATCAAACTTCAACTTACAGGTAAGTCTCGTTTAATTTCTAATTCTACCAAATCGCAGTGACGTACTTCCGGTTAACATGAGATTTTAAAGCAATTGTGGACACAACTATATAGTCACAAAAAAACATTTATTGTAACATAGCGTTTTGAAAAGCATCATCAGCTACAATTGGTCTGTTGTAGAACTTGCGAAAAGTTGAGTCCGAAAACCAACCTACCTACTTCAAAATGGTATCTGAAGGAATAGTTTGACTAGCTTTGCTTGTACTGGCTGACCGCGTACTATGGGCCTTAAATTTAGTAGTGTCAATACCACCTAAGCCAAGTAAAGTATAAATTATCCAGCGTCCAACTGTGCTAGTTCCGACTGGCGCATAAGGCTTAACATATGATGCTAACTTATGATATGATACTTATCATATGATACTTATGATAACAACTTCATACTTCCCTCTTGTCTAAGAGGTAGGGTACGTACGCGGTAACTCTCCAGTGTTCTGTAAGCACATAGTTCTTGTTGTTGGCATTACCTGACATAAATAGAACTGATTGTGTATCCTGGCCTGTTCTGTTTCACGTGCTCATTAATATCAAACAGATAATAATCGTGGGCTTTCTTCATCGATTTGATGTCCATGCTTGCTAACACTTGAGACCTTTGTCCTGAAGGAAGCGCAAATAAACCTACTAACTTAAATATAAACTCTTACAATGAGAGCTTTACAAGCGGGTACATTAAAGACAAATGATGCAAAACAACATAAACATCCCAAGTTTCTGAATATTTCAGCACAGGCTTCCTAGAATTGAAGACACCTTTAATGTAATATATAACAAGTGGATGACTGTAAACGGAGTAATCCCATAAGACATCAGATAAGGCTGAGCGGGCAATATTGATTGTTGAATAGGATAATCCCTTCTTACAAAGGTCATGAAGAAATTCTAACACATCATGACAATGGGTTGCATAGAATTAATTGGTACACAAAACTGGTACCACTTGCTGAGGTATACATTGCACTGTTGCTGGGTACTCTCTTACCAGGAAGACATAAAGACTTCAGTAATGTCTGGAAAAAATGCCCTGGTTAGCAAACTCTACCATGGGTCTGCTTTCCATGAAACAGAAATAAACCTTGTGATTTAGTCTATTTGTAACAAGAGGCTACACTGGTAGCCTGTACTCATGCGCTTGCATAAGAAAGTTATACAGTTTATTTTAAATGGGTCACGCATCCCTCCCCCCTCAACGAATTTTGCGTGACACTCTAAAGAACACGCTAAAACACGTTTTCTGTACTCGCTTTGAATATTTAATTTATTGATTCCCGATCAAATACACACTCGTCTTTTATTTCCCAAACCGTGACTTCTTTCTGTTACATTTGAAAAGACTACTTTTAAAAGCAATGAAATCAGCAAACGACCGGGCTACTTTTTCAATTTTAGTGAATCTCAATAACAGAATTACGCGACCGTGCACAAAAACTTTTACTCGGTCTAGACTAAAAGTATGACTAATTTTCGAATAAAATACACCAGTTGTATCGGAAATTGCCCTAGAAACTGATTTGGAAATGAAAATTGCAAAACATACACAGACATCTTTGCGTATTAGGCGACGCGTGTGAAGTTAGAACTACCGGTATAAAATTAAGTCTTGTTTTGTTTACATAATATCAGATGTCATTACGATTGAATTTTAACATGTTTTATAAATATTTCTCCAAAACTAACCAGAACACAAAGAAAAAGTGAATCACAAATTGATATCAACATAAATTCTGACCAAAAATTGTAATTTCTTTTACGGTAAAGTCCTTCGTCTGTTTGAAAATTCTTTAAAACTCTGCTTCTTCGGTTTTGATCGCCCCACACTGATAAAAGCGTATGAATTTCCTCGAAGCAAGATTAGTTGCTAAAAGGTCTCCTTTTTCTCCACTATAGCGGCTTTGGGTACTCCTTAAAGCTTTCTCTTTCCATTTTGAATATTTTAAATGTGAGTTATTAATCCGACGACACGAAACTACGGTTTTAAAAACCAAGCACATGCCGAGCGCGGCAGCCATTTTTGTAGAATGTTGGTGACCCGAGGACCCGGTCACTAAAATATGCGTGCATAAATCTGCATGCAAAATCGTGACACAAAAAATAATAAAAACGAGAAAAACGAAGCCGGAACCTTACCTCATGCGCGCTATGCGCATGAGTAATGAGGTCAATGTCTGGCATACCAAAATGCACTGCTATATCATGGAATGTATGAGAATTCAGCTCAATTTCCACATTTGGGTTGAACTTCGGCGACAAATGGTCTGTAAGGATGTTCTTTTTACCAGGAATGTGGGCTGTAGATATCCAGATGTTTTTCATGACAGCCAATGACCATTTTTTTTTTATTGCAGAGTGTAACATTTGATGGCCTTGCAACCCCCTATAGCGTAAATGTATGTGACTGTTGTCATGTTGTCAGAAACAATCCGAATGTGAAGTTTCTGGGCTTTAGGAAGAAGAGCCTCTAGCCCTAACTTTCCGCCAAAGCTCTAACACGTAAATGTGCTGAGATCCCTTGTGGGGTGCACGAAGTCCCTGGGTGTAGGCAATTCCTGTTGTAGCCCCCCACCCCAAATGGGAGGCATTGGTGGTAAGCGTAACATCCGGGACTCCATGATCAATGTTTCTGTTCACTGAAGGGAGCGAGGAAACCCACCAGTCCGGGCCATAACCATTTCTGGATATCAGTTTCCCGTGATGTGATTGGCTGAGAAAAAAAAAAAACAAAGCCAATTTGATCACGAGAGACTGGGCGCCAGTAAATGTCTCGGATATATTTTCACGGCGCCATATTGTAATGCGACGGTCGAGTGATACCATTTACTTCTGGTGTTGTTACAGAGCTTGAAACGAACATTTAATCAGCTTCTTCGCGCTCGGGTTAAGTCGCGCTTATTTTTTGAAGCAAAACCTCTCAGTGCTCTGAATTAACATGGCCAGTGAAACGCTGAATGAAACGAACGCGCTGTCACGTACTGTACTTTTGTTTTGACTTGAGCTTTGCAATTAATGTACAGTGGGTTCTTCTTTAGCTTTCTTTAACCTTATGGAACTGTTAAGAATTGGGTATCTTGTTCATCGTTAATTTACTGCCATGTATTTGATGAGATGCAAATAATTATGAATTAATATTCTGCAAAATTTGAATGTCTTTGGTACTTCAAATGCATTACATTAAAATATGTTTTCCGGGCAGCTGTTCAATCTGATGCAAGCATTATCATCAAATCTGTAATAATTTAGCAGTGTAATAAATTTTTATGGCAAATCAAAATTTCTCCATGTTGTGTATTAAAATTATTGTCTGGTCAATTTCCATGCTCTGCAGATAATCCTTTTTCAGGTAAAATATGAAAGCTATCAGAAAAGACATGTTTGTGTAAATTATGGTGTTGGCCAGTAAACTATTTTTTGCTAATATTCAACAAGGGCCGTTGGATGGACCAGCTAAATTAAATGAACACTGTTTTCTACACACAAAATATTGTGAAAATGTTTTTTCAAGTTAGAACATTTTTCATTCAACATTTTGTTTCAGGAGCAGTGATTGATAGTTTAGCTGGGGCTTAAGTCAGCCAGCATTAACTTAATTGGCCACCATATACCAAGCTACTCCAATAGATTATGGTGTCACAAATAAAAGCAACCAAAAGACAGAGTGATTAAAATTAAAATTTTTGAATTTATTTTCAACTGATTGTAGGACCTGGAACAAGTGACATTACAGTTTTAATTTGTATTGATTTCAAAAATATTGTAGTGTACAGTCAAACCCCTGTTAAGCGGCCACCTTTTAGCGGAGCACTAGCCGGGCCGAAGGCCCGGCTGCGGAGCCCCATACTCATAGAACCTATGCCCTCATTTTTCATGGCCATGGCTAGCGGAATGTTTCGCGGGCGCTGTCTGCAACAAAAACATGTGTGTCGCGCAAGGCTAGCGCGCATGCGCGTATGACGCCACACAACATCCGGGATCTTAGCGGAGGACTAGCTCGCGGGCGCGTATGACGTCGCAAAACATGCGCGTACGACGTCATGTTGAAACCAAAGCGAGGCTTTTTTTTGCGCGGTTACACGGCCGAATGTCACGTCAGCTGGGAAAACACTTTGATGTTTTGCTGTGTTTACTGAGCGGAGAAAACGGTTCAAATTAAAGTCGTTATTTTCCTGCATTTTTTCGTGGTTTGCTACTCAAGACAGGGATGCTAATTAAGGGATACTCAGAAGCCGCTTTAGTGGAAAAAGAAGAGCTTTCAGGGATAAAATCTTGCTTCGAGGAACTATATACGTTTTTAGCAATGCGAGAGATGGGTTCGTTTTACGGATTTCAGCACCAAAGCGGAGATTTAAAGAATTTCCAAGCACAGTAGTCGCCGGAGGGACTTAAAGGTAAAACAAATTACATTTTTCGATGGGAATTTATCTTGATATCAATCTGTGATTAACTTTTTGTTAATGTGTTCTCGTTAGTTTTGGAGAATTGTTTTTAAACGTGTAGCTTAAATTCAGTTGTATTAATTTCTTGAATTTCATCGAAGACACGGCTCGGCCTGGATGCGCGTTTTGCGTTTTGCTTTTCAACATAAACTAATGGAGATTTGAATAAAATTTTTCGAAAGAAGATTGTGTTGTCCATTTTTATGTGTTTGATCATTCATTACATAGGTTGAAAAGCGATTTTATGTAAACAAAACAAGACTTGAATTTTATTATAGTTCTAACTTCACTCGCGTGGCCGTATGCAAATATGTTTGTGTATTTTTGGCAATTTTGATTTCCAAATCAGTTTCTCAGGCATTTTGACAAGCTACAACTGTATTTTTTAACAGTAGTCGTAATAGTTATTCTAGACGGAGAAAAAGTTGTTTTTGTGAACTTTTGTACGGTCTAAATGTACTGTGCAGACGGTCGGGTAATACTGTTTTTGAGAATTGCTAAAATTGAAAAATAGCCCGGTCGTCAATATTAATCTTAATTCTTGTGCTTCCGACCTTTCACCTATTAGTTAAGTTTCATCTTAGTTAAGCTTGTTCAGAGGGTCTTCAGAGGGCGCCGCTGTTGGGCTAAGCCTAACTATATATATTATTAAGCGGTCACTTATCAAATCCCCAAAAATAAATCGTCCCCATACTTACAATGAAATTGACCTCTATTACAACTGTTGGCAATTTCCTAAGGGAGACCGCGATTACATGTAATATAGGTTTGACTGTAGTTACAAGTGGCAAGAAACTTTCTTCATACCAGTCAGACCAGTGCCAATATATATATATTTTTTTAATTTGTTTTTCATCTCTATTTCATTTGGTGGCCGATATGTGAAATGGTTTTTGTAAACTATACATTGAGATTACAGCATTGGAGATTTATAACTTCACTGCTGGTAAACAAAATTGCTTTGAGTGTGTGTTATTCAGTTGGTTTTAATATGTTCTTGCACTACATGTGATTGCTGTGAGTACTATTAGTATTTTGATTTTCGATAAAAAATAATACACAAAGTTCCCAGGAAAAAAATCCTCTGAATGACAAACCATGGGCTCCAACGCCATTTACTTCTTTTAATTGGATAAGGTACAGAATAATACGAAAAAAAAATAAACATCTGAGCATTCTTCTATAAGCTTTGCCCTCTCCTCTTGATTTTCCTTTGCCTTTTCAGCGCCACTGGACCATGCCCTTAAGGGGAAAAGAAAGAAAAGTCTCAAATTTCCTGTAATTGCAATGCAAGTGAATTTAATGCTCCAATTTAACGCTGTCCCTTCGGGACTTAAGGAGTTTCAGCATGTGCATCACATTTGGAAATGCAAAATCTAAAATGTATTCACTGGTCCCTTTTTTCACATTGTTTGCACATGAATTATTCAATCAGTACAGCATGCAAGCCCACACGAAGCCTACAATAATAGGCCATTTAAATGATGATGTCAGTTGCTCAAAATTCACCACCAAGCTTTGTTCACATTTACACAATTTTCAAATTCTGTCATGTGCATACGGTTTACACAGGGGTATTCCTTTCAGTTTTGCTCATTTGGGATTCGGGTTTTCGATAAAATTTACCAGCAAAACTTGGTGGTGTAATTAACTAGTCTGGCATCAACATGCATAAGGGTTATTATCATTGTCATACAGTTTAATAGCATCAACTGCATATAATCAGAAAATGCTAAGATAGATGTAACAAAAACAAAGCGGTTGCAAGATCAGCATACAGTGTAAAATAAACAAATTATTAAGAGAATTAAATTCAGATGTTTTGGCATAAAATAATAGTGGTCCGCGGCAGATGTGTGCCACAAAGACGACAAAGTGTCTCGAGATATTGAATGTGTTCATCCATGCTGTTGGCCTGCATGTTGATCTGAAATTCACATCAACATAATGAACATAATGATAAATAATTGGACTTTAACTTTAAAATGCCCGGCCACAACGTATGGTTAAAATTTAAGGTTTACACGACACTCCGATACATGTAGATCTGAACAAAGGGAATCGGCCTAGTTAAGTTTGCACACTAACAGACTTTCAACTTCCGTGCACTCGAGCAAAAACCTCGTGCACTCGACTGGAATTTTGACAGTTGGAAGCAAATTTATTCTAGTTTTTGAAAAGATTTTTTTTAGGAATCAAAAAAAATGTTACATACCTGAAAACTTCAACGAAAGAGAGGTTATTCCTCAATCGAGACCTTCGCAACAAGCACCTTCACCTGACTTTTCATCTGAATTTCTCTTTCTCGTAACCGCGATCGCCATCAATTCTTTGCTTGTTGTGTGTATTTACTTGTCGTCTGCAATTTTGCAAGGTTTCATGGGATATGGTTACGGAACAAAGTCGCTAGGGCTCGAACAAGAGTAATGAATGAGTCTCCTCGAGGTCCCACTACGGCACCCATATTGGTGACATCATCAAGTATCCAGAAATGGTTATGGCCCGGACTGACCATTGTAAATCTGACTTAATTTCTGGGGACAAAGACATAACCTCTTCAAAATTCCCTGAGGCAACGTTGAATGCAAAATCTTTCTCTCTCTCTAAAGTCCTGTAATGCAGGGGGCCCAATTCAACCCCAGGGAAGGATGAAATGAGGGTTCCAATGAGGGAAGCTACCTGACGAATTGAGAACTGTTTATCACATAGAAACTCCTGCCTGTAACGGCAACTCTCCTGTTCACAGAGTTCAACGATTACGTAGGGTGAAAAAACTGACTTGGTAGGGTGAATAACAAACCCCAGTCGTGTGAAGGGTTAAACTGTATGAAGGGTAACTTCGCGACGTAGAATAAAAGTATCCTCTGTGTAATAAGAGTCATCTATATAGCCCAAACATGAATGCCAAAATTGGGTTCGTAAAGTAGAGAAAGCAGGCTTGAGGACTTAAATAAAAATTCTTGGACTGCAAGTGAGCTCCATAGGCAATGCTGTAAACTGGAAAAATCTATAACGCCAAACAAATTTGTGAAATTTTCTGTAGGCTGGTGCAATAGGCACAGAATAATATGCGTCTTACAAATCTATAGAAGACATAAAACAGTCTTGCTTCATGAGTCGTGTAGCTGATAGTTACTTGATACAATAGTATCCATTTTGAACTTGTGATAGGTGACTGTATCATAGAGTAATTTAAGATTAAATATAACCCTAAAAGTTCCTGGTTCTTTTTGGGTCTCACAAAATTAGGTGAAATAACCTCACCAGGTTCAGAAGCTGTCAGTTCAATGATCCCTTTTTGTAAAACGGTTTCAATCTCTAAATCGATAGTCTGCTATTGAGTTGGTGGAAACTTGTGCTCATAGGTAATTGTACTTCTGACATGAGATGGCTCACAGCCAAATACAATGAAGCAACCAGTTACACATTGTAAAACAAATGAATGAGGTAATTTGTTGCCATACGTGCAAACAGTATCTCAATTGCCCTGCTGGTATGACTAACCTGTTGAAAGGTTTCTAATTGTGGCTCGTCTTTGAGTAGAGGCAGCTTTGGGTCCTGGCCTCCTGCGATTAGTTCCGCGTTCTCCCAAAAAAGGCTGAGATTTAGTAAAGCGTCTACCAGAATAGCGCCCTCTAGCCATAGTAGAAGCAGAACCTTTACCCTGGTATCCACCATAAGGATGGGAACGTGAACCACGGTTCTTCTTTGGGGTGCCAATTTTCTGCCCAGCTTGTTGGCCTTTGACACCTCATCGATGTCTTTGCTAACATCCTCTCCAAACAATTCTGCGGTGACTGGTGTCGAAACATTGCATAATGCACTGAACTGCGTGTTAAGATCTAATCTCAAGAGCTCTCTGCGTCTTATGTTGCGCTCCCTATTTCCAGATAAGGATAACGCCAAAGCATGTACGAGGTTGTCTCCTACTGCACTTGTTGCCACTTTACACGCTTGATGAATTGCATACATTGAAGTCATGAATATTTTCAATTCTGGCACTTCTGCATTCCATTATCTGCCTTTTTGGTGTTTTCTCGAAGCTGGTTTCAAACAGCCTTGTTTGTCTTTGGAGCCACTAGAAACTCATAATAGAATATTCCGAGGCAAAATCTTTGAATTCGCCAGAAGTCGAAGTCCCTTTCTGCACAGACTGCGGTGTGTGGGCATGAAGAAACCTATCAATATCACCGCCCAGTTGCGAGTTTGAACACTCATCGCTAAAATTTTCGCTACGCTGGCTGTTGACCTCATCAGGGTATTCCACTGCGGAATAAACACAATTTTCCAAGTGTTCTATAAGATCGCCTTTCATATCTTGCATTAAACTGAAAATAGAGGCTTTCAAATCACTCGGAAGCGCTGATGGGTTTGCGCCTCACAGTTCCTCCACATCGCTAATTGCTATAAATAAACAATAGAATGTGTCAACAACATTAGTCGTAATGTGCATACTCGCAACAATGGCGGTCGCAAAAGAATAATATATCCTTCGTTGATGCAGTATAAACAATGTTCGGTTCGCTGACCGTATAAATAAAGGGAAACAAACATTTACTTTCCCAGCGTAACATCTATATCTTGAATGCAAGCTATTTCTTGCTTGATTTGAAGGGAAACTATCACTTACTTTCCCTCTTGTAACAAGATCCTTTATATTCAGATTCATTTTAATCTCAAGTCATTGTAAATATTTTTGTCGATAGTAATTCAATCTACGAATTGCAAGTATTGATTTAATATAAAACGATTCATTCATTCATTCATGCATGCATTCCAGTCCGCACATTTCAGCTCGTTTATCGAAGCGTTGAGAGAAACTATCACTTACTTTCCCTTGAATGTGTAACAAGACACGCAATAGCGGTCTGAATACTTTGGTTTGTTGCTCGAAGCGTCCAGGGAAACTATCACTTACTTTCCCTTTTGTAGCAAGACACGCCGTAGCGGTCTGTACATTTCAGCTCGTTTTATCGAAGCGTCGAGGGAAACTATCACTTACTTTCCCTTGTGTAATAAGACACGCAATACCGGTCTGTATACTTCGGTTCGCTGCTCGAAGCGTCCAGGGAAACTATCACTTACTTTCCCTTTTGTAACAAGACACGCCGTAGCGGTCTGTACATTTCAGCTCGTTTATCGAAGCGTCGAGGGAAACTATCACTTACTTTCCCTTGTATAACAAGACACGCAATAGCGGTCTGTATACTTCGGTTCGCTGCACGAAGCGTCGAGGGAAACTATCACTTACTTTCCCTTTTGTAACAAGCCACGTCATAGCGGTCCGCACATTTCAGCTCGTTTAATATGGCTCGTTTAATGATACTTTTCCTATAATTGTGTGATTTTGTAGAGCCCAAACAAAATATCGCCCTACTTTCCGCCTCAAAAGTGGAATATTGTAAACTTGTGAGAAACACGTGCTTCGGTATCGTGGTCGCCGCTCAATATTACCGTCAATAAAGAGCTTAAAAATATCCACAATGGTACCTGAAAATAAATAAAAGATTGGGAAAGAAGGCAATAAGAATAAATGATAGAAGTTTTACCTGCACAAATCCGTGTACGAAAAGGAAAAAACTCGCACGGAAAAGACTAGACGTCTGAACACCACGGCAAACGACTTCGTACTGACTCACGGCGGCGCGTGTACATCTCATGTTAACCGGTAGGGCGTTTTCCATTTACCAAAAAATTCCGGAAATTTCGGTTGGGATGTAAATGGAACACGACTTTTTGGTTCGTTCCACTGGAAATTTTCCGGAATAAACGGAATTCCTGAAAAGGTAGTCCCGTTTTCCCGGTGGAAACTTTCCAATGGAAAATTCGTGTTCCATTTACAGATTTCTCCACTTCATCACCAGTTCCATGCCTTTCGCGGTCTTTTACGCGGCCAGGCCTCTCGGCTCCTTCCCTTCGTGTTTGAACGAAAATGGCGGAAAATCTGGGCTACGATTTTCCGGGCTGCTTCGAATGCTCAGCGTGTCACCGTTTAGCGCCAGATCTTGAACAGTTATTACAGCATGGATGTGCCGCATATCAAAGTGGTAGGTAGAAATTCTTGCTTGCTCGATCGAAGCTGTTTTTTTTTGCCGGTGCACCTTTCCCGCGTAAAGTGTTGCATGAACAACTCTGAAAAGTTCTTTTGTAATTCTTCGTTCCCAGAAGTTTCCACCCCTGTATCCGACCCAGTAAATCTAGAAAGATAGGAAGAGGCTGATGTGAGACTTCTAATAACTTCTTACGCGGATCACAAGCATTTGTTTGGCTCCGGAAAAGCGACTAAAAAAGACGTTTTTGCTATAATAGCAGAAGCGTTTACAAAGGAATCTGGCCGTTTGGTGTCAGGGGAGCAGTGTTTAAGGAAATGGGGGAAATTAACTTCCAAGCAGAAGGAAATTGAAGATCATAATAACAAGACTGGGAATGAGAGAAAGACCTGGAAATATTACGACGAACTTTCCCAGTGTCTGGCTAAGGATGCAACCATTAATCCCGTCTATACGATGGAAAGCTCCGTTCATGTACAGTCAGCTGATAAACAAAGTTCAACGAGCAGCGGTAAGCTTTCAGATGAGTCGTCGTCAGAGTCAACTTTGGATGAACCCTGCAATACCAGTAAAAAGAAAAGATTTTTTTTTTTTTTTTTTGTATTTTATTTGTTTTTGGGTTTTTACAGTTTTACAAGTACACAGGTACACAGGATACATCACAGATTTTACATGCATAAATATACAATACACAGCTCAATTTTACAAAGAAAAAGCGCTACACTAGACTTAAAATATAAATAAATAAATAAATAAATAAGTAAATAAACAAAAAGTAATTATTAAGGGCATCTTTAAAAACGAGGTTTGGATAGCAGCTACTGTTGTATTAATGGAAGTAGAGGTTTCCATTTTTTATCGTGGAAATGGATTTTGTTGTTTTTTCTCGCGATTAAAAGTTCGGTTTCGAACGTTCTTTTAAATTTATCGACTAGTGGTTTGATGCATAATGACTCCTTATTTAACTTACGGCGGTAAATAAAGTATTTACTTTCAAGAAGGATGTAGTTGACTATTATGTTTATATTTTCTGTATCTAAAATCCCAAAAAGAACAGCTTTAATATCAAGTCTAATAGTTATATTTAAAGAATTAAGTACAGCCTTTAAATCGTCCCAAAAAATACATACTTTCGTGCAATGGAAAAAGAGATGTTCTATTGTCTCCAACTCCTTTTTACAAAAATCACATAAGGGAGAGTCTACTTTTTTAAACTTAAACAGCATCTTGTTTGTATATAAGATCCTGTTTAATATTTTATATTGGAATTCCCTTAATTTAGTATCCAATGTTGTTTTGAAGGGCAGTAAATATATCTTCTCCCAGTCTAACTGGGATGTATGCGTACTGAAAGTTTCGTTATATTTTTTTTGTGCTGTTGGTATACTGGATATTTTAGAAACAAAACTGTCATATAATGACTTTGATTTAAGATTTTGGAAATTGACTTTTTTTCCTTCAATACGTAAAGTGAAATCAGATTCAATTAGATCATGAGTTACTGAGGAGATAGAATTCTTATTTGTTTTTAATACTTTGCGCCATTCTTCTGGAAAAGCATTGAAGAGACTGAAAAGTAAAAAGTGTTCCACTGGCGAAAGAGTTGAATATAAGGGTTCCTTGTACCACTTAAACTCTCCCCGTATGTCGTAGAGGTCTCCAATTCTTACGATTCCAAGATCAATCAGCCTACTGTTATAAATTGACTTAGATTCAATGCAAATACACTGGTTGTTCCATATAACTTGGTTTGCGATTTCAGAGGATGAGGAGGGATTGTACTCGTTTAAACGGGTCCATGTCACAATGCATTCTTTGTAGAAATCTGGAAGAGTTAACGGTAGTTTACTATAGTTAAAGTTACAATGAAACAAAAATTTCCCCCCTACTTTTTTGAGATAAAAATCTAGAAAAATCTTCCAGCCAGCGGGGTTGGTAGAGAGATATCTCTTGATACAAGTTATTCTTTGGGCCGAAATCATTGACTCAATGTCAGGCATTTTCAAGCCTCCCTTATCAATAGGGTAAAAGAAAAGATGCCGCAAGCGGCCAAAGAGTAGATCCTCTACCTCCGAAATGCTAGATTTCATGAAATCATATAGCAATAAAAGAGAGAAAATGGAGGAAGAAAAGCTACAAGTATTGAAAGAGGTCAAAGAGGAGAAAAGTGCTTTCTTCAACCGTTTCTTTGATTATTTAGAGAAAAAGAAACCATAAGCAACATTTTATAAGTCAGACTCTTAAGTTTGTATCATGCATGTTGCTAGTGTTGGAATGTCAGGTACATTATTTAAGAGAAAATAATGTGTTGCCTTACTGAAATGTTTGTTAATATTTCTACTGTTCCTGTAATGAAAAAAAAAATTACAAATATACATCTTAGATTGGTTGAAGTTTGTTTAGGATCCAATTAATTTTAATTTTATTTGAACTCTTGCTTGCTGATCTTGCATGTATTTGACTAAATGAAACATTCAATCTGTAATTTTATACATTTTACAAGGAAACTTGACTAAGTTGAATTTACAATGTTCTTACAACGAATGCATGGCCATCACCTGAAAACATTCATATATATATATATATATATATAAAGCAAAGAAGCTTAATAAAACATATCTGTTGTATTTAACTTTGAACATGTCCTGATAGTTCTATCTAATTACAATACTGAGTACATTGTTGCGCACTGAATCATCATCCAGTTAGTCAAAAGGTTATGTAAAATTTAACAGATAATATTCATGAGTTGAACACGTTTAGCCTTAGCTGCTAGTGCCCCTCCATCCAGGTGTCCTGGAACTGGCCCACCATCAACATCACCATCATCACCATCATGATTATCAAGGAAGTAGCTGTCATCAAAGTCATCGTTTAGTAGGCAGAAGTTGTGTAAAACACATGCTGACATATTAAGGCAAACCAGCAATCCCATATTTGTATGCTCGAGTGTCAGAAGCTTCCTCCACCTCCCTTTTAATAGACTGATTGATCTTTCCACTATTGATCTAAGGGAAGAGAGTCTCGTGTTGAACCTTTTCTGTCTGGCATTCAGGTGGCCATTGTTCCTGAATGGCGTTATCAGCCAGCTGGAAATAAATAAAATTACACCACATGTGAAGCCACTAATATTTCAGCTTATCAGTTATAAAATGTAAAGGTACTTTGATGTTCATTATAATATCTTGTTCAGTTCAATGAATGGAGGGAGATATACTATTTTGCCTAAGTGTAGAACATGACCTACATGTTACAAGTTAACAAATGTTGATGTGATACTGGCAGACAGTAATTAGCCATCTTTATTAAAAATACAAAATTGACAATGTAATACTTTATAAGAGACTTAAACTTTTTAGTGGGTATCCACCATCACCAAGAAGGTGTGTGTCCCCCGGGAACTTGGCTGCTGCAGTGGCAAACAAAGAGGAGTTTCTGAGGACCTACGAATCATGGACAGAACCTGGCCAACCCACAAAAATGTCTCTGAATACCATGTTGTCATCACACACAGCCTGAAACATAAAAAACATGAAACATAAAAAATACTCTTTTACATAAACAGCAAGGACACATGAACAATAAATACTTTTACTTCTTTGCCATATATTTTTTTTATAAAGATTTATATCCAAATATTTACCTGGCCAACAAGGGAATGAAATTTTTTCCTGTTCACATATTACGGTGGCCCATTAGGGACACCGCTTTCAATAATAATTTTCACAAACATTTTTAAAAGAAAAGCATTAACAAGTGAATTATACACTCCGATTTAAAGAAATCCCCGCACCCAGCAAACAAAAAAAACCTATACACTGCAAACAAAATAAACCCGCACTTCAAACAAAATAAATTCGCACACTGCAAACAAAATAAATCCCCACACTACAAACAAAATAAATCCCGCGCACTACAAACACAAAATTACGGTGGCCCATAGGTGTCACGGCACAAACAAAAACTTCACGGCACAAACAAAAACTTTCACGGCACAAACGAAAACTTCACGGCACAAACAAAAACTCACGGCACAAACAAAAACTTCACGGCACCAACAAAAAATCTCACGGCACGACCAAAAAAAACTCACGGCACGAACAAAAACTTCACGGAACAAACAAAAACTTCCACGGCGGAATTGATTTTAACGGCGGAAGTTAATATCACGGCGGAAATGTATCTTCGGTGGCTTGGAAGGGACAGCGACTCTTTTTTTGCCCCCTCGCGACTTCTTTCTTTTCTGTCTCGCGACTTCTTTTTTGTGTCTCGCGACTTCTTTTTTGTGTCTCGCGACTTATTTTTCCGTCTCGCGACTTCTTTTTTTTTGTCTCGCGACTTCTTTTTTGTGTCTCGCGACTTCTTTTTCGTCTCGCGACGTCTCTTTTTTTGTCTCGCGACTTCTTTTTTTTGTCTCGCGACTCTTTTTTTTTGGTGTCGCGACTTTTTTTACGGTTTTGCGACTTTTCTTTTTCTTTCTTTTGAACACTTTCTACTTCAAACCGTCTTTTTGATATTTATTTATTTACGATCTAACTCGCTGTTGTATTAGGAGTGCTTGTTGATGCCAAGTAACATAACAGTGTGTTGAAACTGAGTTTTACTGACATAGACTGTGAATAATTCACATAAAACTGTTGAGGAAACCGTTTGTGCTACAAAACAAGCCTAAGATGCCAAACTTAGGTGCTACATTCGTCGTGTCAGCCATCTTGCTTATACTCTGCCCACATCTGTGTCGCTGTGTTTTTCCAAATTACCTTCCAGATGTTGGAGAGTCATCTTATAACCGAGATGGTCTGATAACTAGCTATTTCCATTTAGGTATTTCGTACACTGAAATACTGTCTTTCTTAACTTGTCTTCACGGTATAAACATAAGCCTACGACAACTTAAGAGAGTGCTGAGGTCCAAAGGGCTTTATAGAAGAAAGAGGTTTAGTGACCTGCTAGATGTCGTAAGTGCCATTGAAAAGGAAATTTCTGATAGTGGCAATTCGATTGGTTATCGTCAAATGCATCAGAGGCTCATAACAGATCATTGTCTCGTGGTGAAGAGAGAATCAGTGCGCTTAATAATGAAATATCTAGACCCAGAAGGAGTTTCGTTGCGCTCAAGACGTGCATTTCGGCGAAGAGCGCATTCTGTTCCAGGTCCAAACTACATGTGGCATCTGGACGGTTACGACAAATTGAAACCGTTTGGATTTGCCATTCATGGTGCTATTGATGGTTACAGCCGTCGGGTGCTGTGGTTAAATGTTGGACCAAGTAACAACGACCCCGAGGTAATAGCCAATTACTTTCTTTCCTGTATCAAGCAGATTGGAGGAGCACCAATGATTTTAAGAGGTGATAGGGGAACTGAAAATACTCATGTTGCTGGCATTCAGCGTTTCTTTTGTCGAAACTCATCCGATGCTTTCAGGGGAATGAACAGTTTTTTCTATGGACGTTCAGTTTCAAATCAAAGAATTGAGTCATGGTGGTCATTTTTACGGAAATCAGAGACCGACTGGTGGATCAATTTTTTTAAGGACTTGAGAGATTCAGGGCAATTTGACGACAGCAATCTGCTTCATGTTGACTATCTCAGGTTTTGCTTCACTCCACTAATACAAGAAGAACTAAACAGAGTTGCAAGACATTGGAATTTACACAAAATCCGCCCCTGTACCAACACTGACAGTGCACCAGGACGTCCAGACGTCCTTTTTTTCCTTCCCCAGTTAGAAAGCACCCATGACTTCAAGTGTAAAACGTCATGCGATGAAATCAAAATTGCTGAAGAAATGTGTTGCTCTCACCTTCCTGAAACAACTTGCTGTGAAGAATTTATGGAACTAGCAGAACTTTTCATGGAGGATGAAGGTCTAAATTATCCATCTACCATAGATGAAGCCTTGGTTCTTTATAGAAGGCTAGTAATATGTTTTGAAAATGTACTTTAAAAGATGTTGCTATAAACAGGGAAAACAGAAATACCAAACCAGGAATCGGAACTGTTGCTGCTAAAAAATATCGTAAGTCAGTAGTTTGTAAGGAGGCAGAATTGTATCAGTTTTTTTTAGTAATCTTTGGATGTTGTCCTTCAGTAGCATTTTAAGAATATAAACATTTTCGCCGATCAACGGCATCATCAGGGATAAAAAGAAAAATATTCCACGTCGACTCATATACAAATGTAATAAAAGTAACATGTGTAAAAAGCGTAAGAATGTGGCAAGTATGTGAAATACTTGAAAAACAAGGGCTTCGACCGACCGCAAGGTGTATACTTCTAAAAAAAACTCATGACAATTCTGCCTCCTTACTAACTACTTCGTGCCATATACACTTTAAATAAGCCATCACTGAGTTAGAATAGAACGACCGTTTTATTCTCAGTTTAACAGCAACGATTACTTACGACGTAGGACTACATCAGCAGTAATACCCCATATCTTGAAAATGCCATTCATATCTTAAAATGTCTCATGTCTCCGTTTTTATTCTCAATTAAACAACAACGATAGCTTATAGACTTAGGAATAAGTCAGTAATACGCGATTTCTTGAAAATGCCATTCATGTCTTAAAAATTAAGTTTTAATGGTTTTCCCAAATTGCCTTATCTGCACAGGTGAAGCAACTAATATCAAACACCGTCATGCCCGTAGCCATCACGATCAAACTGAGGCCATTGCATCGGCAAGTAAGCTGATTTATTTCTTGCTGTGCATACCATTTCTGTATTTTTTTTCTTTATCGTTTGTTTTCCTGTATTTATTTTCTACTCGCTCAGTAAAACATGTGATCTGGCTACGGGTGCGACTGTTTAAACTGGTGTTAACAAACGGAACCCCACTAGTAGCAAAAATGAACATGCAAAACACAAATGTAATTAGAGTAAACTATATTATTAGGTTTTCTTAACACCTTACTAGATACACGAAAAAGTTAAATCAACGTCTTTTCTCGTGCCACTATAACTATTCAACATTTAAACATTGTCTCCATTTGTAGGCATTTGACAAAACGCCATGCAACCGCAATTTTTTCCACTGCAAACGACGTATGCATTTTAAACTATGTCCATCTCCCATGAATTGAGGGATAGGATATTATTAAACACCTCTCTCATCTCCGGAAAGGATTGGTAAGTTGACAAGAGCTCGAGCACAAAAGTGCAAGTATGCGCAACAGGCCTTCTTGCGCTGCCCTCGAGTTGAGTAAATGTCACTTGCAACTCGGGAAAACAAGAGTAGCTCGCTCCCGCTTACAAAACGCAAAAATCTTCCCAATTTTACTGCATCTAACCCCCTGCATGTATCGTTTAAGGTGTTTCAGGCACTCTCTTTCAGGCACTCTCTGTGCAGATAAGGCACTCTCTTTCTTTCTTTCTCTCTTTCTTTCTGGAATTAGTTATCAATCGATCAAGGCATGGATATGAGGGCTTCAGGTGAAGTAGAATCTCTTTCCAGTACTCCACAAAATACTGAGGACGCTGAATAAGCTCTGTGTGCGCATTTTCTGTTAATATCTGACAAAAATTATCTCTCCTTACCTCTTTTCTACAATTAAAATTACTTAACAGCTCCAGTAGCTGGTTATTGTTGCTGTCAAATTCACCATTGAGACATTCCTTAATTACTTCCCGTTCACTATAAGATATGTATTGCCAAAAGCATGGCTTCCGTTAACATAGACTCCCCAAATAAACAATAGGCAAAGAAAGTTTTGGAAAGCAGTAGTGGGAAGTATTAGCAACTAAGGTATCCGGCTACAAGAATTTTACCTATAGCTTCCCACTGTAAACGCTGAAAGTCGTGACGAATACAAGGGACACGTTCCTCTTCGCCTAACATTAACGAATCATAAACATCGTTCCAGAACAAACTAAAGGTATTCCTCACCAGCCCAGCACCTCTACCATCTTCCTTCTCCCTTTTTTCATTAATAAAAACCACCTCGATATTATTGCTAAGGACAGGAACGCTAGGATCTGAAAAAACGTCAATCATATCTTTCCTCAAGTTGAGGCGGTGGACTTCTAGAACAAAGGGTGTCTGAGATTGTTGGCTAGCTATAGTATGGTTAGATTCTTCAATGGCATCTGACTGTCATTGCTGGTAGAAGTTGTAATCTGTACATTGGAGAGCTCTTTCAGCCATGCATTGCCTCTACCGAGGCTCAACATGAGCCCTCACACATTTTCGACAGCAGTTACAAAAATAAAGTCGCGAATACAAAAAAAAAAAGTCGCTATACAAAAATAAAGTCGGGAATGCAAAAATAAAGTCGCGATACAAAAATAAAGTCGCGAATACAAAAATAAAGTCGCGATACAAAAATAAAGTTGCGAATGCAAAAATAAAGTCGCGATACAAAAATTAAGTCGCGAATACAAAAACAAAGTCGCGAATACAAAAGTGGAGTCGCCGATAGTAAAAAAAACGTCGCCGATACCAAAAAAAGTCGCCAGAACAAAAAAATATGTCGCGAGCTCCCCCAAAAAAGTCGCGAGGGCAAAAAAAGTCGCGATCGCAAAAAAAGAGTCGCTGTCCCTTCCAAGCCACCGTATCTTCAGACAACCGGTTACTCAGCCGCTCGAAATATGGCGGAATTTGTGGAACTTGATGACGCTTGAGTTGGGAGAAGACGAGGCTAGCGAAGAAAGCATTATTCGCTATTATTATTTTTTAGAGGCTTTGAATATAAAGAAATTATTTTGCTTCTACTGAAGAACTATAACATTCAAATGAACCTAAGCACCTTGAAACGAAGAATCAAAGGGCACGGTCTCAGGAGGCAACGACCGGAGTCAGGCAACATCGATGAGGTGAGGACATCTATTCAAACTATTATAAACGGCCATGGGTCTTTACAAGGATACAGGTCGGTATGGACCTTGTAAAGACTCATGACCGTTTATAATACTTTGAATAGATGCCCTCACCTCATCGATGTTGTATTCCGTTCGTTGCCTCCTGAGACCTTTGATTGGTTCTGTCCTCGTGTACCGGTAACAAAAAGAACGAAACAAAGACTAAACAATAAACTACACGAAAACAATAGATCACAAACAAAGAGAATACAATGTAAAATCCCTCGTGTACCGGTACACCAGGACACAGCCCTTTGATTCTTCGTTTCAAGGTGCTTAGGCTCATTTGAATGTTATAGTTCTTTAGTAGAAGCAAAATAATTTCTTTATATTCAAAGCCCCTAAAAAATAATAATAGCGAATAATGCTTTCTTCGCTAGCCTCGTCTTCTCTCAACTCAAAGTCGTCATCAAGTTCCACAAATTCCGCCATATTTCGAGCGGCTGAGTAACCGGTTGTCTGAAGATACATTTCCGCTGTGATATTAACTTCCGCCGTGAAAATCACTTCCGCCGTGGAAGTTTTTGTTTGTGCCGTGAAGTTTTTGTTTGTGCCGTGAAGTTTTTGTTTGTGCCGTGAGAATTTTTGTTCGTGCCGTGAGATTTTTTGTTAGTGCCGTGAAGTTTTTGTTTGTGCCGTCAGAGTTTTTGTTTGTGCCGTGAAGTTTTGTTCGTGCCGTGAGAGTTTTTGTTTGTGCCGTGAAGTTTTCGTTTGTGCCGTGAAAGTTTTTGTTTGTGCCGTGAAGTTTTTGTTTGTGCCGTGACACCTATGGGCCACCGTAATTTTTTTGTTTGTAGTGCGCGGGATTTAATTTGTTTGTAGTGTGGGGATTTATTTTGTTTGCAGCGTGCGGATTTATTTTGTTTGCAGTGTGCGAATTTATTTTGTTTGAACGGCGGGTTTATTTTGTTTGCAGTGTATAGGTTTTTTTGTTTGATGGGTGCGGGGATTTCTTTTAATCGGAGTGTATGATTCACTTACGGTGCAGGTTCGATCAAAACCCAGTTGACTTTCGACGTTTTTAATACAGTATTGCCTAGAAGATGAGTAGGCGAAGACACGTCTTGCACAGATACCTGACTTCGGGCCCGCCTGACAAATTCACTTCAAACGGCAATTCATTGATTAAATGAAGACATTCTTCTCCGCTCTTTGATCTCCCATGTAGTATGTATCGTGATGAAGTGTCGTTGATGAGATTTACACATAACACACAACAGAAATCCGTGGTGGATATATTATTCCCGTCGTGCTGAAAACAACATACGCGCGTGATCCACACGTGCCGCGAGGGAAATTTGTTTCAACCAATCAGAAGCACTACCGAGATCTGGGTAGCGAGTACGTCGCGCGTACGCGTGTTTGGCGCTCATTACTCAGACGTCAGTTTCGCGGAGGCCCCAGTGGTGGCGCCGCGAAATGACGTCTGTTTTCTCAGTTTACCTTTCGTCTTTCTTTGTAAATGAAGTAGAAATCTAAGCGATTTTACTGTAACGGCTAAAAACCAGACAGACGTTTAGCTATACGTTTGCCTCATGCTCAGTTGTCGCGTTCATCGGTTTGTCAGTGTTCAGTGTACACAACACTTGTCCGTCGCGGCAGTATCGCGAAAACATTTAGCGAAAAAGCCGGAAAATAACACATGACAGTTCCTGAGGATTAGTTTCCCTGGAAAAAGTGAATTTTCGAAAAAGCTACTGAGCGAAGACAAAATCGGCTGTTCCGGTGAATTCAGAAAGTGTTAACTTACGAGCATGCAAATATGTAACTACAAACCTGTCAACTTTTATTCCCAGCACGGTAAGTTTTACAGCTACTGCACAACGTTTCTTTTGCTTTGATCTCTCGCTGATCAGCAGCTAGCTACTTTGCCGTGTGTGGCTGTTAAATTGCAATACGGCAGTTGCAAAATTTGTAGGCGAGAATATTCGATGATATCTGATAATCATGAGGGTTTCTGTGGATCGAAAAATAATCGCCACCTGCAATAATCTTAATAAAGTGTGAAAACCTGACCCACTGTTTTTTTTTCTTTTGCTTCTATAGGTTTTAAATTTCTTAACTTCCGAATCGAGCCTTGGCCGTTTGGGCGATTTTTTCTCAACGAAATGTCACGGGGGAAAGCTTTGTACGGCGTGACATAACCGTTGAGAAGAAAATCGCGCGCAAACCAATCAACCGCGAAAGCAGAAAAAAAAAAAAATTAAATTTTACGACGGTATAACTGCAAAAGAGAACAGAAGCATGGGGTACTCGTTTGGGTTGGTTAGTTACAGAAGTGTCTTTAGGTGCAAAACTACAGCGAAGCGGCGACGATTCTTTTGCAAAGAAACAGAGAAGCGTGCTTTCGTGACTATAAACCGTTTGTTTGGGTTTCTTGCGGTTTCGAGTCACTTCTGATTGGTTGCTGCACAATGGGAAATGTCAAAATCAAATCAAAGTGTTCACGGTTTTTGGAAAAGTAACAAAATAATCAGGATAAAAAAAGACTCAGTCTGCACAGTCTGCATGGTCTGCACAGTCTGCACGGTCTGCAGTCTGCAGTCTGCAGTCTGCAGTCTGCAGTCTGCAGTCTGCAGTCTGCAGTCTGCGTTTTAACATGACCGCGCAAAAGTACATCAAAACAAGAACAAGAGATAACAGTCAGTCGATAAACTAAACCAGGAGCCCATGACTAAACTTTATAAATTAACCAGCTAGAAATACAAGAGGTCCGTTTCCATGATCTTGAGACTTTTATCTTTCTATATCGACAGCTGATAAGAACTGATAGCAGAGCGACCCGCGACCCAAGGGATAACAAAGATGAAAAACTTTAGACCGCTTATAAAAATAATCTAGCGAAAATAGAGACCGCATCGGGTGACTATGGGCTTTTATCACGCCCCGCCATTTTGTATAAAAACAAAAGATTTACCTCCCAAGCCTCGCAGTGAAAAAGTTGAGAACGAGGTTAAGCAGAGGAAAACAAAGCATTTTATTCTCCTGGGAATCAACAAAGGCCCATTGTTGCCGCTACTTGTTAATGTTGAGTGCATATACATTGTAGTGTACCATTGTAACTGGTATTGAAGCTAAGCATACGAGTATGTGAAAGGTAGCGTAAATATCTCAAAATTTGCGAAATTTTAGAAAAATTCACCAAAGGAAAAGTGAGAAAATCAGCGATTTTCTTTTTTTAAATTCGAAAGACCTTTATTTTCGTGTGAGCACGTGCGAAATAACTAAATCCCACATCATCAGCTCGCGTGCGGCTATAAAACTAAAAACACATTGAAGACCTAATGCAGTCAAAACGATAAACGACGAACGTCCCAAATTAAGAGTTCTAGCTTGGAAAGAAAACTCAGTTCTTCCTTTCTCAATTTGCTAAATAGATTTTCCTAATGGATATTTCTATTTTTGCCAAGGTTAATGTTCACAGTGTGTTATTATTGAGTTCAACCCGAAGGCAAAACATTTATTGAAGAAAAGAAGCTTGCTCAAAGTGCAGTAACCAAAGACGTTTTTCTTATAGTGATAAAAAATAGATTTTTTCTCAATATACGTACCTGTTTAGAAAAATATTGCCTGCTTATTGTTTTATTTCGCTCTCTTGGTGTTTTAGTATTATTTTGTAAATAATTAAAGGTGGTTAAAACTTTCCTTTTAAAAACCAGTTGACGTTACCTACTTCAAACTAAAAGCTTTTTTTCGTTTTGTTATGACAGTCATGTGGCTTTAAACATTTATTATGTACAATTATGTACATTTTAATAAGCATTTTTTCATATATGTCATCTAAATATTTTTAAATCTTAATGTATAGTCTATTTAGTTAAATTATTATTTATTGTGATATTGTACATAGTCTTTTTATCTATTTTGTAATAGTAGGTGTCCCCAATTAGCTCTATGAGCTAAATACATAAACGCGGTAATAAAGATTTTATTATTATTATTATTATTTTCTCTTTAAATATTACCTTAGTTAACGATCAAAATGTTAATTCAACGACAATTTTGGGAAAACAATATGGATCCAGTTTGTTGGTGGTTGTGGGTTTTTTAGATCGTTATGGGCCATTCATTGTGCTAGTAGTTTGGGTTATTTTGAGTTGTTCTTTACCTCATTTAAAGATTTAAACAGCTGTTTTATAAATACCAACCAAAAAACGTCTTGCTCAATTTAATAACGACTTCAACAAATGGTTAAAAGGGAGCTTTTCGCAGGCCAATTCATCGTTCAGCGATTCCCTTTGCTGAAAGTGAGTGATCAGGTCCAATAACTAACAATGGCGATGAGGATAATTATCACGTTGTTCGTATTATTTTCTGTCGGCATATATTGTGGTAAATCAATTTACAGTTGCTTTTCTTTGTTCATTTTGTTCTTATATCACTCCCGTTTGCTCAGTTGAATTTTTGTCTACGTGTGTGAAATAATTTCTAATCGGTTCTAACGATTCAAAATTCATACCAATCAGTTTCTAATTCCCTTAGTTATAAAAAGTTCAGTCGGAATTGTGAAATTTGCAAAATTTAGTAATGTTCTGTACTTTATGTTGTTTCGCTTTATTTTTTTAATCCTATATTCATGAAAGCAAAGTTGTTAAAGGGCAATGTCGGCAATTATTATCTTAAAAAAACTAAAGTAGGCTGTTCAACCAATCGTAAAGGTGACATATACGGTATGCTTGTCTGAGAAAAGCTCGAGTAGCCCGCCCTCAGATTGCCATAATTCTTACTGATGGCATACAGCATTCAGAGAGCCAGGAAATCCCGAAAGGCCTGATAAAAGCCTCTCGACCCTTACGAAACAAAGGAGTTCGGATAATCGCCGTGGGTATTACCGCTAATACAAATGAAAAAAGGCTCAGGTTGATGACACAAAGGAATACGGATGTTGTGGTGGACAAGAACAAGAATGTTGTGATAAACAAGGTGAAACTGCTGCTCAAAGACGCCTGCAGTGAGTATCAGTATTAGTTTGTGACTGATGTAATAATAGCCTTGTGTTTCGGTTACGGTTTTCAAAGGGCAAAACCAAAGTAGTTACTCTGGCAAATCGTAACAGAAGCAGGGGGGTTTTAGAACGTTCGCGCTAATTGTTCATGGCTTCATGCGCATCCTTACTGCACACGCAATCCATGTCGCAACTCCATGCTACGCAATGTAAGAGCACGTGCGCCAAGGAAGAAATTTATCAGCACAAAGGGATGGTAGCCGTTGTGTCAATTTTGCTAAGACTTAACTCGCTTGGATGGTCGGTGACCCCTACTTTGTTTTGGATAGATAGTTTTCTTTACTAATTCTCGACAAATTGTGAAAAGATGAACAAAAAATCAATGTAGAAAGTTTAAAATTTCGCATTTTTTGCCTCACGCAACATCGTTCTTTTTATTACGTCAATGTAACCTTGCCTACTTTGATTTCACAGAGCCACTGCCAAGAAAGGTTCCCGGAATTAGCTCGGGTATGTATAGCTAAGTGTATCTTTTCTTTTCTGTTTTGAATTTTAATAGATCTTATGTTAACTTACAGGGAGACTACTTTAAAAGCTGCTGACGGTTTCTTTATTCTAGCACTTTTCAATATATATTCGTATTATACGTTATGACAGAAACCCATAAGTGGGTTGACTGAACATGCAACTGTCTCTTGTACGCTTCAAAACAAGCTTCCGATTTTTCATTTTGCTAAGAAGTTGTTACAGCCATATTTGGGAAATCAAGATAAAAATATTAACCAATCAATTTGCTAGAACAACTTGATTCCAATCTCGAGGGAACGAGGAGTTTCCAAATATGGTACTAAGCAAAAAATGAATATTCCGAAGCTGTGAATGCGCGTTACACGTTTCAACCCGGCACTTATGGGTTTCTGGTTATGAGAAATAAATATTCAATAATTCATTAATTCATTAACAAATAGATTTTAGTTGACCCGGCATCATATGTCCTCTGATAAACAATGTTTGACGTCATAGCATGGTCAAAACAGAGTGAGGAATTACGAGCGGGAAGCGAGTAATTCCGCAACTGTTTTTACCATGCTATTTTATATGGCGTGAAACATTCTTTATCAGAGGACATATAATGGCCAACTAAAATCTATTTGCTTTTTACCATAACAAAAACATTTTACTTGGAGCCATCATGTTCAATTTGGCCTAAAAACCCAGAGAAATGAACGTAAAAAAGGCATCGAGCTCATTGAAACTTTGATCATCACGGAAATTTTTGATTTCACAGACAAGAATACGTAGTAAACTTTCAAGTCATTCGTTTATTTACCTTTCTTTCCACTTCATAATGAGCGTATTTTCCCCTGTGGCAGTGACGAAAATTTGTTAAATGAAGTCTAGCGTTTCGCGTCCTCTTTTGACTTGAATAGCTTAAGTTTGCCATGTTATCGAAGACCTCGAGTCCTTTATGTTTATGGCTTTATGGCTTTATGTAGGTATTTGATCAGTTTTAAACATCCCGAGCTTGTCATCTAACATTATTCAAACATAAAAAACGTTAGAGGTTATGGGTGCCTCATACAAAAGCAACAATGACAAGACATTCTCAGATTGTCGGTGATCTGTTAAAGCCTAATGTGTAATCACAGTATTTCTCTTTGCTCTATTTTACAGACTGCAAAGATGAACTTCGGCAGTGTGCTTCTAAAGCTGCTAAGCCGAACTACCGCAAAAACCACCCAGGCTACATGGCAGAAAACTGTCCTAAGTCGTGCAACTTTTGCCGCCCGACTTACTGAGGTAAATACGATGTTTTATTTTCCTGACTTGACACGTCGAAACGCTCGCGCGTAATCCTAGTGCTTAAGCACGTGACTTGGTGATACTTGCCAATATAAACGAGAGAGGCTCCGCCCGAAAGGATGCCTTTTTTGCTCCCGTAGTATACGAGAAAGTGGAGACATTTGAAGTTTTAGTATTTGAATGGTCGAAAAAATGGAGTGGGAAATGAAAGGGTAGCAATTGAAAAGGATAGCAAAAAGGTGACAGAAATAACACGCATTAATTATTCTGAAACATTACGCTTGCCAACGAAAAAATATAAAAACCTCTTGGGGCTACTATTATTAAAAATTACACCAAACAAGAAATCAAATTTTTGCCTACCATTTATTTATTATTTATTGTTACCAATTAACTTAATATTGCGGAGTCGACTTAAATTCTTTCTATTGTATTTAATTCAGTTAGTTGTATGAAGGAGTTTGACTCTTACAATCAACAAAGCCTATTCGATTCGGCAAGCTAGTGATGAAATCTTCAATTGACCAAAGTACAGTGTCACCAGCTGTTCAGCTTCAGCAGTTTAATTTTTGTGTCCACTGCACATGTGCGTGTAGACACTATGCTATCGACGGTGTCACAGGAAGTTTGTTAACCTAAAATGTGTTAACTTTTGCTCTATGAATGAAATCCTAGTGATAACTTTATTGAAGATTATTGGAAAAAAATGTTCCTGGGGAGGTAGTCACGTTGTTCTAAAGGAAACGAAGTCTCATTAACTTGATAAGAAATCAAACACAAACAGCAGTGATAAACATGGCAAACCAACGCATTTTTATAATAAACTTAATAATAATAATAATAATAATAAACTTTATTTCACACAGAATTCAGAAAGTATACACTTATTTACACTGAAGCTGTGCCTAATAATATAATAATAACAGTTAATAAATAATAAGAAATAATAAAATCTAAAATATACATAAGTAATTATATGATCAATATAAATCCTAAGAACCTAATACAATCAAAACCTAACCGTAATGTAACCAATAGTTCTTAACAAAACTTCTCACGGATTTCGAACATTTTACACTATCATTTAAATCATTAAAAAGTTTGGCAGCTGAAAACGAAAAACTTCTATGTCCAGATTTAGAGGATATTTTACACAAATGGATATCAGAACATCTTCTAGTGTTATAATTATGTACTTCAGAATTAAGACAAAATAATCTCAGTAAGTAAGATGGGCAGAAACCATTAAGGCAACGAAAAACAGTTAAACATTTATGAAAAGCCCACCTTTCAGTTAAAGGAATCCAACCAAGTTCATTAAATAAACTTTCAGAACTACTTTCCCTAACTTTTCTTTTAAGAATTAAACGCGCCCCACGTTTCGTATGCTAAGCTTATTATAAAACTTACAATCATGCTTACAAGTATGCTAAGCTTATTATAAAAATGCGTTGGTTTACCATGTTTATCACCGCTGTTTGTGTTTTATTTCTTATCAAGTTACGATGGCCTAAGAACAAGAGTTCTTATTAACTTGTTTTATAGAAGATGAGAAGATTGCTCGGAGTTCGTGCTTGTCCGTCAGTAAATCTGGATTTCTTTACGTTTTTCTTTCTATTTTTGCATTCGCATTATATTGGGTCGGTCAATTAATCAGACTTAAAACCAGAACCAATCGTGACTTGCTCATCCGCGTTTTCCCGCGCTTGACGTCACCTACATATATGTTTACGAGCCTTTTGATTGGTTCATTGGGTTGTACGCGTCTGTTGTGATTGACCAGGGCCGAGTTGTTCAAAGCCTGATTAGCACTAATCCTGGATTAACTGTCAACAGAACATATGAGTTGTCATGGTAATTAACCCTGGATGGGCGCTAATCGTCCTTCGAACAACTAGGCCCTGAGTGTTAACTTCCGTTTTGGTCTTACGACATTCAATTGAAAACTTCTGATTTATTCAATTACCGTATTTTCTCGAGAAACACTTTAAGGAGGATTATATTAGGGGTTGAACTTTGACGGTTTGAAAGAAGGGATAGAAGAAATAAAATTATTTTTGGAACACCAACAAACATTTGATACCCACGTAAAAGCATCTCAGGTCGATGGTGTACTATGTGGGTAACCAACTGTTAATTATTAGCGGAACTCTCGCGGGCCGAAGGCCCGCTCGCGGAGCCCCATACTCAAAGAACCCATGCCCGTCATTTTTCATGGTCATAGCTAGCGGAATGTTTCGCGGGCGCGCGTCCGTAACATGTGTGTCCGTTGGAGCGTCCGAGCGTTTCGCAGGACTAGCTCGCGGGCGCGTATGACGTCGCAAAACATGCGCGTATGACGTCACACAACATCCGGGATCTTAGCAATTTTGAAACTAAAGCGAGGCTTTGTTTTTCGCGCGGCTACACGGCCGATATCACGTCAGCTGTTAAGTTGTAGTAAACACTTTTGTGTTTAGCAACACAACAAGAGTTTGCAACGATTTTGCAAAATCGTTTTTCCCTGCATTTTTTCGAGGTTTACTACAATACTCAAGACAGGGATACTAATTAAGGGATACTCAGAAGCCGCTGTTGATGTTTCATTGTCTGATTTATTCAGAAATAGCAATTGAGTGCATATACGCTGCAACTACTATTATAATTGGTATTGAAGCAAAGGGTACTGAGGGTACCGTATTTAAAAAAAAGATTGAACTGAATAAGAAAGTGCATTCTTTCATAGCCGTCAGTTGCGTAATACCGAGTTCAAATAAACGTCGGATCTCAAATGACTCAAATGAACGCCGGTACCTCGAATAAACGCCTACGGCGTTTATTTAAACAGGACCTCCAGAAAATAAAATATTCCTCTGGTATACTACATGGTATTTCTATACTCCAAACTAAAATAACGCGCTCATATTACAAATGCGTCAGTCAATTACAGCAGTGCCCGTCAATCTCCTGTTGCGTTCAATCCAAAAAGTTACACGAAACTTTGTAGCATTGTCCAGCAAGAACAGGAGAATCAATTGCACATCAAACTCCCGAGGGGGAGGGTACTCCCTGTAATTGGCTATACGGGGATGCTCCGCGCGAAAGGGTAGGGATTTCACCAGATGAAGTATAGAAAAGAGTAGGGAAAACTGCCATTTAGGTACATTAAAAGGGCTTTTCAAAATATCTCAAACAGACGCTATTGGTAGTGCTTATAGTGATAACCATGGTAACGATTGAAGTTTTTCCGTGGACATCGTTTCATAAGTTTATTTCAAGGGTATAGTAAAGAGATACAGTTAGTGTTTCTTCTGTAGATATATGAAAGGGGTACCATTATCTACGGAAGGTACTATGAAAGGGGTACCATTTTCTATGGAAGGTATATGAAAGGGTTACCTTTTCTGTCAAAAACGATATATAAAAGGGTAAGCGGTTTGGACCTCGGGGCGGAGCATCCCCGTACAAAACGTTTTTGGATTTGTTCAGTATTTATCCTATTGATTTACTACTGTTAGGGAGAGTTCATAATTTATGTAGATTGGGGGCTATGTCGATTTTTAGGGGGGAGCCATGATTTTTTCATGTTCGGTTTTAGGGGGGGGGGGGGGGGGGGGGGCTATCGAAAATTTCTTCCAATGTGAAAAAAGGTATAAGGGGGGGGGGGGCATTAAAAAAGATTAAGGAGGATCTGTAAATGAAGTTTTGGTATAGCTGGAGCACATAAATAGCAGTCCATGTCAATGAATATAAATAAACTCACACTAATGCTTGCTTTCTCAGAACATTTATTTGTAATTCTGTGTTCCTCTCTCCCCCACAGAGGTCTCTTTTTGTCACAAGGAGGCTGGGAGAGGGAAAAAGGAATTAGTGCGTGGGGGATGATTGGACAGGAAAAGAGAGGAGGGAGACCGCCCTGTTCGCTCTTCCCATTGTCCCCCGAGCACTTATTATTTTTTATTTAAAATTTTATTAATGGAATACCAATGGGAGCCTCTGTGGAGGAGATTTCCAATTGGTGGTGAAGCTAGACGGCGTCAAAATGTGCCAACTTGTACAAGACTTAACAGAATGCAAAACTTATGGCACTCCGTCCACTTCTGGTACTGCACCTTCTTTTAGCTGGTGATGATGGAAGTTCAGTGTCACTACTATCATTAACACCCACACTGTCACTACCGTATCTATTGTCATCAGGGTATTTTTTGATGGAGGAGGGGTCATGGTATTTTGCCCATGGTTGTATTTTGCCCATGTAATGAGGGGGGCAGGAAAAAACACACCAAATAATAGGGGGGGGGGGTTCCAAAAATTGCAAGGGAAAAAATCTAATATCGACATAGCCCCCCTCAACATACATTATGAACCCTCCCTTACTAAAAGGAGTTGTTCGACCTTTTCTACATCTACATCTACAAATTTAATCTACAACAGTTTCCCATTACATAGATGTGATCAGCTGAAGCTCAAATCATTTACATGGTAAACAGCAAATTTTCAAAGCATCGGGAAGCTCACGGTGCATCGTTCATTGCGAGTGGGTTAACGATGCGTAAGTACACTGTGTTGCCCAGTTTCCGGCCAGTACCAGTTTCCGGCCAAAAAAAACTTAAGTCGGTTATGTTCGTCGGAGTTTTAAATTTTCGTCCACCGAAGCGTTTCGAAAGAAAACCGAACATTTTCGCTATACATTGGTGGTTTTGGCGCTCTTTCTGAGCAAGGAACGGCCGAGGAAGGACAGGTTTTGTCCAGGTGATTAAACGTTTATCGATTAATTTTGGTTCGTTTCACTGCACATCAAAACTACCGTAGATAAACAAATAGTTCGTTTCACGGGAAATATCTCAAGGAGCTTCATAATTTTTAGACAAATGTTAGATTAAAGATGAAAGTAATTAGGGAATCTATCATCATCAGCTAAAATACAGCTGTTTCTGAAATTTTAGCAGTCAAACTTTCAGCGAAGATTTCGACCTAGTGTGCCAGTTTCCGGCCACTAAAAGACACATTGCTCAAAACCTATTTCTTATTGAGTGAAAGAACCGAATTTTAAAATTTCCTGGTCGAGAAATTAAAGATACATGTTTAAGTGTAAGAAAGATTACGAATTAACAACAGCTAATGCATGTATAGTGTGACTAAAAGTACGTAAGTCATATGTATTTGTTTAAGTAATCTGTCAACATACCGCGGAAGACACGCTTCCGGGTCACCGAGGTCATACATATTTTGAATATTGAGTAAACGGTAGATGACAAAGCTTAATATTGAAACTTGCCTGATATTTATAACTAGGCGACCACTATTATCAAGGGGCTTACAAGTCGGTTTAAGTCGAGAGGATTCAAGGAAAATTTACTTTAAGTCGGTGGCCGGAAACTGGGCTAGCTGGCCGGAAACTGGGCAACTTACTAGTTTTGCGAAAAATGGTATAATTTCTTTAATACTTGAGGAAAGCCGCCAACCATTGAACATTTTAAAGGTAAGTAAATGAACTGTCTTTGAAAGGAAATTGAGAAATTTTCCGTACAAAAACAAGAAGTTATAGCGATTACAAACTAAAGTGGCCGGAAACTGGGCAACATACTGTACAGGGCGTATAGCGAGAAAAAGCAGAGCCGATGTACTCTGTTCTCTCTGATCTGCAGGGTGACAAAAAAACTGAACTCAGCGAATCACCCAACGTGCGAAATGACGTACAGTCGAACCTCGCCTCACGGACACCCCGTTATTACAGACAGTTGTCTTGGTGCCAGCCCGGCGAACGCCCATACATTTTCTCTAAAATTTGCCCGCTTAATACAGACATCCGTTAATACGGACAACGGACAGTTTTTCCTTTCCCGATTAAAACAATTTCATACAATTTGGCTAATTCTAAGCGATATAAATGTTCTCAAATGCGCTAAGTCAGTCAGCTACATATATACCTAATTCAAAAAAGGTTGCTTTGGTCATTGGTAATTGGGCATTGGGAAGCTATTGTTTGGCGGTCACTCAAGCGAAGCACTGCATTGTGTTCCGTATGCCAAATGCCAATTCCCAATTACCAATGACCAACTGCCAAAGCAACCTTTATTGAATTAGGTGTATACCATCACTGAGTTTGGTTGAGACTAAATTACGAACATGGCTATTTACTGTATTTTTTATTAAAAACAATAAAATACCTAAATTATGTCATCCATAGGAACCCGTTTAATACGGACACACCGTTAATACTTCGCCCAATAAATAAACCGGCGTCCGCATGCTACCAGTCAGGCAAGGTAAATACCATGTAAATGAACAACTGAAAATTTACGCTAATTTGTAAGGACGCCCGCTGGGAAGTTTATTTCTTTTGTTATCCAACGGATGAAAACCTAATTAGAAATTGAATGGTTAGGCTTTAAATAGCTTGTTTTAAATCAAGCTTAATTGTTTGTAGACTAAAATAAATCTGCGGACCTCGTGTTGTGTGAATTAATACACAGTCTCTTCGTTGAATCGCTATCTTGTTATAGCTAGTCAGTTCGCTGAACTCCATTGCAAGCCTTGTTATGATAGAGGGAGTTTTTAAAATTATATGACTGTCAACAGATTGCTTTTTGCAAGCGTTTTGCGAGCCTTGTGGCACTTTCAACAAAAGTTGGGCATAAATATCGTCACATCCTAATTCTGACTCAGGCAAAACCGGGTAAAAGAAACCAAAAATGTTTTATTGGAGATAAATTTGTTCATTTCTTTTGGCGGTTCTTTTGGAGCTAGTGTCAAAGGAACAAACACCTAAGCTTTCTTCCCTGTACCAGCAAAGTGCAATATATGTGTAATTAGTATTCCTAGCAAATAAAGAATTACAAATTGGTTTTGTACAAAGAAATTATTAAGTACCAGTCCTGCATTTGAATGAATGACTGTTGATGAACAGCAATGAACGTGATGGAATTCAGTGAAGAATTTTGTTTACTTTGAAGTGAATAACAAGACATAAAAGAGCATTTTAACTCCTCAGAGATATGCGTGTTCAAAAACGCTCAGGATCGTTCCGAATTCACATACGCAATGCTCACCTGTTTTGGCGAAACGCAACAAAGAAGCGTTATTTTCTAAACTGCGTACCGAAAATAACTTATTTATGCTCTAAACTCTGTAATAAACATCACACACTAGCAAATACACAATAATGAATTTATTGTTGTATAGGAGGAATAGGTCGAGCGGTGCCAAAATACAAACCGCCACACGCCCTCTACAGGACACAAGAAATAGTAAAATGCAAAAAGAAACTTAACTCGCTGTAACAAAGACTGGATAAGTTACACGCCAATATGCAATGGAACAAAAAGACGCGACTCGACTTTATCGTGAACGTAGCCATCTTTAGCTGAATCGGACTTCCATCTCCCATGTACTTTAAAAAGCCGATCGGGGACATCCAGATTAGCCGCGGAAGTAGCTCCTCCGGACCTAAAACTATGATTACTAAACTTATGGGGGTCTAAACCGATGGTTTTCAGCTTCTCCTTCAGAATTTCTCCCGCTCTGCTGGCAGTGAGGGGCTTGGAAGACAAAACATTGCTCTTCAATTTCTTGTCGTACCGTAAGCATCTGAAAACGAAATCCTGGGAAAACGAAGGAATCCTGGCAGCTTCTAAGTACTTGATAAGATATGAAAAAGGACAAGTAACATTCCCAGTCTTAGCAATATAGACCGAGGAACCCTCTCTATACTTATCAGTCTTGGTGACTTCTACAAAAATCTTATGATAACGATCTTCAGTTACAATGTTAGATCTCCTAATGCTTAAAAGTTCGGAAATGCGGAAAAATCCAGCATAAGCGAGTAAACACATACAGACAAACCTGATATCAAGTAAATTACTACTTTCCCCATATTGCCGGAAAATTAAGCCAAGGATCTCCGGTGTGATGGGCTCTGCCTTCCTAACAGGTTTACGAGGAACACGACGGGAAGCCTCAACAATAGACTTGACAACGAACGTGTCACATGGATTACGATTTTCGAAACCTGCTAACTTATGCACCCAGTTAATAGCGTAGAAGACACTTTGAATGGTAGAGCTACCTACTGAACTTTCAAGTAAATGATGCAGATACAACGAAACTGTGACTGAAGTAGCTGGGAGAAAAGAAAACTCCCCGGTACTACGCAAGCACCACGCCTTAAATTTACAAAATGATCTACAATAATTAATAACTGTGTTATCGGCTCGAGAATTAAAGACGGAGAGCCAAAGCTTCTCACAGAGTAGAACGCCAAACGTCCGGCTGGCAGCTGCTCTAACATCTGAAGCAAAAATAGGAAAAATAAAAAATGTAAAACCCAGCCAAAAAACAAGATATTAAACAGAGAATATTAAAAACATATAGCAAAACAGAAAATAACATTTGGTCCAAGTGGTCCCAAAAGGAGCAAAAAACATTGCCAACGACGGGCCCAAGTGGTCCCTGGATAATGGAAAAAACCAAGTGGTCCACCGAAAACGGGGGGATCCAAGTGCATCCCACAATACTTGGAAACCATGTGGTATGAGCGTAGCAAAGTCCACAAGGCCTCTCTAAGAAAACCTCAAGAACAGAACCCCTGAACGGAAATTATGTGATCCAAAAAGGGCATTTTTATAATTACCCAAAACGAAAACATCAGTACCCATGGGGATCTCGAAAAAATCACAGAAAATGGGAGACATGCCCTCATCTGTAAAAATCAGTGGCCAAAATGGAGCGGAAGGCCAATGTGGAACAACAAGAGTAGCACGACCGCCAAAGGCAACAATGTGATTGATGACCCTAGGAATGAGAAAAATAGGTGGAACGAGCCAATTATTCTCTCCCGCCCAAGAAACAGAAAAAACATCAACCGCCTCTGTTCCAGGGCACCAAAACCTGCTGTTGAAACGGGGTAACTGAGTATTTTCATGATTCGCAAAACGGTCAACAGAGTGAGGACCCCATTTCTCCTCAGC